>OZ037996.1:40046001-40173501 GCA_964035705.1 Porites rus
TTTTGGCATCCCACCTCCCGCGCACACTATTAATCCCGAATCCCTCCCTGATTTTGCAGTAAAATCCCGAATCCCGAGCTTCAAACTAGGGAAATCCCGTATCCCGGAAAACCTATTGGGGACCCTCCGTAAGAGTTCTCTTACTGATAGAGAACAATGAAGAAACTCCTTTTTCTGCTGCTCCAACTCAAACATAGGATTTGCAGAAATGAATATCAAGTCGATCGCTCCGCCTGAAAAGTGCCGAAAAAATATAGCTTGTCCTCGGCGTTCAGATTGTGGGGACTGCGCAAAAAACGTGAGCAGGAAAATCAGCCAAGGTTCCCTCAAATCTCCCTCTTCCTCTCTTCCCATTTTCCCCTACTCTCTGAATTCGCGCCACATTCCATAATCTGAACGCTTGAAGCAGGCTACCGCAAAATACGGAGCGGAGGAGGGGGGGGGGGGGGGGGGTTAGCGGATACAACCGGAAATACATCTGCCTTCGCAGGTGATAATTCGATTCGTGAATTGAGGAAGATGGTAACTATAACGATAGGCACGGAAACCTCGTTAAATTGTTGATCTAAAATCGTGATAATCAATCCATGAATGTTAAGATTCCGCATTAAATTGTTGATCGTGATAATCATTCCATGAATGTTTAGATTCCGCATTAAATTGTGGATCTAAAATCGTGATAATCATTCCATGAATGTTTAGATTACGCACAGCAAGACAACCAACAACCAAGCAACAGGTAAGAAAACATAATAACATACTAAAGTCTTTGCAAGAAAATAGCTGGTGTCTTGAGTCAGATCCAAAGACTTCGGTCGTTCCACTTTCCATGTGTTGGCAACACCATCTCCGCCGGAAGTAACGATGTGATTCTTTCTGATTGCCTCCTCACGCTGAAGTGAAAAGAGTAACAGTATAAAGAGTTAGTAATTAAAACAGTAAGATGCGCTCAACTGTGCATGCAACTTATCTTTCGGGACGAACGAGTTTTTAGACGGCTAGGGTTGGAAGAACAGACACTGCAGGGATGTTCAAAGTTAGAAAAATTCTTCTGGTTGTGACAGTCGAACCGCAAAGTGCGACCACCTCTCGTAAACAACCGCCTCTCGTAAGCCGACAACCTTTGTAAAATGTCTAGTAGTAGAACTTCTCGTAAGCAACCGTGACAACTTTTGGGGGTCACTTGTTCATAGTTTTTCATTGTTTCTAACCTGTACGGACTCAGAGTACACGGAGAACTTTTAGCGCCAACACGGAATTTCATATACCGTAAATAAGCAGGAACATGCAATAAATTCTCTTCCAAAATGTAGATGTGTCCGAAACCTACTCTCGGCGAGTTAGCCTCCTTGAGGTTGAAGGTTGTCGTAAGCGACCACAAAATCTTTTCGACTGTAATCAGTAAGGTTGTACATGTAATTTACCAAATCCCACGGCTGGGCAAAGTATTGAACGACTGCAAACTGGGTCTACTAAGGCCAACACCAAAGACTGAAGTCTTAAGTAGACCGAAAAGCCAGGATCGAAATTGACTTGTCTGACTACGGTTGCTTCTATGATGCAAAGTAAGCGCAAGTGAGTGACTACCTTACAACACTGGGTCCATTGACCAACAGTTTCTTGAGGGTTGTATGTTTTAAGACCATAGGATGACATTTTATATCCGCTGCCTGGATAGTCACCCATGTTGGTTAACTCAGTTTGACTTTGAAAAAGATCGAGCGTTAAGAAGGTTTCGTCTACTCGAGATTCTGTTTGTTTTGAGCTGCTCTGAATGGTTTTGAACTTTTTTAAAATGAAAGATGAATAAACGTTGCCACGCAACACGCATTGTACTACAAAGAGTCAATACCTGCAGGTTTAATAAGCTTATTGTACGCAGGGATGATACGCAACAATGATTCTCACCACTGTACGGCAATTAACACGTTATTTATATGGAGTGATCACTTGACTGAGTTTTCACAAATTTAATAAGGATACTCTCGGGAAGGGTACCCTCGGGATCCGGAATTCGAGATTGTCCCGAAAACGGAGCGGGAATGCGGGATCAAGATCCCCCTTTTAGTCCCTGTAATAAGCACCTCGTTAACACTACCCTGCCATGCAATGGTTACATTAAAAAACATATATATTTACACTCAAAACAAACTGGTCTTGCTCTTTTTGTAAAGACACCATACGTTTCGCTGTTTCGACGTTGTCGTTTCAATGTAACCTGGACTAAATTTGTAGATTATACGAGAAGCAACAACAAACGAAGACTGAAATAAGTGATGATTTTTTTCTTTCCATCTTGGCAACATCTTAGGAGATCAGACAAAGCCATATAGAATTTTCCACAGAAAGTCTATAAATCGTTCGTATTGCAACATGAACTGAAAATGGTGTTACACAGAGTGTGTACAGAGTACTGAGCACTCAAACACCAAAGACTGTTTAAAGCCTATCTATTTCAAAGAAACATAACAAAAACGGGGATGCGAAAGAAGCCTGAGGGGGTAGGGGTTAGCGATCCCCCACTTCAGTAAGAACATGGCAGTTGCTACTATGAATCATCAAATATACAAAACAAATAAGAAATTAATGGGCTGTGAATTTCCAAGCTTGGGCTTTTTTAGGTAAAAAGAAAAACAACAACTACATTTTTTGCTTCATCTACATGTACAAAATATTTCTTGTATTAAAGAACAGTTTCTGCTGATTACCAAGTCCTTATTTGTTCAGAATAAAACCTGGCTAATTTTCACCATGTGTCAGCCGATGGATAGCAAGGACAACAGTGAATAACAAAGCAAGATCTGTAATGGAGTACTTCTAGCATTTAGTGGATGAATTTCTCTGAAAAACAAACTGTTTTTCAATTAGCCCCCTGTATGTACTTTCTGTGTAGCATTCTTTTGAGTTGCTCTGTTACCCTCAAGGAAAGAAAAAGACCACTTTATAATCCATATTATTCAAACACAAAGAAAAGTTCGGCTCGGCTGCCCCAAATTAGACTACTAGTAGTCTCTCTTTTTTCTTGGTCCGTCAAGCAAAACGCCTGAGACCTGCAAATGACCATGCGCGTAACTGAAGGTGCGAGACGGGAGAGGCAGCCGCCCTCGTTTCTCACGTCTCGGGCTCGAGTGTGCGTGCACTCCCCTTACTAAATCTGAAGAAAAACTCCCTGCAGTCTAGCCCCAAATATCAGCTTCAACCAGAGTGCAAATTGCACACTTGGCTTTTATAAACAATTCAGCTCAAAAGTGGTTTAGGATTATTTTTCCTTGCACACAGGCACACATCTATTTTGTGTAGGATTAATTTCTACAGTGTGTTACTACAGATAATATCGACTGTCACCATCTCACAGGAGGCTGTTTGGGTTTCAACTTATCTCCTCCATCTGGAATATTCTACTTCAGCTTTAGAATTTCCTTTTTAAAATTTTGCCACATATTATAAAGCATTGTAGTCTACAGATACCAAACAGTTTTGGTGTCTTTTTCCTGGGAAACAATTAATAGAAGTTTCGAAAACTGCAGGTCTGACTTGCTCCAGACTGTCTAACTTTAAGAGAACTAAACTGAATGATCCTTGGATTTACTTCATTGGAATAATTACCAATACCTTTTCAAATAGCTTTAATAAACAGTTTTGTCAAAACTCGCTTTCAAAACAGTAATTATTACATGTGAGTGCCAAATCATTGGGAATTGACAAAATGAAAGTACAGTGGCATAGAGGTCAGGTGCCTGGCTGCAAAATTTGTGTATGAAACCAGTACGGTCCCTTATTTCATCTTCTCTGGCTAATTCCATTGTTTCTCATCTCCGATGGCCACGTGGTGGGCATCATAAGCTATCATACCCCACTGTCTTTAAAGAAAAATAAGAGACGGCAGCTCATGTCTAAGTCATTATTGACGAAATATGTAAAAAAAAAATGTTGTAAAAATATGGCAAAATTAATTGAATGATCAAATCTGGCTGCTCAGCAAGACACATTAGGTACGTCTCATAGAGTTAGCTAAGCAGTTGGATACCATGTTTAGTAATAACACAGCAACTAAGCTTTTCTAGGTATACCCCTGCAATATTCAGATTATATTTAAACATAATAAATCTAATTTAAGATAATAAAGTAGAATACCAGCAGTTTTAGCCTTAAAATCTAAAGCAAAAGAGTCAGGTTACCTCGAAATTAAAGCTTATTAAAGAAAGCCCTGAATGAAAACGCAGGATCATAAAAGCTTTCGGCACATAATCTATATAATTATAACCTTTATTGTGATTGGAATCGAAACATTACTAAGCAGAACGTATTATTTAACATCACTAAAGCATGTAGCACAGCAAGTAAACTAAGTGCAAAGAATAGAAAAAACATACCTGGTACCGTTTGAGCTGAAACTGGTTGTAAGCCTGAAAAAAAAAGAACGATTGGAAGCTGACGCGCGTGGAATGATTTGTAGAATTCTAATTGAAAGTATTCGTTGAATAAAATGACAATAGTGTTCAATTATGTTACAAAATATAGTAAAACCTACCTTAGATAAAATTCCGGGAGGTTTCAACATATCTAAGGCCTCTTTAACCGATTTTTCGGAAGGATAACGTGAGCTTTTTGTTTCACTTGTGGTCGCCGCCATGTTTACTTGATATACTTGACAGTCGAAGCCTCTCTTGTGTACGGACGTAACCATAGCAATGGAATAATTTCCGAGTGCTTTTATTCGAGCGAAAAGGCATAGGTTGAATTTTAACTTTTTTTCCAATGTGAAAAGGAGGAAAAAATAAAGAAGCGGAGAAAATTAGGAGAAGTTATGTTTTATTCTGTAAAAAAAATAAAAGAAAATAAAACTAACATAAAAATAAAAAGATCAGAGTTGGGGACGGACTGGTAACGCATAAATTGGCAAAAAATTATGATTGGGAAGAGGGAGCAAGAGACTGGATTACGCGGGAAATTCAGTAATGGCGGCATCCGGAGACGAAATAGAAGACGACGACGACTACGAAGCGTTGGCTTATCAACAGGTTGTAATTTTCTTGACTGACAACTTTTTCATGGTTTAGCAATATTTAAATATATATGTTTGTATATATTCTAGCGTTTGAAAGCTGCTCTTCATTACACAGTCGGCCGTATTTGCGAGAAAACAGGTGAGCGTAACCGCCGTGACGTGTTGATACACGCAGTAAGACTGCTGATCTTGAATGAAGTAGAATAAGCTTAAGCTTTTAACTTAAGTTTATAGAGTCAGCTTGTGTTTCTGACAATACAAAGACATGTTTAAGCTCTAATTTTAAGCTAATTAGGTTTTATTGGCATCCAAACGACGCAATCTTGTAGTTTTGATTTTAGTATTTCGGAACGAGCTGGAGTAACCAGTTCAGAGCTCGGGTTTCAGAGATCCTAGTTGCTTCACTTAAATTTGCAAACTTAAAAGTTTGCCAATGTCGGAATCAGTATTCACAGTCAGTGTATTCAGTGTAACTATCTTTTGGGGGCAGGCTAAACTTCAGAATACCCGGCCACTAACATATTCCTCATAATATCCTACTACCGCGGTCGAAGAAGTTCCGGGGGGCATAACTATCTAGGGTAAAAATGTGTCGATATCGTGTTGTATTATACAGGGACTGTCAAAAAACAGCATGTAGTACAAAAAAACTAGATTTCAGCCACAGTGAAATCTATAAAGCAGCTGATTTCATTGAGTTTAGCTGTTGCATCAGTATGACCTTTCATATTTACAGATCCGTGGTTTTGGTTCAAGTGCTTCTGAATGAAACATCCACTGATTTCTTCCTCATATAACTGGGATTCATTTGATTGAGGGGCCTTTTTATGATAGTTTGCGTTAACAAAGACCACAAAATTTGAATTCCCCCACTCCTTGAAAACAATGTTATCTATTTTCCCCTCCCAAGGGGCTAAGAAACCAAAGCATTCCCTTGTTTTCCCCAACATATTCTGCTGATTGGCCTGGGGTCATACCCTAGGGGCAAGCCGATGACATGTTCATTATTAATTACTTGTTGTTTCTTCTCTGTCAAACAGCATAGGCAACAATGTAAGATCAACTTATCCCACCACACTTGATTTTTCTAGGAGATGAAACAGGAGTACAGTTTTCTAGGAGGTTTATTGCTGCCCTTACAGAGACGACATTCAAGCAGTGTGGTATGTCAATTTCACTAACACATATATTCACTCTTTGTAATGTGTATACTTTGTTAAAAGTCACTAGAGTAGAGTAACAAAAACATGTCTGGAAAAAATTCTCAAAGAAAAACACTTCTGCACTTTTTCCTTTTATAAAATGCTGAAAAACGAAAGCACAATGTCCATGAGCAAAGTTCAGCCAAATAGCTTTCATTTGAAAGGTTATTCCAAAGACTGAAAGATTAGAACTTTACCAGACTCCATTATTCACAGGTTTGAAGGGAGAGGCCATGGAAAGCTTACAACACTATCCTTGGAATGATGTATTAGCGAAGCCCCATACCAAAGAAAATTCGGTAATCTATCCATCCCAGAAATTTTGGTAATCAAGTGACCATACGTCTGTCTGTTCGCACCACTGGGAAACCAATGTGAAATGTCAAACTTTCTAGCTAGTGTGGGGGCCTGAAACCAGTGTGTTTAACTTGATAATAGACATCCATATTATGGTCAATTGCGAGCCATCAAAACAGGATATCCGCTGACCAGAGTCACATGATTGTATAAACTCGTTGAATTTATGCTTTTTTTTAAAGGTTTCCTCTGATCAGTGAGCAGTTGTTAGCTTTCAATTGATCACAGGCTCAAGTGTATGTTTTTCATTCCCCTAACATTAAGTATAGATTTGTGGATTTCTTTGCAATGGTTTCAACTTGATTGTCTGAAGTAAATTTAAAATGCATAAACAGGACCTTCGCTCTTAGCTCTGGCTAAATCTATGTATCGGTGTTACATGTAGCAGAAATAATATACATAGCTTACCAGCATTTTGTAGTTGTTTGTAAGAGTGTTTGTATTCTGCTTTCACACCTGCCCAAGTGTCAAGTACCTACGTCTGTGAACAAATAAAAAATATGAATATAAAACTGTGTTACTGGTAGTACCCTGGCAGTGATGCTACAAAAATTCTCTTTGATATTTTATTTCAGAATCTTTTGCAACAGATTTGGAGCTTTTTGCAAAGTAAGTGGAAAAAAAGAAAAAGAAATGTCGATCAGTAGCTTCCCCCAAAGGTTGTCGCTGGCCACCAGGGACCATAGGCCATTTGTTTAATAATGCCTAACAAAACTTCATACTTCAATAGCACAGAGCTCTGGTCCATGGATGTGATTTTTCAGAGAATATAAGTAATGTTTTTTAAAATCCACCCTTCCAGGCAAGACACAAAAAGCAAATCTCAACAAATTCCCCTGGGATCCTGTGGGTACCCTTGGGGTCAACCCTTAGGGAAGCCACTGATCAATGCTCAAGGATACATTGGGCATTTAATTCATATTCTAGAGGTGGAGTGGGTGATTGCAGATTGTATTGTGGACTTAATCAATCTCTTTAGTTTATTTGTTTGTGGTGATAGCTTTCCCCTTGTGATGAAGCGTTTTGAAAATGTCTTCTTCCAGAAAAGGATTTTGTATAGCATTCTTAAGGCATTTATTTATTTATATATTTAGACACGCAAAAAGGACCCAAATAAATGCTGATGATGTTTTGTTGCTTGCACGGAAAAGTTCAACTCTGGTGAGAGGAAATCTGTTATTTGTACAGGCAATTTGATATAATATCATATAAATAGGATTTTGTGGGTATCTGCTACATTGTAACAGCTGGTGTAGAATTCAGTGGGTTTGTAAGAGCACAGCCTTAGATCTGCTAGGGATTTTTAGTAGCTAGTGTTAATGAAGAATCAGGTGGCAAAATGCAGCTAAACACCTAGCCTGCAAAAGGGCTCCCAAGTGGAGCGGGGTAAAAAAGAAAATTGCTAGCTGAGTGTGGTGTGGGGAAGAGAAGCAGGTGAAAAAGAGGCTTTTTCTCCCCTAGGCCACACTCAGCTCGTGCTCTTTTTTGCCC
The DNA here is from genome assembly GCA_964035705.1 of Porites rus. Classification (NCBI taxonomy): domain Eukaryota; kingdom Metazoa; phylum Cnidaria; class Anthozoa; order Scleractinia; family Poritidae; genus Porites; species Porites rus. The sequence goes on from OZ037996.1 coordinate 40,054,060, forward strand.
TGCTCCTCTTGGGAGCCTGTTCGCAGGCTCGCTGAACACCCAGTCTGGAAATTAAGCTATGGGGTTAGAGTGCCTGTAGTACCTGCCCACCTAAATGTTCACGGAGAACTTTTAGGCGCTGGTAATTAAAGTTTTTGGTCAGTTGGTTGTTTCGTGATACAGATACTGCTAATATTCTCACTTCATACTCATTAATACTTTGTTCTAGTATGTTCTCCTCTCTGAGGGGTTAAATGAAACCTAAACCACGCCCAGACTGGTCTCCTTTAGGTTTTTTTTTTTCCAAACCGTATGGTTGCCACCCCCCCCCCCCCCTCCCTCCCTCCAGGTTCATGTTCTCTGGGAATGACCAGCAAATATCAACCTTCTAGTTACTCTGGATACCTGAAGAATAATACATTAGACTTTAATATCATTTTATAGGCTGCACACATGGAGAATATGAGTAAAGAACTGATCAAAGCACATGAAGCAGACAGAGCTAACAGAAAAACCAAAAAGGCAAAGAAGAGTAAACCAGCTGAGGAGGCCACTTCTACAGCAATTGAAATTGAAGATGAAACCTGAAAAGTCTACCAATTTAAACAGAGATATATATTTTCAACAAGTTTTAAAAACTGCAAAACGGTGGACTGCTGATATGAAGATGCTAGACCTACCTTGTGAAAAATGCTACTCTTTTATAAACTGAGATAGATGACCTTAGCCGACTGTTGGTCCAATGGTCTAATAAATGTTCCCTACTTCTCCAGGAAAACATAAAAATTATGTAATTTCATTCATTTCAACCAGTTGCCGATCTAGGGGAATAGCCTCGGACGTTTAGGTCCCCGTACTTTTACACCAAACCGAGGCCTTGAGAAAAACCTTCTACATAGCCTGCGTAGCTGGTGGTATTTGTGTCGGCGACGGAGCCGTGATCCAACAAAAGCAGTTGGGACGAGGCGTTTGAAATACGTATTTCGCGCGGCTTCGCTGCTCGTGGCGGCTCCGCCGCCTAATCTTACTCGACTAGTACACAATACCGCCAGCTACGCGGGCTACCTTTTACAGAGCACCTTCCCTCATGAATAAGGTCAGGATCTTGTTCGCGCCATTGCTAAAGGAAATTCTGTTCTAATGTGGAAAAGGGTAAGGAAACTTACTAGTTATTTCCACTTGCAAATAATTTGTAGTTCCTTCCGTATGTTTCCGCTTCTTTCGTCGAAAAACTCTCTTTCACACTTCGCTTAACGATCCCCGTGGGCGTCACGCGCGATGCGAATTCCGACAAAATTATAGACCACGCATACGCGACAACCAGGAATGAATGAGATAGCGTCGTCTGCTTAACGTTAAGCTTCGTGCAAACGGACGCTAAATTATTGGATATTACATGTTGTGTTCGTTTGCATACCCTGTTGCATGTTGTCTCGCGAAGTTGGAAACCGGTCAAACTTTTCAGCCAACAACTCCCAACATTTCCTTTGTTCCGTGATCTTTGGCCCAACGAAGTTAGGAGTTGTTGCGTCCGGTTACATGTAGCTTTATTAACAAAAACGTTTGGTATGATAATGATCCGTTCGTTACTTGGGGTGTTTGCTGGACAACAATAAATGGTAATAAACTCCGACTCAATATACACATTAATTTTATTCAAAACTTCTTCAGAATTTTACAATGTCGCACTTAGTGCAATGAGCAATATTTACACTCTTTTTCTTTTTCGTTTTCTTTTTATAACACAACCAGATGAAATTTGTGAAAGAATGAATTCAGACAAGTATCCACCATGTACGTTTACACACAAGAGTATGAAAATCACTAAATAAATAAATACAAAGGTTGATCTACAAAAATATAAATCTAGAAGCTCCCCAAGTAGACTTGTGGCGGAACGATTTTGTATCGAAACAGCCGGACACTTATTCAAGGCCTCATATAAAGCTACTTTACCACGCAACACACGATGGTAAAAAAGTCAAACATGAATAGCGAGCACAACTCTCTGCACAGTTGACAAATATTCTAAGCTTCTTAATATTTCAAAACAACTACAACGTACGAATGATAAAATGGGAATGTTGAAAACAACCTGGAGCTGTTGTTGCACCTATTAAGTCATTACATGGAGTGCGCGATATTTTAATAGTTGAGCGCACACATAAGAGCCACTCCTCTTTTGATCCAGTGTCGCTGTGGCTGGTTGCTTGGTATCTCCACTGGAAGGACAAAGTTTGTCGAATGTCCCGTTGTAGACAGAGTACCTAGGGGTCAACAAAACAAAAGAAAATAAATGAGGTCAGGTCCACACTTATTACATCCACTTTGAAATTACTGCCGGCATATCCGTGCAATCTGATTGGCTCTCAGCAGTGAGATTTAATCCCAAATCGCACACTACTTAGTACAATTGCCATTATGAACCAGGATACTTTGCATACTTTTTTTTACACGAATCGGCCTTCTGTCCACACGAATCCGAATAAAAAAATATGCGGTTTCAAAAATGTCAGAATTGCAGTGGACATGGTTTAAGTGATGAACGGAAGTTTAACGCCGCAAATGCCCGTTGACATTTTTATTGTTCCAGAGTCCAACCAAAAACAGTCTAATAAGCAATTACGACAGCTATGCGCGTGTGCTGCAAATGAATCTACCACTACTTGCCACACGTCCACACGAACCCGGATATTTTTGAAGCCGCATATTTTTTTTTTGATGAATCGACCTTTCCGCCGTCCACACGAAACTAGTGAATCCGCTTCTTTTCGAAACCGCCCTCCAGAGTGGATTAGAGCCCCGTCCACACGAATCGGGGTAAAAAAAATGCGGTTTCAAAAATGTTCGTATTCGTATTGACATGGCCTAAAGTGCGCGATTTTCAAATCTAAAGAAACACTGTACAGCCTTAACTGACTTCTACTTATTTTCTAGAAGATAACGTAACATATCGATCTATTTGCAAAACAAGCAGCGATACAAGCGACTCGCTTGTTGAAGTAGAATGTCAATGACATGACAACAAAACTTACCGGCTCGGGTCAATGTTTTATACACTGGACATTCGTAAATGCCCCTCTCGGGTTTCTCTCGGTTGGCAGTCGGTTTTAACCAGATGATCGGCATATCAGTGTACAATTCCTTTGGTCGAGACTCGGCCAGCTCGTGTTTATCGTAATCCCACCTGGCACCTTCAAGGAAAAGCCCTCGGATGAAACAGCCGTTACTTGGACGCGAGGTTAGCTCTGCTTCAGTTTTCTTCATCACCTGTTAAGAGAAAAACCACAAAAAACACTAAAGGTACCGAAAAACGGGAAACGAAAAACGTGCAACTCGTTTTGCAGCTTGAAAAGAGATGTTGCGCGTTTTACCACCCACCGTGACATTAAAACCTGTCTTGCAACCAATCAGGTTGTTGCAGAAAGTAGAGAGTATTTCTACCGTGTACGGCATGACTCCAGTGTAATTTTATCCAATCAGAAGTCAGCAGCCACCTTTAGTGGCTGCAAGACAGGTTTGCACGTGGGTGGTAAAACGCAACATCGCTATATAACAGGTTCTCCTGTAATGCTGCAAAACAAGTTGCACGTTTTTGTTGCTCGTTTTACCATAGCTTAAGTGGTGCACTAATGGAGAGCTACAGGAAAGGGTACAATTAGCGCACACCTGGCCTCAAGTTTGTTAACCAGATAGTTCTTTCGTGCGACCGACCTGAAATAAGAGGCCTTTACTATTAACCCGTTGGCAAAGTGCTGCATGCCTTCGTGAACTGTTTGTGGAGTACTACATGTATTCGTGAACTTCACCTTTAAGAATTTCAGGGGGGTTATCTTTGTTCAACGAGACAAATGAAATAAACCCTCTCAAAATATCACAACTCTTGAGTGGATGTCAGGTTAATTAAAGCAATTATCCACGACTTTGTTAAATTACTGCTTCATTTTAGTTTTCCCCATAAAACAACTGACTTTTTCTCACAACTTGCAGTTACCTCAAAGTCAAATGTGATGACATCGATTGATATGGAGGAGGATCTTGCATAATTTTGAAGAGTCCCAGTCAGAAATCCCTGAGGGAAGAAAAATCCTGATATCCAGAAGACCTGCCAAAAAATCCCTAAAACTTTAGTAAAGAATATATAACAGGGCTACGAGGATATTGTTGTTTCAGGTCAATCCTGTGCTGAAGTCTTAACTCAGTGCGATTATTCAAACACAAAATGCTCCTGTCGTGATATGAAGAAGATATTCAACAAACCTCATCTAGGAGCACTAAAAATAATATTTTTTGGAAGATTTTTGCAGGCATGGCATTTCAATCTCTGTCCATCCTTGCCATCTGTTGCAACAGACGACAGGAAACAGTTGCAGTGCCTAAATGTAGCGTTAAATAACAAAACTAGACTATTATTTTTGGAATTCAATTGATGCGAAGACATATTTGCGCTGTTCAAAAAGATAGCAAATAGCATGACACAGCCCTTTCAAGTACTGTATAATCGGCTGAGTTTTTAGTTATATATTTTAAGAACATTAATTATTTTTTTTTAAATCAACATAAAGAAACTTGGATGAGGAGGAGCTACGTCACTTGGAGGGAGATAAATAAAAGGAGACTGAGGTATGTGACGTAAAATGATACAACTTACAGGAGGAATTCCATGTTCGATCCACTTTTCAATAAACTGAACGCGAGCCACCAGATCAGTTACCCAAGAGGCCAGCGGCTTTAGCGATGGGTAGGCCTGGAAACGAACACATCGATATAATGTAACAAGTTTAAACAAACCGAAAACTCACGAACTTGCGTGCCCAATCTTGTCCCGAAAAAAGCAACTTTGAAACAATTCCTTAGCGTCGCAAATCCTTGACTTGGCGCTCCGCTCAAGTAAATACTCACTGAATTAACGTACAATAGACTTCATTATTGACTTAAATATTTGTCGGTTTCTCACAGGGTTAATTTTTGACAACAAGCAAAATGTTTGATGTGGAAGTCTTGCATCATTCGTCGTATGATGATGATGATGATAATAATAATAATAATAATAATAATAATAATAATAATAATAATAATAAATGATTAGTCAATCACGAAGTTGCGGCGAGAACAAGGAGTATTTTCGGCAACTAGAGTAAAATAATCACTTCGATTTTTATTGGTGTTTACATACCTTACTGGCCCACAAATCAGGTACAGCGTTGTTATAAATACTGTTCGCCATTGTCTCCAACGCTTGTGACATCACTACCAGACCCTTGAGAGCCTTGAGCAGGTCGTTAAGTGTCTGTCTGACGGTCACTAACAGTTTATTGTACCGAATAACTTCCTGGATCAACACTGTGTTCATCGACTCTTCATACCGCACCGGGTGTTTCTCCATTACCATTGAAACAGATATGGGCTGTGGAACTTTTTCCAGGATACTGCGACCAGCTTCTTCCATCACCTAGGGAACAAACTCCGTTTAGTACGAAAAAGAAAAGTATCTGAAAATAACAAACTACGATTTTCCTTTTTGTAAACTTTCAGTTTAAGAGAGGAAATAGTCTGACAGTGAAAATGAAAGGTTGAAACACTTTCTTCTGCACAATTAGAAGTGAACCCAATTGGTTACGCGTTTTACCGCAAGTGGCAACGACTGCACATGCCCCCTACGCTCGGCGGAGAGGTTGCCTGTGTTTCCGGACATAGCATGTTGTGGATTTAAATCTGGTGCATTACAGTGATTAGCAAGGCTATAAGTTCCCCATTCTAGTCTGCAGTATAGGCCTCTTTTTTTCGGGCAAGCGAGCTCTCTGTATGTCCTGTATTAGCCTTTAGTCGCCGTCTTGGACTTTACAACAGAGGAAGAATGAGAAGGTCTAAAAAGTGACCAATAGGATGTGGACAAGGATAGGCGAGTATTGCTTCCTCCCTGCTTCTTTGACTTTTCATTCCCCCCTGTCACCCGGCTCCTAGAGTACGCGACTACATTGCATGTTACCCCGTTCCTAAAACACACCTCCTCTCGTGACCTGCCAGAGCCGGATGATGACCGTGGCTGCATCTTGAGTATTCCTCGAAGCAAACTAAAAGTCTCATTCTGAGCAAACGTGATGTTGGCGTTCTCGTGAAGAGCAAATATCTCTGGGGTGTCGTTAATGGGTAGACCACGAATGTAACGGAGATAATGCTGTGAAAAACAAACTTCACATGTTAATAAAAGTTTATTCCGAAAAATGTTTCTGGAATAAAGTGGCATACAAAAGTACATTGTCTCCTTTAGACATACGGCTAAGGCTGTTTCATCAGACTAACACAGCCTTGTCTAGACGTAATAGAGCCTTAGTGTAACCTAAATGTAAGAATGTGATATGACTCATTCCCTTTCGTAGGCTTCTAACGTTTCTCCTACTTTAATAGAACTCGGCAATTGACATATTCTTGAAGAACGCTTTTGCCTTGCAGTTGAAGCACCATGTAGTCGGCCAACAATTATTCTATGAGGCACTTTGGATACGAAATTGTAATAATCATTTTACATTCGCAAGTAAAGGGAGTGAGACATTTTTGTAACCCGTGATTTCATTTTGTAAGAACGACCAGAAGAGGAACTCAAGGACTACTTTCTCTTGAAATAAAATACCAAACTCGGGAACTGTATTTAACAATGAACCAGTTTCTAATAAAATCTGTGTATACCCAATAGGCCATTTCCGAGTTCCCCCGGGCCTCTGTTTCAAAACGAGGGTAGGTACTCAGCCTTTGATATGGAAATCATTTTTCATTCTCAAGCAAATAAAACTCATTTTCACAAGAAAGGTTGTGCACCTAGCCTTATTTTGAAAGTGAGGGTTTTTGGAACTCGGAAGTAGCCTATTGGGTCAAAGGTAAACCTTACAGCAGAGGAGAAGCCGGGTGTTCACAGACTAAAGCTGCTATTAAATATACCTCATGATCAGCTGTAAGAGGTAGCTGATGATAAATCCCTGACTCAGAAAACTTGTGTTCATCACTGAGCACATCAGGCGAGTAGTAATCATTCAAGATATTCATGATACAGCGCCTATCCCAATCGTCGGTTACGCGCCCACCGTAATTGATGTGACCAGCGGTATATTTCAAAACCTACAGCAAGAAAGACAAATGTCAAGCTTAGCCTTCCAGCAAGCTCTCCATTTGGTGGAGTTGCGAGAAGTCACGCGAGAGTGGCACGCGAAAGGAGACGAAAGTGCAAGGGCGGCGTTTTTTCGTGATGGAGAGCTTGCGCGCAGGCCACGTCAAGCCAACCTCGTTCCCAGGGTTCTCTCCTAGCAAATACAAAAGGAGACACGAATGGACAAACTTGAAGACTTGAGATTGAAACGGATTGCAATTGTGGTGTTTGAATACTTGTTGGCCTTGCTATCTCAAGGCTCGTCGCTGTTGTTTGTAACGTTTGATATAACGCTTGGGAAACATTTTAGTTTGACACGAAACTGTGATTTTGCCATTCACAAGTAATTTCTCATGCTCCATAGCGAATAAGGAGGCCTAATTGCCACTGATTATTAAGAAAATGAACTAGACAGCCGCGTCACAGCCCCTTTAAGACTTGGTAGAATATCAGATGAAACACTGTGTTTCAATTTCAGGGATGTCAACCCCCCACGTCTTCAAATATTGAAAATTGATAGGGAAGGGATGAAAGATGCACAGCACATGACGACATTTCTGAAAAAAAAAACGCGCGAAAAAGATGTTGTTGGAATTGTACCATTTGACCTGATTGGTTTACTTCGCACCAATCACGTTATTGCTTACATTACAATGGCATACCGGAGTTTATGAGGAAACGTTCGACGTTAACAGTAAAATAGCTCAAACAATGCAAAATATTTGAAATTTCATTGTCAGAGAGTCTAGTCTACAAGAAATGGCAAACTTCAGCGATTATCCGGGAGATTTGAGACTCTTATCTGGAGACCGGGAAATAAGGTTCAAAATCTGGAGTCTCCGGGGTTATCCGAGAGAGTTGACAGCACCAACAAAAAGAAGGCAATTTACCTTAAAGGGTACCACTCCTTCATATTCTTCTAGGAACATACTCAGTTGACTGATACAGATCCTTAAGTCCCCAGTGGTAAACTCGTAAGGAATGTTAAAACCAAGCGCTCCAAACTTCCTTCTCTCCAACGTAACACCGTGGAAAAGACACAGAGAGAAAAGAAGAAATTTGAACTCTTCCTGCAAAGAGAAAATGGTATTATAAGTATTGACCGTTCTTGCCAATTAGTCTTATGGCGATGACCCCCTAGAAAAACCCTCTCTCGTGTTACTCACCCTCTTACAGCTAGCATAGAACTCGTCACTGAATCCAGTGAACGACCTCAGTAGATTGGCCTTAATCCCCCTGGGAGGTTCCACTGTCATTTTTGAACCATTCTGTAGAATGGAGACTGGGAACTTCGGACTAGGCATGCTGGTTAACCACAGGCGGAAATCGCGATGAACCTGCCGATAAATTTGATACATTAACCGACTTAAAATTTGAGATTTAAACTTAAACTTGATTGAAGAACAAAATACAAAAAGGCTAAGATAGTAGCGGCCTCTAGGGACCACTAACAGCCGTATTTTCGCCCAGTTTTCGTGCTTGATGAGTAAATATGTAGCTCTGGCTCACGTTTCTCCAAATATTTTTTCTGACTCAGAGTAAAATCTCTGACATTTCTCCGACTGTGATGATTTTTTCTTCGACCATTTTTTGACTTCTGGCAGTCCTGTACAACTAACAGAGCACGAGGTGTACTCATAGCATTATTCTGTACCTTGTCCACGTCAATGTTCTCTACAAGCCTCTCCAGAGATGGCATCCAACTGGGGGCCAAGTGACAGTTCTGGAAAAAGACCCACTTTCCGCGTTCCATTGCTGAGCGCATCATAGCTTCAGCACGAGGGCCCTAGAGAAGTTGACACGGGGAAAGGTTATTGTACTGTCTCTCTGCACTTAATTTACAACATCGCCGCGATGATAATCTTGCAAAGAGTTCTGGTTATTGACATGTTTTGTCCTTATCTACAACAAGCAGGAAATCTTCTGTGATCACCGTTCGTTGCGACCACAGCTTGCACATAACCCCTATTTTTTTGGTCCCTCTCTCATGCGTGACCACGCTTTGGTTTACCCCCACCTCCCTTGATTCCTCGACGTTTTTACTTTGATACTCGCGCTCAAAAATCTCTTAAGAGAAAGCCATCATTACCACTCTGTTTAAACTATTTGAGTCGCCAGATGTTCTCTCTTTTTATGTGTGTGCGTTGCGATCATCTTTACAGGGACCAGAGTAGCACATAGCCGCCTTGCGTACCGATTTTTCTAGATAGCAACTTTTAAACACGTGACATACCTGTCCCTGACCCAGTGAAATAGCGCTCAATTTCTTTGAAAATCTCATTTCTTCAGCAAATTTGTACAGGTCGGCGGCAGGATCAGTTCCGACCGACAGGACAAAGATGAGTGGAGTGGTGGGCGAGGAATCTTTAAACACAAGAGACAGGTCTGAAGTCTGTGGTTCAATAAACCGCTGACCAAGATTTTCCGACACGAAATCCTGCAAAAAAGGAAACAAACACTTGGTTCATGTTTATCACAGTTACGACCGCCTTGAGATCATCAATTTTTCTGACCTGCATTGCATTAGTGACTTTATCGGCTCGCAGACATTTCAGAACGAGAAGTTTCTGAAAGGCATCCAGGTCTGTGTTCCACGGTTCGGGTAAAGGTTCACTGAAAAAATACAAAGAAACATAGTTTTACTAACCTTCCAGGTGTACTTGCACTCAAGGGCAAGGCAGAGAATTTCCAAGTTTTTTTTACGGTGTCTCGGAAACTTATACCAACGAACTCAACTACTTACACCTCTCACTAAGACCTAAATACACCTGTGTTGTTGTAAGGAAATTAAATGCTGTTTTCACGCAGATATAAATGGGAACGCATAAGGATAGGCTGGGAAGGACTTAGTATTTCGAGGTCTCAATATTCAAGGTCTTTTGGTTGAGTTGAAGTGGTTACGTGGGGTGTAGAAAACGTTACAAATGTCGTAACACACCACAGTCAATTTCCTAGTTTCATTTTAAAGCGTTCATTAATTCACGCTAGCGGGTCTTTTTCATCACTTTTGGTTTCCATAAGTCTTACTTTTTTTGCCAAGGGTAATGGATGGAAGTTAACATATGAAATTCACTTTTCGTAATGAGCCAAATCGGTGCTCTCGCACATTGGAATAACTTTGTTTCTTTGAAATACTGATTAATTTATGACGTCCCTTCACCTTAACCTAACCACTTCAGTGGCACTTTGGCCCGTTTCTAGTATCCCTTCCCACCCTTAGTAAAATCTAGGTTGAAGGAGAAAAACAAGCCTCAAAACTATGAGACTTGTTTCCTCTTCCAGAAATAACCTATTTTTTACATTTATTGCCCAGAGAAGGGAACCGCTTTATGTAAACTACTTCATAATTGTTCTTTACCGATGCGGATCCACACTGTCAAACATTCGTTGATATCCGTCAATGTGGTTCTTGAAATCCTCAGCAAAATTGGCGAACTTGGGCTGAAAAGCAATAACGAAAATTCCTCATGCAAATCATGCTAGTTGTCGTGATTGTATGTTTTACAATACTGGAAGTTTGGTGGTGTTACAGACACTTTTTAAATCAGAAGATCGCCTTTGTACGTTTGTGTGCACATATTATGTGGTGCTTATATCTGCAACAAAGTGAAGAAACTCGATGTTGTCGCTCAAATGATAATACAAATTCATCCACAGACTTACAAGAACCGGAAGTCGAAGTATCTCGAACCAGGCCCTGTCGGAGAGCCAGTCCTGAGCGGGGTTCTCGATTTCCTTGGGGACTGCAGAGCCGCCAGCCAATAAGAAACGCCACTCGTCCTAAAAGAGAGCGATAAAAATGTGTTATTTTAGCAACAACTATCAGGCAATTCTTGGTGTTCTAGAAGATATTTTTGGTTGTTATCATCCGTTCAGTGCCCTTTCCATCCTGCCAGATGAAGCTCTCTTTCGCTTGTTTGGTTTTAGCGTTCTCGAGAAAGACTCGACATCAATCAAGTAAGAGCTTTGTTGAGCATGCGCAGCATGTTGCTAGGATGTAATCCGTGCGCTTGCTACAGCGGGCTCGGTTATGACCACCTGTTTATTAATAAAAGGATCTTCGCACTCGAAAAAACTAGTTTGACGAGAGGAAACATGAATGACAAGTCCAGAATTCGGGCAGCGGCGAACTCAAAGGCTTGACGCGATTCGGGCGGAGCCTCCTTTTTAACCTCCTCACTCAAGAAGACAAAAGAAGGCTCTACTCGCAGGCTATGTCAATCTTTTGTCATGCATTTTGTGATCTCTCCATCTGCAGCACTAAGAATCTATCGGGAGATGTCAGGACTAAAATTACAGGGAGATGACTAGCGATGATTTTATATATTTCCCTTATTTATCAGTGGATGATCTTTCTGGGCTTGCGTGCTAGTACATGAGCATAAACATTACTCTACAGATTCGTCTCCAGTGTTTTCTCCACATTTACAATGACAAACAGAGAAAACAATGGACAAGGCTACCAAAAGATAAAACATTTTGTTGTAAAACATGACGAGATCTGATAAGTGTTATGAATATGTTCGCCCGAGTGAGTGTAGCCCTGAAGAGCATTGCTGAGTGTCAACGCCTCTACCATCCACTAGGAGTCTCGAAGAAGAGGTAACTTCATTGTATGTTAAGTGACAAATACCGCTGATGAAGGATCTGGAGGCAAGTTTGTAAAGAGAAATGGAATAAATAAATGTAAGGAAGATTATTGCAGTTAAAGACGCAACTTATGCAGAGCCTGAAAGCCTGGCTTGTTAGCTGGCTAGAGCGCTAAACCGGTATCAAAGAGGTCTGAGTTCCAATCCCGGTAAAATAGAGTTTTAAGTTGCGTCTTTAACTGCAATGACCTTCTCTACATTTATTTTTTCATTCCGCGGGTAACATATTCTTCATTACAGCAATGGCATAGTCCAAGCAAGGGTAGTCTGCATGTCTGGCGGGAATTGGTAAAGTGATTAGAAAATCTTAACAAAAACTATACGTAAAAAATGTAAACACGCACTGACCATGTTGATCTTGTTTTCGTTCATGAGGATTCTGACGCAAACCAGAAAGGAGAACAATAGTTTGTCCTTTTCAAACAAGCTCCGGCACACGTTTGAGTACAAACTGAACGTAAAGTAGTCGTTGATGTTATCAATTCGTTTTTCCAGGTTATCTGAAACAATTGAAGACATTGAATAAGAAAGGGCAGAGAGGTAGGCCGATCGCTTCTTTATAATTTTTTGTTTACAAATTCACCCAACTGTGTTGGACATACGTGTAGCCAAAAGGACACGGAGTCATCAACTGCAACATCTGACAAAACAGGAGTTCTTGAGGAGAGGGGGAAACTGGAGAAAAATCTCTCGGAGCAATGGAGAGAACCAACAACAAACTCAACCCTGGCGTCGACGCCAGTATTTGAACCCGGGCCACATTGGTAGGAGGCGAGTGCTCTTATCACTATGCCATCCCTTGCCCATACCCCTTCCCTCCCCCCCCCCCCCCCCAATGAATAATCGCTCGTGTTATAAATGCTCCCTTCAAACAACACTGTAGAGGGAAGAGGGGTATACAAGAAGCAAGGCAATCGGAAGTGTCCCAAGGATATTTTGCTAAGGTGGTAGGTTACACAATAGAAAAATGTTGGTTAACTTTCCATCCATAACGAACGACTGGACAGGCGATAAACAATAATTCTCGCAGTGTACCTGAAGCATCAGCATTGGCGATGCTGTTGAGGAAAATACCAATGAACCATTCCAAAGAATACTGGTACATGGGATCTATGTTGGCCTAGAAAAGACATCATTTTTTCTTATATCAAAGGAGCTATATAATGAAATATACCAAAAATCAAACAGTGAGAACTGTCACCAAATTGAGTGCAAAAATAAAAAATAAGAGATCGAAACATTGCAAGCAAGTATAAATAACACAGTAGATACAAAAGAAGTTAAGGCAGAAAAAGCTTTAAAAGGGTTGAAACTGTCTGCAATTGTGGTTTTTGAAAACTTATTGGCCTAAAAGTTTTCCAAAGTTAAGTTTTCTGTTTGTAACGATATATAGTGCAAGAGAGACAAACTCATTTGACAAAAAGCTGTGATTTTGTCATTCACAAGTAATTTCACCCCATGTAAGGGAATCCAAGACAGTCTTGGATTCTGCATTCCACGTCATGATTTCCAGATTCCAGCTACTGGATTCCAATCGTAAGTAGGATCTGCTACTTGGGAAGCGGGATTCGCTCAAATCTTGGGACGGGATAGAGATGATAGATGTGTGGGATGTGGGATTGTCTTGAAAAAGGAGCGGGAATGCGAGATCAGCTTTTCCCCACTAGCCTGCAAGCAAGCTTTCAGGGGCTCTCTGGCGGCGGGACGGGTAAAGGAAGGAGAGCTTGCAAATTTGAATTCTACCTCCAATTTCCCTGTGGCTCCCCGTCGACTGAGCTGTCAGATTTCCGCCAATCAGCGCGAAGCGAGAACGAGCGCAAATGTAAACAAACGTTGAAAAACAAGTGCCAAGGGTAATGACGTCATTACTTATGTCATCTCCGCCAATTCGCATTTTGCATCGACTTTTTTGATGCGGATATTCAAATTCCAGAGACGTAGTTGCAAGGTCTCCTTCCTTTTCCCGCCCCGAAGGTAGAGCGCCCCGGAGAGCTTGCTCGCAGGTTACTTCCTCCATTCCGGACCCTGAGTACACAACGTAAGCAGATTTTTTTCTCTGTTTTGTTCGTATTTCAATACACTGAGAACATTTAGGTCTCTGTTTATAGTTTTTTTAAAAACAAATTTCAAGCAAACAAGTTTCTTACCAGGTCATAAGTACAGAAGAAAAGAATCTGCGTTCTGACTGCCACAGGAATATACTGGCTTCTTGTCTCGTCGATATCTTTTTCTGTTTGTTCAGCTACCACCACTTTAGCCTGAAAAATAGAAAAATAAAATAAAAATAAACTCAAAGAAAACACATCTTGCTAACGACCGATTTTACTTTTGAATACAACCTTCAAATGGAAGAGGCTTTATGTCTAAATTTTTCCGAGTCTATCGAAAGGAAGAAATTTCACAAAGAAGTTTAGACCGAGCAATAATGAAGAGGTGACTTTACCACAGATGATGTTTCATTTTGTTTCGTAGTAATGGAGACATAAGACATTGAAGAGTTTTTTACGAGTTTTCCTCTTTGTTTACCGTGGGTGCCAGAGATTTCCGGTTTCCATCTGGCCGACAAAGGAGCATCTTGCCGCTCGCGTGAAAACAGAAAACCCTCTAGTACCCTGAGCGCATTTTGGTTAGCCTCCGACACGTACGTTTTTTTCGCTCGTCACGCAATCCTCCCCGAAGGAACGCGTGACAAAGCCCTAAGAAAGTCTGCACGGGAGGCTACTTTTTGGTCCGCAGATGAAAGATTAATTTTCAAGAGAGTTTTTTTTCTCCAAAGAATGAAACAGACAATTAACTCTGAAGTATAAATTGACGTGTTAGAGACTACCACAAGCCCCACTGGGTGTCAGCCTAGTCATGGAATCGCGAATCAGGGCCGAAATCATTCGAGGTAAACAAACAAATCCTTGAACCTCAGTAAAAAATTTGATTCTCTGTTCCCTCCATTTTGTCACAGTGCTACGTCAGAGCTACTCGACACAAAATTTATTCATGTGTTTCTTTCTCCAAAACAACTTAATCATAAGGAAACGTTTGGAAAACTATGAATTGAGTCGGATAAAAAGTCACCTTGATTTCCATAGACTTTGCCTTGGACTGTTCCAGCGTCTGAATCAAATCTGTATCATCCACAGGGCTTCCTTCAGAAGCCGACAGTTTGTGAAGAATCTTGTCTTCAATCTCCTTCAGTTCTTGTCTCATTTTAGCGTTACTAACAATCAACTGGTTCTTGGCTTCCTCTAGATCGGGCCTCTCTTCGGCAACAACTAAAGCCAACAGCTGATCTTCAAGGCCACTATTGAAGATAGATTATTGTCAGAGTTAAAAGGGCTGCGTGTATCACACCTGTCGAGTTTCATTTTTCTAATAACGTTAATAACGCGTCCTAATTGGGTATGGAACCACAGAAATTACTTGTAAATGACAAAATGGGAGCCTCGAGTCAAAAAAATATGTCTCCCAAGCACTGTATCATATCCAACGTTACAAATAACAAAAATGAACTTTGAAAAACTGTTAGGCTAACAAGCTTTCAAAACCCAACGACTGCAATCCGTTTCAATCTTCCTTAAGTCAGGGGCACCCAACGTAAATTTTCGGAAAATATCACGATTTGAGATTTAGAATTTTCGGAGCATTTGTTGTAAAATTTCTTATCTATATCTACCGTTTAAATACTAAAATACGTTTAACAATGCTATGTTTAAGTGGTTTTGAACTGTATTCTCGTTGGGTGCCCCTGTTAAGTTTGTCCATCCTTGCCTCCCTTTGTATTTGCTGTGTTATTTATACCGTTTTTTAACTTTTTGAGCGGACACTTTTATGTTTCACTCAGTTTGTTGGCAGCTCTCATCGAGTCGCATCGTCCGAAATGTTCAGATAACCCTTAAGTTCTAGAAAAAGGACTAGGATCACCTACTACGAAAAGACGAAAGATACTCATTTGCGATTTTATACTTAACTATTTTTAAGATTTATGAATCAGCGCGGAAGTGGTGATCAAGCATGCTAAAGAGTTTAGGCTCGATTTGGGTTGTAAATTTTTATAACTACAAAGATTCTCCGTCACAGTTCGTCGTTTGGACCGTTCAAGGAACGGCAATTCAGTTACATCCGCGACACTGGGAATCTGCCGTAGATATTTTATTTACGTCACACAAACAATGTAGATACAGTCGAACCTCTAGTAACAGGCCCCCTCTCTACAACGGCCACTTTTTTTGGCGGACAGTCCATATATGACTCTTGTTTAAACTTCTCTACAACGGCCACTTTCTTCTTTCCCAAAGGTGGCTGTTTTAGAGAGGTTGAACTGTATTACGAAAAGAAAAAATCAGCTAAATTAAAGTTCCACTAGAGCTGTAGATGAACTTACCCAGGTGAGAGAGTGAAGTTGACGATCGTGACTTTTGTGGAAACCTCTGGGGTGTAGTGAGGGTTGGGAAGTTTGGATGTGATGTAAAACTTGAAGTCGTCATGGTAGGGAATAATGGCGTCTCCCAGTTTGATCACAGTGCTGCCTGATTGTTTGAAAGTCTGAAAGAAGGACAGAGGGCTGCTATTAAGAGGCGGGGGCCGGGGATTTTCCTCGGCTACTAGGAACGTGGCTCCCGGCTACTTTCAAAGGAAAGTGGAAAAAAAAAATTGAAAGAAACGAAACCCCTAGCTGTTTTATTCCCCGCCTACTTGGTGTATTTCCCTGGCAACTGGAAATCTTAGTGACAACCCCGAGGGGATCAATAGTGTTGTCATTGTTAAGGCTGGTAAGGTAACCTCCTTCCCAGTCTCCTCTTCTACTCATCCCCCGGAGCGAATAGGAGAGGAGCCTGGGGACGAGGTTGCTGGTAAGGCATACTTAAGTCAATACTTAAGTGCATTAACAAAATATGGGGCGCCGCTCTGAAAAGCTTTGTACGAAGTATAGACTGCGAGAAGTCCCTGACGATGGTCGCGATCGAGCGAAGCGAACAAAAAAAAGACAAAACGGCCAGCCGAGGGGAAACTGGCGAGGAGTTGGGAACGCCTTGCTCCACTTTCCCTCTCAGCCATTTCGCTCTCTCCAGTCCTTCAGAGCATTGACTGGACTGACTGCAAAGGCACTGCTCAAAGTCTTCACGAAGTAAAGAAATCTAAACTTCTTTGAGTGAAGAATGAGTGAAGTGTCCTATTCCTTTCACACCGCCGTTATTCTTGAGGAACGATCAACAGACGATGACAAATCAGATAACAGGGACTGGAGAGAAAAGATATTAGATAGATTTGGAGTCACGGTTACGGTAAACAGCCAAACGTGAATTTGTATCACGTGACCAAGTTTTCCCTTTTCTCGTCGTTTACAGTTCATTACTTTAACAAAATAATATGTTATTTCAAACCAGTTTTACCCATAAGTATTATTTTGACCTGTTTGTTTTCAACTTATCTTCTATGATGAGAAATTCTCAACTTGAATCTGACGTTAACGTGTCTCTAATTAAATCTCTCTATTACTGAAGATTAGCACACCCTGGACATTTCTACTGATGGCTACTGTGTAACGTTCCTTTGAGGATAAGCTTCCTTAGGAAGCTCATCACCAACATGACACCGTACCAAGTTAGTTAACAAGCACTGAAATGGAGACAAAACCTCTGACATTCACCCTTTTTGTCTTGAAAGACGTTATGTAAATGAATAAATGGATAAAATTTACATGTAGTAATATTTATATATGATATTATATGATGAAGAACAATAATTATGAAAACAAAACTAGCGACAAAAGTAGATTAGATGTTTCTGTTGCAACTTGCCTGTTTCAGTAAAATAGGCTCTAGAGCTGGGTCCAATTCCTCTCCAACATTTTCCAGCAGACAAGGTTTGCCAAAGCGCACAGCGTTCTCCAAGCTTCTTAAGAAATCTCTGTCACTGAGTTTAATAACATCAAGACCTGCGTCTTTCTCCTAATAAACACGGAGAACAAGTTCCGCTCAGCAAGAATACACTTATGCTTATTTTCTTTTGTCAAAAATTAAACGTTAAGTGCACCATAAAACAAGAAATGATAAAATAAGGAAAAGGAGATCGTACTTCCACATCAGTATTCATTTTCAGAGTAAAAAAAAAACACCCGTTTTGCACAACCTAATTTAAGTCATCGGAGAAAGATTTTGTAGAAACAAATACTAAAAAGGGCTGTTTAATGCTTAACAACTTTTGAGAAACACACGAATAATCCACCAAAACTACTACAACAACAATGACAACATTCATTGAACATAACAAGTAACCTGATGAACCGGTATTTTTCGTCCCGATATACTAGAAGAGATTCTTGCCAGAGAATAGTTCGAAGGCGTGTGCGAGGTAGCTGGCAAAGAGCGCGCGAGAGAGGTGGGCGTGATCTCGCGTTTTTTCCGCGCGCCCGATGTTTCCCTTTCCTTCACGCAGGCTGCGTCCACTTTCCTCGCGCGCCCTTTTCTCACTGGCTTGTCCGTTTTTAACGCTTGCCACGCAGCGATCACTTACCAAGCTTTTAATCCACTTATTAGCTTGGCCTTGCGGATCAATGAACAGAGGCCACCTTTGGGAATACTGCACAGTAACACCATTCTCAACGGACAGTGTGTCTCGGGGCAAACCGGCAATCTGCCAGTTACGAATCTTAACAGGATCACCAAGCGTTACTACAAGATTACAGTTGTCCGAATGCGGAATTTCCAAACCACGTAACTCTCTTAGCCACTCTTCCACCATAGAAACGCGGTACTCTCCCTGAAAAATACAGACTTTTAATACAGAGGTCCCTAGGAGCTTGCTCGTGTTGTCAAGAATAGACAACAAGGCCAGATTTGTACGAAAGCAGCTCCTTCTTCAACAAAACTACATACGTAGGCGAAGTATACAAATTGAATGTTATTACACTAGACTTGAATGACTGGAATCTCTGTGTAAAAATTAAAATCTTCTCGATTCATTCAATGAATAGACGTGCGAACTGGAGTCTCTCCGAGCGCTTTCCTTTTTTCTCTCTCCAGTCTCCCTACGACATGAAGGAATCTGGTACACGAAGTCATGCAGACATAAAGAGGCCTTTGGGAAGGAGAGAGCCAACTGGAAGTGTGTCACGTGTGTGTGTCAATAAAGAGCGTGATGGGGTGCGGGCGGTACCCCCCAGTAATTTTGTTACAAATAGTTATGGTGAGTCCTGGGACTCATCTGGTAAAAAATCATGTGTCCCTGTCCAGAACCAATGAGTCCCAGTTAAAAAATTACTAGTCCGAAATTGAAAATGCTTGGGCCTTTATGTACCCAGACAATTCATCTGAAGACAGACCCCGACACTCTGTATTACAGTATACTGAAATTAAAATAAGTCCCTCTATTTTAAAGCACAACATGCAAAGGCTAAAAGAAATATGCATCGTTAAACAACAGCCGAAATAACTGCCACAGAAATTGCACGAACGGAATATTTCCACAAATACACATGCTCAGATCGATCGATCGATCTTTGCGTCCTACGGGACGCATGCCATGAATTATTTTGCGTCATTGGGGATTTTTATGCGTCAGGGACGCAGGACGCAGAGGTAAGATATTTGCATTATCACCTTCTTACCTATTCTTACCAGCTGGCGTCGACAGACTTAAAAGGCTATGAACAATATAGTATTGTTCGATGAAGTTTCGAAAAGGCTAAAAGGCCATTTGCAAGACGATGAAGTCAGTTGACTAGAAGGGCTAGAATCCTTCAGGGTTTTGCTTTCTTGTGCAAATTAGGGCTTTTGTTATCGAAACCACACTGAGGTTACCAAATTAAATTATAACATAGCGCGCGTGCTTGCCCTATATAAGTCCTATTGAACCGCTATGAACAAAATCTTTATTTACGCACGCCCGTGCGTAAATAAGATGACGTGTTCAGCTGTGTTTTTCGTCCCTTTTTCTAAGTACCCAAAAATCGACGGCAATGGTAAAAAAACTTTCTAGAATTTTTTGGAATTTCGCTTCGTTCTAGCCACTCAAAGCAACAGCAAAAGCGGTGACATGTTTCGCAAATAATAAAGCCTGCATGATTCGTTGAAACTTGAAAGTCTGCCGTAAAGACTGACATTTACTTGGGAAAAGACCACAAATTGGTCTGTGTCGGAAAATATCCAATTTGTACAAAGTGTCCTCCGTTTTTAACGTTTGTTTTATATCCTACAAAACAAGTTAATCAAAAAGTAAGCTCAACAGCAAAAAATTACACACTTTTGTTATCGCCGAACAATCCGACTGAAGCAGGAAAATTTCTCTTGCAATAACAAGACAAATTACACAAGGAGACATGAATTTATTACTCACAAAAACAACTGCTGCCGGGTCTTCTCAAGAAGCCGTAATGACCAGCCATTGTTCGTAAATGAATATAAGGTTAACGTAGGATGACAGTCGTCTTCGCTGAAAAACAAGTTTTCTGGATTTCGCCGAGCAAACATAAACATCTTTCAAGCAAATCCAAACCGTACTCCACGACTTCTTATGAACATGTGAGTATTTTCACTTCAGGCGGACTTTAAGACTCTTTTTCCTTTGTTTCTTTTAAGTTTTCATTGATAGCTAACAAATAAGACCCTGTTTACATGGAGTGGGGGACCCCGGTCTAGTGGGGTAAGTTTCTTTTGTTTTGTGTCCCCCAGAGCGTGAAAACAAAAGAAACCAACCCCACTAGACCGGGGTCCCCCACTCCATGTAAACAGGCCCTAAATAAGCAAATTTTCTTTCTCAGTTTTACAGAAAGAATTTTCATTCAAACTAAACCATTGCGGCGTGTTTGTAATCAGCCAATAGAAGCGTTTGTTATTGTGTCGCGCGTTACGAGAATTTTGTAGTTAATCGAAAAGCAAGCATTTTAGACAGCTATGCTATAAAAGAATTTGCTCATGCTTTTAGCTGTGCGTATATCGAGTTATGGATGCACTTGGGAAGTTTGGAGAGCACTCAAGAAGCTAGAGTTGCACTCGGCTATCGCCTTGTGCAACTCTTACGCATCTTTCGTGCTCTCCAAACTTCCCGCGTGCATCCATAACTCGATATACGCACGCTAAGCATGAACAAATTCTTAAATATGAAAGGAAAAACGAAAAGGATTCTGGTCGTAGTAGAAAAATGACGCTATCGTGCAAATGTCCTCCTATCTTTGTCGCATCTTTTTTACTCCTCAAATTCACGAGATAAACGAAGTATCATGCAAAATTAGACCAAAAAAAACAGTGAGTGAAAGTTAGTTAAGACAGGGTTAGAAGGAAAACAAAAAATATTCATGACATTTTAAGACGTTTCGAGGTATGTGTGATACAAACGTCTGTTAAGTCGACGAGTATTCACTGAAAGCAAATGGCATGTCGAACGTTCAATTTAATGCTCCCTTTAGATTTTGTAATTATTGTAACATGTATACCCTTCACTCACGAAATAGAGAGCGAAACTTTCATGAATTTATTAACATAATTATATGAAAATCTGCGGTTTCTTTTCTGTTTGTTGTACGGTTTAGAGTCAATTATAAAAAGGCAAACTACCCTGGCGCTATTGTGTACAAAGTATCATTCTAAGCTAACCAGAAACAAATACAAATTGAAAGATGTTGGTCAAGGCAAGAGTTCAGTGGAGAACAAGAAAAAACTTCGGTAAATAATGCATTTTACATTGGCGACATTTAACGACGTTTTGAGGAACGTGTGTAAATACGAATGTCTGTAATTCTGACACGTCTTCATCGAAAGGAAATGACTCGTTAAAAGTTGAATTTATTATTCTCTTTAGATTTCATAGTTGTTAGTTACCTAGCTCTCCACTGCATTATTTTACTACAACAACAAAATCAGTTTGTGCCAACTCTTAACTGCTTTCCTCGCCTCTATAGCACCCTATACTGAAATCTCTTTGCTCAGAGTCCTTCGTTTCATGAGTGAAAGCGATTAAATTTTGGACGTAATTAAACCGCTAACTTAAAACTCCTTACAAGTACGTATCTTTCATAGTATAATCCAAAATTAGACAACACGTCGTCTTAAAAAGTGTACAAACACGAAGAAAGCACCTTATATTTCTAGTATACGAAGCTGCAAAAATGTTACAAGAATGGATCGCGTCAAGTCAGAATCAAATGTACATGAATTTACAGGTTTACTTAGTACACAAACACAATCTCGAGTCTACAAAACATATAAAAATGTCGTTACAGGAATGGATAGCCTGCGAACAGCAGACGCATTTCCGGTCGTCGCTTCTCTCTCCCAGGCTAAGGAATGAATCGCTGCATGCCAAGATCAAAGGTTCATGACCAAAACAAGGAGATTCTTATCTGTTTGGACAGTCGGCATATTGACTGAATGCATTGCTAACCTGATTGAGTGAAACACATGGCGTAGGTTTTATTTTGTACTGTTACATCACTGACTAAAAAAAGATATTTGCTCTCCGAAAAAGTTCTGTCAAATACAGTTCGCAAAGAACAAAAAAGTAACAATATTTCCCTTCATACCCTTCCACTGTGCAAAAGTAAACACACTTTTATTCAAGTCGATTCAACGACTCTGTTATTAATTCTCCCGCTTTCTTGCCCACTGGTGGGTACTATGACCTCGTTGACTCTTCGCCACCGCAAAATCCTCACAAACGCTTTGCGAAAGTTAGGTAACCGCCAAGCGTAAAGGAAGGGATTCAACGCAGAAGAACACAACACAAATACAAACTGGAGATCTCTGAGAACATGGATGGTGAAACAGCTACAAGAAAAACACAAATTCATAATGTAAATCATCACACAAGATGGCGTGTAGCAGCACAGAAATAAGCCAAGCATCACCATAAAGGCCTGTGTGATGTTCTTCTCAAACGCAGCAGCTCTAAGCCGCGCTCGGTTGTCTTCGGTTTGCGAGCTTTCCCGTAGTCTCTCCCAATCCAAAACCTGCCTTCTTACGCCCCGCAAAACACGAATGTACGTGAAGAGGAAAATGACAAAAGTCAGCGCTATTGCTGAGTTTGCGAACACAAAGGCGTAAACCAAATATCCAACTTTAAAGTAAACAAAGGGCAGGGTGAGAGAAACGAACCAAATCAGACCCACTATCATAAATGCTCGCCGCGATGTGAGCCTTGCTCTGTATTGGAGAGGATAGCTGATTGCCGTGAAGCGATCCGCAGTCAAAGCGGCGAGGCTCAACACCGAGGCAGTACACGATATAAAGTACGACATGTGAATTATAGCGACATAATCACCGATCGGTAGAGAAAGTCCTTCGCGAAAATGAAGCACCACGGAGATGGGCTCTGTTACCATGCCAACGATGAGATCTGTAATGGCCAGATTCACCACAAAGAAGGTAAACGGCGTCTTGAGGCGTTTGTACGGATCTTTGAACACCGCAAGGCAAACCAGGAAATTCCCTGGAACTGTAACGAACGCGAAAAGCAAAGACAAAATTGCCGTTGAAAAGGATAGCGCCTTTGGGGCGCTTACGTCAGCGCACGAATTTTCAGTGGAAATCATCGTTCTGGTGATAATCTGCTCCCATTCACAAAACGCCTGCCGGTTTCAAAACGGGGAACGTCAATAATCTTTTTTTTTTGTTTGAACGTTAAAAACTAGATCGGTTACGCCATCTCACCCGTCAAAAGGCAACGAACTCAGTCTTGTGGGGCAATGTCATGATTTGTGCGTTCGGCGTGAGAAGCTGAGCAATCTGTTCCCCACAACTGTTATTAAGTTTGACACCTCCTGCTTAAAATATAGATCTTGCTCGAATCGAATCAAGCTCAGTTTAAAAAGTGTGTTAGTCCTTCCCCCAGGGATCGCGAGGTGACAGGTGCAGCTGTTTGGGGTATTTATCACTTGAACGACGTGAAAGTTTGGAAAACTTGACGGTTTGGCAAATTGCCACGCGTTTGAGTTTCGAACGCAAATGTCGTTGTTTCCTGAACCTTAGGCGTAACTTTTGATGACAAAGCCGGTTACAGTATGACAGCTAAGGATTTTTATAGAGAAATCAAACCGCGTTTCGGAGTGAACCGTACCACCTGCCGTGGGATTTGAACCAACGTCCAATTGGTACTCGTCAATTGCTTTTTTTACACTATAAATAATGACGAACTTCATATTTGCGTATTCACTTCTTCGGAAATGGAACCTGAATTGAAAACCGGATACTCAATTTTATCTCTGTTTTGAATAGAAGGGCATGAAAAAAGACTGTCATTTATATCAACAGTTTGCTAACTTAAAAGCGACTCGAGCAATGTTCAACAAAAAACTTAACCTCTTTAGGATCCATTTTCGTTCTTCAGTCCGTTAAAAACGACAATTTTGTGGTTGAATGACAATATTTACAGCTGACGGCAAACATAAAAAGCTGATTTAATAACCTCACAACCAAACTATAAATAAGATTTCCCGCACAGTTCTTGTAAAAACCTGACTCTCATAAGTTGCAGAAGTTGACGCTTTAAAGCTGCATCCACAATTTTCACGCTTGTCAGTTTTTTAAGCCCCTTCTTACAAATGTGTGCGTAAATTTTAGTAAAAGTGATTAATGACAAGTAATGTAAAGAGATAACTATCTTGATTTGTTGAACAGTGCGAGAGCCAGTTAAAACAAGAGACAGCAAGTCATTTCCGCGCGTAATCAAAAAGATTGTGAGTACACCACATGAACCCCTCTAATACCCTTTCAAGAAAATTTTTTAAATTTCAACTTCAAGAATTCAGAAAACTACATTATATCGCGGAATATCCATACTGAATAGGTTACATTTGACTGGTCGTCCTGTAATATTTAATCTTATGAAGCTAAAGTACATAATTTTCCAATGTCTATTACTGATAAGGGATAGAAGTGTTATTAATTTTAAATGCAAAAAATTGTTCCTTCGCAATGGATTTAATATGGGAGATGACCCGATGAGCTAATAACAATATGGAACATGACACAGCTATTTTTTTCTTTTTTTTTTTTCTTACCTTTGTTTATACCATTGTAATTTCAATAGTGGCCATGTAAAGAGCTCGTAATTGCGTTTCAAAACAGTTGCTTCAATAAAAAATGCCGCAGGAAAGTAAACCTTTTGAACGGCTGTAAAAGCTTTCGACTAAATCGTCACGATTTAAAATTGAATTCAAATTCATGTGTTTAAATAGCAAGTAAGGGAAAACGCAGAGAAAGTCTTAAAAAATCCTTTAAAAGCTCAAGAGATCAGCAGGAATTTGCCTTTCAAAAACGACTTTGGTAAACTGGAATTTGACAAGCGATGATCAGTCATTACTCAAAACTATGGTAAGCTTCAAGAAAAAATGAGAGCGAAAGAGTAATTGATTGGTATTGACAGTGACGTTGTTTACTTAAGACCTTCTTCAAAACTGCACTTCATACAAATGTCTCCCGTCTATTTTTGCTCCCACAATCTCAGTTTCAACTTAATTATGTTTCCGTCGAAGCGTGATTTCCTCTCTTTATTAGCCATGTTTGCCTTCAGTAAGCAGTTCACATCATTAACTGTTTATTGATTTCCATAAATCTGATAAAACGAGCTGGATCGTGCTGCCTATATGTGATTTTATTTACCGGTAAATAAGGCAGCTAAACACGTGCGTACCTAAAAATAATTAACGTAGTCCACGTGAATCAAAGGTAGAAAACGATTGAAATCTGCCATATGGCTTTCTTTTTTTGTTTCAACCACAAATTTAGCATAATAAAAAGCACTTTTTAAGCTTTACTTATGTAACAATCAATCTTTCATGTTCTTGTCCGCCTCAATGATTATCGCTTTGTTAAACTTGGTTTAATTGCACATGATTTAGTGGAGTGACTGCGGATTAACAGCCGATTTGTCTATTGAATCTCTTTTCACTCTACAAAGCTAGAACACGAGAGCTGCACTTTTCACGCAAAAAAGCTAGCTAATGTTTTCTTTTTGTTTCAACGACAAATTTATCATAAAAAAGCACTTTTTAAGATTTATTTGAACCCTATGTCAAAATCCAATTTTTCGGCTTTCTGTAAATTATATGGTTTAATTGAACATGATTTATTAAAGAGAATGTGGATTAACAGCGGTTCGTCTATTGTATCTCTTTTCACTCTAAAAAGCCAAAACACATTTAAAAGCTGTTCAGTTCTCACATAAAAGCCTTCTTTGTTTTTCTTTTTGTTTCAGCTACACAATCAGCATATTAAGGAGCACAAGTTTAAGCTTTTCTTAAACCCTATGTAACAATCAATCTTTTGGCTTCCTGTAACTGATTGTCCTTGGTTGAACACTGTTTAATTGAACATAATTTACTGCAGTGAATGAGGATTAACAGCGGATATCTCTTTCGTATCTCTTTTTACTCTAAAAGCACAGTCACGAAACTTGAAAAGACCAAAACTCAAAAGAAATCATGCACTTGAAAATGGCACAAAAAGACTAGAGATAAAAATCGAAAAAAAGAATTAAAAGGTCCCTTGGTAAATAAATATTACCCTTAATAGGAGCTGTTCTCAGCCGATTTAAGTGCTAAAGTTAGGGGTACTCTGCTAAATTTCCTTTGATTTCATAAGCATCTTTTATTTAAGGAGTCATAAGCTTGAAATTGGTGATATTTTGATTACATGTCAGAGTTTAAGAACCAACCAGCTGGTCAATTTGAATCACAGTTAACTCCGGCAAACAAGGTAATATGTCAAGAATTAGACTCAGTTAGTTAGAGCACTGTGATTGGTCTACTGCTGCACGGCTCGCTAAAGTTGGAAATTTTGTTTTGCACGCGCCCGGGACTGTACGTTAAAGATCCTCGTTTTTGTCCGCTGATTTCAAGCTTTGTCTTTTAGCCATAAATTAAGTCACCGTACGGACCTCAAACTCGGTTGGTGAGAGCCATATATTACTTCTGAGAATTTTTCAAGGGCGGGGGCCGAGATTTAGCCTTTAAAAACTCATTTCCTGCCATGTCAAGAACAATCAAGACACCAATTCTTGCATCGATCTCAGTTATCTTTAAAAATAAAGTTAGACTTTTATTCGGTGCTTAGAGTAAAAACGATATACCCTGAGGACTGAGAACGTCGACAAAGTTTTGGATGCCCGTTTATATAAACGTGAAAACTATCAGGCATTACAATCATACTTTTCAAAAGATAAAATTAGTACAAGATGCTACCAAATGATATTTCTGAAGCAGGTCTACCTTTATTCTTCTTACTATTTATTTTGATTACCACTGAGGATTGCATCCAAAACATTGTTCGGCGGAGATATTATTATTATTATTATTATTATTATTATTATTATTATTATTATTATTATTATTATTATTATTATTATTATTATTATTATTATTATTATAATCATAACTATAACAAAATTCTTAAATCTGATTGGCTATCAACTGCCCTGAATAGGACTCGTGATTAAACAAATCGGACTCCCGCTACGCGGTCGTCCGATTTTGTTAATCACTCGTATGATTACAGACCGAATTGGACTCCACTCAGTCCTGTTACCATTACTTATTATTATTATTATTATTATTATTATTATTATTATTATTATTATTATTATTATTATTACTATTATTATTGTTATTATAATAAGCGAGCCTGCCCGAAATAATTAATTTTTTTAAAGAACTTTTTTAAAGAATTAGGAATTTAGGAATACGAGAGTTTATTCTTTTTAACTTGATTCTTTTCAATATCAGAGACGGATGATTCTATTTTGCAATGACTTGATTTAAAACTCTGGGCCGCCTGCAAGAGTTTCTGATCGCATCTGAGCCGCATGGAATGTATTTGGGAAATCGTTATTGACATAGTGATTGCATTTTTTGTGATTTATGTAATTCTTAATGTTATTTAGTGCTTAATTCTTACTTCAAATATTTCTGTACATTATGTAAATATTTTTTTAAAGTTGAATAAAATTATTATTATCAGTATCATTCTTATTAATTATTATTATCAAATATCGAAGTAGGTTTGACTTTGAATAAATTCGTGAGTTATAAGAAAATCACCGAAATTTACTTGCGATTTCCTCCCTACGGAACTATTTATTTTTCGTTCAGTTGCCAGTCTGCGTAGCTGGCGTAGTCTCCCTCACGACCGTTTTTGACTAGTTACGCAACGCTCTTCCCCAAGAAACTTTTGTTGGGGAGGAGCGCCGCGTCACGAGACAAAAACGGCTGCGAGAAAGACTATAGCTAGCGGCATTGGCGGGCAAGTGCTGTTGTTTGTTGGCGGCGGAGCAAATAAAGTACCCCGCGCTTAACAATCCCGCCAGCTACAGAGGCTATTCAGTTGCAAAATTAAAGAGAAGGAGGTGATTGTCGAACCACAGGGATTCCAAGGCGTGCAATGGGTAAACTATAATGGACTCACCGTAAATGTTCCCAGGTAAGCAATGACTCCTGATGAAATCATGACGTCACCAACAATATTTACAATCTGGCCGTCAAACGCCTGCACCGACTCATGCCAGCGGACTTTCTCGTCACTGAGACCTCCAATCAACTACACAGAAAAAGAAATTAGACGAACTGTGAGCTTTTATGCACGACAAATGAACCGCACCCGTTCGAATTTTTGTGGCACTCAAAGCAAAGGCGTTCCGGTCCGAAAATGGAGCAAGGATTTTTCAACACGAGGTATACACTTTTCCTTAGACTACACAAATTGTATTTTTGCTCTGCTCAAAGGAATGAGCTCGCTGTTAAAAAGAAAGTTCATGCGAGTCCCCTGCGCTTCGCATGTGGAAATCCACGCTTTCTGCACTTCGCGCGAGGCTAATGGCAAAGTAAAAATGCCGAGACTGCTTCCAGTCAATGGTGGATTAAAGTGCATGTTATGCGTAAGCCTCAATAGACAGTATTCGTATTCTCCGACAGTCCTGGGACGAGTAGGCCTTGATCATGAATGCGAAGCTCATGCGGGGACCTTCTCGCCAACAGGACAAACAAATATGAAAAAACTGAGGCTGAGTTTGCCGAATTTAAGCAACATTTTTAACATTGTAAAGTTCCGAAGGGCTTACATACTTAAGAGATCATTATTTCAAACAACAAAAGGAAGATCTGCTCATTATTAGTAAGAAAAACAGCGATCCTAACCATAATTACAGTCGACTCGCGATAACTCGAACCCTCGCTAACTCGAACCTCGCGCTAACTCGAACCAAAATCGATTTCCCCTGGATTTCCGTTACACATTTACTGTAATTTTACCCTCGGTAACTCGAACCCTCGATAACTCGAACTCCCGCTAACTCGAACCAATTTTCGTTTCCCCTCAGGTTATTTTCTGTATAATTTCACCCTCGATAACTCGAACCATGTTTTGAGCCCTTAAAAAGTCGGGAAAAAAGCCGTCTACTGGCGTCCGAAACATTGAATTTTGGATTTCGTTTTAACGTGTTGTAGGAGTATAGTTTACTAATTGCGGCTGATGTTGATTGTCACAGGCTAACGTGAAGCAGCTTTACTTCTCAAAACAGTAAAACGCATGCTCTATTTAGGCTATGTTTTGCTATGTTACGTTCTGATTTATAATCTAGAAGTATCTTTTAATTTTCACTTGACATTTCTACAATTAAATGCGATTAAAATGTTCACTGTGGAGTAAAAACTGTTTTTTACCTTACTCTCGGCTATTTTCTTCGAGCTCCCGATAACTCGAACTTTTTTCGATTTCCCTTGAAGGTTCGAGTTATCGGGAGTCGACTGTATATTGATTGGATGAGTGCTTGATGAGCGAGTTTATAATTTAATATAAACAGACTGAGATGTTCTTAAAATCCCGAAGCCATTTTAATTGTAATTTTCAGAGTCCTTTAAACTTTTTAAAGAATATCTTTTATTGAAATGGACGTAATTATCGAAAGCCTGCGATAAAGTTAACGGTGATGTTATCACACCTACTTTGCAGTTGAAATTTTCTAACAGAGCGGATGCAAAATCTTGAATGTGTATTTGAAGTAAAGCAAACGACTTATTCAGTGGGTAATTACTCATCTGGACGGGGCTTAGCGTTCTGCACACAGTCCATGTGCATTTTAAGGAAGTTAAACCGGTTTGAACAAAGATGACTAGGTAAAGTTAATTTTTAAATTTAAGTTACATTATCTTCGATAACAACTGTGCGAGAGTACAAAAACGTGCACGCAGTTGAACACAGAGTTTGGTACAGACGATAATACTGAGCAGTTTAAACTCCACACCACAGATACACAAAAGAGAAAAAGAATAACAAGAAGAATAAAATTTTGTAAAAAGGATTTGAGTATTGACATTTTGACACAATATACCATTTTCTTGATTACTTCTTGTTTCTTCTTTTGGCTTCGTGGCTTTTTAACTTTTGCTGTTAGTACGACCAGCTCTTCCCACAGTTTTGTTTTTTGAAACAGATATCCCTTCAGCTTGCCCGTAAGGTTTCAGCTTTTAAATCTTGCAGTTTTTTTGATGATTTCTATCGTTTTGCAGCGATTCAGCCGCAACTACCCAATGTTTGCTTGTGTTTTTGCTTAAAAAAATTTCCCGCTTTAGCCTCGCAATCATGCTGTGAAGTCTCTCGTCCCAGGGCCGTCGGGGAATACTAATATCGTCTATTAAATTTACCTTTTCTGCTCGGCCAAGTCTTTCACTACACTGTTTAGTTTTATCTTCCAGTTCTTGTTTTTTAGCGATACATTCCTCGTACTTGGCCTGTAGCGACGCGATTCCTTCCTCCACTTCAGCAAGCCGAGCCTTAGCCTCCGCCAGAACCCTCTGGGTTTCTTGAAGTTCTTCGGTGGCTTGTTTTAAGGCCGCCTGCAAATCGAAAAGAAAAAATATTAAGACCTTAAGCGCAAGCGATTCGAAAGAAAAACTTTGCGATTTTAAGCTGTTAACTCCTTAAGCCCCAACATCCGCATACAAATTCTCCCGACTGATCTCTATCCATAACCTTACAGAATTAGTTAAGAGAAGTTCATAAAAGATCAAAGCATTTTCCATTTGGTGATCATTTTATTTACTCTCCTAACCTTTTCTGTTGATTGTGCACTGATAATGTTATGAGAAAATTGTTGTTTGTCACTCCTGGGACTCTTGGGTACGAGATTTCGAAGAGGTAGACTGGGTTCGTGATTTCCGGTGTCACAATGATGTGGGCATCCCCATTCCCAAAACCCTAGTGATATGGACATCCCCTGTAATCCTAACCCTAACCCAAATCGCTAAGGAAATATGAGAAGGGGGTACCATATCACTAGGGTTTTGGGAGTAGGGATGCCCAAAACGCGGGGATGCCCATATCACTGTAACACCCGGCCAGATCAACACGCAGGCTCATATTTAACAGAGTAGAATGTTTTGTCTTTGTTTTCATCTACAAATGGTTGGACACTATAGTCTTCTCGGATAAGAAAAAACATCAGAAGCCCCGTCTCCTGGCAATTCTCTGATCTTATTCCCAGTCCTAACCCTGGTGCCTATCTGTCAGTTATGGGCTCTAGAAATGGATAGGGAGGGGAGGGCACCCTGCATAGGATCTATGAGTTCAGTTCATGCCCATCCCCACTGCGTAGGGCTGTACCCAGTAAAGCTCACATCCTTTACAAAACCGTAAATATCTGTTGCAGTTAATTTGTTATTTCAGTTACGTTTTGTTTTTCCTTTCTTTTTCGGTGTGGTAATGTATGCTAATGAATTTAAAACAAAGAAAACAAAATTAACTGAAATAAAAAAAATTGACTGCAACATCCCCATTAACTAATATTACAAAGGCCGTTAAGGAAACAGTGAGGCGAATTCCCACTCACCCGCTTAGGAGCAACGGCTTTGGCTACAAAGTGATATTTGTGCATGGCTCGCACCCATTGACATATAGATGTGCAAGCTTTGGAGACCTGAAATGAGAGCAAATACAAGTTAAACAATTACGATAGAGAGCATGTGCTCTCATACATTTACACAGGGTGGCCCTACATTTACCAACGCACAAAAAAATAATAACTTATCTAAGATATAACAAAAATAATCCGCAATCTCAAATGAGACTGCTAACCTATTAAGGGGTTTCCGGGGGCTACAGGGGGTTACAGGGGGTTACATGGGGTTACAGGGGTTACAAAAGGTTAGAGAAGGTTACAGGTTACATGGGGTAACAAGGAGTTAGAGGGGGTTAACAGGGAAAACATAGCGTTACAAGGGGTCACAAGGGGTTACAAAGGGTTACAGAGAGTTACAAGGGGTCACAAGGGGGTTACAAGAAGTTACAGGGGGTTACATGGGGTACAAGGGGTTACAAGGGGTTACAGAAAGTTATAATAAGTAACACGGGGTTACAAGAGGTTACAGGGTGTTACAAAGGGTTACAAGGGCTTACAATGGGTAACCTAGGATAACAAGGGGTTACAGGGGGTTACAAGAGGTCACAGGGGGTTACAAAGGGTTACAGGGGGGTGACAAGGGGTTACAATGGGTAACATGGGATTACAAGGGGTTACAGGGGGTTACAAGAGGTTATAGGGGGTTACAAGGGGTTACAGGGGATGATAAAGGGTTACAGGTGGTTACAAGGGGTTACAAGAGGTTACAAGGGGTTGCAAAGGGTTACAGGGAGTTACAAGGGGTTGCAAAGGGTTACAGGGAGTTACAAGGGGTTACAATGGGTAACATGGGATTACAAGGGGTTACAGGGGGTTACAAGAGGTTACAAGGGGTTACACGGGATGACAAAGGGTCACAGGGGGTTACAAGCGGTCACAAGGGGTTCCAAGGGGTTACAGGGGGTTACAAGAGGTAAGGGGGGTTACAAAGGGTTACAGGGGGTTACAAGGGGTTACAGGGGGTTACAGGGGGTTACAAGGGGTAACAATGGGGTAACAAGAGGTTACAAGGGGTTGCAATGGGTAACATGGGATTACAAGGGGATACAGGAGGTTACAAGGGGTTACACGGGGTGACAAATGGTCACAGGAGGTTACAAGGGGTCACAAGGGGTTCCAAGAGGTTACAGGGGTTTACAAGAGAAAAGGGGGCTTACAAAGGGTTACAGGGGGGTACAAGAGGTTACAGGGGGTTACAAGGGGTAACATGGCATTACAGGGGGTTACAGAAGGTTAAAAGAGGTTACAGGGGATTACAGGGAGTTACAAGGGGTCACAGGGGGTTACAAGGGGTAACATTGGGTTATAAGGGGTTACAGGGGGTTACAAGAGGTTACAAGGCGAAACAAAGGGTTACAGAGGGTAACAAGGGGTTACAGGGGGTTACACGGGTAACAATGGGTAACAAGGGGTTACAAGGGGTTATAGGGGCTTACAAGGGATAAAATGGGGTTGCAGGGGGTTTCAGAAGGTTAAGAGAGGTTACAGGGGGTTAATATGGGTTACAGGGGGTTACAAGGGGTAACATGGGGTTACAGGGGGTTACAAGGGGTTACAAAGGGTTACAGGGGGTAACAAGGGGTAACAATGGGTAACATGGGATTACAAGTGGTTACAAGGGGTTACACGGGGTTACAAGAGGTTAAAGGGGGTACTAAAGGGTTACAGGGGGTTACAGGGGGCTACAAGGGGGTACAATGGGTAACCTGGGATTACAAGAGGTTACAGGGGGTAACAAGGGGTTACAGGGGGTGACAAAGGGTAACTGGGGGTTACAAGGGGTTACAAGGGGTTACAAGGGGTCACAGAGGGTTACAAGGGGTTATAAAGGGTTACAGAGGGTTACAATGGGTTACAATAGGTTACAATGGGTAACATGGGATTACAAGAGGTAACATTGAGTTACAAGAGATTAAAGGGGGTAACAAAGGGTTACAGAGGGTTACAAGGAGTTACAATGGGTAACCTGGGATTACAAGGGGTTACAGGGGGTTACCAGAGGTTACAGGGGGTTACAAGGGGTTACAGGGGGTTACAAGGGGTCACAGGGGGTTACAAGGGGTTATAAAAGGTTACAGAGGGTTACAAGGGGTACAATAGCTTACAATGGGTAACATGGGATTACAAGGGGTAACATTGGGTTATAAGAGGTTACAGGGGGTTACAAAGGGTTACAGAGGGTTACAAGGGCTTACAGTGGGTTACAAGGGGTTACACAGGTTAGAATGGGTAAAAAGGGGTTCCAGGGGGTTATAGGGGCTTACAAGGAGTAGAGTGGGGTTACAGGGGTTTCAAAAGGTTAAGAGAGGTTACAGGGGGTTAATAGGGGTTACAGGGGATTACAAGGAATCACAAGGGGTTATAAGGGGTAATATGGGGTTAGAGGGGGTTACAAGAGGTTACAAAGGGTTACAGGGGATTACAAGGGGTTACAGGGGTTACTATAGGTAACAAGGGGTTACAAGGGGTTATAGGGGCTTACAAGGGGTAAAATGGGGTTACAGGGGGTTTCAGAAGGTTAAGAGAGGTTACAGGGGGTTAATAGGGGTTACAGGGGGTTACAAGGGGTCACGGGGTTACAGCGGGTTACAAGAGGTTGCAAACGGTTACAGAGGATTACAAGGGGTTACAATGGGTAGCATGGGATTACAAGTGGTAACAAGGGGTTACACGAGGTTACAAGAGGTTAAAGGGGGTAACAAAGGGTTACAGAAGGTTACAGGGGGTTACAAGGGGTTACAATGGTAATAATAACCTGGGATTACAAGGGGTTACAGGGGGTTACAGGAGGTTATAATAAGTAACACGGGGTTACAAGAGGTTACAGGGGGTCACAAAGGGTTACAGGGGGTTACAACGGGTGACAGGGGGTTACAAGGGGTTATAAAGGGTTACAAGGGGTTACAGGGGGTTATAAGAGGTTACGGCGGGTTACAAGGGGTTACAGGGGGTTACAAGGGGTTACAGGAGGTTATAATAAGTAACACGGGGGTAGAAAAGGTTACAGGGGGTTACAATGGGTAACATGGGGTTACAAGGGGTAACAGGGGGTTAAAAGAGGTTATAGGGGGTTACAAAGAATAACAGGGGGTTACAAGGGGTCACAGGGGGTTACAAGGGGTAACATGAGGTTACAGCGGGTTACAAGAGGTTACAAGGGGTTACAAAGGGTTACAGGGGATTACAAGGGGTTAAAATGGCTAACATGGGATTACAAGTGGTTACAAGGGGTTACACGGGGTTATAAGAGGTTAAAGGGGGTAACAAAGGGTTACAGAGGATTACAAGGAGTTACAATGGGTAACCTGGGATTACAAGGGGTTACAGGGGGTTACAAGAGGTTCCAGGGTGTTATAAGGGGTTACAGGGGGTGACAGGGGGTTACAAGGAGTTACAGGGGGTTAAAAGGGGTCACAGGGGGGCGTTACAAGGGGTTATAAAGGGTTACAGAGGGTTACAAGGGGTTACAATAGGTTACAATGGGAAACATGGGATTACAAGGGGTAACATTGGGTTATAAGAGGTTACAGGGGGTTTTGGGTTACAAAGGGATAGAAGGGCTTACAGGGGGTTACAAGGGGTTACACGGGTTACAATGGGTAACAAGGGGTTACAGGGGGTTACAAGAGGTTACAAGGGGTTACAAAGGGTTACAGGGGGTTACAAGGGGTTACAGGGGGTGACAAAGGGTTACAGGGGGTAACAAGGGGTTACAAGGGGTTACAGGGGGTTACAGGAGGTTACAGGGGGTCACAAAGGGTTACAAAGGGGTTAGAAGGGGTGACAGGGGGTTACAAGGGGTTACAAGGGGTTATAAAGGGTTACAAGGGGTTACAAGAGGTTACGGGGCGTTGTAAAAGGGTTACAGGGGGTTACAAGGGGTTACAGGAGGTTATAATAAGTAACAAGGGGGGTAGAAGAGGTTACAGGGGGTTACAATGGGTAACATGGGGTTACAAGGGGTGACAGGGGGTTACAAGAGGTTACAGGGGTTTTTCAAAGGATAACAGGGGTTACAAGGGGTTACAGGGGGTAACAAGGGGTCACAGGGGGTTACAAGGGGTAACATGAGGTTACAGCAGGTTACAAGAGGTTACAAGGGGTTGCAAAGGGTTACAGGGGATTACAAGGGGTTAAAATGGCTAACATGGGATTACAAGTGGTTACAAGAGGTTACACGGGGTTAGAAGAGGTTAAAGGGGATAACAAAGGGTTACAGAGGGTTACAAGGGGTTACAATGTGTAACCTGGGATTACAAGGGGTTACAGGGGGTTATAAAGGGTTACAGGGGGTGACAAAGGGTTACAGGGGGTTGCAAGGGGTTACAGGGGGTTACAAGGGGTCACAGGGGTTTTACAAGGGGTTATAAAGGGTTACAAAGGGTTACAAGGGGTTACAATAGGTTACAATGGGTAACATGGGATTACAAGGGGTAACATTGGGTTATAAGAGGTTACAGGGGGTTACAAAGGGTTACAGAGGGTTACAAGGGCTTACAGTGGGTTACAAGGGGTTACACGGGTTAGAATGGGTAACAAGGGGTTCCAGGGGGTTATAGGGGCTTACAAGGAGTAGAGTGGGGTTACAGGGGTTTCAAAAGGTTAAGAGAGGTTACAGGGGGTTAATAGCGGTTACAGGGGATTACAAGGGGTCACAAGGGGTTACAAGGGGTAACATGGGGTTACAGGGGGTTACAAGAGGTTACAAAGGGTTACAGGGGATTACAAGGGGTCACAAGGGGTTACAAGGGGTAACATGGGGTTACAGGGGGTTACAAGAGGTTACAAAGGGTTACAGGGGATTACAAGGAGTTACAGGGGGTTACAAGGGGTTACACGGGTTACAATAGGTAACAAGGGGTTACAAGGGGTTACAAGGGGTTATAGGGGCTTACAAGGGGTAAAATGGGGTTACAGGGGGTTTCAGAAGGTTAAGAGAGGTTACAGGGGGTTAATACGGGTTACAGCGGTTTACAAGAGGTTGCAAACGGTTACAGAGGATTACAAGGGGTTACAATGGGTAACATGGGATTACAAGTAGTAAAAAGGGGTTACACGAGGTTACAAGAGGTTAAAAGGGGTGACAAAGGGTTACAGGGGGTTACAAAGGGTTACAATGGGTAACCTGGGATTACAAGGGGTTACAGGGGGTTACAAGAGGTTACAGGGGGTTACAAGGGGTTACAGGGGGTGACAAAGGGTTACAGGGGGCTACAGGGGGTTACAAGGGGTTACAAGGGGTCACAGGGGGTTACAAGGGGTTATAAAGGGTTACAGAGGGTTACAAGGGGTTACAAGGGGTTACAATAGGTTAGTTACAATGGGTAACATGGGATTACAAGGGGTAACATTGGGTTATAAGAGGTTACAGGGGGTTACAAAGGGTTACAGAGGGTTACAAGGGCTTACAGGGGGTAACAAGGGGTTACAGGGGGTTATAGGGGCTTACAATGGGTCACAGGGGGTTACAAGGGGTAACATTGGGTTATAAGGGGTTACAGGGGGTTACAAGAGGTTACAAGGCGTTACAAAGGGTTACAGAGGGTTACAAGGGGTTACAGGGGGTTACAAGGGGTTACACGGGTTACAATGGGTAACAAGGGGCTTACAAGGGGTAAAATGGGGTTACAAGGGGTTACAAGAGGTTACAATAGGTTACAATGGGTAACATGGGATTACAAGGGGTAACATTGGGGTATAAGAGGTTGCAGGGGGTTACAAAGGGTTTCAGAGGGTTACATGGGGTTAGAGGGGTTACAAGGGGTTACACGGGTTATAATGGGTAACAAGGGGTTACAGGTTGTTATAGGGGCTTAAAAGGGGTAAAATGGGGTTACAGGGGGTTTCAAAAGGTTAAGAGAGGTTACAGGGAGTTAATTGGGGTTACAGGGGATTACAAGGGGTCATAGGAAGTTACAATGGGTAACATGGGGTAACAGGGGGTTACAAGAGGTTACAAGGGGTTACAAAGGGTTACAGGGGATTGCAAGGGGTTACAGGGGGTGACAAAGGGTTACAGGGGGTTACAAGGGGTCACAAGGGGTTACAAGGGGTTATAAAGGGTTACAAGGGGTTACAGGGAGTTACAAGAGGTTACGGGGGGTTACAAAGGGTTACAGGGGGTTACAGGAGGTTATAATAAGTAACACGGGGGTAGAAGAGGTTACAGGGGGTTACAATGGGTAACATGAGGTTACCAGGGGTAACAGGGGGTTACAAGAGGTTACGGGGGGTTACAAAGGATAACAGGGGGTTACAAGGGGTAACAGGGGGTTACAAAGGGTCACAGGGAGTAACATGGGGTTACAGGGGGCTACAAGAGGTTACAAGGGGTTACAAAGGGTTACAGGGGGTTACAAGAGGGTACAGGGGGTTACAAGGGGTAACATGGCATAACAGGGGGTTACAGAAGGTTACAAGAGGTTACAGGGGGTAACAAGGGGTTACAGGTTGGTTACAAGGGGTCACAGGGGGTACAAGGGGTAACATTGGGTTATAAGGGGTTACAGGGGGTTACAAGAGGTTACAAGGGGTTACAGAGGGTTACAAGGGGTTACACGGGGTTACAATGGGTAACAAGGGGTTACAGGGGGTTATAGGAGGTTACAAGGGGTAAAATGGGGTTACAGGGGGTTTCAGAAGGTTAAAAGAGGTTACAGGGGGTTAATAGGGGTTACAGGGGGTTACAATGGGTCACAGAGGGTTACAAGGGGTTACAGGGGGTTACAAGAGGTTACAAGGGGTTACAAACGGTTACAGGGGATTACAAGGGGTTACAATGGGTAACATGGGATTACAAGTGGTTACAAGGGGATACACGGGGTTACAAGAGGTTAAAGGGGGTAACAAAGGGTTACAGGGGGTTACAGGGGGTTACAAGGGTTTACAATGGGTAACATGGGATTGCAAGGGGTTACAGGGGGTTAAAAGAGGTTACAGGGGGTTACAAGGGGTTACAGGGGGTGACAAAGGGTTACAGGGGGTTACAACGGGTTACAGGGGGTTACAAGGGGTCACAGGGGGTTACAGGGGGTTATAAAGGGTTACAGAGGGTTACAAGGGGTTGCAATGGGTTACAATGGGTACCATGGGATTACAAGGGGTTACAGGGGGTTACAAGAGGTTACAGGGGGTTACAAGGGGTTACAGGGGGTGAAAAAGGTTTACAGGTGGTTACAAGGGGTTACAGGGGGTTAAAGGGGGTTATAATAAGTAACACAGGGTTACAAGAGCTTACAGGGGGTTACAAAGGGTTACAGGGGGTTACAAAGGGTTACAAGGGGTTACAAGGGGTTATAAAGGGTTACAGAGGGTTACAAGGGGTTACAAGGGTTTACAGAGGGTTACAATGGGTAACATGGGGTTATAAGGGGTTACAGGGGGTTACAAGAGGTTACGGGGGGTTACAAAGGGTTACAAGGGGTTACAGGGGGTGAAAAAGGTTTACAGGTGGTTACAAGGGGTTACAGGGGGTTAAAGGGGGTTATAATAAGTAACACAGGGTTACAAGAGC
This sequence comes from Porites rus, assembly GCA_964035705.1. NCBI lineage: Eukaryota > Metazoa > Cnidaria > Anthozoa > Scleractinia > Poritidae > Porites > Porites rus. Next base: position 40,093,214 of record OZ037996.1, read on the forward strand.
TTACAGGGGGTTACAAAGGGTTACAGGGGGTTACAAAGGGTTACAAGGGGTTACAAGGGGTTATAAAGGGTTACAGAGGGTTACAAGGGTTTACAGAGGATTACAATGGGTAACATGGGGTTATAAGGGGTTACAGGGGGTTACAAGAGGTTACGGGGGGTTACAAAGGGTTACAGGGGGTTACAAGAGGTTACAGCGGGTTACAGAGGTTACAGTGGGTTAAAAGAGGTTACAGTGGGTTAGAAAGGGCTAGAAGGGGTTACAAGAGATTACAGGGGGTTGCAAGGGGTTACAGGGAGTTACAAACGGTTACATGGGATTACAAGGGGTTACAATGGGTAACATGGGATTACAAGTGGTTACAAGGGGATACACGGGGTTACAAGAGGTTAAAGGGGGTAACAAAGGGTTAAAGGGGGTTACAGGGGGTTACAAGGGTTTACAATGGGTAACATGGGATTGCAAGGGGTTACAGGGGGTTAAAAGAGGTTACAGGGGGTTACAAGGGGTTACAGGGGGTGACAAAGGGTTACAGGGGGTTACAACGGGTTACAGGGGGTTACAAGGGGTCACAGGGGGTTACAGGGGGTTATAAAGGGTTACAGAAGGTTAAGAGAGGTTACAGGGGGTTCATAGGGGTTACAAGGGGTTACAGGGGGTTACAAGAGGTTACAAGGGGTTACAAACGGTTACAGGGGATTACAAGGGGTTACAATGGGTAACATGGGATTACAAGTGGTTACAAGGGGATACACGGGGTTACAAGAGGTTAAAGGGGGTAACAAAGGGTTACAGGGGGTTACAGGGGGTTACAAGGGTTTACAATGGGTAACATGGGATTGCAAGGGGTTACAGGGGGTTAAAAGAGGTTACAGGGGGTTACAAGGGGTTACAGGGGGTGACAAAGGGTTACAGGGGGTTACAACGGGTTACAGGGGGTTACAAGGGGTCACAGGGGGTTACAGGGGGTTATAAAGGGTTACAGAGGGTTACAAGGGGTTGCAATGGGTTACAATGGGTACCATGGGATTACAAGGGGTTACAGGGGGTTACAAGAGGTTACAGAGGGTTACAAGGGGTTACAGGGGGTGAAAAAGGTTTACAGGTGGTTACAAGGGGTTACAGGGGGTTAAAGGGGGTTATAATAAGTAACACAGGGTTACAAGAGCTTACAGGGGGTTACAAAGGGTTACAAAGGGTTACAAGGGGTTACAAGGGGTTATAAAGGGTTACAGAGGGTTACAAGGGGTTACAAGGGTTTACAGAGGGTTACAATGGGTAACATGGGGTTATAAGGGGTTACAGGGGGTTACAAGAGGTTACGGGGGGTTACAAAGGGTTACAGGGGGTTACAAGAGGTTACAGCGGGTTACAGCGGGTTACAGAGGTTACAGGGGGTTAAAAGAGGTTACAGTGGGTTACAAAGGGCTAGAAGGGGTTACAAGAGGTTACAGGGGGTTGCAAGGGGTTACAGGGGGTTACAAGAGGTTACAGGGGGTAACAAAGGGTTACAGGGGGTTACAAGGGGTTATAGGGGGTTACAACGGGTCACAGGGGGTTACAATGGGTCACAGGGGGTTACAATGGGTAACATGAGGTTACAGGGGGTTATAGGGGGTTACAAAGGGTTACAGGGGGTTACAAGGTGTACCTATACATAATTACGAAAATCGTTATTTGAAATTACTCTAATCTAACTCTTAAGTCTTACATGAAGTCAAAGTATTGTCGCGAAAAACGTTATAACGATGGCGTTAAAAAGTATTAGATCCCATCGGCTTTAAAACCCCTTGCACAGGTTTACACAACGTATTTTTCCTTATCGCTTCCACACTTAACACCCGATCTACAGTGCAGGGGAAACCAAAGCAATAAGAAATACTACGTGGTGTAAACTTCATCAGGTGTCCAAGGGTTTAAGGCCGATGGAAATGCTAACCAAAGTTAAGCAATCTTTGGGAGGAATTTCCTTATGATGGATTTATCCTTTCCGCTACCGTTACAAGTAAAGAACTCTTAAACTCCTTACTAAATGTTTGGGTTCCATGTTGAATATGATTCTGATTTACTTTATTAGTACGTAGTTCGCAGGTCTTTAATTTGGCGTTTTTCGCGATTGTAAAAAGATGCGATGGCAAGTGTCTCAAAGATCTCAGGGTCTAAACTGGCGAAAACGTTTGTGTCTTAATTGCTTTAAAGATCCCTTACATAAGTGGATAAATATTTACCTTGGCTATTGCAGCAGGCTGGAAATCTTCGTTTTCAATGTACGGTTGGATTTTCTGAATAACGGAGTCAGGAATATTATCCTAAATGTAATTCAATAAGAGATTTGAAAAAATTATTACACCATTTATTCTGCAAGGAATTTCTGAAAGGCATGGTCGGTAGAAAATCAATGACACTTCACCTTGTCATACTTGAAGAGTCCTTCAAGGAACTTGCCAGGATCCTGTAACAGAGCTTTTCCAGGCTCCCAATAGTCATCCACCTTGGTACCAACCTACACGGATTGTAACACATATTGTTTTATAGTAGCTCTCATTGGTTACTTCGAGGCCACATGACAAACTGTTTCCCGCCAAACGTTTCTGAGTAGATAACGTTGCAAAATCTGCGACGTCATGGGGTAACAGTGTACTTTACCACGGACTTTGAACCGCTTGGTGAGGTTAACATAAATTTGACAAGCAGACGTTTTTCTGTGTGGGCTAGACAACAAATCTTTTCATGACTGCTCCTTCGGAAAAAAGTTAAAATTGTTTTATAGAATCTCAATGCTTCCCTTAGCTTCACCTCGGGATTGAGATTCTGACGAAATAAGTCATCAAGTGTTTGATAACCGACTTACAGCGGAACCTGTATAATTCGTCCTAAAGTTTCTTATTTGAAAAAGTGTTTAAAACAATGACGACCTAAGAAAATTAACACCTGACCTCGCCCACTGAGTATTTCAGTCATCCGTAGTAGCGTCATTATAAATAGGTTCAATGGCATCTGGAAAGGCAAATCTATTATTGAAAGGCAAATGGCTGTGGAACAAAGAGCAAATCTCTCTAAGGCGACACCAAGTGCCGTCTTAGATAGAGTCAAATAATAACTGAAGGGACATAGGGTGCTTATTAGGGCGGTGTCTGTCTTATTATAAGGTACTTGTTGGACCGCATTTTCTAGCAGTGCAAGTCAACAAGTGACCAAAACACGCTACTTGAGCTCTCGTTCAAGTAGTGTTCTTATTTTGCATACCTTCTCTCCAGCAACCTTCTTCGCTTTGACGCCTTTCATGATACTGACAGCTTCAATCACCAGCTTTACTCCGGGAGGGGGACGCTGAAGGGCTCGAACCTGTTACGAAGGAAAAACAAAAAATGCACTCAATAGAGACTTTTAGATTCGAGGACGACATTTAACTTAAAAGTTTTTTCGCGTACTCTAAAAAAAAAGCTGACACCCCGGAACTGAGCTTCATTGTACCTTTTTTCACCAGAAAAGTTAGCACCGTTATCTTTATAGAAGGAGGTTAAGCCCTTCCGATGGCAAAATGAAAACAATTCTAAGAATTGATAACCTCCTTTCGCCACTACTACCTTCTCGCTAAAACCCGCAGTAGAATGACGACGGTTATCACGTTTTCTCGCTAAAATGACGCTGGTTCACGCACACGCACTACTTAATGTTGAGAAAACTTCAAAAAAACAATCTTTAGTCTCTTGTTCACTAATTGTGAAGGGATAAATTAATGCGATGTTTTTATTTGTTAGCGACGGACTATTAAGAAACGTTATAGTACATGAATATGTTTCAGGGTTACTTAACGTGCATGAACTTTTTTCCCTTTCATTTTCTCTTGGGCGTTTTTCTTAATTCGGCTGTCCCCTTATAAGTTTTCTAATGATTCGTCCCTTAGTAAGATCAAAATGATAGGAATGTTATTGAACGTTGTGCACCTTCAAGTCCACAAAAACATATCACAAGGAAGTCTGACGGGCTTCTAAGTTCTAACCATTCCACGCTATTAACTATGGTATAACTATTTCAATCAAAACAACCAAGAGGTATTTTCTCTTCTGCTGTATGCAGCTTTTAAACGCCGTTAATCCGTGGTAAAGATACCAAATTGTCACTTAACAAATAAAATGTTGTGACAGATGATTATCTGCCTCTTTTCCTCACCTCAACCACATCTGTCTTGTTCAAGGACTTTAGACTTGTTAAGGCAGCTTCCTACAGATATAATAAAACCGACATGGAATAAATCACACAGAAAAAGAATAAGTGAATAAGTTCTGGAGATTGTTCGGGTCTTTCTGCTTAAAAAGGTATTATCAAGGGGATTTTCCCAAGTTTCCTTGTAAACTGTGCAATCATTACATAGGTACACCAGCTGGCCTACGCCTGTAGCTACACTAGCTGGCGCCCAAAATGACCCCTCAACAACAAGAGAAAGACATAATTATTCTCCAAGGGGTACGCAAACCACAATCGATAGCTTTTGAGCGATTTTCTCAAATGACACTGCGAAAGTTGTGAACGTTGCCTTATAGTTTCAATCTTCTAAAACACGAATACACTACAAAACAGCCTGTGTTTTTTCGTAGTACAAGAACGCAACAAAAGTCCTGAGGCGAGGGAAGAGCGCCGAGGGTTAAAACAAAGAGTGAGACTGGGAAGAGACGCGAAAAGTTTTTCTTTTATTTCGCCTTACACGTTCGTTCGCGCAAAAATTTCTCGCAGGTGCCTTGAAAAATCGACTGTTTTGTAGTCTAATTAATGAAATAACGAAAATATGATAAAAAATACTGCACCAATGCTGGAAGGGCCTCGTCCAAATCTCTCTGAGCATCGTCCGCAATGGCCTGGGTCTCAGCGGCTTTCTTACCGGCCTCTTCTTCCTCTCGTTGTACAACAACTTTGGTCTCATTGGCAACCACCTAAGCATAATAAACATGGAAACAACGTGAGCTACCATAGAAACGCATATACTGTTTACAGGCTTCCATCAACTCGGCCTGCAGGGACTCGTTTCTCGAAAGTCCCGATAATTAACGGCCCGGTATGCTGTCTCCGTTTACGTTAAAGATCGAGGTTTCAATAGTTTTGCATCTAACACGATAAAACTGTCAGTTAATGAAACAAAATGGAGTAGTTTGCTAGCCAGGACCCGCGCTCTTATTCTTTATATTTCGATTTGAATATTTGATTTGCTTAGGTTGGGTAAAAAAATAACCATCCTTTACATGCAATCTTTCAACCCCGCCATCCCGGGGTGCACTTTCTCAACAAACAAAGTGTTTTGGCGATCAATGCTCTTGTACACTCATTTGCTGCTCTTGCTGCAACCTTCAGTGCTGTGGCTTTCTACTGCTACCTTTAATAATGATTCAAAGCCACCGCCAAAGTGAATTTTGCGCGAATTTGATGTATCACGAATCCGAACCCTGCTAGGCAGGTTACCCCACCTAGAAACGTTTACATGGCAAAATTTGACCGCGGCTGAGAGGGTTACCCGCTTTGGCAGACCAGGCTACCCGCCTTGGCGGGTCACTGCAACTATCATGTAAACGCAATCTTATTAAAACGAGAGATTATATGGACAGGCGAGTTACCCCACCTAAACGGGTTACCTCACCTACCTGGGATCCCCCACTTCCATGTAAACAGACCCTAAGCCACATTCTCAGGGTGGACTCATTTGCAGACGTTGCATTTCGCCGCTAGAATTGTTGTTGTTGCTGTTTTTCAGCTTTATAAAAATAGCAAATTCCGACAGGCAAAGACGACGTCCATGTGCGGACGCTGCAAATGAATTCATTAGGCTTATTAGCCCAATTAATTCCTATTCGGCTTTTTCCTTTTTTTCATTTTCCTAAGACAACGTCACTGCAATTATATTAGCCGTATCTTACCGAGTCAACTTTGATTTTCTCCATGGTCTCGACTGTTTCTTCGGCTGCCTGAGCTAGTAAAGGCTGCATGGACTCCAATTCTTCCTGTAATTTCTCCACCTCATCAGCTGTGCTTAACAACTATGCAGCGAAGATGAGAAAAATAATAGAATTAAAACCAACATCGTCTTCAACACAGAATGCAGAACGTTTTCACGTGGCTTCTTTTCGACCACGTTCGTGTACGAAAACAATAGGGAGCTTAAGCAACAACGACGGCGACGGCTACGAAAACGTCACTTAAAAAGTGAATTCGGGCTGCCTCAAACTTTATGGCGCTTATTTCATTTCGTTTAATTCGTCAAATGCTGGCAATTTTTTTGGAGTTGAATTCTAAAGGACTGTATCAAAGTTCAAGAAAAGAAAGTTGTTGTCTTGTATTCCCGTTCTCGACACAACGGGAAATTAGGCACGTTCACGTAGTAGTCGAGCAACGACGGCTAAGAAATGTATAAAAAAGCGTGATGCACGTGCAAAGGTTGTTTTTCTAAAATAAACCTTTTGCATTTTTGCCGTTTTCGTTGCCGTCGCCGTTGCTTAAGCTCCCTAATGATCAAACCCGGAGCGTGAGATCAAGATCGCTGGATATTGGTTAACTTCTTTTCTGCGTTTTTATGGACCGAGACAAGGTCTAGTTCAATAAAATCACAAAATTGAAAGAAGCCGAACAAGCATGGTCAATGAAGGATTTATTATGTGTCGAAAGAGAAAACTCTCTCTTGCGTGTGGGACTAACGCGGGAAATCCCTAGCGGACTCGATAGGCCCATCTTGCCCGCTCGGTAGCCAATGGGAACAAAGAATTTGCTTCATCTTGCCCGCTCACGGATTCGGCTATAGAATAGAGAGTTTAAGCATCACGTAGATGGCAAACGGCAAACGGCAGATTCATGTTGGGAATTTCTCAAAATAGAAAATGAGCAGGAAAAAAACAGCTCCAAACAATTCTTATGGACAAAAAATTGTGTGAAACTACTCCTTTATGTGTTGAAATAATGAACAGTAAACGACAAGTAGAGGGGAAACTTGGTCACGTGATACAAATTCGCGTTTGCCGTTTGACGTAAACGTGATGCTTAACCTCTCTAATGACATGTGACATAGACGGGCACTTCACAAAATTCACCTCGGCAAACGTCAGCGAAATTTGATAGTTGATTCTCAAACTAGCTCGGGGTCACTCACTTCTAAGAATTCCTCCTCTACGTTTGAGGAAACTTCCGGCAGTTTGAGAATTAGGTCAATCGCTTGTGTTCGCTCAACAAAGTAACATTGCATTTAGACAATAATAACATCATACCTTTCTTCACAAATTGTTTCATAACGGAAGTTCCCAAAATTACGCACACTATTCAAGTGTTGCCAAAGTACTTACCTTGTCTAAACCGGTTTTTGTGCGGTTTCTTGCTGTCAATAGCTCCGACTTCTTCAAGCCAACTAACTTTCGAAAAGTCCCAAGAAGTTCCAAGTAGCTATAGAAGAAATGAAATTGTTACAAACCAAAAACTAGTAAACGAAAAAATAACTGATATATTTTTTAATATTTTGGGTAAATTCTTGCCATTACCTGGTAGGTGTGACATAGTTATGTCGCGATAACTCAGCAAGATATTGTTTAGACTTTAGGGCTACTGACTGATGAATAACTCCACATATTGTAACCTGCAGGTAAATAAGGAAAATGTGATTCCTATATGATAAAGTATTTTTATGTCGATTATATTGGACGGATAGTTAAAAAAAAATAATCCGCATTCATCTCAAAAAGTGGCTAGAAGAAAAACGAATAAGAGATGGAAAAGCAATAGGATAGGTTATAACGATTTCACTCATAGAGCGGAGTGATTGAACCAACGATTACTTCATATAAATGTTGTGAAATTTCTCGGTGTTTCTCAAACAACAAAGAGACTGTCCAAGTTAGCCTTCCACGCAGACGTTCTTTAGACTTTGCCATTCGTCCCTATGTGGGGAGGAACGCTTGACGAGGCCCAAAGAAAATCTGCTTGAGATACGATTTCCAAGTGGGTCAAATGGCGGAATGAACAAAGGTAAGTGGCCATTGTAGAACGCTGGGGTTTAAATAAGGGGGAAGAGCATCTGTGGAGACGAGGAAATGTGGCCGTTCAGTCGAGGAGCAGTGACCATTAGTAGAGGTTCGACTGTAATTAAAATAGTTCCGAACCCTAACATACCAATCCTTCCATTGCAGAAGAGTCTTCAAGCTCAGGGATTTCTCCAAGGAAGGTCGACGCTACAGATCGGAGAGCTTCTTCAGGCCAAGCTGAGAACCAGTCAATGGTGCAGCAGTTCACTAGAGATGGAAACTGTCGGAGACGAGCTCGAAATATCTCACCAATTGGGCTGTAAGGAAGAAAATTTATTAGCAAATACAGAATTCGCTGCAATGCACGAAAGAGCATGAAGCGGACAGACATACATACTTGCTAGACTGGCAAACTGTTGCCCCATTCACACCAACTTAACAGGTTTAATCAAATAAGGTTTTAAAAAATGAAAATCAGTCACAAAAAACTTAAACGCAGGCGTTTACAAAGAATTCAAGTGGACTTTAACATTTTATACCATTGCCCTAAATTTGCCATTAATAAAAGTACAGTGGGCAGCTTTTTTAAAGAATACAGATTTAAAACGTGTTTAACTAAACAGCTTCTAAACATGTTTAAGCTCTGGTGTGAATGGGGCAAACCGCATGTAAGATAAACTAAGCTAACCATGTAGACGACCTACCTCATACAGACAACTGAATGGGTGTTGGCCCTCACTCGTTTAGTGAAAGCAGAGTATAGATTGGCTTTGGTTGGTTGCATCCCCAGGTCAAGTACCACTGGTTTCATGGCTGTAAAGATCGTGTCCAGTTCATCCTGTGCGAAGATGTTAGGAACATCACCAGCATTCAGAATGTTATTCAGATCTTCCAAGAAACTCTCGCTTTTAATCTGCACAAAAAGAAAGCAGAAATCCCTTCGATAAAAAAACTACAGCAACAAAGACAGGCCCTGCCATCACTGCTTATAAACCACCTACTTATTTTCTCGCAGCCCTACTGGGTAAAAAACATCAAATGGTGTCAAGTAGCACTCTGTTGACTGTTATCTCCCAATGGTTACCTGTGTATCACTGAACAGAAACACCATGGATTTGTTCTCCACTCCTGATTTCAGCAACACTTTCTTGAGATCTTCACGCCATTCAGGAACACCATAATTCTTCGCCAGTTCGATCTGGAAACACTCATACTCAGCCCTGTAGTAAGGAAGATAAAAAAAGGTAAAGAACGTCTCCTGTGACCGCGGCAGGATTAGCTCAGTCGCTAGACCGCTTGACTGTAGAGCGAAAGGTCGGGGGTTAGATACTCGAGGCCAAACTCAGGGTCTAAAAACAACTGAGAAATGAAGGAACTACCTTGTTCTACAAACGGCTAGACCTTCGCGTGGCTCGGATGACCACGGAAAATGGTGGTCCCGTCTACAATAAAAGACCCCAGAAAGAGTGTTCGCAGTTCGTTCTATTTTGCTACATATACATTGACGCTGAAATAAAGCGCCTCCTTTTGTTTTAGAAGTATGGGACTACAAAGAATCTCGAAAGTAAGGGTTTACGGTGAAGGCCCTTATTTTACGTCGTTAACTCGTAAGAGTATCCATTATACCTCTTTCCATGCATCAGTGCTCCGTTTACCGGTATTTATGGCTAATTATTAAAATATTTACTCACAAAGAAAAGGAGTCGAAACAAGGATCTGAGGTCACACCAGGGAATCAAACTCGGAACCTCGCGCACAGGAGGCTGCGCACTAACCATCTGCACTATTCCTGGTTCCTCTACAAATCCCAAAACATTAATGTACAATGTATGTACTTTGTTTATGTAGAAAATCAATGAAATGCACTGGCTAGCTTACAAGCGCTCAGCTCAAATAATTGCAAACAAAAAACCCAAATCAACAAAAACTTATTGAATCCCCAAAAGCAAACCTGTTGGCACTCTCTTGGAGCTGGCTATTCGGCTACGCTGTATCGGTGACACTTTTAATGACTAGGAAACACAAATTCAAGAAGCTTCCCCCTTAAACTCACATGTGTGCTGCCAGTCTTGTAAGACTTTGGCGTCCACTTCCTCCAACACCCAGCAGAAGGGCGTTGCCGAGAGGCTGACGAATCACACGGCTTATTCGTGACACGTGACGTACGGCGTCAGAGAATAGAACCAACTTCATCTGAGCGGTGTTGATCTGATTGTAATCATCAAGGTATTCCTCCATGATTTTTACCATCTGTTAAGGGAAGCAAGAAACTCAAAACTAAGGAGAATGCGAGGGGAATTTAGTTATAAACTGTAATAGGCAGGTAAATCTTGACTTATTGAACTGCAGTTTTGTGCCTTTTCGATACTTTCATTGTTGACGTGGCTGGTTAAGGGAAAGCCCCTTTTAACTGATATACGTGAATGATGAGTTGGTCAATCCATCGATGGAAACATATTTGAACTTAAGACTGGTAGACTGGTAGACTGGCTGACTAGCAGTCTGGTTGACTGCCAGACTGGCTGAATGGCAATACGGCAGACTGGCAGCCTGGCTGACTGCCAGTCTGGCTGAATAGCAGACTAGCTGACCATCAGTGTGGCTGTCTGCCAGACTAGGTGATTGGAAAACTGGCTGATTGACAGTCTGACAGACTGTCTCACTGACTGACTGACTAACTTTCCAAGAGCGGACAATATGTTTTTGATTGATGCAACGAATGACCAACTGACTGACTGAAGGATTGCCTGATTGACTGCTTCACAGAAGAAAATATGACCAACATTTCAATGAATGGAAAACTATGGGCTGCTAGCGCACTGATATATTGGTTCAATTAACGATATGAAATGATTTGGAGAGCAGGCTCACCTTGTGGAAATCAGGTACTTCACCATAAATCTTATTCTCAGCACTAGGAACCATGAAATCACCATAAATCATGGTTGAATCTTTAACAACAACGTCCATGGAAGTATCAAATCCAGACGCCATCTTATCTCGAATCAAGTCCACAAACCATTTTCTGTCCTCATCATTGACCAATCTATCCTGGAACACTCGGCAGTTTTCGTGGTACCACAATCGCAGCACATCATTTTTATCCTCCAGCTTCTGCGGCAGAGCCATGAGAATCCCTTGGAAAACTTTGGACAAGTCGCGCAAATTAAACGTGTAGTGACTTTTGGCTGGAGTAGGTAGCAACTGTAATTTGAGTGGCAGAAATTTGGTCAGATTACACCACTCGATATTTCGAATCGTAGCAACTAAATTTATTGCATTTTTTAAAATATTTAACAGGGCTTGAAATAACGGCCGGTCAACGGACAATGTCCGGTCAGAAGTGGGCTTTGTCCGGTCAAATCCTTGGATGAACGGACGGACACTAAGATCCGGTCGTTTATGATTCTAAAAATTAGAAAATTTAGTTTCATAGAGATATGCTGAAATAAATATTTGTCATTGTCTGGCCAAAAAACGGGTTGCGTCCAAGCGAAAATAGGTTTGACTGGAGAACGCGACGGCCGCCAGTCGCAAAATTATTTCAAGAACTGAAAAAAGTACTTTTAATCGCTGGAGTTGACAGGTGATTTTTTGGATTTTATTGAGATTGGATAAGATACACCAGACTTCGTAGTAAAGAGGTAGCCTGTGCACACGCGGCACTTATGCGTTACTTTAACCACAGGCAGCCCAAACTCATGGTGTAATGTAATTTACATCCGATAGGTGACGCACCCTTTCGTTCTATGAAGGGAGTAACAGTGGTTACGCAATAAAGCCAAAAAACGAGTAAAACGACATGCAGACACACAAACACAGTGGAATAGATTCATTATTCATTTCATTAAAGAAAAATTAAGGTTTAACGTTATTTAGCGTTCGCAGATCTCAGTAATATATTCCTCACACAAAGTGTCTTATTTTCAACGGTCGCCTGTAACGCGACGCCGGCGCGTCACCTATGGTATGTAAATTACTTTACACCGTGAGTTTGGGCCGCCTGTGCTTTAACAACAGAGACATCGTTCTTACTTATCTCTAGTGAAAGGAGCTGCTTATTGTACAGACCAAGAACTTTTAATCAAATTTTCACGGCACACGAAAACAATAAATACAGTTATTTAAGGCAGCAATCCTACACGGCGTTCTGTTATGTAGAATGTATGTCGTGGTTCAAATTTTATTTCCCTTTGTTTTAAACTCATTATCATACACTACCATACCCCAAAACAAAGGGAAATCAAATTTAAACTAAGGATAAAATTGAACCACAACACGTACATGTCCAGGGGTGTTCATAAATATGAAAAAGAAATCACTGCAAAGTTTGGTTGGTGTGTTATCGTTTCAGATGTGCTTACCTGAGTTATAACCGTGTTATAAACCGCAATGGTGTTCCTGACCAAACTGTCACAAAGTGATTCCTTATCACTGCCACCGTATGAACCTAAATAAATAAAAAAAAGTTAAATAAATACCACAAGAAAGACAAAAACCGACACAATCCAACCCAGTCCTGAGAAGAAAACAGATTATTGAATTTATTGGAAACAAAATTCTTTACAAAAAATAGTCGGATCACTATTCAGGTTTCTGGGTAACTGCACACCTACCCCTCCCCTCAGTCAACATTAACCCTTACTACTCACTTAGGGTGTGACTTTAGGGAAGGTTAGGTGGTCAATTACCCAGAAACTACAATTAAACCTCAATGTTTCTAATGTGAAAACGCTCTATTTTGAGTCTTCTGACAGTGAGCATTAAAATGCTCCGAATTATTCTACCAAGCACTCACTCTTCTCACTGTTCTACGAACACTAACAGTCATGATAACCTGTCATCTACACTAGTCTAACCTGCTAAAGCTTTGCTTCTCTCTGCAAGACAGTTAAAAAGTTTGTTAGATGAGTTTTAACAACATATAGAACAAACGAAGAAGGAAAAACGTGCCTGACATTTGAGAAACAAAGAGGTGAATTTATCTACCAGGTGGTCGTTTCTACATATTCGCAAAACAGCCTAACAACATCACACTAAACTGCTTGCTGCGTTCTCCTAACGTCGAACGCAACACATAATCTTGGGATTAATTAAGCTTAATTAAGCGGTCATTAAGCCATTCCCCGAGGGTGACCGCTTAATACAGGTTCGACGTTTGTATGTAACAGCCTGTGTACAGACGCCCCCTCCCCTCAAAAAAAAAAATCGGGGAGAGAGACGTCTGTGAATCGCCGTCGTTAATCGTGTTCCGGTATACATTTACATAAATCATTTTTTTGTTGTTGTTCCTCTGACAGTTGAAAAGGTGTTGACAGACCAACACGACTATGGACTCTGATGTTCTCAACCTTTATAGCTAGGCTAGGCTCTAACTAGAATATCTAGCTAAAATGTCATTTATAACAATAACGAGTATATTATGCTTTGTAAGATTCTAACGCGTACATGTTCTTCTGTCTTTTCTAGCTCATAAAATCGGTCTGCTTCCTGTGCATCGATTTCCTGTGGTTTTTGGTTTGACAGAATTTGGATCTCGGAAGGAAAATTAGGAAATGTAGGTTACTATTGAGAACTTACCTATCCAGGACTTGAGAATAGTAGCAAAGATGCGATGTTTACTATCATCTTCTAGCTCAGTAAATGACAGGTGATTAAAGTGCCTTAGGAACCGGGGAGTGACAGGATTTCTTCCACCACCTGGGGGACCCATGGATGACACGAAGTTGATATCCACAAGTTCACGAAAGGTTCCTACAATGAAATCATAAAATGTGAAATATGGGCCATAGGAAAACGCCTAAGATACGAAACAAAGTAAATGCCCGTGTTTAGCAGTCGAAATCATGCTTCACTCGAGCATGTAAAGAAGATGGATGTGAGTAAAGAAAGAAAATCATATGTGTTCCGACTCATGATACAAGACTTTTATCGAAAGGTTACGATCCCCTTGTTGTTAAACGGACTTTTGGTTCTACTTGACCGTTTAACTGCAAACGCGGCCGGCAACATTCAACAAGCTGTAAATAGCAGTAGCTATCAACACCATCTGATAACATCAGATAACATAAGGACAAGTGAGATGACAGTCTTGCGATCAAAACATTTAGGTAAAAAAAGCTGTCAGCTGTTCCTTTCCTCGAGGTGTATATGTTGTGGTTCAAGTTTATCCCCAAAGCAAATGTTACTTCCCTTTAATTTAAGGAATCCGTTTGGTAATATGTGATAATGAACCACAGCATCTATTTTACCAGATTTGTCTTTTCGACTTAATTACTGATAACAGAAGTGTGGTGCTGCGCCGGGCAGGAGACTAGCTGAGTTGTCAAGGTAAATTGATGAGGGTAAAGACACTGGCCCCTCGCAAGCGCGATTATACTCTCCAAGACACTAGAGATGGACATACCTATGGCTTTCCTGTCGTACCACCCTTTATGATCACAATACTGACGTAGGATCTCTATTGGCGGCTGAGCACCGTACACCTCAAGAGCTGGCATGTTCAGGTCATCAACAAAGAATACAAAGTGTTTCCCAAGAGGAGGACCAAATACACCTTTACGTCTGACAAAAAAAGACAACACGATTTACGGTCATGATACACGAGCAAAAGGGATGAAGGGTGTTAGTGTTGGTCGTGTGCATATCACAGAGACTGTGTTCTGTAGAAGCCCTCACGGCCCTCTCTCAGGTTATTCGGTGTTGGGCAGTTTTCCATAGTTCAGTTGGTGTTTAAGTCACTGCAAAACATGTCTATAATGATCTAGAGCCGATGTAAATTGGGTGGAATATCCTTTTCGCACCCTTGTAGCCATGATTAGGTTACGCAGGCGTAAAAAACTTAATTTGATTCACCGACGGGAATTGAGTCCTAGATCCCTTTCTTTTTCCTTTTTTGCACTATGGTAACAGGTTGCCAGAGCTGAAAGATCGCTTACTCTCATAAACGGGATACAGAAATACTGGTCAGCCATACCTCTTGTCCAGTTTGCTGTCTATAATATCCTGTGTTTGATTAGCAGATGTTCGTGCAGAGAAATTCAGGAAATGAGATAGGAACTCTTTTGGCATGTTATTAAGCAACTTGTTTGCTACGCACAGTGTTTTGCCTGATCCTGTTGGACCCACGCACATAACCTGCGGAGGAACAAGTAACCAAAATTATAAAAAGAGGAAGCGAGAAATTCAGGACAAGCAAAACAACATAGCGTAGAGGCCTCAACGCTTCATTAATTAAAGCTTTCAAATTTCCGGAAGGTCTGTTTTCTCTGCACTCAAATACTGAAGAGCCAGTTTGATACGTTTGAAAAACGAATTTAATCACTGTTTGTAGCATTATTATTATTTTATTATTATTATTATTATTATTATTATATTATCATAATGATGATGATGATTATTATTATTATTAATTGTTGCTACATCTAGCCACAAATCATCGAAGCGCCAAAAGAAGTGAAAGGAGCGTAAAATCATTTTTGTTAATTTCACTTACTCATCACATACAGTTGTGTACTATACCGAGAAGAGGGGGGTCGCTATAGTCAACAGCACCACAAATTGAACGTACCTTCTTGTTGTTTACCAGTAGCATTTCCAAGAGAAATGATCCTCTGACTAGGTCCATGGTGGGTATGATGATATCAGAGTAATTCATATCTGCTGGAATGTTGGGCTGACTTACGTTTGCCATCCAGCTTACCCATTTCACCTGCAACATTCCGAAGAACGGTTTTATCACTATATCACTTGTCAGTAACCCTTGGTTTGTTTTCTACTCAATACAGGTATTTCCAATTCATCTAACACAGAACGGCAAAAAGGCTCCTTTCTGAGAGACGAGAGCGACAGTGTTCAGATTTTTTTTAAAATTCCATGCGTGCTGTCCCTACCCCATACATTGCAGAAGCTAATCCGTATCCCAAGCAACAGTCAAATTCAGCCAAAGAGAATTGGTCACCAAAATTAGTGAAATCATTTGAATATCACAGCAAATACGAATTACGCTACGTATAAAAAAAGTTTAAGAAGGTTACAGTGGACGGGAATTGGAGTTTTTTTAAGACAGGTAAGGCTTGTTACAAATATTTCTTTATCACAAGGCCAATTTTTGGCTTTTAAAAACAAGTACTTTGCCAGTATCATGTTTCCTAACGAGTGACTGGCAAAATGTAACAAAATGAACTTTACTGTCGTGACACGGCTTTCTTCGTAGATTTTCAATGTTCTCACCTCTCCTGCTTTATGATCGTCATCGTCATCATCGTCTTTACGGCTAACTCCACCATCTTCAAGCGCATAATCGTACACCAGACCATGACTGGGGAATTTCATTGTAACCTGTAATTAAAAAACTCAAAATTAACATCCCACGTTTTCATCTTTGTTGTAAAAGGCAAAAAACTTCCATTAATAAGACCTTTTCCGATTTTCTTCACGCTAAAAACGGAGGTACACGGTTAGAGTGAAGTGTACAGTTACCTTCTCCTCGTCCATCTTCTTTCTTAAATATTCACTGAACTTCTTTCTTCCGTCTCCGTCACACGTTCCTCCAACGGACCAAATGAGAGCAAAGATAAACCAGGGTTCGATCAACGTTTCCACTAACGCTATGTTCTCTGCAGGGATGGTCTCGCCCTGTACAAGCAGAGTTTTGCAATATAAGGTTAACGGTGATCATGGTTGACTAAAAAATGGATGTTGCCAATTTTATATGAATTACTCCCATTTGCGTATCTTAGTACAGTAGGCAGTCGATGAAAGCGTTCCTTTACAGAATAGCAAAAAGCTGTTTTCACTTACAACTGCCCTGCTCTTTAAAAGGTCTTGAATAGCCCTGTAGGATAGGTGTTGAGTCCAGTCGCCGCAAAGGTCAGAGCTCTAACCCTGGTCAAGTCCGGATTTTTCAAGTTCCTTTACAACCGCTTGGGTTGATCACACGTTTGCCATGATTACATCTACCATTTATTCACTTGTGTATTCATTTACTTATTTATAAACTTCATTTATTTATTTATATTTGTTTGTTTAATTTTTGGTTTATTTACTTATGTATTCATACGCGTTCTACAGGTGTATTTCACATGCATTCAACTTATCACTTCCATGAAGTGTATGTATATTACAAACTTACAAGTGGCCTGCTTTCCAGATGGCTTTATCAGCTCAATTCGATAAAACATTTCAAAGTACCAGGTTTGAACCTCGGTGAAGCCTGAACTGAATTTTTAAAGCTTTGATCCACTTTCTACCTTTCATTCACATGAATCATCAGCAGTTTACGCATGTTTTAATTCTTCTCTTTCAAAATCAGTTTTAGGTATGTGTTTTTTTTTTACAGCACACACTAACGTGTATCTGATATATTCGCAATCCAGGCCGTTTTTACAAGTTGGATAGATAAATCAAAAGAATTGGACACTTTATATACAAAATAACGCTTAAAGGCAATAGGGGTCGCTGTGGATATCTAAATAGCTAGATGAATTTAGTACAAACCTCCTTAGGGACAAACGGAGCAAAGAAACAATCCAGGATACGCATGAGACTGCAAGTGAGATTGCTGTTCACAGTAGGCACATACTCCTTCGTGTTATTCCTCAAGAACTTGAGTGAATCCTAACGATTAGTAAAGATAAACAGCTCTTAGAAAATTTGCAAACACACAATAAAACAGTGCACGCTGACTAACGATCAGCACTGTCGTTTAAGATCTTAGGTGCACCAGTTTTATAGAGCTTGCATGACAAGGCGGAAATAGACGTCTAGATCGCTTTCCATTTAGCAAGGTATTCCAAAAATTCCGTTTTCGTGGCGTTCCACTGGAAATCTACCGGAAATAAGTGGAAGTTTGAAAGCTAGTCCCGCTCCCCCAATTGAAACTTTTCCGGTCGAAATGTGTGTTCAGCCTATTATCTTCATCGTAATTATGACATTAATTACGATGATCGTTCTTCCCTTTCTCAATAGTGTTATCAAAAAAACAAATGATCTGTTACCTCTAAAAATCTGTCAAACAATGACTGTAGCTTGTCCTTGTGATCGAATATGGCGTCAGGAAGTGTTTTTAGGTAACAGTTTACAAAAGGCTGAAGGCCCAGGATACTAGGTTCCAGGTAAACCATACCACAACGACTGACTGTAGCCGGGGAGGCTACAGCAAGATCCATCACCTCAAACATCATCGTCATTGCCTGTTGATCAGTTAGAATACAGTGGGTTTACCAGAGTAGCATTTAAAGCCAGAGATGTTCAGCTTGTGTCGTATGTACCTTTGAAAGCATTGATAAAAATCTTAACAGTAAAAAAAAGTCTTAGAAAAAGAGAAAAAACCTAGAAGTGACGACTCTAGTAATATCCAACGTCTGTTAAGAATATAGCAGCGACGACACGAAGGTCATGGGTTCGAATCCGGTTGAGCCCTTCGTTTCAGAATTGCTTCGTTGTGTTCATAGTTGTGTTGATGATTTTTTCTTAATTTCCCATCGGCGATTAGTATATCATGTATTTCCTTTTTCCCAACTAGATCATCAGCTGTTGCCTTGTTACTAGTAGAGCTAAAGCAGAACTAAGCAAAATATAACGTGGGAGACCCTGCTGGCCGAGTGATCGAGAATTTCATTCATTCCATGACTGGAAACGCAGTAGAAAACCTTTGTAAGGTTCGAGTTAGAGGTAAAATGCGAAGTCAGGTTTAACTGTGTTGTACCTCACTTAGTTTGATGATTTCTCCGCTTGTAAGACAAAGCTTCTTATTGTCGTCCAAAACAGTGTTCATGTTTTCAATCCACACGGCGTCAACTGGTCCGTCAAACACGTACCATTTCTTGTCACTTGTGGTGCTGGAGCTTCCCACGCGGATCATGGACGATAAGATGCCGTCAGTCCTTAAAACAGAAAACGGAAAAGTCAACCGGCCTGAAACCCAAAACAATGACAAAACGCTGCGCCGAAATACACCTTATTTCCTTCACTCGCTGTTGCAAGAAGCATGGTCGAGTCATGTTGCAGATCGCTGGAATTGGTTGAAGGGGAAAATGCGATGAGCGTCTAATCACAACGTCACGATATCAGAGGAGCACAGAACATCTTTCCTCTTACTCAATATTTAGGTTACTATCGACCTATTTCTTGCTTGGCGCCAACTTCATTTGCCCGGGTAAAAGCTTTGGCGCATTCTCGATGTTTTCGATTAGATATAAATATTTATCACGGAATTCTCATTACTCACCATTCATGAGTTAGCAAGTCAAACTCCCCATACAACTGTCCCATTGTAATGGATTTGGGATTCAACACAAACGTGTGTACCTCTTCATACGGGGAGCCTGATGGAGAATCTTTGCCCTTCAGTGCAGTCAGAGCTTTCTTTAGAACCTCGTAACACTGAAAACAAAACGTAAGAGAGGTATAGGTAGGAATCATCAACTGCAACTGGCTGGATAAAATTATGCGGGAGTCACGCCATACACAGGAGGTAGGTCAATTTCTACAAAGCAATAAGTTTGCCTTGGGCCGGTAAAACGCGCAACATATACAGATTTTGTAGTAAAAAGTAGAACTACTCCTTACTTTCTGCAACAACTTTTCCTAACCTGCAACAACCTAATTTAATTTGTTATGAGACAGGTTCAATTCTTGGGTGGTAAAACGCACATCGCTATTCAACTCGTTTTGCATTTTTGCTGCCCGTTTTACCGTAGCCTACGTGTAGCCGCACCCTCCCCCCGACGTTTTTCCTTTGCCGGGGGAAGGGTGCGGCTACACGTGGGCTAGTTTTACTGTACCTTTATGGAGGAGGCAGACACTCACCCTCGTTTTTCCCGATCCAGTAGGACCCACTAACATAAGTCCGTGCCTGACTACAGTTGTCTCGTACAACTGAATACACTTAGTAACAAACCCATCTACATCCTCCAGTCCAAGTTTCAGACAAGTCTTACGAATAGAGTCTTCCAGATCACCATAGTCAATAGGTTGCTCTCTGAAAGAAATGTCAGCACAGCACCGTCAGGGAATTTTTCGCTTAAATACTTAACCTCTTTCAAACTATCCTAGTGTTATTCGTTCTTGTTTCTTTAAATATGGCTTTCAAGCTCAAATATAAAACTAAAAGTCTCAAAGGCCTCAGCGAAACGCTGAATAAGACTACGGCATGTAGTGACCGTTTATGGGATTCTATGGCGCTCTAGGTTACCCTAAGCTGAAAGTCTATGCCCGATAGCATTTGCATTGAAATTTGTACTAAAACGAACATTACTGAAATAGTGAAAAGTTTGAACCGAGGAGTCATTTCATGAGTAGGTTGAGTATGATCGTCCGGGTGAACGTACTCTTGAATGTGACACTGATTGACGTTTAGACAACCTGTGCGGTAGTCATCTTCAGAGTCAAAGTGAGTTGTATCACGTTCGTTGATGGTATTAAACTCTGGTTACTGACCTGATTGGTCAATTAAGTCGCGATGTTATTGGTCGTCTGTCAGTAAAGTCGTGATGTTACTGGATATGAAGACTCGTAATGTCAGAGTTTAATACCATCAACGGAAGTGATACAACTCACCAACCTGCTCACTTTGACTCTGAAGATGACTACCGCACAGGTTGTCGAAACGTTAGTCACTGTCAACAACAGTCCTATTCAGGACTACGTTCATCCAGACGATCATTCTCAAAGTACTTATCACTGAAATACTCCGTAAACTCGCCACTGTTTCATTTCTATTTCCTTTTTCTTTTACGACTAACCGGTGTCTCGTCCACTTATTTGCAACCCAACCTTCCCACCCCAGAAAGATAATGGGGCTTACTTCCTATGGGTATTAGTGCAGTTGTACAGTATCAAATGGGGTAAAAGGGGTGTGTGTGGAAAAGTGAATCGAACCGGCTTTCCCAGGAAAACTGCTAGAAAAAACACTATACGACACGTGAGCTGTTTTCCCTCCCCTCTAATAGTTGACTATTTGTAAACCTCCGGTTCCCTCCCTAAGTTTACAGCAAGAATATGGAATATGGGCACTAACTTGACGTGTGGGAAAAGATCTGACACAATTCCACGGAACAGCTTCAAGTCATCCTGTAAGAACTTCGGTACGTTCACATCTCGAATGGCGCGCAGTACAATCAATTCCTAGGGCGCAAAGAAACACAGCACATTGACGCAAAGCAGCCTAGCTGAATAGAAAGGTTATTTTTAATCAACGCTTAATTAATTGCCTTTAATTGCCAGTTACTGCCCTCTATAATGGTCACAAAAAAGCAACAAGAGACGCTTGTAAACGTTGTGATTATATCGTGGCAACATTTTATTAGAACCTCAAAAGTGCGAGACACGTTTGTTCTTTGGTCTTTCAAAGAAATGTCTAAGCCAGCCCTGTATACCATGTAAAAGGCTGGAAAAAGTACCGTATCGCACTTTGCGCTTGGTTAAATTCATTTCTTGTGATTACCCAATTGCGATTAAAATTGGTAATATAAGATACTCAAAAGATTAATATTGCACCAATTACCTCACTCATCTCTGGATTTTCTCTCTTAAGATTTCCGGCAGCTGAAATGACAGTCTTCACAGCGCGCATACCGAAGTCATAGTGATCCTGAAATTAAACAACGTAAATTATTATGCCAAAGAGAAGGAAATCACTGGAAACAAAAAGAACTTCATATTGTCTGATACCGCATTCTACTATATTAATCAGTCTAGGCTGGAACCTTACAATCCCTTACAGTAAAGAACATTGTCTTAATATCAAAATGATATAATGACTCGAGCAATGGACAATAAAACCTTTAAGTCCCAGACGGCATTTTTACAGAAAGACTCGTGGGAAGCCTCAGTTGTGACCGCATGCTGTCAGGATCAGCAATTTACAGGAGAGGGCGTTCTGTGTGGGGCTGGTTAATGATGGTTAGTGTACTATCTTTCACAATCAAAAAATTTTATTATGGCAGAAGAACCATTTTCAAAGTAGCAACAACAAATCTCTGTTTACAAACCTGTGAACTAAGCTGCTCTGAGGAGAGTTTGAAAGTGGTGGTGATTTTCTTGGCCAAGGCTTTTGCTTCAGAAAAACCAAACGAAAACAGACTGATTTCAGCAATCAGTGCATAGTCAGGAACCATCATGGCAACAGGACGAAACAAGGCCTGAGGGAAAAACGTTAAAAGTTTCATAAATAACTGGTGTAAACCTGAAATAGCGAAGAAATTGCAAAACAAATTGTTCTAGTGTAAACTAGCTCTGGGAAGCAAGGTTGATGCAGTGGTGATAGCACTCACATCCCACCAGTGTGCCCCGAATTCAAATCCCAGCTTTGATGCCATACGTGGGTTGTGTTTGTCGTTGGATCTCTTTCTTGCCCCGAGAAGTTTTTCTCCGGGTACTGCGGTTTTCTCTTCTCCTCAGACACCAACATTTCCAAATTCCAGTGCGACCAGGAATGGTAGATAAAGAATCAATTTCTGGATGAGCAACCTCTAAATCGCTATTTATTTATTATTTATTTCTATCTTTAAAGTACCCACCTTTAGGTTGTCTGGAAGTTCTGTTCTTCCTGCGTATCCAGGATTCATCGTGATGAACACAGCGCATGACGGTCTCAGTGCAAGTTCAACTCCTTCAAACATGAAACGTTCAGCCTGCAAGAAAAGTCGATAAACAACTTGCTCTCTATTGTGAGTGCTCTGTTATAGAAAGAAAGGTTATGGATAAGTTTGTTCACAGGGCTAGACTAATTGGTCAAATGGACCGTTCCCACGCGATAAAAATATTTTTAATCAAAGGCCTTCAACAAGGCCGCCCACGAAACACTTGTCCTAGAACGAAATAATTGAATAACTGGCCTTAAATTCTTTTGGCAGAAATTGTCCACGAATTACCACAACTCTTGCAAAGTCATACCTACCCTAGCTTCCAATGCTTGCTGGATAGTAGATATCTGTTGAGCCACCACGGATAACACTTCCACGTCTATACGATTAAACTCGTCAAAACAGGCCCATGCACCGGCGCTACACGGTACAGAAATATCATGTTCAGCCAACAGTGTAAACACCATAACAACTGATTAAGTAATCTCTATTGATAAAGTCGGTTTTTGGTGCTAAGCCACAAGTACCTGTTGCTTGATAAAAAAAAACAGTTAAAGTAAACGAATACAAATAATAGTGAAGACGCCGAAGCCCCGGTTGTTCAAACGTTGGATGGCGCTATCCACCGGATAAATCCCTATTCAGCGGATAAGTATTGGGGGTACCGTTGCGTTAATTGCATTTACCAAGTGGATAGCGTTATTCTCCTTTCGAACAACTGGGCCCAGGTCTTTGAGTACTGAAAAAGCTGCTTCGGCAGCTTTCGCATGACGACAACGACGACGACGACGAAGGTGCACTAACAAAGTCGTCAATAAAGCAACAATTATAGGGATCTTTCAATTTGACTACAAGAGTACCACAACGAGTACCAGAACGATTTGGTCGAGCCAGTTATGTTGTAAAAGAAACCTCTCCCTCTCTTTTCTGTTGCAGACTGGCTTAAAAAGAAGACTGAGGGAAAGGACTGGTACAACAAGTGACGAACTATGACCGGAAAACGAACTTAATTTAAAAACTGTGTTCGAAGCAAGTGCATTATTTTCTACTAAGTCCTACCTGGCCAAACCTTTGAAAAACTTTCCCATAGCCATGAAATCCAGCTGATCAGAGCAGTTAAACACCACACACTGAACAGCCATTGCTTTACCCAAATCCTGTAAAAACAAAAACATAAAACAGCATTCAAAAAATGACAAGCAGTGGAGAATAAGGCCAGGGTCAAACGTGGAACTTGACATGCGACGGACCTAACCGCTGATGATGGCTGGATGTTGGCCAGGTTCGTTTTCTCGCTGTTTTTTTTTTTTTTTTTTTTTTTTGACCGAGACGAAGTTGTGGTCAATAAAAACGCAAAAAGGAAAGAGGCCAATATACAGCCATTTTGACCGCACAAGCTTGGTCAATAAGGGATTTAATATATAGCCAAAAAGAGAACTTATTCTTGCTGGACCAACACCACAAATACCGAGCGGGCAAGAAGAGCCCATCTTGCCCGCTCGGGTAGCCAACCAGAACGCGGGATTCGCCTTATCTTCCCCACTCGCGGATTCAGCCATATAAAAAAGAACAACAGAATTTGCTCATTGGCTTTAGGTTCATTACATGTGACGTTCAACGTTTGATCTGGGCCAAACCAGACAAACCAAGATAGAAACAAACAAACCAACAAACAACCTGACCTGGCCAGTTAATTAACCACGGTATCTGTGAGCTGTTGTATTAAGTTAATACATTATAGAAAACTGCCAATATTTTAGGATTCAATCGTTGCAAATTGGATCTTTGACTTACTAGAGATGGTGGCAACTTTCAGCGTTAGAAAAAAACTGTTCAACTAACCTTTGTGGTTTCTGTCTTGCCTGTGCCCGCTGGCCCAGCGGGTGCACCTCCGAATTTCAGATGAAGCGCTCCAGTGAGAGTAAGATAACAGCGATCTGTCAGGGGGGTGATGACGAGCCGACCTGTGTTTCCAAGGTACTCATAGCCGTAGTCAAACTGCGCATTTACTGCTCGAATAATCATATCGTCTTCCCAGTAGTACCTGAATGGAATGATACATTATTTTTTACGTGACATGAAAGCCAAAAAAAAACAAAGGGGAAACCACAACTACAGGTAGAATTCATCAACAGAATACGGCACACCTAAGCTGCAATGTTTTCAAAAACGGCTGATTGTTAAAACTGTTGAGGAAACCTTTAAGTCCATTGTTCTTGTCACTATGCAATATAGTAACTTTCATTATCACTGTCTCCAACAATTTGGCATTGTGGCTTTCAAGTAGTTTGAGATGAGTTACTTCAGCCCTCTGATCTAGTCACACCGTAGCGAGCCACGGATTAAGCTAAGAAAGCACCACCTCTGGCAGTCGTTTAGAGTTTTTCAAGGCTCAGTCATCCGATGCAAAATAGGGAACTATTTAACAAACCGCAAACTGCTCCTAATAGAACAGATGTAAAACGCAGAAGTACCTTAACTGGCTAATCCATTCAAAATCATTCACATTTTTTACGTTTTCAGATATCATCTTTGCCACCACATCACAAGCATGGACCTACGGAGCAAGGTACGATTAAACCGGGTGAACACATAGAACTTCACGCAACGTCCTGTAAATAAATTTAAACTTCAAGCTGGAGAAGAACGAGAAAGAAAATGACTTGTGTGACATAATACGATCGTAAGACAAACAAAATACTTCGAGTTCCCGACGGGACCCGAACCTATGGTCTCCCGGAACACTGGTTGGGTGCTCTTACCTCTGAGCTGCGGAAAACATTTGTGGTGTGACAAGAAATTGATCAAAAAACGTATTTCACGATAAGCGGGAGAAATAGTGAAAACAGTGTGTCACGTATATTTGACCAACGCAAAGGCTACGAGAATGGCTCCTCTTCCTTTCCCTGGTTTTCCTTCAGGATACTGCCTGCCGTTGGATGAATTTTGGTGAACGTTGAGTGTAAGCTGGGTAAAATTGGAGTACCGTCAAGTCGGTGTTACGTTAAATGACCACATGTACAACTGTTGAGCAACATTGGGCCAAGGCATGTTAAATTTTAATACCTCAATGACAATAAGTGCTCCAAGAATCATCCTGGCAAGTTTAGTCAGGTTCCCTCTCACCAACGTAACGAGATCGTTGAGCTGATGAAGAAAGAAACAAATCATTACAAAAATCAACTAAAGGCTAGTTTTCACTAGCGAGGGATTCGGAGTCGTCGGAGTCGTGATCAGAACCGTAGAACTTTACGATCTAGTGAAAGCAGCGTTCTGATTCTTCTGATTCCGCTTACGACTCCGTCGTTTAAGATCAAGTGAAAACTAGGTTGCCGGAGTCGCATGCAAAAGCGGAAGAACTAAACCAATCACAAAGCGTGGGAACGTGACTTGTGATTGGTTTATCCTTCTGCTTCTGTTTCCTACTCCGACCAACTGGTTTTACTAGATCATAAGTGGGACGTAAGCGACGCACTCGTAAGCGAAGTCGGAAGAAAATGGAAACGTTCTGATTCCTGTGACTCCGATTCCGTCGCGCTTATGACTCCGCTTACGATTACGATTTTTTATTTTCAATAGGTCATAAGCGCTTTTACGACTCCGCTTTCGACTCCGACCAGTGAAAACCAGCCTTAAGTATAACTGCACCAAGTGACCAACCTTTTGAAATGTCACTGGTACAGCTTTTCACGCCGTGGACGTGTGGTGTGACCGCTCAGACAAAAATTT
Organism: Porites rus; assembly: GCA_964035705.1. Lineage (NCBI taxonomy): Eukaryota > Metazoa > Cnidaria > Anthozoa > Scleractinia > Poritidae > Porites > Porites rus. The sequence goes on from OZ037996.1 coordinate 40,119,522, forward strand.
CCGATAGCTACGATTTTTTACAGGAAGAAAGAAGGGGAATCCAGAGGAAAAGATTATGTGCTCCAGTTGCCTTAACACCTTGCACCCCCCCCCCCCCCCACCCCACCCCCTTTAGTTGAGGTGTGGAAGGAAGACTGGTTTGGGCTTCAAAAACAGTGGTTGGTACCTGCGCCATCAGGGCCTTATAAAGCTCATTAATCTTGTTTTCCACCAGTGCTTCAGAAACCTCCTTAGTCCAGTGTGTCTGACATCCAGCAATCACAATCTGGCCAGGCCACTTGAGAACCCACTCTGTACGAGGTGTCTGTGATGTAAAATAAATAGGAGATGTGAGACATTCGCAGCAGCTGGAAGGGGTAACCATTCTCAGCGTCCACTTCCAAGCAATAGAGAGCTTTAGATTCCGAGACGATGGCAACTACGAGAACGAGATTTTCTCAATACTGAGTAGTGCTCAAGCGTGAACCAGCGTCATTTTGACCGGAAAACGTGATAGCCGTCGGCATTCTACAACGGGTTTTAGCAAGAATGTTGTAGTGGCGGGAACAAGTTATCAAATGTAAGTAGTTTTATCATTTTGCTATCGGGAGAGGGCTTAACCTCCTTCATTATTAATAACCGTACAAACTTTCTGGGTGAAATAAAGTAAAATGAAGCTTTCCGGGTTGTCTTTGATCTAGAACACGCGCAAAAACTTTAAGTTAAATCTCGTACTCGTACTCGTTCTCGTGCTCAAATCTAAAGCTCTCTAACGCCTTTTAGCTGCAGCCGAGGAACACTGAATTTCAGCGTCGGGAAAACATGTTATTCTTGTCATATCTATCCTGAAAATACAACCATCTTTCCTCACTCCTGGGCGGCGAGGAGCGAGGAAAGACTGCTGTATTAGCAGGCTGCGTCATTTCAGTGGCATAGGACAAAGAAAGAAATCTGAGTCCAGACAGGATTCGAGGCTATGACCAGGGTCATTTACTGCAGCTTCGTATGGGACACGCGTCCAGGATACTACTTGGATCGGCAACGTCGAATAAGAGCTTTCTTGATTGTGATAAAATCAAAACCAATTAATGTCTAATTTTAGACTGACAAATCACAGCCAGATTCCGGAAGAAAACTTAAGGCAGGTCATCAATGCTAACGGGATGTCACTTGCGAGAAAGTTTTGCTCCAGCTTCTAATTGATTGAGAAAAGAGGCGAGAGAAATAAGCCATTTCCGGGTTGCCTCAAGCCTCTGTTTCAAGGCGAGGCCAAGTGTAGCCTGCGTAGCAGGCGATTAGAAGTCATGGGCGCAGCCCCTCGCGTGTCTCCTTCGCGCGCCACGTTCTTTTTTGCGCCCATTACTTCCAAGTGAAGTAGGCCAAGTGAGAGGCCATTGATATGAAAATGAGTAATAAAAATAATTTCCCCAACAAAGGTTTCGCACTTAGCCTCGTTCGAAAGTCTGAGTTTTTGGAACTCGGAAATGGGTTATGTTGAGCTAAGCTTTTTAAAGCAAAAGCAAAACATAAAAAACACTTATTACTTTCATCAATCTAAGGTAAAACACCCTTACTAAAATGAAATTTTACCTCAGCATATTCTAACAACGCTCTGCGTAAAATCTCTCGTAAACTTCCTCTCATGGTGTTTTCTACTTCCAGCAGCCAGTCCTCAACATTGCCGGTGGGATAGAGGCTGTTGCTAAATGGAACACATTCTCCCTCGCCAGAAAACATAGAAGATATGCGTAAGTCTTCCTCAAATGATAGCTGGAAAACACAACCATCAACCTCCGTTAACAATTGCCATAAACAAACTAAAAGATGCCTAAGTGTGGCTAACTGAAGTGCAAGCCATTACGCCACTTAACTTGTTAAAATAAATAAAATCTTAAAGTGTTGCAGTTCTTTCTGATGGCTATGTTTTGTTTTAAGGACACAGAAGCAAGAAATCTGGATGTCTCTTACGTTCTCATGGGAGCCATCTTTGGAACTATTAGAGTTATTTTACGTACGTACCCTGGCGATATTTTCAAAGCACTTGCGCAAATGAGGTTGAACAGCCGTAGGATCTTTGGTTTGAGACAAAATCTCCAACAGTTCATCATCTGACAGAAAGTAGAATCGTGGAAAGGCTGTTCGTTTCGTCTCCAGGTATTCACTAAGTCCCTTTTGTACCTGTTGAAAGGCAATCGCAGCACAAAGTTATCACACATCACAGTAAACAGCTACTTCCCGTGGAAAAAGGATAGCGAAGTTTCGGATATTTATGTGAGTGCTAACGTTAATGTTGACATTTTCTTACCTGTTCTAAAAGTTTGTTACATTCACGGAGACTTTCAAGAAGTCTGGCATCTGGGCACAAAGAGATCACCTAAAAATTCAACCGGAATGATCATGGTTACGCTTAGTCATGAGGTCGAGTTGATTGATTTTGTGCTTCGTTGTAACTCTACCTGGCCAGTTAAGACTACGCCACCTAGTATGGCATACACTTAGCAGATTAGTCTGGATTACATTCTCAAATTTCGCGTCACGTGGTAGGTCAATCCAGCCATCCATCTATCAAAACTTAACGTTAGCTGGAAGAGCACGAGACTGCTGAGAAGTAGGTCGTGCGTTTGATTCTGGGGCCGTTCGAACAGTTAAGACCTTCATATCACTGACGAAGAAGATACTGCCTTTGGATGTAAACGGCTAGGCTTTCTCATGGCTCTTTTGACAAAATGAAATGGCGGTCCCTTCTCCATTCTCTCTCCCATTCTCCCTTCTCCAACCCTTTCCGCCGCCCCACCCCCAAAACAAAAAAATTCACTTGCCCACCGGGCAAGTTAAGAACAGAATTCACTAACCCGATTGCAAAATCCACCAGCCCCAGGCTATCAAATCGCATGAATTTTTTTGCACGCTGAGATCTAGACAAAGGTTACCCGTACGGAAGGGTTCAAAACTTAGCTCTAAAAAAAAAGAACGCTGCAAAGTACCATTTTGCACTGCACTTTCTAAGTGAATTGAACAGATAAGCAAGGTTTTCGGATTACACAGTGGCCTCCTTTTTACCTGCGGGTTTCCTTTGGCGTTATTCATCACTTTCCTCCATATCCTTTCCATGGTCTGATACCTCTTGCTTTCCACCGGTAGCTGGCGGTTTATATCCTCCGAGCTAAAGATAGGCTCCAAATACAGCCACTGCCTCTGACACTGCAGCCACTCGTCCATCACATCCTGAGTCATCACAAGCTTGCTCTCCCAAGTAGTGATACGCTCCTCAAATGGCTTCTTATACGGTGAAAATGACATGCTCTGTGCCATCACGATGTGATCGTCCAATAGCTGCGAGCAGTCATCGCTGACTTTCATTATGAACGTGCCTGTTTCCTTATATGGCATTACCTCGAGCATGACTGGCTTCCATTCGCTCTCCATCTTGTCAAGCGCCTAATTGCAGATATGACAATAACTAGTCAATAATTTCACTGCTAGAATCAAACATGGAAGGCAGAAAAGGTAGATCCCACGTTTGTGTTTAAATCCTGGTGAGAAACCACTCCTTGGGAAGTTTATAATAACACGAGTTTTAATTCACAAAACTTTTAAGGTTGAAGAAGAAATCCGTATTGGTCCAAGATGAAAATGATAACAACTTAAATTTCTTAAGACAACGTTCTAGAGCAACAGAACTGTGTGCATGTATTTGAAGTTTGCAATTTACATGTACCTGTTCAATAGAGTATTCCTTGCCCGCAATCTCAGCGACTTTAGCAATAACCTCGATGTGATCTTGAAGCTTCATCTCCAGGCACTTTGTAAACGTCAGCTGCGCGTTTGCCACAATAGGAAAACCAAGCTCCTTGGACAACTGGAGAGAAAAACGCACAAGTATTGTCAGTTTCGAAAGAAGTAAATTGTAAATGGCGCAATTTGGTCACCGAATAAGTCCAAAACAACCATTATCGCTATGAAACGGCTGAAGCAACTTTTCTTATTTTTTGGATTTCATAATAACAAACAATAAACTCTGGCAACGACAGATGATATATTTCAGTTCTTACCAATAATATTCGGTAAAGGCAAAAACATTTAGATGCCGGTTTTTTTTTTCTTTGACGAGAGGGATCAACGAGTGCGACATTGCTGAACTTCCGAATAAATTTAGCGAAGGGCATCATAAAGTATTTAAAAACTTTGGGCAAGAGTTTTGACAGGCGCCTCAAGGAATTTCCTTCAGGTTCACAACTATTTTTGTCTTATTGACCTTAATCAAGTAAGTCTCGTGGCTTGGGTATTCGGCCGAAGATCTATCGGCCTGCAGCGCGAGAAAAAAAAACCTCTGATACTCAGGGTAACGGAAGAAAACTAAGAAACTGTCGGAAATGATACCTGCTCCCAATGCCTGCTTCTCATGCCAGGATTTCTCAAGCCCTGGATAAGTGGAATGTAAGGTTTGAAGTTCTCAATCTTCAGTTTCACTTCCATCGCCACCTCCTGGCAAGCGGGGATCTCCTTGAAATGCTTAACACACTTAAAGATTGTCTTGAAGGCGTTGTTAACATTCTGTTCCAGTTGTTCTGCATCTATGGTGGTGAGGGGATCGTTCATCCAACTGTCATACCACTTCATCCAATCAGATGCTGTCAGCCACATGTTCTTAAACGGCTCAAAGTCCTTGACCAACCGGCCCAGCTTGTCATACTGTTTTCAACAGATCAAAATTAATGTAGAAGTCATTGGATGAACGCTAAGACCCAAGACAATATAGCTTTTTTTAAAACAAAAATTCTCAATGAATTATTTCTTAATTCTTATTCTTTAGTAATTTTATTGTATTGTATTATTTATCGCGCTGTATTTTAGAATTTTTTCATTTTCAAATCACTTCGCCCATTGAAGACTACAGTTCAGGCGGTCGAAAGCTTGTATTTTTCCCACATTTTTAGCCAGAGAACGTTTTTAACATTATAAAAAAGAACTCTAATATGTTTTCTTTTATTGCCAAATCATCACAATCTTAAGGTAGACACGTCGGACGTTTTTGTTTCATGATAAAAGTGACATTGATTTCAGGTAATACCAAACTGTTGGACTGCAACACCTGCCAAACAGCACAGGACTGTTAACAATGTTCTCCTAGCAACATCCAGATATAATAAAGAGAAAAGGTTATGAAAGTTAATAAAGTGATCACCAACGGGAAAATGCTTCGATCTTATACCAAATTCTCTCAACTAATTCTTTAGAAAACTCACGGAGATCAGAATGGAGAATTTGTATGCGAATACAGAGCTTAAAGGGTTAAAGACAAACATAACCAAAAGGCTGTCATTAAGGGCCAGGGGCCGGAGACTTTCCTCGCCTATTAGGGAGTTTAAGCAGAGATTTTTTAATCGACGCCCGTCAACCGGAAGTGGACTTTTCGCACTCTTGAGCCATGATTTTGAACAAATTGTTGGGCAAATGGTCCCTATAGAGTGTTTTCACATGACGTCACGGTGTCCCAAAACAATGAAACGCACAGGGTCCAGAGGAGTTTCGTGTGAATAAATGAATTTCTTATTTTAAGTCTCACCTTGAAAAATGTCTATACCTGTCACTTTAATAGCACGATTAATTAGCCTAATAGGATCTTTATAAATCTACTGTAAACGATTTCTTCGCTTCCCATCTGACCCAGATCAACTTTTGAAAATCAATAACCGCGAGCCATATCCTCGCTAGCGCACGGAACGCCGCCCGAAGGGCGACCGAAGGGCGACCGAGGCACGAAGTGCCGAGTATTTTATACTGTATTTTCCGTATTTTATACTGTAAGCCGACCTTGCGAGCCCTCAGTCTCTTGGTTTGCAGTCTATAGAATGTGTAACGAAACTGTAACGCGATCAAAATAACCCATTTTTTTAGAGGTTTTCGACGGGTTTTGATGTTCTAACGACAAACACATCTCCTCTGGACCCTGTGTGAAACGGCGACCATGTTGGTGTCCAAACCGGTCCTGTGGGAGTTGAACTCTTTTCTCATGCAAACGCTCTCTTTTGTTGCAATAAATATGCATAGATGCTGACCACGTGAGTGAAAACGCTCTATGCTTGAAATTTTAATGACAGACCTGTAAAGCACAAAAACAATTGGGAGACCAGAGCTTAGCCTTTGACACTGCGTCAAAACAAGTATTTGATTGCCTTCTGGAACCTTTACCCCTTAGTGAATAACTTCAGGAATAAACCCTCCAAATGAATTGCTTTTTACTGTCTTTGTTATTAAGACCCAAATAGCAGTACAAGTTTACAATCGAATTGAACAACTTACAGACGTGACAGGGAGGCCAAACAGCCTCTCTCTGTTATTGTAGGTATTAGCGAGTGCCTGGCATTCCTTGAGCTGTTTCGTTAGACGCCGCACTTCATTCGCCACTTCGTGTGCCTTACTGATGTCAGTATGAGCAGCAAATCCTGCCACAGCCATGTTGAGCGAGTCCAGCCGGTCTTGGAAAGTGTTTTGGTCAGCTAACAGGTTCTTCTGAAATCTTTCTTCATCTGCATCAAGGCTGGCTTCGGTTGCTTCCATTTGTAGCTGGATTTTATATGGCCATCCAATACAGGTCCACCTGATACACGTAAATATGGAAAGTACAAGAGTGTCTGTTGTCAGACGGCCCGTTTGACGGTTTGTGTGCGTGAAGATTTATGAAGACCTCTTTTGCGACAGTCAATTGATAGACTACTAAGGCACTAATTTTGTTACCACTGCGTCCTGCGTCCCTCACGCATAAAAACCCCCAAAGACGCAAAATAATTCATGGCAAAGAACGATCGATCGATTTGAAGATTTTTGGTAGAATATCCTATGTTCGTGTTATTTCTGTGGCTGTTGTTTAAAGATGCATACATGTATTTATTTTAGTCTTTTTTGTGCTTTAAATATATAGAAGGACTATCTTCAAATTTCAGTAAACTGCAATAAAGAGTTTTGGCGTCTGTCTCCAGATTAACTGTCTGATAAATGAAGGCCCAAGAATGACTCCCAGTTTTTTGAACTGGACTCAATGGTTCTGGACTGGGACTCATGATTTTTTACAACATGAGTCCTAGGACTCACCATAACTATTTGTAACAAAATCACTATTAAGGACACCTGAGGAACAGACCCAAGGATACCAACCTTTATACAATCACTACCTCTATAATACGGACACCTCCATATTACGGACAGTCCTCAGGGTCCAAAAGATACCAAACTTCAAAGAAACACCATCTCCATAATACGGATCAATAACGGACCACTCTAGTGGTCCTAAAGATACCAAACTTTAAACAATCACCACCTCCTTAATACGGATCAATAACGGTTCATTCTATTAGTCCCAAAGATGCCAAACTTCATACAATACCTACTTCTGTAATACAGACACGTCTCTATTATGGTGAGCTGTCTTGGTCTCACACGTTCCAAACTTCTTACAATTCCTGCTTCTTTAATACACACCCTGTTGAATGTGGACACCAGACTCTGGCCCTTTGGTGCCTTATTGAGGAGGTTTGTACGACGTTTAGTATGTTAGGAACTAAGAGAATCGTCCGTAATAGAGGGGTATATAAAGAGCTCAAGCATCACTTATACGGCAAACGGCAAACGACAGATTTAAGTTGAGAATTTCTCAAAGTAGAAAATGAGCAGATAACAACAGCTCAAAACAATTCTTATGCATGAAAAATTGCGTGAAACTGCTAATTATGTATGTAAATAATGAACAGTAAACGACAAGTAAAGGGGAAACTTGGTCACGTGGTACAAATTCGCGGTTGCTGTTTGATGTAAACGTGCTGCTTAACCTCTCTGATATCATGGACGTATCTCAGACGAGAGACTCGACTGTAATAGTTTACGTTTACTTATAAACTACTTTATCCAGGAGTAAGATCAACTCACTTTGCATTGAAGTCCTCAGCAGATATATTGTAGTTAAACTCTTCAATGAGCTCATAATCGACCATAGCTTTGTCAATCAGTTCCTGGTTTTTCTTCAGTTGTTCTGGAATCTGCTTCATGTATTCTCTTTGTTCTGCCAGCTCTTCTATGCTGTTTGGTTTATCATACAACTGCCGTGCAATCGCCTTAAACTCCTCACAAACCTAGTAGAAAATTAAGATACTTCAGTATATCCGTTTCTTTTCTTTTTGTAATCAAAGGGAGCCCATTTCCTGGTACAAGTTCAAAACAGGTAAGAAGATTTAAAATACAAAGCTGTCAGCTTCCAGTTTCTCCTTTATATCAACTCTACAATGTACTCGATCTCGTACGTAGAAGACTGACATTGATGATGTTGGATTGCTTGATCACAAAATATTTGTTCACCGATATTGGACACTTTCGGAAAATTCTGTTGTGATTTTAAAATTTTTATTCTACATACTGTGAAGCTGAATCCTCCAAATGACGGTTTGTGAAAATAATTAAGCCATCCAAAATCAAAAGTTTAAACACTATTTAATAAAACAGAAAGCAACATCACACACCATGTCAGCCTGCTTGCGGAGTTTTTTGGCCAACAGCTCAATAACAGCATTAGCCAACGCTTTCCGTTTCTTTGCCAATGCCTGCCTAACTCCCTCGGTTGATATCCAGTATGGACCAATCACAATGCTTGATGGCAAGGAGTTCTCTAATGTCTCCTTATCTTTTAAATGCCTTTCAATCTCCTGTTTCACTTCTGAGGCAGAACGCTCTTGCGAATCATACTCCCTACAAAAAAAAACATTTAGGCGGTTAAAGTGCTTGAAATATTAAAATACATACTGTTTTACTGAAGCCCTTGTAATTTCGAAAAGACTCAAGTCCCCCTAGGATGACCTAACAGATAAATTCTATAGCCTCGCTTAGAATGCATTTCTAGAGGTCTAAAAGTACTCTGGATAACCTATAAAGTATTTTCAATGTATTTTGGAGGAAACCGTCTCGGGTGCCCCTGACTATACTTACAACCAGAAATGCTGTGTTCCTGGAATCCAGTCAAACAGGCTACACTGTACTTACACGAGATACTCGTTGATATCCAAGTTATACAAGTCCAGGTACTTCTCATACTGTCTGGCATAAGCTCTCAGAGGAATCAGGGACTGCTGGATTGCAAGTCGCACCGTTTCTCTCAGCTTCACCACTTCCGGTTCGTTTTCACCCACAGACTCCAGAAGAGGCGTGCCACTCCAAAACAGACCTTCTATCACCATCTTTTCAAGCTGTGGAACATTCTTAGTGCAAGTGATACCTTTGTCAAACAACATGATCACCACACGTTCAAAGCTCTCCAAATCTGTACTGTACTGCACCCCTGTTTTCTCCAATGTCAGGTCTAACATGAACAGGGCATTCTTTTTGGGCCTGTTAAAGAACGCAATTTCAGTTTTTGACGGACCCAGCTTCAAGTCCAGTCAATAAAATATTATACAGATTAAGATTGATGTTTACGCCAAACGGTAGACGTGAATTTGTACCACGTGACCAAGTTTTCCCCTTTTTTTCCCGTTTACTCTTTATTGCTGCTACACAAAAATAAGTAGTTTTAAGTTGTCCTCTCCAATTATCGGGCTTTTTAGGGATAATGACACCAATAATTCAAATGGATAAACTTAACATGGTTACGAATCCCAACTGGTAGAAAGCAAACCAGTTGGCTATTTTATACGCGTCGCCAAGGATTTGAACTCGGGATCACAGAGAACGTATCCAGCTAGCAGTCAGGGTGGGACGTGAACTCGGGACCTCCGAATGGCACGTCCAGCGCACTAACCGCTCGGCCACAATGATTGGCAAGTTTGAAATAAATGCTCTGAATGCAAAAATGACCGTTGTTTCTAGGTTCTGTTTAATCCACATGCATTTTGAAATACAGGTTTCCTAATCAAGAATCCAATGAAGGTAGGGAAGCTAATGGAAAAGTTGTAACGAGACCTTGTAGATAAAGGATTGAGGATTTTGGCCCGACAAAACTGTGGCTCTCTTTCCTTGGAATTACTTACGATCTATGAATGTGCTGATATTTAAAGTCTTTACCTGTAGCTGCTGTTGATGATGTCTTCTCCCCAATCAAAGTCCTCCCCTAAGCCTATGACACTGTAAGTGGCGTCTTGGATCATTTGAGTGAACGCTGCTAAGGAATCTTGCACCAAGTAACGAAGTGAATCCTTAAACAGACAGAAGAAACAAAAATAGGAGGAGGAAGAGGAGGGAAAACAATAAAAATGAGGAGGAGGAGGAGACGAAGGAGAAGGAGGGAAAAAAATAGAAATGAGGAGGAGGAAATGTAGATGGAGGGAGGTCGATGTAGGGTTGATGTGGGGTCAATGTGGGGTCGACGTGGTGGAGGGAAAAATAAAAATAAAAAGAAAGTAAAAAGAAATATATAAATTGTGGAGGAGTGTAAGTAGAACATTGTCTTGTGTTCTAAAAAGAGCTGAACCGGAACTAGGACAATGACAGCAGCAGAAAAAAGAACTTGCATAATCACGTTACGGCTCAGTGATTTTAGTCACAGGCAAGTTTGACGTTATTCCTTGGACACCATGAATTAACCAATGAAAACATTTCATATTTTCTAATCAACCAATCGAAACCCAATACAATTACGGACCTCCGCAAGTTAATGAGATTCCAGCACAAATCAGGAGTAAAACATCCCTCCTATACTACTCAAGTTACACAAATCCAGCGACCGCAGACTAACTTCTATTAACAATTAACTTCCAGCAGATTAACCAAAGAAGCAAGCAAGTTTTACTCTTTCTAGCATATACACTTAACTTCAAAGGTTCAATTCCTCTGACTTATTTACCATGCTTGTACCAGACGTATGATTGTGTAAATTGTGAATATGGCATGTATTAGATTAGAAGCCTTCAGTGGCTTGTGGTTTTTACGGGCCTTGTCATAGTCCTAGCAAATCTTCTTCTTTCTTTATTTACTCACTTCTGTTCATCAAATTTGGCAGGGTCACTACAACAGCGCATGATACCAATGATTATTACTGTGGAGCCTGTAACAGTCCCTCACCCATGAGAGATAGACCACACCAAAGGGGATGTGCCCTACTGTATGGGTTTATTAGCGTCCCACAGAATATATATGTGCAAGGTTTGTGAGATGGGGCTGCTGTTTATTATCCTTATTCGAAAAGACTAGAAATTCTAACTGTTTTGTTTGTTTTCAATATCGACCATCTAGCAGGTCTTAAACATTATTTCTCTCTACCTGCATGGCAAACTTGACAAGCTGCATGAATTTAGCAAGTTTTGAAATCTGGTACACCTCCCAGTTTCTTTCTTCCATGTTAAACCAACCCTTGCCAACATCAAGCAGACTGCTTCGAATGGCTGTCCTTAAGGTATTCAGCCAGCTGTCTCTCAAAAATATCTGCACCTGTAGGTTTACCAAAGGAGATGAATGATTATAATTACTTCCATTACACTAAACATAAGATTCGGTATTGCTATTGTGAGCAGAAAGGGCACATTGAAGAATTTCAATTTACATGTAACAGACTAAAACAAAAATGTTCTTACTACAGTTGAATCTCCATTAGGCCATCAAAATTGGGGTACTGGCATAAAGCCCCTTAATGGAAGTTGGCCGCTCAATAGAGGTTTTGTCATAAAATTAGCCTAATCTTTAGCAGAAAAATCAAAGTCATGACGTGAGCAGCATTATAAGTCCTTCTGGTCTGTTTTGGACTACATTTTCCTTCACCACCATATTTTTAAAACAAAGCCAAACTACATGATATTAATTTTGAGGAGGACTCGGAAAAAAATTCCGAGTCCCAGATGGGACTCGGAATTTTTTTCCGAGTCCTCCTCAAAATTAATATCATGTTGTTGTTGTTTCATCTTTAATATAAAGCCAAACTAAGTGTATCAAATGCTTGATGGCCACTAAATAAACATTACAAGACATTAAAAAAAACCACAGCATTTTGATGCCAGTTACCTGCAGGGGTTTCAATAAGCACCGACGATCGGAAAAACGCATCAGCTACTTTGCTCGGAGAAGTCGGCTACTATTTCCCCCATAAAAGAGGCTGGGAATGAAGTATTAAAGAACGATTCTGACAAAACTTTAAATAAAGCACTGTTATAAAACTAAAAAATATACTTTTTACTGTTATTTAAACTCATTTACTGATCAGCATTGGAAATAAAAGAAATTACTACTGTTGATAAAAATCTTATTATATCTTTCTTTTACTAAATTTAGTGTCCAGAATGCTGAAACTCACATTTTATGGCTTCCAAAGATTTCAAATTTTTCTGGGTTGCCCCTAGACTCTCCAGATGAGAAGAAGGGGGCCGACGGACCTTTTTTGATACAGCTGGTTACTCTATTGAAGCTTGCTGGTTACTTTAATTTTTATTGAAACCCATGTACCTGTGTACTGACTTGAGCCTGTGTCTGTTCAAACTCTTCCAGCTTCATGCTCTTTGAGACAGGTACTTGGAATACATACATGCCGGCAACTTTGTTACATTCAGATCTGACTTTACCCATGGCTATGATAGCCTCTTCACGTGTTAACAGGCAGTTGAAAGCAAAGTTGTCAAACTTCTCATCAAAGGGATATGATGGAACATCTGGATGAAATCCTAGAAAACAAGGATCAAAGCGTTCATGACTAAACTTTGACAAAGTCCTAGGCTCAGTTTCCGCCACTCCCTGTTTGGGGGATGAGCGCAGGCAGGTCATTTCCCCGTGGCACCTGGTAATTGAGCCTTCCAAATTCCTTGCATATTTCACAGGTCAAAATCAAATTCAGGTAGATTTTTATTCATGAATTAGGGCTAGGGGACAAAGGAAAATTGAGAATCAACCTAGGTTAAAAAATTTGAACCTGATTTTAATTTTGACCTGTAACATTAACAATCCGACTACAATACAAAAGAGAGCATTTAAATCCCAAAATGCCCCTAATTATCATAATAAACCTGGTAAAAACTACACATAAATACAGATGTAAATTGAAATGCAAATAAAAAAACAGCAAGAAATACACAGAAATGCTTTCAAATTTACTAATGACTGTATCAGTGAACATTTTAGGGTGGCTTGATGGGGTCTTCAAGGTCAATATCTCCCAAGTTTGAGCATAAACTACATAGCCATGAACAAAGATTTGGAAAAATTACCACCATAGCTGTATTAGCTAAAGATGAAAAATCGTTTTGATCAGGGTTACCATGACATCAGAGTTGTCATAGCAATGAAATAATGCCATTACCTATTTTACTTGCAGTCGTATTTCTCGGCATTGGAAACTCTTCTTTCACATTGTTTACGGGAGCTTTTTCCTCTAGTAGCTGCCTCAAGATGTTCATAAAGTTTAACTGAAATCTATATTGAACTGAGTGAGGTGCAATTTGGTCCAAAATCATAGTCACTGGATTATAAAATTGGACCAGCACGCAGCGCAAGTTCGATCTGAAATCAAAAGCATGATTTCAGACCAAAACTGCACGACACGAAGTTCAATTACCACTTAATTACAGCCATTTCCAAACCGCAGAATTCAGTCAGTACCAATATATTTGATCTAGTAGATGGTTTGTTGAAAAGTAGAAACAAACAGGCTCTTACATCTCATTTAGACAATGTTACCCTGAAACGAGCAAAATGTTCCAGGACAGTTCCGCCATTTTGTTCTAACTACCAAAACAACTCAGCCATCCCCAGGTTTTTTTTGTCAATGGTTCAATAACCTGCAACCAGGCTCCCCTTTGATGTCATTTTGATGTCATCGGTTCAAAATGACAAAATTCTTTCCAAATTAATTTTTGGTCAACAACAGCTGGTTATGGTGAATTATGCCTGTGGTTTTAACCAATCAGAAATGAGGAAATATTTTGAATGAATAATAATTGGTTTTATTTTCACTGGATGATTTAATGTGATAAATAAAATTATACCTCGCTCAGGAATAACTTCCTCTTCTTCTTGTGGGAGAGTTACAAAGGGATATTTCTCTGGTTTACTACTGATAATTCGGTCAAATGTGATCCTGTTCATGCTTCGTGAAAAGTCCACTTGGATTTCTTTTGATAACAGCCGGGCATGTTCATCCAAGCTGCAAAAGGAATACCAACAGAAATCAAGAAGCATCATAGATAGGCCACAAAAATATTAATATTTTAGCTGGAACAATGATCATTTTCAAAGTCTCTTTTTTTAGCACTGGGGGTTATAATCTTCCCAACATGGGGAGTTGAGACAACATATTAACCAGTTTTGCTCTTTATTACAGGCACTTTCCTTAGAATTTATGATATACAAATAATTTGTACTACAGTAACTGTTCTTTTCTTTTCAAACAATCTGGAATTCAATCTGGTTTCAAGCAAAGTATTATATTATTTGAGAAAGGAAGCATTTCAGCAAAATCATTTCAGCAAAATTACACTTTGGTAACTTATTACCGTCAAAATTTGGCTACATACTAGGATGGTTACCCTCTTACCACTTAAATATTTATTTTTGTAAAGTTTCTAACCTCTTGTCATTTTTCAGTGTCCTGGTTCCTTTTGCCCAAGTGATCATTCTTTCCATTGAACTGGGATCTAGTCTCAACACCCCATCCATTGGCATGCAATCAACGTACAGATTGTACCTCAGCAATGCCTCAGTTTCACATCGCTGAGCATATGCCTTAGCTACTCTCTCAGCAAAATTCACTGGGTCTTCTGCAGCAAACAAGAGTTGAATACGTGGGACCCAGAACTGCTGAGCTTCAAGTTTAGAATGTTTTCTCTTTGGTTCTTTATCACCATTTTCTACTACACCATTGGTTGTTGGGAAAACATTGTGTTGAAGACCTCCTGTGCCGATAATCTGCACAAAGAATAACTGTTTCTCAGCATCATAATCTAACATGCCAACATCTGTCCAAGAGTACTCCTTTCCATTTTTACCATTGTCTTTAGGCAGAAGGGCTTTTCCTGGTACAGGATGTTGCTTACCATCAACAAAGCCTAGCTCTAGCCACTCACGAGGATTGCGGCAGTCATACTCTGTGTCGTCAAATGTATGGAGAGGTAAGAAGCTTGGAAATGGTGCAGTGTCAACACCTGTGAGATTTACTCGCATATTGTAGTCTCCTCTAGGCATTAAATCACACGTCTTAACTCCAAGGTCTTCAAGCAGTGAGTTGATGTTTTGTTTTGCAAAAATTCGCTTTTGTCTGAAAAGATATTCATAAAAGAGGGTAATTTCAGTCAAAAGACTGATAAAGATTAACAGTTATGCCTTGTTTAATCAATTAAGCTATCAGTAGATTAGATTTTTCAAAAAATACCAGTACAGTTGCCTAAAACAACTGACACATATTTGGCAAATGCTCAGTTAAGAGATGTAAATTATATTCTGCCAGTACACAAATGTGACCTAGGTACCTTTCAATCTCAATTTTTCTTGGAACTTGACCAGGTTCCGCATTGAAAGGGAGTTGAACCTTGGGCTCCCAGGCCTTCTCAGGAAAATCCTGTGAAAGCAAATGAACAGCTTTTAATAACTATTATTAAAAAATTTCCACAGTTTGTACATGTACAAATACAAACAGGATCTATGTACAAACACGCACAAGGGCTTCACATCATTATGTACAGTGTACCGGTATATCATATTTTATGCATGAATAAAAAGGCATATATGTATCATCATTAATGACTGTAATATTTGGTATCACCATACATGTACTTACAGATACTGTGATAGGTGCTGTGGTTGGTCCATGAACTTGACCTTGTAACAGTGAATTTAAGGCTTGAGATGACACTGGCCCCTTGAAGGTTTGCACTGAGTAGAAAAAGTGTTTTGGCACAACAAGTGAATTAGACAATGGAGACATGACGTGACAGTCACATTACCATATGGTAGCAAAATTTCTGGATCACAACTTACAATAGGGAGCTTAAGCAACGACGGAGGCAAGGGTAGTGAGAACAGCAGAAAGCAATAGGTTTATATTAGCAAAACAACTACTGCACATCATGCATTTTTGTGCATTTCTTAGCTGTCATTGCATGACTGTGACAAAAAAAATTCCTAATTTCACATGCCCACTTTATTGGGTAGGTGAACACAACACAAAATTTGCTTTTTCTTTTTCTAAACTAAGATATGGTCCCGTCCAATTCAAAGTACCCAGAAAATTTTGTCAACATGACAAATTAAATGAAACTGAATAAGATCAATAAAGTTTGAAACAGTGCGAAAATACTTTTTATAAAGTGACTTTCTCGGTTTGTTGTCATCCAATAATTTTGCTACCATGACAACATGACTTAACGACTTCTCCCCTCTATTGAGTCTAAACCCACATTCTGGTGCTGTAAACTAGAACTTCCAGAGGGATGGGAAGAGGGAAGGGGGGCTTTTACCAGTAAACCCTCAATGGAAGAAGTGCAGATACATGTAGTTTTAGAGTTACACAATATTATATCAGAGAATAGCAGACTTGCCAACCCACAAAAAAAAAAAATATATGAGACTCTGAGGTTAGAGCTGGGAAAAGTAGCGAGAAATGGGTAAAAAGTTGTGAGATGTCCCAAACTTCCTAGTTAAAAGACTTCCGGTGGGGATTATAAGTATTGGAAGTCACATATCACTTTAAAGCTGCAGCATTAAACATCACGATCAATTTTATAATTTAGGTTTTGTAATTTCTATGTTTTGTTTGCCGCCATCTTGAGAAAAGAGAAACAGTAAGTCTTCACAATTAGTAGCAAGTCTTGGTAGCCTAAAAGAAATTGCAATCAAATGCGACCGTAAGTGTTTTCCTTGGATTGAGCTCGCTATCTATCAATATCTAACTTGGAAATGACAAACCCTGCAACTCTGAATGTTTTTGGAGTTTGACTTTTCGAAAGAAGCATGAGAAATCAGTTGCAACTTGTAAAGAGCGTGAGATAGGTCATGAAATCGTGAGACTTGCGATTAAGTTGTGAGACTTGGCAAGTCTGAAATAGAGCTGTGCAGAGGAAACTTAAGTAAATTGCTAGTACACACCTTCTGGCATATGTTTTATTTTTGCTGTTTTCCATAATGTGCTTCGAAAAGCTGGAGGGCCACCAGTAACATTCTAATGAGGAAAACATTGTTGTGTAATATGCATGTTACAAATACAACAGCAGGGAAAAGGGAATATAGGAACAAGGGAGCGTCCATGTATAGAATTTATGAAGTTGCAAAGGATTCAATTTTTGACAATTAAGGAGGTAAAATCCCCAGTCCACAAACCTTAATTATAGCCCTGTTCGATTTTACCATTTTAGTCTTCTTGCAACAGCGATGATATTTTCAATTGGGGTTTCACTCGATCTAGTCTTTCAAAACAGCCGGGACTGAAGCTAAGCCAGTGCCGGTGACCCAACATAAACTACAAACGTTTCACATGTCCTCGTTTCCATGTACTGCAAGAGAGAACTTTCAGTGGAGTGTGGAAATTACACACTTAATTAAAACACATAAGACTTGTGAGTACGTAGCCTGCAGCTAATATTTAGATTGAGTGTAAGTCTAAATGATGAAAGTACACGTTTTCCCGCCATGTCACTATCACCATAGTTTACACGAAAACATACCACTCAAGTTAGGCAACTTTTCTATTCTGTTGATTCTTCGTAACTTACCCCAAGCTCATCTTTTGAGTCTCCGCCCAAAATATCGGAGTAATAACCTCTTTGTCTTATTGTGGGATAAGTTAATCCGCTGGAGGCAGGCGACTTTGGAGTCCCGGTTGATGTGTGTCTCCCATTTTGAGAGCTGGCTCGTCTCTGAGCACTCATGAAGGCTTAATAATCTTTCCGAGAAGTTCCAATCTCTGCAAAAAATAGTTTTCAAGCAATCAAACGTTTTAAGATGGATAAGCACTGTATTTCATCGTCAGTGAAATCATTGCCTACAAGTGTCCGCCATATTGTTTTCCTCACTAAATCCCAGGCGTGAAGTTGCTATGACAACATCTGCCAGCAAAAGAGTAAAAGACAAGATAAAAATCAAATGCGCCTGAAAAGCTACATCCTAAATAACTCTTTTGCAGTAGAAGGGTTTTTGAGATATTTCCTAAATGCAAAAAAACTAAATGAAGCTGTGGTAGGACTAAAAATTATTTCGGCAACTTCAGATCCGTTCGGATAACTCCGGATAACACCGGACTTTTCCGAAGTGTGGCCGGCCGAGAAAATGTTGGAACAGTCCCGGATGTATTCAGTTCAAGATGGCGGCCGGCAGAGGATTGTGTTTGGGTCAGGCTCTTCTTCGCCGTGCTGTTTTGCAACGACCACAAGCTGCACAAGTTTTGTTAGGAATCAGAAGAGGTTAATGTTTAAGTAACACTTTCTTTAAGATCGTTACTTTAGAGCAGTTACAAAGATAACTTAATATTTTTAGTCAATATTAACACCACCTTCACTTACCTATTACTTGGGTATTACTTGCCCATTTCATAATTTAACTTCAGTTGAACTCAACGGAAGTTCACATAACTTACTATGCTTCGCTGTTGGCTAAACTTATCCGTTTCTTTAACAATGCGGAATTACAGGAAAAGTAAATCTTTCAGGGGGTTGTTTGTATTTGGTAAGAAATGATTTTAAAGTTAGTAGAATCTTTTTTATTAAAAACTGAATCATTGGATAATGTAATTCTAGCATTTTGATTGGCTTAGCCGTTATGGTATATGAGCTATTATACCATGTTCTCCATATATGGTCGGTGTACGCGTCAGTTTAAAATTGGAAGCTAGCTGAGATTTTTTTTTTCGCGAAGGATAGAACGGCATCCAAAGCAAATTGTTTTAACTCATTTCTTAGAATACTAGAAATGCAATTTCATCGAAAGAAAAAAGACAAAAACAAACAAAAAAGCCTCAAGAGCTTGTTTGAAAGTTTGTCGAAAAACACATGAAAACACATGGAACTAAAGTACCTTGACCAGCTACGAAAGTAGACAAGTGTTGTTTCTTCATGATCGTGAAGCCATTCGCTGATCGAGTCACTCGCCAATAGATAACTGCGGCTTGTTTATCCGACGTCAAGAATATAAATCACAAGTAACCAGCTACAAATACAGGCTATGCAGCCATTCACTAGAGCAGTCGAGGCGGCAGTATAGCTTCTTTTCTCGTTCAGCAAAACCAGCTTGTGGCTTCAAACAACTTTATAACAAGCGACCGAGGTAATAGTTTTTCCCTGTTGTTCTTACTTTTATAACTGCACCGAAAATCCAAATTCACAGTAATTTCGATGGCTGTCACTTAAAAATTCTTTTCCTTCACATTATCTGCCAGGTTTTTTTAGCTTTTCTGCTGTGTAAAATTCATCGCTACAATGTTTTGATTTTTCATTCATGCAGTCCAGGCGAGTCCATTCGCACGTTGACAGTTTTGATAGACGTGTGACATGTGAGTAGCGGAAGACCCTTGTCTTTTCCGGTTTGTTCTAGTCGGGGAGATTCAACGAGATTTTGTGGATGTTTTTAATAAAACAATAATATTATTCCACTCACGCTTGTTGGATATGAGATGATTATAGCCAACTCGGCACTACGTGCCTCGTTGGCTATCTATCATCTCATATCCAACGCGCCCTCGTGGAATAATTGTTAAGTAGCACATTCACTTTCTTGGAAAGGCAAATTGCTAAATTGTGGGTATTTATTTGTTTAGTAAATTTTACTCTGTGTACTTTGTGTAATATGCCATGCTCAACTCACTTTTTTATAGATGTAATCAAACAAAAGACTGGACGCTTGTCAGGTTCAATTGAAATGCTATTAACTTTTGTGTTTTTATTCCACACAGCTCATGATGATCATTTACGATTCCCTATCCCCACTCCAGAGAATGACTGGAAAGGTTTTACTCGTGAGTGGCCTGATGATGGTTATGCTCTAGGAGACTATCCTAATCTTCCAAATATTTCTTATCAAAGAAGACAGCACAAGGGCTGGTGGGACTGGCAAGAACGCAGAAACTTTAATGAACCAGTAAGCTGCAATGATGAACCCATACACACTGAAACCTTTTTTTTTTAATTATCCATTCTAGTTTATGCAAAACACTAAAAATGAATCCCACTGTTTTTACATGATAACGTGGTATGTAACTCATTCATTTTGATACAGGCCAATTTTTATATGGATGTGTTACATCATGTAGTGCATTTTCCTCCATCCACAATGAAATGGGCACAGCAAGTTTTAATGATCCACCTTGAGTGTCATTTTCCTAACATTTTCTCAACTTCTGAGTGTAAATGCAGGGCTAGACTGTTCACAGACCATTTATTTTCTCTTCAAAGTCTGTCGAGCACGCGTGATAAAATATAAACCGCGGGGGATTTATTGACCGCCAGTGCAAGGGGGTAGTGGTGGGGGAAGAAGAAAATATATTTTTCTTTCTCGTGCTCCGCGCTCATTTTCTCACGCTCTGTGCTCGTTTTCGCGTGCCCTGCGCTCATAATGAACGAAAGAAAAATAAAACGTTTGTGTACAGGCTAATGCAGGGCCATGCACACAAATGTTACATGTATTTTCACCCTTACGAACTTCTGGTGGACTTCAAAATAACATGGAGCATTCTGTCTAATACTAAAATAAAGGTGGATCTTTCTTGCATTCTTTTGTTGTCTGAAATGGATATTCAAGCGTAAATTTGAAAGTAATGGTGTGCAAAATACATGTAAATTACTTGTTTTCTTATCAGATTCATGAAGATGAGGATGGACTGAATGTTTGGGTCTGGCAAGAGGTGGAGTGTAGTGGAATATACACACCGTAAGTGCCTTACGACAGACATCAGTATGATGTTTTTTCTTTAGTTTTTCTTTTAATTTTTCTTTTTGCTTTTTCTCCTCCCCTCTTCTTTTGCTTCTCTTGCCTCATATTTTTTCTTTTGCTGGGCATTTAGTAGGCTTCATTTTTGTGTAGGGCTGTCACTAGCATTTCAAGTTGCCGGGTATATGTGATAAGTAGAAGGGAAACTGGACAGCAAGGAAGTTCTTTTTGTTCTATTACCAGTATTTTCCTTTTGTTTCCTATGAAAGTAGCCGGGGAAACTCCCCCTGACAGCCGTGTTTGTGGGAAAAGCTTTTGGGAATAGGGCCTTAGGATTAGATGAAAGGAGAGGTAGCAGCGTGCAAAGAAAGTCGTGTCCGATAGCCTGGGGCCAGTGGATTTTACTATCGGGCTCGCAAATGTTGTTTTTAACTTTGCCGCCTGGCAAGTGAAATTTTTGAAGGAATTATAATGACAAAAGAATTGTTACGCTGTATCAACCCTGCTCATCATTGGGCTAGTTAAAATGACTTTTGGGCTAGTACATGCTAACTACAGCTTGCCTGAATGGCATGCCGTAAAACTGACTTTCTTTGCACCCTGGGTAGGTGGGTTATAGAACAAGATTTTTATGTGAATTTTTGGGTCAATGTCTCATGGTTCATGGCTGCACAAAATTAATATTTTTTTCCTAGGGCCAGGGTCAACAAAGACTGTCATACATGTACGCTACAACGGTGCTATAATTGAACACCCTGTAGATGTTTGAAAGCCTAGTAGGATTCTCCCTAAAGACTATACATAATTATAATGTAATATTCCTTCATGTCAATCTTCTAACATCTAATCTTTGATTTTATGTGCCTTGCACAAAAAGCTTACATTTAAAGTTTAGAAGATTTACTTTGTTTTTTTTTTGTGACTCAGTTTTGGGGATTTAAAAAATTTCTAACCTAAGAAAAGTTTGAACCACAACATCCTTAACATTGAAACTTCATTTTGAAAGCACTTTTCCAGGCAAAGTTTTGAGTGTGCCAGCTCATGGTATCTTTTTACTCCTGTAACAGGACAAGGTCCTGGGGTTAAGAACTACACTACAAAGATAAACGAATCATCTTTGTTTATTGTGGTCATGTTGTATTTCATCCTCAGGCATCAAGCACTATTGCATATGACGATTGCTTTTGCTATCGTTGGGTTTGTTGGATATCTGTCTTATCTTTATGACCAAACAGACCCTAACCCTGCGGTAAGACATTCCATGTTTCTTTATACAATGGTATTACAAGCAGGGACATCATTAGATTTTCTATACACACACACGTTTTAGTCTAGAAGAAAATGCAAGTGAAGTTTCTTGCATTACACTGTACTGTGCTTAGCAGGTAAAGTGATAGGCATTTTTCCCAAGACAGCTAGAAAAACGGTAGATGAAGACGGGAAGGAGCTGGCAGACAGGCTGTTGGTGTAGCTTTTTCTGTTGAAAGTAAATTTAATCACAAACAACAGCTAATGCTGTTCTTAACTTGCTCGACAAACAAGTGACTTTTTTTTTTTTTTGGAGGAGTTCAAATGACAGAAGAACTGTAATCAATCCTACTCATCAAAATGTTTTTGGGGCTAGTTAAAATGACTTTTGGGCAAGTACATGCTAGCTACAGCTTCGCAAATCATAAGCTGTAAAACCTGACTTTGTTTGCAACGTGCATCGGCTTTAAAAATTAAATCATAAACTTTGATTAACTTGTAGACTGAGTTGTTTTCAAAAGCCCCAAATGCAACCCTTTTTAAACTTCTTCATTTTTGTCCATGTGTGTCCTCATTTGTATCTTTTGAGTTTTTTAAAAGTTTTTCAAGCAGTCATTTTTATATTTCACTCAATTCTATGGCCAGATTTGGCTAAATGCTCCTTGAAGCTGCTTTCAAACATTCAACCATTTATTTGCTATTTCAGGTACCGAAGGAGTATCCCTTTAATAACCTGTACCTGGAGAGAGGAGGCGATCCAAACAAAGATCCGAGCGAGGAAAAACATACCTCGAACAAAATCATTTCTAACAACGTTTATGGTTGTTAGTGTCCCTCTCATTCCTCCTTTGAGATCTTCCTTTTGTCAGAAGACAACTTATCGCTAAATTGAGACGTTTGTCGTGCGCAGAGGTCTATCTCCGTAATCCTTGTTTTAAATCCGAAAGCGTTTATGGATCCAAAAAAGCGGTTATGACAAATATGTAGTGTATTTTTTTCGTGATCTTGGAGAAGTAAATAGCGCTAGTCTTTGTAGTAACCAGTACCAGTTCACGACACGTACTGATTTCAGAGCCCAGAGAATCGCGTAGCTAATTGATCTTGTAAGAACCGATCGAAAAAAAATTGCGTCGTAAGCTCAGATGTAAATAACACTTAATTTTGATAACTGGATTAAAAAATTAAAAAAAACCTTATTTCAGGAAGCGTAAATCATTAGTTTTCCGCCAAAACGTAAACACCATTCCGTGACTTTGACATATTTGAACGGGCTTACCTTCAGGCATAACCCAAAATTGAAGATCCCGTCCTAATCCTTCCGCGTAAGTTTCACGCCAAAACAATCTTTGACCGCCAAGACGTCACTAGTGTTGAAAGGCGCATGGTTTCATCGGACCTGTTTCGGCGGGAACGGTCGTAGGTCCTTAAAAAGCGCCGGGTCACGCATACTCGAGATAAGTAATAAACGCGAGAGAATAGTACACGCGTGAGGTGAGAGACCTTCAATCGATTTCTTTCCTCACACGCGCTCTCCCTCGTCGTCAGCGCGGCGCCTTCTTTCTTCTTCTTCGCGCTCGGAATTTCTCGTGTGCTTGCTTCGCAACGAACACGAAAGCAGTTCTGAAACGCCCCGAGTCATTGGCTTCTTTCCAAAAAGGACATTTTATCCCTCTGAAAAGTCAAAAATCAATCTACACAAACGGGTACATCAATCGCCATGTGACGGTTGCAATGAAGTTGAATGCCCCTGGCCATGGCTTCGGTCCAAAAATTAGCTATAATTGCAATTTTGTCTTGTTGATAAATACGGGAGTTTGATGTAAAAAGAAAAATCTAGCTTTTACCGTGATAAAGTTTTCAAGGTTGATAAAACTTTCCTAACATGTTAGCGAGTGATTTGTCTGGTGCTTAACCCACTCGGGTCACGTGAGGACACTTCGTTGAATATGGACTCCCATAATATAACTCCTATGCGATGCCTTCGTTCAAGGCTTCAAAAGTTCTTTGTGTTTGTTATCGGCAGTGTGGACTTTTTCTTTCGTTATTCGTGGGTCTTAAACCGTTTGCGCATTTGCGTATTGTGGTGTGATGAAAAACGTTGTAAGCAAGTTTTTCATGGCCCTGCGTGTTCAATAGACCTATTCGGCTAACTCAATGTTGTACCCAATTCAGATCTCCCGGGGATAAGATTCTTTGTGTATTGTATTTGCATTATAATGTGGCATTCATATGGAAATTCCTGAAACAAAACGTTTTATTCCCAAAGGGTTTGAATTGGGTACAACATTGAGTTAGCCGAATAGGTCTATCGTGTCAGGCAGCCGTTCCCCCTCTTCACCGGGAACAAAAGAAGAAAGTGCGTGTTCGGATACTTTATTGGTCACCCCATCCCTAACAGGGACTTTTCATCTTAAAAAATAAATTAAAAAAAAAATAACAACTTCTTACTTCTACTACCATGATGTAAACCTCAAAAGCTGACCGGGTCTCCAAAGGACTTAACAAGTGAAAGAAAGGAGCAGCAAGATTATATTGTAAACTTCTTGAGTTGTACAACTATTTAATTTCTCCCACGCGTTTCGTGTCTGACGCACGCTTTATCAGAGGCTTTTAATATTTGAATGTTCAATAAAACTGAACTGGAATGATTTAACATCCCCACAAAAACGTACCTAGGAGCACTGGAAATGAGGCAAACCTCATGACTCGTATTTTATACGTGATCCCCACCGCTCTTGATGATATATTATTTTAGGGGCTACAGTTTTAGATAAAACTGTTTCAAGTTACATAATGTATAAGCACTTTAGTTTGTTTTTTAGGAGTAGATACGGGCGTTGGCTAGCTGTTAAAACTCAGCTAACAAAACCCCAGGGGCACTCCCTTATATAAGCTATAAAGGTATGTGCCGCCCCAAAAGGTATTGTTTTTGCGACGTTTCGGTCGGAAAACGGGTATAGATTTTGCCCATTTTGTCTGGAAATGGGTATGGTTTTCGAGGAAACTACGGGAGTGTATGAACATATTTGTAGTTTCGATTCCAAATGAAGCAGAAAGAAAGAGTAATATGCGAATTCGAAATGGGTTTTAAGAAAATCTTTCTGTTTGAGCTTTAGTAAATTGATGGCTTATTTCTACCTATACCAGGTCCGAAAACGTGTGTGGAAAATAACCTTTTTTAGTCTCAAATAGGGTCAGGATCTGGAGAACTGGGCGGCATGCACACCCACGCCAAAAGTTCCCAGAATTATCCCCGGGTTTAAAACTCCGCGTTCAACTGCATGTGCGTTCAGTTAGTCATCCATCACGAGTAAAAGAAAAGAAATATTTCTGTGCAGCTCAGTTGCGCAGTTCGCCGACTTAACCTTTTAAAAAATTTTAGGAATTAGAGGAAATTTTTTGAGGTTAAAAATTTGCCCCCTTCGAAACATAATAATCAAAACACAACACAAATGAGTTATTGCCAAACTCAGCAAAAGAAGGCGTAGCACATCCGCGACTCTTTATACCGAGGATACCAGCCGATTTTGCCTTAGGAAACAAGACTAAGTTTTCCTCTAAATAACTGGCCCTACAATCCAAGGCGTCTTATTAAATAAAAATTTTAATGGACCTTTACAACAGTTTCTCAGTAGTTAGGATTTTCACAGATCTTTTAATACAGTATACGCTGTATCTTGATACTGGTTCGAGTGAACAGAAAAACCGCCACTGTATCCAATAAAATGATAATAAATGATACTTATTGTAATTGGCTTATATTCAGTTATCACAGGAAAGATGTCACGGCCGGTTATCTCTAAATACATCGAACACGTAGTCAGTTAAAACCCGTAGACTGGAAGACCGTAGAAGATGTATTAGGTTTTTGGTAGAACAGATCATGTACCGGGAACTTATTTAGTCAATACAGGCGAGTTTTTACTGTAGTTTGCACTACTTACTGAGTGGTAAACTCACTCTGGTCATTAGATCAAACTTCAAGTGGCCTAAAGAACGGATTTCTCTTTCATCGGCTGATGAAACACTTCTAAACTAAGGATTTAAATAAATATCAAGTTTATCTCTCAATTAAATGATAATGCTCTTAAGAAAAAAGACAAAGAGACACGGTCTGAAAATAGAAAGTGCCCTCTGATGATAATGACAAATTCAAGGGAGGGGCCGATTGCCGACGATCTTCGTCAATTAGGGGACGAATAGAAAGTTCTTGATAGCGATAATTTAATAGCACGAGACTGAGTTGAACTATTCACCTCCCACATGACAGGGTAAAGACAGGACAAAGATTTTTACAGTTGTTTTCAAATTACAATGCATGTAGAGCTTTATTTGGGCGGGAAGACAGCCACCTTCGTCACATAAATTTTTTTTTTCTCTTGTACCAGGCTCTGGCCAAACGAAAGTAAATCAAAAAAGTAGACTACAAGTAGTCCCCCATTTTTCCTCCTCTCGCGTGGGGTGATTTTCACGCGCGCTCGCGTTTCGTTCGCTCTACTATCCCTGAGGAAAAATGGGGGACTACTCGTAGTCTATCAAAAAAGTGGCGGCAACTTTTTAGTTTCGATTAGCAACGTTGTTACTTTTATTTGGATTCATTCGGAGACTTGGACTATCGCCGGTGTTATTTTGTTTGCTATGCCTATCTCCTGGTCACAGATTGGAGCCTTAGATAATGAAAGAAAAGGTGACCCATCGTTGTAGTGCTTTGACATGGAAGGCGATTGAGTTCGGAGCACGAACGCTTGTTCACGTCCAGGACTGGTCAACTGCCTTAAACGGCAGCAGAACAACTTTCTGAGGTAGCCTTTTCCATCAATCATAACAAATCCGAGTATAAACGGGTTGAGAACAGAATTAGTGTACATAAAGATGTTGCTAAACGTTGAGACTGTTCCGAACAAAGGACTAGAAGAACCTTGGCCAAAATCGTGCCATAACCAGACTATGTGAGTGGGTAACATACACATTGCGAACACAACTACTGCAGCTACAAACACTTTGACGATTCTGGCGTTCCTATGCAATCGTAAATTGATCGACTCTATAGAGACCGATCTCTTTCTAACTCTTACTTTTAAGGTCTTCATGTCTTTGTAAAACGTAAAAATTATAGAGGAGTAGAGAAATATCATGACACTTAAGGGTACAAAGTAGAGGAATATAAAAATGGTTAGGGTGAACGCTTTTCCGCTGTAGACCTTTGGCCAATGTTCACTGCATTGATTTCCTTCGAGTTTCAGAGCAGCTGAAAATGGTAGAACGATCAAGCAAGATAAAACCCACATCGCAGCGATGATAATGAACGCAGTTTTGATGTGCATTCTCGGCTTCATGGGTGTGACGATTAATTTATAGCGTTCTGTGCTCATAAGCAAAAGTGTCAAAACAGAAACGTAGATCAGTACAGACTGTAGTGGGTAGATAACATGGCACATGGCAGCACCGTATGGGAATTCGCCTTTTACTTGCTCTGCAATATCCAAAGGAATACTAACAAGAGAGGTTCCTGCATCTGTAATAGCCAGGTTCAAAATGAGATATTCGTACAGCTTTCTTCTTTTCACGTTCAAAATCGTTTTAATGACCAGGAGATTTCCAGTCGCTCCTAAACAAGCAATTACACTTAGCAGCGAGATAGCAGCTATCATGGGGAATGCTTTTTCGAGCTTCTGTTCGCTCCCCTACTCTTGTGCTAGGCTTGATTTACTTTTGTGGAACAAAAAACTTGTGCTTGAGTAAAAGCCGAATCCAACCTTCCTTGATTTCCAAGCGGTGATGAGTTGTAGCGTTTCACTTCAGGTCCTTCAGCGCTTCAGTTGCCGTTCGCATTACGTCGGACACCTCTTCTTGTCGATTCTTGCGTGTCTTATGCAAGGTGGGCGACTTATCATAACAATGTACTGTTTGACGTCGCTATAAAAAGCTTGTACTTGAACCATCACGCTATTTATTCAATCAATTAGCACATGGTTTGAAAGGTCATTGGAACGTCACATCCATTCCTCTTTGCAACAACGCACATGCAATATTAGACAAACAATTCTCGGTTTTCACTCACGTGAGAAAGCAGAAATAAAAATGGAAACCTTTTAAAACAGAAAGTCTAGAATCTGGAAAATGAAAGAAGATAAATATACAAAAAGCCTTGCCAAGAATCGGGTCTATGCAATAGTTCATATGAGAGATATTCGGGAAAACGTTTTACCCAAATTTATATAGCTTTGTATGGAGACGCCATGCTTGTGCCCCTTTCAGGGGCACAAATATAGCCGCCGGAAACCAACAGAAACATCTGTTTTTGAGTTTTTCTACTTATGCGTGAATTCGTCGCGTGAGGAACTCATAAAGATTACAGTAATATTTATATTCATTCTAAGACAAGGAATGTTTAAAAAGCAAAATCTCCAAAAATCCGTAATGTTTTTAACCCACATAAGAGCTTTCCCGGCCGCCAGCTAAATGCCCCGTCACGCAAAAGCCTGGAAACTGAAGCGTCCTGTATCGCAAAAAAAAGAACCCTTTTAAACCAAAAATTTGTTTATATAAAGGTTTTAAGGTGCTCTAATATCACATGAAAGTAGAAACTCAGAAAAAGCGATAGTTTTTTTAGCTTGAATTTTGGTGACGTCATGTGAAAACCAAGAATACCCCGGCCCAAATAGCTACAGTGGAACCCTGTTAATACGGCCACCATTGGGCCAAGAAAAAATTGGCCGTATTAACGAGGTGGCCGTGAGGCGGGGTTCCACTGTAATAGGCTTCCAATGAATTAGCCTGCGTCAAAAGGGGAGGGGGGGGGGAGAGTTAAGGAATAAGGGAGAGGGGATTGGAGAGAGGAGGAAAGGGGCCTCTTCCTTTTTCCTTTCGCGCTTTTCTTCCCCACTACTGACCTGCATTACCAAATAAATTATGTATATATGTATGTATGTATGTATGTATGCACTTGCTATACGTTACTACGTTTAAATGGCAAGTTGTCCAATGCTCATCGTTTGTTCGCCTTAAGTCGTCATGAATGTCGTGATTTGTGTGCTGGCAACTCATACGAGTGGTAAAGTCGTTATTAAACTATTTCCTTGATCAAAAATCTTACAACCCCAGCCTCCTCCTCAGGCGCTTTGCTTTTCTCATTGAAACGCGAGTGACTTGTGATGAACCGCAAGGGACCATGGGAAGGGTACAGACTACCTTTCTTTGCGCGCACATTTTCAACGAGAGAGAAACGTCTGGGTGCGAGGCAGTTACAACCCGTTATTCACCCCATATAAGGGAATTCAAGGCAGTCTTGGATTCTGAATTCCTCGCCTTGGACTCCGGATTCCCAGGTGCTGGATTCCAGTCTTTGTCATTGGAGCTTGGATTCTGGATTACAATCTTTAGTGAGATTCCGGATCCTGGCGTTGTATTCCTGATTCCAAAGCCAGGGATTCAGGATTCCAAGAGCAAACGTTTCCCAGATTCGGGAATCCGGATTCCCTTACATGGGGCGACGTTATGGAGCGGTTACACCGCGGTATGCATGCACTGGAATGTTGTCATGTAGCATGCCTAAAAAGAGATTCAATGCATTCATGCTGTATGTGTTCTTGTTCACGAACTACTTAGACTTTTCTGTAATGGAAATTTTTTGGCCCATGCAGATGTCAGTTTACCAGGGCATCAGTGCTTATGCTTATACAACGATGAGGAATTTTTCATGCTGTTTGTACATTCGTTTTTGTTCAAGCTCTACTTAATAGGCTTTTCATGGGATCTAAATTGTATAAGCCTTCTCTGTGCTCTAACAAGAAGCAGTTTGGCGTGATCAGAGCTCTACCTATCAGATCCAGCTATGGAAAAACGGACAAACAACTCTAACAAACCATAGACTCCCTAAAATTTTACAACTAGCGCTTTAATAGTTTGCGACACAGCCAGGTGGACTGAATTTTAGCCAAAACCTTTGAAAGGTCTTTCACATTTTCTGTTAGGTTTTCACTGGTAAGATATTCAGTCATACACAGCCACAGGTATGAATATTAGTTTTTAGCTGCTGTAATACTTTATGAAAGTAAGACAAGTAACAACTCAGAAGGATCGATAACTCTCTAATTTGAACATTTGATGACGTCATGTAGCCTGAGAAAACAGCCGACATTTGGCGACGCTACCACTGGTTTCCCCGCCAAATGACGTCTGAGAAACGAGCAATTGCGAAGTGGCTGCCCATTATGATAGAGCTTCCATCGCGACATACAGTCTTACACACATCAGTGTAGACAGGGTACTTAGCTTGGCGTTCACCAGTTCACTATTTTTCAGTTTAAAAATTGTGTAATTGACATAAGGCCAATTCTATCATTTTTTTCTCCTATAACTTTCACTATAATTTCGTTTTATCTATTTTCTTTATAGCTTTTAACTGTTGCTCCTTACACTGCATTTTTCCCCATTTTTTCAAATGACAATGAATTTATTAAAAAAAAAAAGGCCAACTCTTGCCATTAACACGAAACTGTGGTGTCCATCGTTAATAAAATCACGAAATAAACCCCAGATGCGTCAGATATGTCGCTTATAAGCAACCTCGTCCCCAGGGTTTCTCCGTTTTTTTAGGCGGAAAAGCCCCGGGGACGAGGTTAGCTTATGATTATCCCAGATGTGACAATGTTAGCCCGCATAACAGGTGTTTTGTGGGTTTTCAGGCGGGTGAGTGCTAGTTGCGAGACATGCTAGCCTGTTCTAGGTGTTTACATATTGGAAAGTGGTGCGAAAGGAAAGCGGAGCGAGAACAACAAGGTAGGAAGGAAGGACAGGGTTGGGAACGCTTTTATTGCACGAACCAACCCCACCCCTCACTGTCTTTCTTTTTTCAAATTTCCTCACGCCGTCCCCATTTTCTGAATGCTTTGAACCGTGCAGAGACACGTGAGAGAAGGGAAAGGAGAAAATTATTAATCAGGCTGTCACATCTGAGATACTCATAAGGGACTTATCTGGATATGACAGCCTTATTCTAGCCTTCGCAGCAAACATTATTGCTCTCCTTCCAACTCAGATTCGCGCTTTTATTAGGGTGGAAATCCTTGTCACGTGGGCTAGCCTAATTCCACATCCCTTGTCTTGGATGGCAGTGATGATAGAGGCCTGGGTGCTTGATTCGTTCAACTTCAAGTGACATCATCAAGACGCGATCGATTAGATCCCAGTCTTCTCCGCCCCATTTGTATTTGTAGTCTTGAGTGTTCATTCCTACTTGGGCAAAGATAAGTTTTTCAAACAAATAGATCAGAGACAAATTGAAGCAACTTTTAAAATAACTGGTAAGTAAAAGGGTTCTTTTTTTCGTTTGTAATTTAATTCAATTACTAGTAATACCTTTACAATCGTACATGCATGTCGTCATTGCGGAGTAATGATAGATCTTCGGCCTCGTCTCATTCACCCTTACACGTTAATTAAAAGGGAGCATAAAAAAACTCATGACGTTTTTCAAATCGCTGGGGAAATATAGAGCGTTTTCACTCACGTGGCCAGCATCTATGCTAATTCATTGGAACAATAGAAAGTTTTTACATAAGAAAAGAGTTCAATTCCGACAGGGTTGTCTTGGTACACCAACATAGCCGCCGTTTCATTGCTTTGGGACACCAATATGGCCGCCGTGACGTCATGTGAAAACGCTCTTTACATCGGTGTCCTAGTAGTTTATCTTATATGTGCCTTCATTGGTCTGGGTGGTTACGGTTACGGTTAGGGATGAGTTCATACATACACTTAAGCGGTAATGCTGGTGTCCAATCTTACTTTTGGTTTTCGCAATTCAGCCACCGGTTAAATGTAAGAAAACTGGCACCAGCACACGTTTTCCGTTCGTGGCTCCTGCTTCTAATTCTAACTAGCACTTCAAACTTTCGTTAAGATACCACACTGGATCTTGCCTTGCACCCTTCAGACGAGTCACTTTTAAGACTCCCTCCTGGTCTTTTCCAAATCATTGAAGCAGACCAAATAACTTAAGCTGCAGCTTTTAGTTTCACATATTGCATACCTCCTAATTTTGTCCAGTCTGACTTGTACATCGCCATAAGACCAAACCCGTTCATTTGCCAAAACCCTCGATGTTTCTTTGAATCACTGTTACAATTAAGGCGACCAACTATAGGAAAATACACCATTCTACCAGCTATGGTGTTCTGTAAAATGATATATACATCACTGCTTCAGAATGAATGTTTAGTGCGATTGTATGCTCAGGAAAGTTTAGGTCTCCGTGTACAGACTTGAGACAACTCACGTCATTACAGCCTGAGAAAACAGCCGACATTTGGCGACGCTACCACTGATTTCCCCGCCAAATGACGACTGAGAAACGAGCGGAGAAATTTCATACTGATGACGCGTCACTACCCAGATCTGGGTAGTGCTCCTGATTGGTCTTGCCGCATCGGAAATTTGATTCAATCAGAAGCACTACCCAGATATCTGGGTAGTGGCACGTCAACAGTATGGAATTTCTGCGCTCGTTTCTCGGACGTCATTTGGCGGTGAAACTAGTGGTAGCGTCACCAAATGTCAGCTATTTTCTCAGGCTAACGTCATTAACAAGTAAAAGATATCCACAATTATTAGTGATATAGATAGAAGTGCCCCACAATAGAGGATAAACTTGTGGACAACTTTGAATTTTTTCTTAAGAGCATGGCAACGAGTATTACTGCGCATGCTATTAGGAATACGCGTGCTCGTCTGGGCATCTTCGTCCCCAAAGCCACTCCTGCTTAACCCTAACCCCTCGTTTCAAGATCACGCGACCAAAAGAAACAACTGGACGAGAATGTCGTCTGGGAGCGCAGCGTTTCTGTTTAAAAACTAGGAATTAATCAATTTTCGACAACTGGAATAGGTTTTTCCTTTAAATCTGTTTAGTTGTTGCTAACTTATATTTGTCACGTTTCCTGTCGATAACTTGCTCCACAAACTGGCTTTTTTGGGCACTGATTAACGTTTTTAAGAAAAACAAAATCTCTCTTATGTGGAGGCGTTTTCCTCTTTAGTACACTTGTCCTTTTGCAAGTAGAGTATTTTTCCCTGGAAAATGAAGAAGCTCTACTCTGTATGGGTTATCATCCGTAGTATGTTAAATTAAAAAATCAGACTAAATGTCATCGACAAACTTTCAAAATATTGTTTGGTCCTTAAACTCAGTTTTGTTTTTGTTATTCACTTTTGTTACCAGGTGGATTAAAATTTGAACTAAGATTAGTCAGGGGCACCCAAAGATGGTTTTCTGTGTGTTTGTTCGGAGAAGCAAATATTGCCTAGAATTTTCTATTGCTTGAGGACGGCTAAAAATTTCTAAATGATCGTTCCATCATAGTTAATTGAGTGGAATGGTTATGAAACCCGTCAGACTCCTTTGTTATATGTTTTTGTGGACCTGAAAGTGCACAACGTTCAAAAGAATTCCTATCATTTTGATTGTATTGACCAATAAAAACGTTGCATTAATTTATTCCGTAACAATTTCCAACAGAAAACAAAGGATTGTGCACTTTCAGGGTGCTTCCAACATAAACTGCAGCACTGTTGTTTTTATCATTGATGTTTGCCGCTTTTCATAACCAGTCTCCTCTAATAACTATGGTTCTATTCATGTACAATTTTCGAGGCTTATCCAATAAATTCCCTACGATTTTCTGAAGTTTAATTTTCACATTTCACTATCCCGGTTAGGTTATTTTCTTACAAAAAAGGAAAACAAAAATTTTCGAATTCAAAAATGTGATGGAGAGAGGCATCAGAAAAGTCCTCACTTTCCTAAAACATTGAATTGCATCTAAAATTTCGGGAAAATAATACTGAAGTCCTTGTTATTTCGAAAAGACTCAAGTTCCCCTAGGATGAACGAACAGATACAAATTTTATAGCGCCGCTTAGAATGCATTTCTAGAGATCCAAAAGTACTCTAGAAAGCCTAAAAAGTGTTTTTGATTAATTTAGGAGGAAATCGTCGTTGGGTGCCCCTGATTAGTAGCTGATTAATAGGCCTTCTAGCTACAATCCTGGACAAAACTACTGGAGAAAATGTTTTCATTAATGCGTGCTACCTAACGCAACAAAACTATTTCCAAATCAACGGCTTTTCGTAAAGAAAACCCGCTCCCCCAGTTCAAAGTTGCTTCCTACAAATGCTTAGGGATCCGGCTTTCTTTTGAAGACCCAACAACACTGCTTCCAGGGGAAGGGGCGGAGGGAAGAATCGGTCGGCTACGAAGTTCAGAAAAAATGCCACCCAAATATGCAATTTTCTCAACGCAGTTTTGTCCAAGATTGTAGCAATAGTGGCCATGCGCAAATGCAAGCAATCCACTTGCATCTTTCTATTCATGTAATTTTATTCCCAAATGTACACTTTGAGACACTTACTTTTCGAATACTATCCATAATATTGACGGGTACATCAATGTGCAGGTCGAACAAGAAGACTATGTCATGCGCATGGGGTACGACTTCAACAGCCTTGTTCAAAGCTAGTGTCTTATAAAATTTTCCAGTTCGTAATTGGACAACAGTATGCCTCCTATTGAGAAGTGATGTGTTGAATGCTTCTTCTATATCAATATCTTTGCTTTCAAAATCAGCGATAATGACGTGAAAATTAGTATCACCGGTCAATACACTTGCAGTAGTGACCTGTTTGATGAAATGATGTATCCATTTTCCTTGCTCCTTGACAGGAATGATAAAGTAAATTGTGGCGTTGTTATTCCAAATCATTCCCTCAGGTAGACACAAGCTATCACTTTTTTTCTTCTGGTAAACGTGTTCTGTCAACCTAAATGTTTGATCGGTGCAATTTAAAGCGACTTCAAGATCCAGCAAGAAGCGATCACCATTCTCGGCGTCCGGTTTTTGAATCACGTTATTGATATTCTTTAAGAAAATGTCACTGGAAAAGAACAAATGAAAATACAGCAGCACATAACTGGTTTTACACAGACGAACATCAGGGTGCACGTGGGGCAGGGCAGAGCATTTGGTCGCTTTTTGACCGTTCTTATAGTCAAGCGATCTAGAGTCTTGTACCAGTTCTCCTAACCCTAAAAGCCAATTGGTTCGATAACCTAACCGTGAAACAATACGAAAATAATGAGAAACAATAATGTGTTATTGTTTTCTGCGACTAATGAGGAAACATCTTACGAGCAGCTCCTACATTACTGGATCAAGAGAGTAGCTCTAGTGGCAGTGGTTCAAAGAGGGTCTTCAAATGATGGATAGCACCATCCAACGGATAAATCACCATTCAGTGGATAAGCATTAGAGGAGTCTTAGAGGAATATTGTCTGATCCACCTTTGGACAACTGGAGTCTGGAGTTGTGAATGTTTGACCATCTCGTTAGATTTCCTTTATTCACCATTTTCACATAGACCATTATTCCCCTTGTTTACCACCCAAAATGTTGCATAACCATTATCTTCAATTCCTCTTGGGACCAGACTATAATACGCAAGAGAAAATGGAAACAATGGATACAAGGTGCATTATGGTCTATGTGAAAATGGCGAGTACGTCAGCAATGGGTAGATAATTCATATATGATTCCTATAGTGTAATGGGTAGATACTTCATAGCGGAGCTCCACCCGCGCGCGAAGCGCGCGCGTGGGCGGAGCCCCATAGCTAAGAAAATGTGGTAATCTATCCATCCCAGAAAATTTGGTAATCACGTGACCGTACACCGAGCGAGCGATCGAGCGAGCGACCGTCCGTCCGCACCACAGGCATACCAATGTAAAATAACTCAATCAACAGGTATGGGAACCCAAATGCAACTCAAGGTTATTTCGAAGGAAATCACATGGCCGCCCTGACTTTTAGAAAGAAAAAAGTCGTGTCTTTTTCGGCGTTATTTTTTATGTGTACACTAACGTGGATAACAGAGAAAGAGCTAGAGCGAGTTATTGAAAATTCGTTGGAAGAAAAACATGGAAATTCAAAGCGGCGGTGAGAAAATGAGAAATGCTAGCGGCCAGCGAGGTGAAAATGAGCGGCAGTGAAAAATAAAAGCGAACATGAACACTGGAAGCAAAATATTGGGTAAACACATACGAAAATTTCTCTATAGATAGTGTGTAACTAGGAAGTTTGACGTTTTAGTCGTACAAAACAGTGTTGTAGTCGTACAAAACAACGGCAAGGAAAAGACAAAAAAGCGTGCCGCACGTGCAAATTTGCTTTTTGCTAATTAGAAGAAAAAGTGCTGCACGTGCAATTTGTTTTTTTGCTAATTAGATATATTCTAAAGTCTTGAAACCATTTTTATTGTCGTCCCCCGTTTAGCGTTACACGATTTAATTTTTTTTGTTTACACGTATTATTAACCAGAGCTTCGCTTTTAGCCCTGGCTAAATCTATATATTATATGATTCCTATAGTGTACCGATATATAGATTCTTATAGTGCAGTCTTATAGCGCGCAATGTTGCCAGTCCGTGGGACAAAGTTAACGCGGCGTCTGGGAAGGATCGAGATAAGTTTGCCTCTCTGAGTTTTCAGACCAGTAGTTACAAGTTCAATTTGAAAATTCCTCCAAACCATAGCTCACCTTGTTAAGTCAGTGTCAAGTGTCTTCGAAAACCTTTTCTCCATTTTTGAATCCTCCATAACACACTCGGCTCGCCGCCCAATTTCCGTTTCGCGTAGACTATTATTTTTTAGTTCTCCAGACAACTGCATTTGGAAACAATTACTTGGTACGTAAAAATTTGGGGAAGAGGGGGCGGGGGGTAAAACCTAGCAGATTGTATGGGGGATTCGAACTTGATCGTCAATGGTAAATATAGTTCTACAAAGATGGTATCAACTTATCGCGAGTGTCGATTGTTATGTTTCAAATAACTCTTAATAATTTCGCAGTGCTAACGCTGCGTTAGTTAGCAAACATTCGGAACAGGTGTGTATATAAAGCAGCTGGGGTTGTTTGTATACAATCCATTTCGACATCATCCGTAAGTTTCTAACTTGGGCTCCCCCCCCCCCCCAACCCCCTCCCCGCTACAAAAAAAAAAGAATGAAAACATCTTACTGTACTCTCGGGGACCCGGATTTAAAAAACAAGAGAATTAACCCGTGCATCTTACTTAGTATAACACCTTTAAAGATTCATGACCGTTAGAAAATAGAAAATGGAAAATTTGAGGAAATAGTTAAGGATGAAGAGCTGGAGCCGTGATGGTAAGTTCTACTTCAAAGAAAAAACACATACACACTAATTACCCCTGAATATCAGTCAAATTTTCAAGAAAGTAACGCCACTTACTTCCGCCGTAAAATGGACATAAACTCGTTTACAATGCACTCAACTCTGTTCTTGTTTATTACAGGATTGCGTGATGCCCATTTCTGAATTTGTTCTTTGCTAAACATATCGGTATCGTCTTGCGGAAACACAAGGGATTGCTTTGTCAGCCAAACTCCCTGATAACGTTCGAGCTTTCTTCGCACCAAGAAACTGGGATTGTAAGGGCAAGTTGGAAATAAAGTCATGTACTCCATTCTGTTCATCAGTGGCAGACGAAGAAATCGTTCCTGCAAATTGCTTTCAGTGCCGCTGTTGCACCGGCGGGGACTTCGTTCCAAACTATTGGTGCCATAAAAAGGAGATAAATACTTGGATAAAATAATTCTAAAGTTCGAGTTCTTTGAAGCGGAAGTGTTCAGCCAGTGAACTGTGACAAAGGTTTCATCAGAACTTTGCCTGTTCACTGCAAGTGACTCCATGTAGTATTTCTTGCCAGCGTAAAGCGAGATTTCACTAGATATTTGGCCAAGGTATTTATTATACTCTTCTTTTAAAGTGGAGGCCCACTCATCAGGCGAGTAGACACGTGCGATCAATTGGCTGCAGGCGGGGTGCTCATTCGGACTCAACCAAAGCTCAGATGGGCCACTTGATGTGATAGCAAACGTGTACTTGCCATCAACTTGCGGATGGATAAAACCAAAAATTCTTTGTCCTTTATTCGTTGAATCGTTGACTGTTCTGCTGTGAAAGTCCGTTATGAAAGAACGCTTGTTCGGAACGTTCGCAAAATGGGGCCAGTTTCGCAACGCGTCCATGGCCGTTTCAGATATATTCCACCAGACATGTTCGTTCACCATTCCGTGGTTCGTGTGGACTGTAGGAAAATTTTGTACAGAAAACGAGATTCCTCCTTCTGCTTCTTCGTACTTCAAGATATTATTAGGAAATGACTTGGAAGAAAAATTGAATGTTTCAGAAAGCGTGTACCGTATGTAAAGAAATATGTAAGACAGACTTCCTAGTAGCGTTATTATGGCGAAGTACCGCTTGAGATACCTTTTTCGAAAAAGTACCAAAAACCTCGGCCAAGAAGCCATATGTCCTGAGATGAGTTTAAAAAGAACAGATGTTACTGTGGCGTTTGACTAACTTACAGGCTTGAGCCCGAATACGATCATTATACTTCGATTCACAACTCAACATAACACATTTCCTTCTACGATCTAAAAAAGAAAACAAACAGCAGAAAAAAAAGTGCGGCGTTCTGTTTGCTAAGGAAGTTTGCGTATAAATGCGTAATTCCGGGGTGGTCATTACACTAAAAGACATATTTCGACATCTTAAGAGCGGATGTCTGTAAATATCAACCAGAGGTAGGAAAAACAAAATTTTTGAAAAAGCCCCAAAAAATTATGTACACTCTCCTAGGTATTCTTGTAATGAAAATATAAATTTTAGTTTCATTGGAAAAATATTTTGGCGATACGGCGAATGTCAAGTTCGGGCGATTGACGGCCTCCGCCAGACCGCCGTTTTCGGGCTCCTAGACCGGGCTTCAAAAAGACCAGGATTTCAATCGAATTCAAATATCATTCAACCCAAATAGCTTCTTATCGTATTAAAAGGGGTTTAATACACATACTGAGTGGTCATGTTCTTGAATTGATCGGAACTGGAATATTTTATGGATTTTTAAATATTTACAAAATTTTAAGGCTTTTACGCGAGCAAAATATTGTCAGATTTCAAAGGCCTAAAATCACATCCGATACATGATTTTTTAACAGAAAAAGACATTCCACGCCAAAGCAATCTCTAAGCTTTCAAAATATGCTTTCAAAACTCTGGGCAACATATGAAATGAATTTTTGGGAACGCAAAATTCACAGAGCACTTGAGTGTAATTTGACCTTTCTGACTCGACAGTCAAGAGGTTCGGCGCGACACAAATCATTCCTCCAGCAAATGTTTCAGCCAAAATACGTTTAATTTAGGCAATCTCAAGTCCCACAGTGATACATAGATGCTTCATATACAATAGGTGGAAAGTTTCATGCCATTTTGTCAGCCGTAAAGAACTATTTGGCCTTCGGGTGCAGTAGTTAAACATACACTTACGCCATCTATATGGATTAGTTTAAAAGAAAACTTTACCAGCTAATTTGCGGGTATACCACTGCGAATAACATAAATGAAAGAAGAGATAAAAATAAATGAGACAATAAAAATTGCAGTCAATTTGCTATTAAGCCCCCCGAGGGGCTTTTGTATTTAAAACACATTTTAGTAAAGATGATGGTATCATTTCTCCATAAAGAACTAGAATACAAAGTGAAAAAGCTCGAATACAAGACGTTACAGCCGAGGATCAAAAGCAACTTCCAGTTCCAGTTGGTGAATACAGTAAACCATCCTGGATCAGTCCAAATGAAGTTTTACAGTAGTCATTAATTCATGCAGTGTATTTTTTATTAGTAAAGAATAATTTGGGGAGGGAAGGGGGCTAAATACAATTAGCTGGAGTAGTTCTGATCAGTTCTATGTCATAAACAAGGTGGTGGCAAAATGGGTGTGTCAATTGGTTATCCTTCAGGTTCACACGAGTAAAGGGAGCCAAAATGAATGAATGAATGAATGAAGCGTCGTGGACAAAAGACGTGTCCTCTTACAATACCTTCTAACATGTGAACAGTAAGCTGGGACGTCAGCATACAAAGGCGCCACTGGCAGCCGCTCTCAGTCCATTTGTGAGCTTACTGTACCCACCCAACAAGTGATGTGAATGATGCCGGGGTCTACGTCCCCAACTCTTTAATGGTGTGGGTTCTTTTACGTCCCACAAGAACCAGATAAGTGTAAGTGCTGTGAGACGGGACCTACAGTTTTTCATCCTTATTCGAGAAGACTAGAAAGTCTACGGTTTGCAGATGGCATTACAAAGGCAGCACTTTCTTCTCAGTTATTTAAAGACCCTGAGTGTTGGTCCAACCGGGGTTCTAGCCCGTGACTTCCCGCTCAGCAGACCGGCGCTCTCCCAACTGAGCTAACCAGGGACAACAACTGAGCTGCGCTATTGGGTCAAGACGTTCCCGTGCTCAAGATAAGTGAGTTATTTCATTGCTACCTCTACTACGCATCAGTTTTTATCTATGCTCATTTTAACTGCGTTACTTCTCGCTGACATCCTTTGCAAGATATCCGCGCTTTATGAAAGTCACCCATCGCGACCATCTTACGGAAATCAGTAGACTGTCAAAACTCGGTTGGATTTAACGTCAAGTGTTCGGAGCAAATCAAGCAAGTTTACAAATTAAATACGTTACTTTGTCCAGTTCACTATCATTCATTTAAAAAATTTTCCAGTAATGTAAGGCCAACTCTATTACTCTTTCAATCTGCTATAACTTGCTCTCTTATTATGTTTTACCCATTTTTTATGTCTTTAAGCTGTTGCAACTTGTACTGCATTTTCTTCCTTTCTTCCAATCCGATAATAAATATATTTTAAATAGGCTTACTTCCAAGGGTCCTCTCCTACTCGACTTGACGAACACAGTGTTTAGGCATTTTGGCCAGAAATCAAATTCTATGCTTTTGTAACAACAGTGCTAATAAAAAATGTATAATTGGATGAGACAGACAAAGCAAGGGGCACATATATCAATTCACGGTTTCAACCCACGGCCTGGCCAGTACTTCAAGCATGCGCACAGCCATATCACCTAGACAGTAGCATCCATCGACAGCTGTTGGGATTTCCGTGCATGGCTAC
Organism: Porites rus; assembly: GCA_964035705.1. NCBI lineage: Eukaryota > Metazoa > Cnidaria > Anthozoa > Scleractinia > Poritidae > Porites > Porites rus. Next base: position 40,160,619 of record OZ037996.1, read on the forward strand.
ATACATACATACATATATACTTTATTTACGGTATCATAAGAAATAAACGATACAAATAATACCCTAAAAAGGAAGTTTAAGAGGTTGACCCTATGTAAATAAACTTCCAAAAATAAAAATTAAAAATATATGCTTATGAATAAAATCTAAGATCTAAGATGGATAAAAACGTAAGAAATACGCATGTACGATTTAAGAGCTATTTTAAAATGTCTTAAATTTCCTATCTCAACAACATTGGCGGGCAGGTCATTTCATTCACGAATAATTTTAACAAAGAAAGAGTATTTATAACAATTGCAGTTAGCCGATTTAATTAACTTGCAGTTAAATCTACCCTCCGAAGTCTTTCTGTAATGGGTACACAAAGGACTTTTAAGTTGAGATGCCTTTTAAAATTTACCATCCATTACGCAATGATCATAGTCAAAAGAAGGTTGATTATAAGTCATTTAATCACAGACTTTCTCACTTTTCGGCTGACTACAGATTTTCAAGTTTAAGATTTTTATTCTAACTTACAGTAAATCCATTTTACTCATAAGAATATTTAGTAACTTCTGGGATTAAACCTTAAGCCCTCTCAGCTGCCGGTGTATTTATTAATTTGGCAATGTCCCAGATATTTAGCACACCCTGAATCTCCAACCTTATTTGCGTAATCTTGGGCTGATTTCTGGGCGTCCGAACGACCTTTACCGCAACCGTACGCAAAGTCAGGGCAGTTTAATTCTTTCGGTATGTTGCCGCGCTTTTTACATTTAGCGTAGTGCCAGTTTTTCACCAGCCCTTGACCGCACTGCCCTGCAATATTCTCAAACCAACTTGGGGGAACTCCTCCACGTGAAGATTGAGCGTCTGGCACAGTAACCAAAAGAACCAGCAAAATGCACACAACAAATGGAACGAGTTTCATGGCGTCCGTGTAATACTAGCTGTGGAAAGGATAAGGTAGGCAAATCAGCAATCAACTAACTACATTCGAGCACTCCGTAACTGAGCGACCATCCAAAATGCGAAGAGGCAGTGGTCGCTTTCGGGAGATTGTTGCTTACAAGAGTCGAAATGCAGGAAGTCTTTTACGAGGAGAAGTTCGGACACATCTACTTTTTGTAGAGAATGTATTACATGCCAGCAATGTTTAGGTTATATGCAGTTTGTTGTTTCTAAAAGTTCTTCTCATACTCCGATCGCGAGTAGCGTAGTAAATACAGCGAACACAAAGATCAGACCATTGTATTAGATGGTCGCTTAGAAGAGAGTTAAAAAAAATAATTTGATGTTTGGGATGAGAGCTTGTTTATGGGAGGTGATCTCACATGGAGGTTGGACTGTATGAAAAAATTAAGTGAATCCTAAGGATAATATATTTATTTCGTTATAAAAATATGGGGAACTTAAGTAAGAGGAAAAGCAGTTACAACAGGTACAAAATTCACATCGTCAAAATTCATCAATACACGATAAAGATCAGTCTCCACGACGTAGCTGAGAAATACTTGCTAGGGTACGACACTTTACTAATCATGATAATTCAGTGGTTATTGGAGTCGTATAAGGACATGATATATAATGGTAACTTAACTGCGTGGAGTGTAATTTTGTTTATGGCGTGTGGTTTAACATAAATTGATTGAAATGTGGCACCTTTAAAATATTTTTTTCATTTTATAACCGCTTATTTTAATTAGTTAATGGTAATTATATTAAGAAGACTTACTTTCAATTAGCTGGTTCCCAGGAAGCCTCCTTTTTCGTTAACTCTTGGTGAGAGAATTAGTAGGGTGTTCTCCTTGTCCAAGTCGCAATGCTGTTTATCTAACTGCTGTACGCGACTGAGGACTAAAACTTCATGAGTGATGGCTTTATTAAAGGCGACCACTTAATGGAGGTCAAATTTACGTGAATAAAAAAATTTCATAAGTGACCCCTTTAATGGAGGGCGGTCAGATTTGAACTGAATAAGGAATTCCATGAATGACCGTTTCATTGTTGGTGCCCGCTTAATGGGGGTCAATCGCGGTGAATAAAGATCCCCCTTTGATAGAGGGTGACCGCTTAATAGCTTAACCTTCCTTAAAGGGGTCACTTATGCAATTCTTTATTCACTGTAACCAGCTATTTTCGACACGCGCTCATCTGTTGAAACTAAATACTGTCCTTTCTGTTTTAGATCATTAATCATACCTTCCCTATAACCTCTCGCGGGAAACAAAAACCAGCCCAATCTCGTTACTCTTGTCCAGCGGAACGGGTAACGGGGACCTCTGGGATAATTTTGCCGGTTCGCTGTCAAGGGTAACGCGGACTCTGGGAACAAGATTTAAACCAGTCTAGTCCCTCGGCGTTGATCTCGGCTGGGTCAATCCTGGACTCAGTGAACTGTGACGTCGCCGAGAAAGACTTGCCAACAATAGCTGTCCAAGGGTGCCACTGCCCTGGTAAATAGTTGTACGCATGTGTAAGGTACTCGCCATACCGCAGAGTTAGTACTTATTGTGCTCTAGTGTTCCCAGACGTCGCTCGGACAACAGAACCAGAGAGAACGACTGGGGACTAAGTTGCTCAAAAACCAGCTATTCTGATCTTCTTGTTACTAAACAGCTTGATCCGGCTTTATTCAACATGGATTTGAACTCACTGACAGAACAAATACCCAGCATCTGCTATATACTACCCACTGTAAATTTGTCCGCCATTAAGAAGACGAACGCCGTCACCATGTAGCCTTCAAATCCGTCCAGGTATCTAGACGAATAAATTAAAAAAAACCGTTTTTTTCCTGTTCTTGGCCGGTTTAATTAGAGTATTGCGCGAGTCTTCCGTAAGCGAATGAACGCTGACCATTATTGCGCCATTTGACGACAGTCCTGACGATTAATCTTGCTTACTACAGCTGCTTGCGACTCGCTTGACGAATTTCGCGTATGCGCGATAGAAAATTGAACGATTGTCGGCAGAGACTCCTTTCGCACGCCAGCTCACACAGCGAAAATGTAGCCTCTTTTTGCAGGGTAATCAAGCAGTTATATAAGGTAGAAAAATTTTGCGAACGGCTTTTAAGAGTTCTAACTTCCAATCGAGTTGAAAGCGCAGTTATGCCAGGGGCTCCAATTTAAATCAACCGGTTTAAAAAAGTTATGCAAATATTTAACGTTAATGTAACAAAATGTGGCACCCTATTACCGTTTTTTTTTATATCTTTTTTATTTTTTTTTTTAACGGGGCTAATTTCAATTACCGGTAATGGTAACTATACCTAGAAAACTAACTTTTGGTTTAATATCAGATAGCATCCTTTTCTGTTAATTTCTTGCAAGAAAAATCATGGCAGGCTCTGCTTTGAGTCGCAATGTTGTTTATCTCACTGCTCTCTTGAATAAGGAAGAGAATATAACGAATCTCATAAGTGACCCCTTTACTTAATGGAGGGTAATCGCTTAATTAATGGTGGTCAAATTTACAGTGAAGAAGGAATTTCATAAGTGACCCCTTAAGTGGAGAGTGACTGTTTAAGAGCCTAAGGTTCGGGAGGCGTTCATCTGTTGAAATTCGGTCATGGATCATGCCTCCCTACGAAATCTATTAATCTCTCTTTCTCCTTTCCCTTCTCGGCTGTTTTTCATCCTATTTGTGACTAAACAGCTTGATTTTTATTACCTAAGGAACTGTTCAGTTCACAAAGACTGTATAGATTCCCAGCATTTTATGACAAAAAATACTTATCCATATTCACTGTATACGAGACTAATTTTATTGTATTTCATCTCCTTTTCTGAACCGGCCACCAGTTGTTTGACACTACGATAAACGAAGCGTGAGCACAATCCACCAACAACTCATAAAATATTCAACCACAAGGAGCTAGTTAAGCAACGACAAACGCTACAGCAACGAGAACGGTAAAAAAAGCAAAGATAAGCAAAACGATCACTTTGCACGTACATCACTTTTTTTCAAGTGTACATTTCGTTGGAAGAGTTGCGCGACTACGACGTGAAACTTCACTTCGCGTTTTATGGAGTTATTTTTTTTCAAAACTTAGATACAGTCCTTTAGAATTTAAATCCAGAGAAATTCGCCACCATTTCAGGGATAAATTAAACGAGATGGAATGAGAGTGATGAAGTTTGAAAGAGCTCAAATGCCTTTTTTAAGTGTGAAGTTTTTACCGCTGTCACCGTGGTGGTTAGTGCTCAAGTTCCCAAACAGATAATTAAGGAGGTTACGCAGCAACGACGGCTACTGCTTCGAAAACGTCACTTAAAACTGGAGAGTAGTCTCGCTGCTTCAAACTTCATCGCGCTTAAACCATTTTGTTCAATTCGTCAAATGTTGGCAATTTTTTCTGGAGTCGTTGTCGTTGTCTTGTTCACGTCCTCCAGAAAACGTGAAATTAGCATTTTCATGTCGTAGTCGTGGAATGACGCTAGAGAAATGTACAAAAAAGCGTGATGCAGGTGCAAAGTTTTTGTTTTTCTGAACTAAACCTATTGTTCTTTTTTGCCGTTCTCGTTGCCGTCGCCATCAGCTGTGCCTTCTTTTGTGCAGTAGAAACCCAATAACTCGAACTCCCCGCTAACTCGAAGTAAGTCCAATTCCCCTTGGATTTCACCTCTCTTTCCAGTAATTTTTACTCGGTTAACTCGAACTCGGATAACTCGAATTCCCCGCTAACTCGAACTAAAACTCCTTTCCCTTGATCAAATCGTCTCTAAAATTTACCCCGATAACTCGAATTCTGGTTCTTTTAACTCCACTCGGATGGCCTTCCATCATCTCTTCTTGTTGTATAAGGGTAAACACTAAATCTAACACTGGTCACCATTAAAGCAATTTGATTTTAATTGATGAAACGAACAGATCAGGTTTTAGTCATAAAGAATACTTAGTCAAATTATATTACCGTTTCTGATAAAATAAGTTAAATTTGCCTTGCACCATACACTGAAGTGCTGAAAAATCAGTAACTATCAACTTTTAACATGACAAACTGAATATTCAATCGACCCTAATAACTCGAACCCTCGCTACCTAAAACTGTTTTTCGTTTTCCTTCAGAGTTCGAGTTACTGGGGCATGTTCTACTGCATGTATACTGTATGCTTGCTTTTGGGCAGTTATTTTTTAGTTCACTCAATTTGGTGGCACCCACTGTTTGAACCGATTATCGTTGACGGTCCTCTTTAAGCAGTCACCATTTGAAGTAACCCTGAAGTAAAAACTAAGTTTCAATAGCCTCATATATGAAAAGCAGTTTAAAATAAAGATGGAAGGCATTTTCATCCATCTTTATTTTAAACCGCTATTTGCCAATTTTTTTCTCTGTCCCTTCTAAGACTCCCAGACGTCTTTGCGAAAGTTAACATGGCTTAGATTCCTTCTAGTTTTTAAAGTGGCGGATTGTTGTATATAAAGAGCCGGCTCTTGCGTGAGAGTTGATGGAGTAAAGTGCTCGTGCTTCGTTTATCGTAGTGCCAAGCAACTAAATGGAGGTGAAAGACAATAAAATTAGGCTACAGGGTGACGGCTTTCGCCTTCTTAATGGCGGACAAATTTACAGTGGGTAGCAAATGCTGGGGAGTTATTCTGTCCATGTGTTCAAATCCATGTTGAACACAGCCGAGATCAACGCCGAGGGACTAGGCTGGTTTTAATCTTGTTCCCAGAGTCCGCGTTACCCTTGAACAGCTGACCGGCAAAATTATCCCAGAGGTCCCCGTTGCCCGTTCCGCTGGACAAGGGTTACGAGATTGGGCTGGTTTTTGTTTCCCGCAAGAGGTAATAGGGAAGGTATGATCAATGATCTAAGACAGAAAGGACAGTATTTAGTTTCAACAGATGAGCGCGTGTCGAAAATACCTGTTTACAGTGAATAAAGAATTGCATAGGTGACCCCTTTAATGGAAGGTTACGCTATTAAGCGGTCACTCTCCTTTAAAGGGGGATCTTTATTCCTTGCGATTGATCCCCATTAAGCGGCCACTAACAATTAAACGGTTATTCATGGAATTCCTTATTCACTTCAAATCTGACCGCCAACAAGCAGTCACCCTACATTAAAGGGGTCACTTATGGAAGTTTTTTATTCACGTAAATTTGACCTCCATTAAGTGGTCACCTTTAATAAAGCCATCACTTATGAAGTTTTCGTCCTCAGTCGTGTACAGCAGTTAGATAAACAGCATTGCGACTTGGACAAGGAGAACACCCTACTAATTCTCTCACCAAGAGTTCACGAAAAATGACGTTTCCCGGGAACCAACTAAAGTAAGTTTTCTTAATATAATTACCATTAACTAATTATTAAAATAAGCGGTTAATAAAATGAAAAAAAAAATATCTTAAAGGTGCCACATTTCGATCAATTAATGTTAAACCATACGCCATAAAAAAAAATTACACTCCACTCAGTTAAGTTACCATTATATATCATATCCTTATACGACTCCAATTGCCACTGAATTATCATGATTAGTAAAGTGTCGTACCGTAGCAAGTATTTCTCAGCTACGTCGTGGAGACTGATCTTTATCGTGTACTGGTAAATTTTGACGATGTGAATTTTTACCTGTTGTAACTGCTTTTCCTCTTACTTAAGTGCCCCATATTTTTATAACGAAATAAATATATTATCCTTAGGATTCACTTAATTTTTTCATACAGTCCAACCTCCATGTGAGATCACCTCCCATAAACAAGCTCTCATCCCAAACATCAAATTTTTTTTTAACTCTCTTCTAAGCGACCATCTAATACAATGGTCTGATCTTTGCGTTCGCTGTATTTACCACGCTACTCGGAGTATGAGAAGAACTTTTAGAAACAACAAAATGCATATAACCTAAACATTGCCGGCATGTAATACATTCTCTCTATTTTCTAAGGTTTAATTCCAGAAGTTACTTAACATTCTTATGAGTAAAATGGATTTACCGTAAGTTAGAATAAAAATCTTAAACTTAAAAATCTGTAGTCAGCCGCAAAGTGAAAAAAGTCTGTAATTAAATGTATTATAATCAACCTTCTTTCTACTATGATCATTGCGTAATGGATGGTAAATTAAGGTATCTCAACTTAAAAGTCTATTGTGAACCCATTACAGATAGACTTCGGAGGGTAGTCATGCGCGGAAATCCCAACAGCTGTCCATGGCTGCTACTGCCTAGGTGATATGGCTGTGCGCATGCTTGAAGTACTAACCAGGCCGTGGGTTTAAGCCGTGAATTGATATATGTGCCCCTTGCTTTGTCTGTCTCATCCAATTATACATTTTTTATTAGCACTCTTGTTACAAAAGCATAGAATTTGATTTCTGGCCAAACTGCCTTAACACTGTGTTCGTCAACCTCGTTCCCAGAGTCCTCGCTCAGAGAGTGGAGTAGGAGAGGACCCTTGGAAGTAAGCCTATTTAAAATACATTTATTATCGGATTGGAGGAAAGGAAGAAAGTGCAGTACAAGTTGCAACAGCTTAAAGACATAAAAAAAAATGGGTAAAACATAATTATAGAGCAAGTTATAGCAGATTGAAAGTAAATAGAGTTGGCCTTACATTACTAGAAAACTTTTTAAATGAATGATAGTGAACTGGACAAAGTTACGTATTCTGTAAACTTGCTTGATTTCTCTCCAAGCAGTTGGCGTTAAATCCAGCCGCGTTTTGACAGTCTACTGATTTCCGTAAGATGGTCGGGATGGAGCACTTTCATAAAGCGCGGATATCTTGCAAAGGATGTTGCAACCTCGCCTCAGCGAGAAGTAACGCAGTTAAAATGAGCATAGATAAAAACTGAGGTGCGTAGTAGAGGTAGCAATGAAATACCTTACTTATCTTGAGCACGGGAACTTCGTGTCTCAATAGCTCAGCTCAGTTGTTGTCCCTGGTTAGCTCAGTTGGGAGAGCGCCGGTCTCTGAGCGGGAAGTCACGGGCTAGAACCCCGGCTGGACCAACACTCAGGGTCTTTAAATAACTGAGAAGAAAGTGCTGCCTTTGTAATGACATCTGCAAACGGTTAGACTTTTAGTCTTCTCGGATAAGGACGAAAAACCGTAAGTCCCGTCTCACAGCATTCTTGTGGGACGTAAAAGAACCCACACCGCTGTTCGAAAAGAGTAGGGGACGTAGACCCCGGTGTTGTGGTCAACCTTCACTCACCACATCATTCACATCAATTGTTGGGTGGGTACAGTAAGCTCACAAATGGACTGAGAGCGGCTGCCAGTGGCGCCTTTGTATGGTGACGTCCGAGCTTACTGTTCACATGTTAAAATATATTGTAAGAGGGCACGTCTGTTGCCCTCTCATCCACGACTGTTCATTCATTCACTCATTTTGGCTCCCTTTACTCGTCTGAACCTGAAGGATAACGAATTGACACACCCATTTTGCCACCACCTTGTTTATGGCATAGAACTGATCAGAACTACTCCAAGAAAAGTCCTGTAAAACTTAAAACTTCATTTGGACTGATCCAGGATGGTTTACTGTATTCACCAACTGGAACTGGAAGTTGTTTTTGATCCTCGGCTGTAACGTCTTGTATTAACTCATTTTTTTAAGCTTCAAAAACTTCGTAAAAAATCGAATTCATTTCAATAAAAGCTGGGGGGGGAGGGTTATATCTAGGGGGCTTATAACGGGATATATTTATTTGTTTATAGGTAGATGGGCTAATAGCGGGGGACTTTTTAAGTAAGGGGATTGTAGGCGGAAGAATATTACGAATAAGAAGATTACGTATGTACGTAAAGAATATTACGTACACCTGCGTACACCCTTAGGGCTCACTAGCGAGGAAATAAAACTTTACTAATTTTACGTGCAAGTATTGGCATCAATGTTTACACTGTGAGTAAAATTAACCAAGCTAGCCGTTGGTTGACATTAGGTATGCAATCTAACTGGGCCGTGCCGAGTAAGTTTGGATTATGTTTCACTAATGTTGATGAGTTTTTTTTTTTTAATTTTCTCTTTTTCCATATCATTACGATTCATCTAAGCTCGCTCCTTGGGGAGGACTCTCTCCATTAACTTTTTAGTGAGTACATCAGGCAAAAGGCCATAGGAGCAAGCTTGCCGAACTTTTATAATTCATGTTCATGTTCATGTTGCGAGTAAATTTTCCTAAACAAACATGGCAACTACAATTAAGAGGGCGTCAAGAAACTTTCTCAAACTCATTAATAATTCATTAAGAAAATACAAAGGAAATTAATGTTTAATGAGTGTTTGGAAATCGGATGAAACACTGCTTAGTATTTGCATCCTTAATTTCTCCTTCAAAAATGATTTTGTTTGAGAAGAAATATCAAACATTCGACACAGTGTTTCATCACCAGATGAAACACCTCGAAGTTCGTCAAAAATACTCCGCTGCGCGTCGTATTTTCAACTCTCTTCTCGGTGTTTCATCTGGTGATGAAACACTGCATCTCATGTTTGATATATTACGTCAAACACTATATTAATCGAAAGGCTCGCCCACTTTTACCTCTGGTAATGATTTTATTAAGTTACCCCGGAGACCTTGCCAAACATCGGGACTTCGTAATTTGTTGTCGCTGTTGTTTGCAGTTTCCTCTACTAAAGAGATTTATTGTTTGCTAACCACAAACGCGTTCGTGACCATTTAACCGCTGATAGGGCCTCACGCACCTTCACGCGTTTTAACAGCTGCAGGAGTCTTAAAATGCCATAGTCTATGTTTAGTTTATGTTCCCCTAATTGTTTTAATAATTTAAGGATCATGCTTCTGTATTCCGATTTTCAACTCAAGAAAAAATAAATTATTTATATTCAGTGGGAACAATTAAACCAACAGTGACGCCATGTAAATTCAAACCTTTCTTAATAGTCATTCATAGTCATAACACACGTTTCTTTAAAATTTTGTTATAGTTTTTTCTCCTATGTATACTAATTATAAATTTAACGCTGTATTTCACGATGTGACAATTGAGCTGTCGAAATATGTCTTTTAGTATAATGACCACCTCGGAATTACGCATTTATACGCACACTTCCTTAGCAACACAACGCCGCACTTTTTTTTCTGCTGTTTGCTTTTTTTTTTTAGATCGTAGAAGGGGATGTGTTATGTTGAGTTGTGAAGCATAATGATCGTATTCGGGCTCAAGCCTGTAAGATAGTCAAACGCCACAGTAACTTCTGTTCTTTTTAAACTCATCTCAGGACATATGGCTTCTTGGCCGAGGTTTTTGGTACTTTTTCGAAAAAGGTATCTCAAGCGGTACTTCGCCATAATAACGCTACTAGGAAGTCTGACTTACATATTTCTTTACATATGGTACACGCTTTCTGAAACATTCAATTTTTCTTCCAAGTCATTTCCTAATAATATCTTGAAGTACGAAGAAGCAGAAGGAGGAATCTCGTTTTCTGTACAAAATTTTCCTACAGTCCACACGAACCACGGAATGATGAACGAACATGTCTGGTGGAATATATCTGAAACGGCCATGGGCGCGTTGCGAAACTGGCCCCATTTTGCAAACGTTCCGAACAAGCGTTCTTTCATAACGGACTTTCACAGCAGAATAGTCAACGATTCAACGAATAAAGGACTAAGAATTTTTGGTTTTATCCATCCGCAAGTTGATGGCAAGTACACGTTTGCTATCACATCAAGTGGCCCATCTGAGCTTTGGTTGAGTCCGAATGAGCACCCCGCCTGCAGCCAATTGATCGCACGTGTCTACTCGCCTGATGAGTGGGCCTCCACTTTAAAAGAAGAGTATAATAAATACCATGGCCAAATATCTTGTGAAATCTCGCTTTACGCTGGCAAGAAATACTACATGGAGTCACTTGCAGTGAACAGGCAAAGTTCTGATGAAACCTTTGTCACGGTTCACTGGCTGAACACTTTCGCTTCAAAGAACTCGAACTTCAGAATTATTTTATCCAAGTATTTATCTCCTTTTAATGGCACCAATACTTTAGAACGAAGTCCCCGCCGGTGCAACAGCGGCACTGAAAGCAATTTGCAGGAACGATTTCTTCGTCTGCCACTGATGAACAGAATGGATTACATGACTTTATTTCCAACTTGCCCTTACAATCCCAGTTTCTTGGTGCGAAGAAAGCTCGAACGTTATCAGGGAGTTTGGCTGACAAAGGAATCCCTTGTGTTTCCGCAAGACGATACCGATATGTCTAGCAAAGAACAAGTTAAGAAATGGGCATCACCCAATCCTGTAATAAACAAGAACAGAGTTGAGTGCATTGTAAACGAGTTTATGTCCATTTTACGGCGGAAGTAAGTGGCGTTACTTTCCGTTTAAAAATTTGACTGATATTCAGGAGTAATTAGTGTGTATGTGTTTTTTCTTTCAAGTAGAACTTACCATCACGACTCCAGCTTTTCTATCTTCAACTATTTCCTTAACTCTTCTACTATTGTCTAACGGGCAGGAATCTTTAACGGTGTCATACTAAGATGCACGGCTTAATTCTCTGTTTTTTTTAATCCGGGTCCCCGAGCCTTTAACAGTAAAATGTTATAAATTTGTTGGGTGGGGGGGGGGGGGGGGGTGGGGCAGGTTAGAAACTTACGCTTGATGTCGAAATGGATTATATGCGAACAACCCCAGCTGCTTTATATACATACCTGCTCCATATGTTTGCTAACTGAGGAAGCGTTAGCACTGCGAAATTACTAAGGGTATTAAGAGTTATTTGAAAAGTGACAATCGACACTCGCAATAAGTTGATACCTTCTTTGTCGAGCTACCATAAAATTCCGAAAATACGCCCCTCAATGTATAAGTCCCTCCAAATATAAGCCCCCTAAACCGGTAACGCAAAAAACCCTCCGTTAAATCGCCCCTCCAAATATAAGCCCCCCGAGGGGCTAGTACTTGGAAAATTGCCCTCAAATACAAAGTAAAACAAAGCAAGAACGGTAAAGTTACTTCCAAAGGCTAGCCCAATCGATTTCGAATCGCAAATTTCCCTCCATAGATAAGCCCCTCCTTATACAAACCCCTCCAAATATAAGCCCCTCAAAAAGGGTCTTTGAAAAATATAAGCCCCGGGGCTTATTTTTGAAATTTTACGGTATATTTACCATTGACTATCAAGTTCGAATCCTCCATACAAGCTGCTAGGTTTTTAAACCTTCCTTCAAAGGATGGTGCTATTCATCCTTTGAAGACCCCCTTAGAACCATTGCAGTACCAGAGCTACTTACTAGGTTCAGTAATGTGGGAGCTGCTGGTAAGGTGTTTCCTCATTGGTCGCCAGAAAACAATAACACATCATTGTTTATCATTATTCCCCATTGTTTCACGGTTAGGGTATCGAGCCAATTGGCTTTTAGGGTTTTGTGAGCTGCTACCTAACTCAGTCTAGATCGCTTGACTTTAAGAACGGTCAAAACGCGACCAAATGCTCTTCCCTGCCCCACCCTGATGTTCGTCTGTGTAAAACCAATTATGTGCTGCTGTATTTTCATTTGTTCTTTTTTCAGTGACATTGTCTTAAAAAATATCAATAACGTGATTCAAAAACCGGATGCCGAGAATGGTGATCGCTTCTTGCTGGATCTTGAAGTCGCTTTAAATTGCACCGATCAAACATTTAGGTTGACAGAACACGTTTACCAGAAGAAAGAAAGTGGTAGCCTGTGTCTTCCTGAGGGAATGATTTGGAATAACAACGCCACAATTTATTTTATCATTCCTGTCAAGGAGCAAGGAAAATGGATACATCATTTCATCAAACAAGTCACTACTGCAAGTGTATTGACCGGTGATACTAATTTTCACGTCATTATCGCTGATTTTGAAAGCAAGGATATTGATATAAAAGAAGCATTCAACACATCACTTCTCAATAGGAGGCATACTGTTGTCCAGT
>OZ037996.1:40178501-40186001 GCA_964035705.1 Porites rus
TCCAGACGTCTTTGCGAAAGTTAACATGGCTTAGATTCCTTCTAGTTTTTAAAGTGGCGTATTGTTGTATATAAAGAGCCGGCTCTTGCGTGAGAGTTGATGGAGTAAAGTGCTCGTGCTTCTTTTATCGTAGTGCCAAACAACTAAATGGAGGTGAAAGACAATAAAATTAGGCTACAGGGTGACGGCTTTCGCCTTCTAAATGGCGGACAAATTTACAGTGGGTAGCAAGTGCTGGGGAGTTATTCTGTCCATGTGTTCAAATCCATGTTGAACACAGCCGAGATCAACGCCGAGGGACTAGGCTGGTTTTAATCTTGTTTCCAGAGTCCGCGTTACCCCTTGAACAGCTGACCGGCAAAATTATCCCAGACGTCCCCGTTGCCCGTTCCGCTGGACAAGGGTTATGAGATTGGGCTGGTTTTTGTTTCCCGCAAGAGGTAATAGGGAAGGTATGATCAATGATCTAAGACAGAAAGGACAGTATTTAGTTTCAACAGATGAGCGCGTGTCGAAAATAGCTGGTTACAGTGAATAAAGAATTGCATAAGTGATCCCTTTAATGGAGGGTTAAGCTATTAAGAGGTCACTCTCCTTTAAAGGGGGATCTTTAGTCCTTGCGATTGATCCCCATTAAGCGGCCACCAACAATTAAACGGTCATTTATGGAATTCCTTATTCACTTCAAATCTGACCGCCAACAAGCAGTCACCCTACATTAAAGGGGTCACTTATGGAAGTTTTTTATTCACGTAAACTTGACCTCCATTAAGTAGTCACCTTTAATAAAGCCATCACTTATGAAGTATTCGTCCTCAGTCGTGTACAGCAGTTAGATAAACAGCATTGCGACTTGGAAGAGAACACGCTACTAATTCTCTCACCAAGAGTTCACGAAAAATGACGTTTCCCGGGAACCAACTAAAGTAAGTTTTCTTAATATAATTACCATTAACTAATTATTAAAATAAGCGGTTAATAAAATGAAAAAAAAAAATTCTTAAAGGTGCCACATTTCGATCAATTAATGTTAAACCACACGCCATAAACAAAATTACACTCCACTCAGTTAATTTACCATTATATATCATATCCTTATACGACTCCAATTGCCACTGAATTATCATGATTAGTAAAGTGTCGTACCGTAGCAAGTATTTCTCAGCTACGTCGTGGAGACTGAACTTTATCGTGTATTGGTAAATTTTGACGATGTGAATTTTTTACCTGTTGTAACTGCTTTTCCTCTTACTTAAGTTCCCCATATTTTTATAACGAAATAAATATATTATCCTTAGGGGAATTCACTTAATTTTTTCATACAGTCCAACCTCCATGTGAGATCACCTCCCATAAACAAGCTCTCATCCCAAACATCAATTTTTTTTTTAACTCTCTTCTAAGCGACCATCTAATACAATGGTCTGATCTTTGTGTTCGCTGTATTTACTACGCTACTCGGAGTATGAGAAGAACTTTTAGAAACAACAAACTGCATATAACCTAAACATTGCCGGCATGTAATACATTCTCTCTATTCTCTAAGGTTTAATCCCAGAAGTTACTTAACATTCTTATGAGTAAAATGGATTTACCGTAAGTTAGAATAAAAATCTTAAACTTAAAAATCTGTAGTCAGCCGAAAAGTGAAAAAAATCTGTGATTAAATGGATTATAATCAACCTTCTTTCTACTATGATCATTGCGTAATGGATGGTAAATTAAGGTATCTCAACTTAAAAGTCTATTGTTAACCCATTACAGATAGACTTCGGAGGGTAGTCATGCGCGGAAATCCCAACAGCTGTCCATGGCAGCTACTGCCTAGGTGATATGGCTGTGCGCATGCTTGAAGTACTAACCAGGCCGTGGGTTTAAGCCGTGAATTGATATATGTGCCCCTTGCTTTGTCTGTCTCATCCAATTATACATTTTTTATTAGCACTCTTGTTACAAAAGCATAGAATTTGATTTCTGGCCAAACTGCCTTAACACTGTGTTCGTCAACCTCTTTCCCAGAGTCCTCGCTCAGGGAGTGGAGTAGGAGAGGACCCTTGGAAGTAAGCCTATTTAAAATACATTTATTATCGGATTGGAGGAAAGGAAGAAAGTGCAGTACAAGTTGCAACAGCTTAAAGACATAAAAAAAAACGGGTAAAACATAATTATAGAGCAAGTTATAGCAGATTGAAAGTAAATAGAGTTGGCCTTACATTACTAGAAAATTTTTTAAATGAATGATAGTGAACTGGACAAAGTTACGTATTCTGTAAATTTGCTTGATTTCTCTCCAAGCAGTTGACGTTAAATCCAGCCGAGTTTTGACAGTCTACTGATTTCCGTAAGATGGTCGGGATGGAGCACTTTCATAAAGCGCGGATATCTTGCAAAGGATGTTGCAACCTCACCTCAGCGAGAAGTAACGCAGTTAGAATGAGCATAGATAAAAACTGAGGTGCGTAGTAGAGGTAGCAATGAAATACCTTACTTATCTTGAGCACGGGAACTTCGTGTCTCAATAGCTCAGCTCAGTTGTTGTCCCTGGTTAGCTCAGTTGGGAGAGCGCCGGTCTCTGAGCGGGAAGTCACGGGCTAGAACCCCGGCTGGACCAACACTCAGGGTCTTTAAATAACTGAGAAGAAAGTGCTGCCTTTGTAATGACATCTGCAAACGGTTAGACTTTTAGTCTTCTCGGATAAGGATGAAAAACCGTAAGTCCCGTCTCACAGCATTCTTGTGGGACGTAAAAGAACCCACACCGCTGTTCGAAAAGAGTAGGGGACGTAGACCCCGGTGTTGTGGTCAACCTTCACTCACCACATCATTCACATCAATTGTTGGGTGGGTACAGTAAGCTCACAAATGGACTGAGAGCGGCTGCCAGTGGCGCCTTTGTATGGTGACGTCCGAGCTTACTGTTCACATGTTAAAATGTATTGTAAGAGGGCACGTCTGTTGTCCTCTCATCCACGACTCTTCATTCATTCACTCATTTTGGCTCCCTTTACTCGTCTGAACCTTAAGATAACGAATTGACACACCCATTTTGCCACCACCTTGTTTATGGCATAGAACTGATCAGAACCACTCCAAGAAAAGTCCTGTAAAACTTAAAACTTCATTTGGACTGATCCAGGATGGTTTACTGTATTCACCAACTGGAACTGGAAGTTGTTTTTGATCCTCGGCTGTAACGTCTTGTATTAACTCATTTTTTTAAGCTTCAAAAACTTCGTAAAAAATCGAATTCATTTCAATAAAAGCTGGGGGTGAGGGTTATATCTAGGGGGCTTATAACGGGATATATTTATTTGTTTATAGGTAGATGGGCTAATAGCGGGGGGACTTTTTAAGTAAGGGGATTGTAGGCGGAAGAATATTACGAATAAGAAGATTACGTATGTACGTAAAGAATATTACGTACACCTGCGTACACCCTTAGGGCTCACTAGCGAGGAAATAAAACTTTACTAATTTTACGTGCAAGTATTGGCATCAACTTTTACACTGTGAGTAAAATTAACCAAGCTAGCCGTTGGTTGACATTAGGTATGCAATCTAACTGGGCCGTGCCGAGTAAGTTTGGATTATGTTTCACTAATGTTGATGAGTTTTTTTTTTTAATTTTCTCTTTTTCCATATCATTACGATTCATCTAAGCTCGCTCCTTGGGGAGGACTCTCTCCATTAACTTTTTAGTTAGTACATCAGGCAAAAGGCCATAGGAGCAAGCTTGCCGAAGTTTTATAATTCATGTTCACTTTTGCGAGTAAATTTTCCTAAACAAACATGGCAACTACAATTAAGAGGGCGTCAAGAAACTTTCTCAAACTCATTAATAATTCATTAAGAAAATACAAAGGAAATTAATGTTTAATGAGTGTTTGGAAATCGGATGAAACACTGCTTAGTATTTGCATCCTTAATTTCTCCTTCAAAAATGATTTTGTTTGAGAAGAAATATCAAATATTCGACACAGTGTTTCATCACCAGATGAAACACCTCGAAGTTCGTCAAAAATACTCCGCTGCGCGTCGTATTTTCAACTCTCTTCTCGGTGTTTCATCTGGTGATGAAACACTGCATCTCATGTTTGATATATTACGTCAAACACTATATTAATCGAAAGGCTCGCCCACTTTTACCTCTGGTAATGATTTTATTAAGTTACCCCGGAGACCTTGCCAAACATCGGGACTTCGTAATTTGTTGTCGCTGTTGTTTGCAGTTTCCTCTACTAAAGAGATTTATTGTTTGCTAACCACAAACGCGTTCGTGACCATTTAACCGCTGATAGGGCCTCACGCACCTTCACGCGTTTTAACAGCTGCAGGAGTCTTAAAATGCCATAGTCTATGTTTAGTTTATGTTCCCCTAATTGTTTTAATAATTTAAGGATCATGCTTCTGTATTCTGATTTTCAACTCAAGAAAAAATAAATTATTTATATTCAGTGGGAACAATTAAACCAACAGTGACGCCATGTAAATTCAAACCTTTCTTAATAGTCATTCATAGTCATAACACACGTTTCTTTAAAATTTTGTTATAGTTTTTTCTCCTATGTATACTAATTATAAATTTAACGCTGTATTTCACGATGTGACAATTGAGCTGTCGAAATATGTCTTTTAGTATAATGACCACCTCGGAATTACGCATTTATACGCACACTTCCTTAGCAACACAACGCCGCACTTTTTTTTTCTGCTGTTTGCTTTTTTTTTAGATCGTAGAAGGGGATGTGTTATGTTGAGTTGTGAAGCATAATGATCGTATTCGGGCTCAAGCCTGTAAGATAGTCAAACGCCACAGTAACTTCTGTTCTTTTTAAACTCATCTCAGGACATATGGCTTCTTGGCCGAGGTTTTTGGTACTTTTTCGAAAAAGGTATCTCAAGCGGTACTTCGCCATAATAACGCTACTAGGAAGTCTGACTTACATATTTCTTTGCATATGGTACACGCTTTCTGAAACATTCAATTTTTCTTCCAAGTCATTTCCCAATAATATCTTGAAGTACGAAGAAGCAGAAGGAGGAATCTCGTTTTCTGTACAAAATGTTCCTACAGTCCACACCAACCACGGAATGATGAACGAACATGTCTGGTGGAATATATCTGAAACGGCCATGGGCGCGTTGCGAAACTGGCCCCATTTTGCAAACGTTCCGAACAAGCGTTCTTTCATAACGGACTTTCACAGCAGAATAGTCAACGATTCAACGAATAAAGGACTAAGAATTTTTGGTTTTATCCATCCGCAAGTTGATGGCAAGTACACGTTTGCTATCACATCAAGTGGCCCATCTGAGCTTTGGTTGAGTCCGAATGAGCACCCCGCCTGCAGCCAATTGATCGCACGTGTCTACTCGCCTGATGAGTGGGCCTCCACTTTAAAAGAAGAGTATAATAAATACCATGCCCAAATATCTAGTGAAATCTCGCTTTACGCTGGCAAGAAATACTACATGGAGTCACTTGCAGTGAACAGGCAAAGTTCTGATGAAACCTTTGTCACGGTTCACTGGCTGAACACTTTCGCTTCAAAGAACTCGAACTTCAGAATTATTTTATCCAAGTATTTATCTCCTTTTAATGGCACCAATAGTTTAGAACGAAGTCCCCGCCGGTGCAACAGCGGCACTGAAAGCAATTTGCAGGAACGATTTCTTCGTCTGCCACTGATGAACAGAATGGATTACATGACTTTATTTCCAACTTGCCCTTACAATCCCAGTTTCTTGGTGCGAAGAAAGCTCGAACGTTATCAGGGAGTTTGGCTGACAAAGGAATCCCTTGTGTTTCCGCAAGACGATACCGATATGTCTAGCAAAGAACAAGTTAAGAAATGGGCATCACCCAATCCTGTAATAAACAAGAACAGAGTTGAGTGCGTTGTAAACGAGTTTATGTCCATTTTACGGCGGAAGTAAGTGGCGTTACTTTCCGTTTAAAAATTTGACTGATATTCAGGAGTAATTAGTGTGTATGTGTTTTTTCTTTCAAGTAGAACTTACCATCACGGCTCCAGCTTTTCTATCTTCAACTATTTCCTTAACTCTTCTACTATTGTCTAACGGGCAGCAATCTTTAACGGTGTCATACTAAGATGCACGGCTTAATTCTCTGTTTTTTTTAATCCGGGTCCCCGAGCCTTTAACAGTAAAATGTTATAAATTTGTTGGGTGGGGGGGTGGGGCAGGTTAGAAACTTACGCATGATGTCGAAATGGATTATATGCGAACAACCCCAGCTGCTTTATATACATACCTGCTCCATATGTTTGCTAACTGAGGAAGCGTTAGCACTGCGAAATTACTAAGGTTATTAAGAGTTATTTGAAAAATGACAATCGACACTCGCAATAAGTTGATACCTTCTTTGTCGAGCTACCATAAAATTCCGAAAATACGCCCCTCAATGTATAAGCCCCTCCAAATATAAGCCCCCTAAACCGGTAACGCAAAAAACCCTCCGTTAAATCGCCCCTCCAAATATAAGCCCCCCGAGGGGCTAGTACTTGGAAAATTGCCCTCAAATACAAAGTAAAACAAAGCAAGAACGGTAAAGTTACTTCCAAAGGCTAGCCCAATCGATTTCGAATCGCAAATTTCCCTCCATAGATAAGCCCCTCCTTATACAAACCCCTCCAAATATAAGCCCCTCAAAAAGGGTCTTTGAAAAATATAAGCCCCGGGGCTTATTTTTGAAATTTTACGGTATATTTACCATTGACTATCAAGTTCGAATCCTCCATACAAGCTGCTAGGTTTTTAAACCTTCCTTCAAAGGATGGTGCTATTCATCCTTTGAAGACCCCCTTAGAACCATTGCAGTACCAGAGCTACTTACTAGGTTCAGTAATGTGGGAGCTGCTGGTAAGGTGTTTCCTCATTGGTCGCCAGAAAACAATAACACATCATTGTTTATCATTATTCCCCATTGTTTCACGGTTAGGGTATCGAGCCAATTGGCTTTTAGGGTTTTGTGAGCTGCTACCTAACTCAGTCTAGATCGCTTGACTTTAAGAACGGTCAAAACGCGACCAAATGCTCTTCCCTGCCCCACCCTGATGTTCGTCTGTGTAAAACCAATTATGTGCTGCTGTATTTTCATTTGTTCTTTTTTCAGTGACATTGTCTTAAAAAATATCAATAATGTGATTCAAAAACCGGATGCCGAGAATGGTGATCGCTTCTTGCTGGATCTTGAAGTCGCTTTAAATTGCACCGATCAAACATTTAGGTTGACAGAACACGTTTACCAGAAGAAAGAAAGTGGTAGCCTGTGTCGTCCTGAGGGAATGATTTGGAATAACAACGCCACAATTTATTTTATCATTCCTGTCAAGGAGCAAGGAAAATGGATACATCATTTCATCAAACAAGTCACTACTGCAAGTGTATTGACCGGTGATACTAATTTTCACGTCATTATCGCTGATTTTGAAAGCAAGGATATTGATATAAAAGAAGCATTCAACACATCACTTCTCA
>OZ037996.1:40191001-40661001 GCA_964035705.1 Porites rus
ATCGTACGCGCTTTAAGCGCTCATTTTATAAATTCCCGGAATTTGCTTCCATATTCATCATAAACATGTTCATAATAAACATGTTGGCTTCCATTTAGAGGTCACCGCCGTAGGGCGGATGTGGGCACCCAGTATTCACCTCTATTATTACAGCGGTCACCTGCGTGGTCATGGTTACCCCCAGGGTGAATAGATGTTTGACTATTCAAACCTCTCTTTAGCGGTCATCTAGCTGTTAAGCATTAATGATTAAGCGGTCACTTATGAAATTTTGGAAATTTACTACCCTTAATGACTCACTTCAAATTAAGAGGTCACTACCTCGATTAAGCGGTCGCGACCAACCTGACAATTCCTCATTGAAATTTTGGGGTTTCTGCAGAAATAAAGATGAGGAGGAGGAGGAGGAGGAGGAGGAGGAGTCAGCGTGGCCGAGCGGTTATTAGAGCACTGGGTCTGCAATCCGGGATTGATGCTTTTAGGGACTGTTTACATGGATCGAGGGAGGAAGATTCTAGTAACAGGAAGATCCTAGAAGGCGTAACAACTTTTCGTTGGGTTTACACGCAGAAATTTCGGTTCGTGCGCTATTCAAGAAGAGAAGAAATTTGGGCCCTTCTGCTCTTTTACTGGCGTTAATAACTAACTACCGTTCAACAGAATTATCATAATAATCAGATCGTGGCAACGTGATGACCGGCCGCCATTTTTATCTGCTTTGTTGCTAATACTAGGATCTTCCTGGTGAAGGCAGCTTCAAGTACCAAACACCCAAAGAGGAAGCGGAATGAACGTTCTCTCAGTTATAACAAAATCAAACTGAGCTCTTGCTTGGTCAGAAAAAGGTAAAAATTAAAGAATTGAAAAGGTTTTTATTAAAATAGGTGGTGGATAAAACTGATTGAATTATTGCCTGATTCTTGAAAAACAGGAAGTTGAATTGTTAGTTCGCCCACTTTCTCTGGAGGAATTTGTCATCAATCTACTAATGTCCCACTTTGCAGAATTAATCAAGTGAGAGGCTACAGAGACACATCAAACGCGGTTCATTCATCGTTGTACCTTCATCTATGAAAATAAGCCCTAATTTTTTGTGGCAATTTTGGCCCTTTGATACCATTATTCCAGCGTTTCCGACAAGCACAGCAATAAGACAGCTTTTTTCATAGCTGTGTAACAAAAATGCTTTCAAATTGAACCACGGTTGTTTTTCACTTATCTTCGATTCCGACAGATAAGTGAATAATCTTTTGAGTGCACTGATTTTCATAATATATTATAGATGGTCATTACAGCCTCTTAGCCAATGAGGACACATAGAGTGAGTAAAATACACTTTCAAGATTGCTAATGCTCACCGGCTATTTCATAAAGTTTCATAAACGTGTGTATTAAAAGCGATATCATCCGGACATCATGTTGTGATGTGTGGGAAAATAAATTCAAGGTAAAAGAGAGATAATGTGGGTGCCCTTAGCAGGCCATGATTTCAGCTTCTTAACGTATGAAAGGGAAGTGCTTCTCGCTTTAGTTTGGAAACTTAGCAATCATGCATGTCTTTAAGGCATAGGATGGCAAGCGTTTTGATTTCATAAGAGACTTTTTCTATGATTAATTCTCGGGCAATGTTTCATTACGATTAGCTAAAAACAGAGAAATGCACCGTCGTCAAATTGGTGCATTTGAAAACCTAGAAATACTTAAACAATCGAGATATTGTCTAGCAACGCTTTAGTTAACCGCAAAGTTCGGGAAATAGCTTTTTTGTGCTAATGGTATCTACTTCAGTAGTTAGAGAAGGAAAGACTATTGTGTAAGTTTTATGACGGAGCTGTTTTGCATAAGCGATTAGAGAGCTACTTCCTTTCAGCTGACGCACGATTAGCAATTCAGTTGAAAAAATCATTTTTTGTCTTTCTTGCGAAGAATTTTCGCAGTCAAAAATTGTACAAGAGTATAGGGATTCAGAAATATTATTCATCGAATACTCAACACAGTTATTGAGGTAAGAGTGGTTTCACTTTGTTGTCGTTTCTGTTCTTGCCATATGATGTTCTTTTGAAGACGAAAACTGAGTGAAAATCTTACTAGATATTTTTACTGAATTACATGAGCAGCCATAGAGCGTTAATCATGGGTCTTGGTTTGGTTGAAATCTACTAAGTGGTACAGAAGAGCTTTACACCGGTTACGATGAAAAGTTCCCGGAAAAGATAGATATATCCTCAAACTTTCTTCCTTTTTCCATTCCAACCGGCATTAATGCCCCGATAACCAAGGTTATAATTTTGGTTGAAAATTCAAATATGCATTCCGGTTCGTTTATGTAGCAGAATTTAACAGCACCACTTGACCGGTCTTGCTTTGCAAGAAACGTTCCTAACTTCTTTTCACTAACTTTCCAATCCTATCCCAAACAAGTTTTCATAATTAAGGTTATTATATATTGTTTGGGTATTGTCGGGTTACAACCTGCCAAATCAAGGCAAGAAGCATCGCTTTGTGTATAGTCAGATAACATAACAATCTGCCCTTTTTTTCAAAAATAGTTAGGAAACAACACCCTATTTTTCCGCATTTATATCCTTTTGTTTTCCTTCTGCTTCGAGATGTACAGCTTGTTTTTGTCGCTGAAATTTCAGCTGCAATTTCCTTGCGTCTCGCGATGATTTAGAAAGAGAGGATACAATGAGGATATCTCAGTAAACTACCGTTGGACGGAATCAAAACCTCAGCGAGTCTCAAAATTATAGGGCCTTATCACTGTGTTATTTACTACATTCGTCACAGTACGATTTAAAAGTTGTAAGGAATTTTTTTTCATGACGCTTTCATGATCTCCACGGAGAGAAAAGGTTAACAATAATCCCTTAGCCTTTAGGAAAGCTTCCTCTTTATATAAAGTCACTTGTAAAACCCCATTTAATCCTTATCACTAAAGAAACCGTGTAACTCTGAGGACTTAACATTTCATTTAAAGACACGCGTAAGGGATTAATTGTCTTCAGGGCTGTTCGTAGAGATTATTATGACTGGGGATCCTTAAAACTCTGTTTCCTGCGGTTCAATCTCTCGTTACATCTTGACAGGAAAGCCTTGTTTTCACTCCTGGGTTATAAAACTGATCCGAGACAACATGTCTGGCAACAGCACAGGTAACATTCTCGCTTTATGTCATTAAGTTTATTTTAACACTTTCACTATAGAGCTCAAGAGACCACGGCGAAGACGACAATAACAACCGGTGGAAACAATTGGTTTTATGAGCAAAACAGCAATTCTGCTAGACTACGAGTTGTCCCCCATTTTTCCTCAGGGATAGTAGAACGAGCGAAACGCGAGCGGGCGTGAAAATCACCCCACGCGAGAAAAGGCGACACGCGGCGGAGAGAGAGAGATTTTCACGCGCGCTCGCGTTTTGCTCGCTCTACTATCCCTGAGGAAAAATGGGGGACTACTCGTAGTCTACAGTTCTGCACGTGTATCACGATTTTTAGTATATTTCTTTGACGTCCACTGCAGGACTCCGAATAGGGTTGACGTGAACAAACGAAGACAAATTCTGCTCTCTCATTCTGAACTGGAATAAAATCCTTGAGAAAAATCCAGGAAAAATCGCCTACATTTGACTAATTGAACGGTTCCAAAAAGACGCTATTAAGTTTGAAAAGACGCAAATTCAACTTTTTCAGCGACGTTTTCATTGCTATTGTCGTCGTCGTTGCTTTCGCTTCCTACTCACAGAAGTGATCGAAGTCGAAATTAGACAAAATGCAGAACAACAAATTGTGGTATGTGAAAGCACTCCCAAAGGGGTTTCACTTAAATAGTCGAAACAAAGGATTTCGTCCAGAGACGCAAGTTGGAGCCAACATACGAGATTCGTCCATCATAAGTGCTAAAGTCTCGCGTTGCTAAACATCCCGTTTGGCCCCATTTTCTCCCATTTGATCGATACCTGTGTTTCTTGGGGGACGTCTTTAACCAAGAAAAGGAGTTATTACTTTTCTATCGAGCTCAATTGTTTTCCTAACTAATCGAAACTTTACTACGGCCCATGAAATAACGTTCGCATTCCGATTATTGTCTGACGAATATTATCCTGCGAATAAGACTCATTTTCATTAGAAAGGGAGTTTGTATTCGGGCTCAATTTAAACGTGAGGATTTGGGAACTCGCAAATGGCCTACTGATTCCGGAGACACAGCGGAGCTTCATTTAAATTGCAATTTTCCGAGATTTTATGTCATGGTCGGAATTGGGGCCGTTTTCATTTCACAAAAAAATGTCGGTTTAAGGTGGCTCGGAGGGGCTTTTCAGAGTCAATACCAACCAAGTTTGAGTATAAACTATGTTGCCATTAACGAAGATTTGGAAAAATTACCACCACAGCTGTATTAGATAAAGATGAAAATTTGCTATAATCAGGGTTACAATGACATCGGAGTTGTCATAGCAACGAAATGACGCCATTACCTATTTTACTTGCAAATCGATCACGGGAGCGTTTTCCTCCAATAGCCTTCTCGATGTTCGTGAAGTAAAAGCGAAATCTATCAGAACGTTATCGAGATATTTTGGGATGAAGTTTTCATGGACAATCTTGACAGCTATTGGAAGAACAAGCTCCCGTGAACAATTTTAGAATAGCTGGAATGGGCAGTTTCAACAAAAATTTGTGGCAGTTTTGCTTGTATGGAAAGCACCTTAGACCCATCGAACGATGATGAGTTGGATCGTCGGATATTAGATCAACATAAACAGACGATATCTGCTTCTAGTGAACAAAACTAGTAATTAGCAAAGCTAATTAATCCTTTTCCAACCCTTCTTCTCCAGTTCTAGATCTGTCAAGCGACGATGACGCATGCGCGTTTCAGCCAGCCACGTTGTGTCTCCAGATTGCCTTGTCTGTTGCTTATGCCACCACTTTGTCGATAGCGTTGCTTGGTAACCTGGTAATCGTTTTCTTAATTTTTCATTATCCAAAGCTGAAGACAACATTCAATATGCTGATTGTCAACATGGCGGCTTCGGATGTGTTAGCTTCTATTACTGCTATCCCACTGTCCCTAGCGTACTTGTTTCAAAGCGTTAAGTGGTTCCAAGGAGGCTTTGCTGTGTTTCTGTGTAAGTTCCTGCCGTTTCTTGCCCATATTTCTACTGGTGTGTCTGTGCTGACACTGGCCGGGATGGCTTTTGACCGCTACCTAGCGATTGTGCGGACAATGAGAAGGCCGCTGTCTCCAAGACTAACACTGAAAGCAATCGCCTTAACGTGGACCATTTCAGCCGCAATGTTCGTAACGGAACTTTACAAATACAGGCTTTTCAACGAGTCGGGTCAAGTGATCTGCGCTCCAAGATGGGTAGAAGATCTTAAAGAATCCCTCAAGATCACCAAACACGAGATGGTGATCCGGTTTTTCCTGCTATACCTCGTTCCCTTTCTTATCATGACTATTCTATACCTAAAATTAGCACTCCATTTGCGGAAACGAAGAGCACCTGGAGAGCAAATCGACAAAAACAGCCAGAGAATCAGAGAACTGAATCGAAAGGTTATCTTCATGCTTGCCACCATTGTAACAATCTTCGCAATATGCTGGCTTCCTGCGCACGTCAATCACTTTCTTTTGACATTTGACTTCAAAACATATAGCTGCCTCCCAGATTGGTTAATCCTCACATCCTATTTTGTGACGCATGCAAATGTCGCCATCAACCCGTGCCTTTATTTCATATTCAATGAAAATTTCCGCGGAGCTTTCAGGCAGCAACTCAGGGAAAGATTTGGTAGAAGACGTAGTAATAACTGTAGGCGGTTGTTAAGGACTGCGCCTCGGACAATCA
Source organism: Porites rus (assembly GCA_964035705.1). NCBI lineage: Eukaryota > Metazoa > Cnidaria > Anthozoa > Scleractinia > Poritidae > Porites > Porites rus. The sequence continues at coordinate 40,196,856 of OZ037996.1, forward strand.
GCAGCAACGCAATTTAAAGCACGTTAGTCGCACTTTTTCACTCCGAGGGAAGGGGGTACTCGACAAAGTTTTATAAGCGAAAACTCTCGAGGTGCAACCCCTTCTGCCTCCTCCACGGGCTTTGGGATTGGGGAACTCGCGAGCAAGCGAGACAAGCGAGAAGCGCGACAGAGAGGGATGACGGGAACGAGCGTAGAGCGCGAGTGGGGAGTGATCGTCCCCGCTTTCCCTGATAATTAAATCAAATTTCCCCCAGTGATCGCAAGCGACTGGGGACGAGGCAGCAACCCCTTACCCTTTAAAATATCATTTTCGGTAGAAAAGGTGCCCCTTTCATATACCCACTATTGACCAATGGTACCCCTTTCGTTAACCTTATTTAGAACTTTATATCCCTTTTACTGCTGTAAGTGCATTGTCTTTAAAGTATGAATAAACCACAAAAAGAGAACGCTTTTTTGACTTTTCCACAGCCATAAAATGCATCTGTTAGCCTTTTTAGGCTTTTTTAAACACTGAAACGACAGATTTCTCGACCCTTTCATATATCTCAACTAGTGAAATCCCCACCGTTTCATATACCTGAACCCTGAGAAGGGTACCCCTTTCAGGGCCTCCCCTTTTACGCCATCATAGGGAATACCCCACCCCACCCCCCCCCCCCCCCCCTCAGGTTTCACTTGTCCAGTTTGAGGACTCAGGATTCCTATGGGAAGGAGGCCCAACCAAGAAAAAAAGGGATCACTTTAAAAATAGGTTTCTGGGAAACTGCCCACCTATCCCTCCTCTAAGCCAACATTTTGCCCTAAGTGAGAATTAAGTGTTAATGTTGGCTTAGGGAAGGGGTAGGTGGACAGTGTCCCCGAAACCTAAATTGATCCGAAACACTAAGGAGAGATAACAGGCCCTGTGGTTGCGTTTTGGGCGATACGAGCTAGATGCTTACAGGGCACCATAATAATATTAAATTACTAGTTTGAGTTGTTAATCAAGTAAGCGTGGCTGCTATTGAAGGGTTTACACGGCAGTAGCAATGAAATGGCCCCGGTGGTACTACTACATTGACCCCCCCTCCCCCGCTCCACCCCAAAAACTATTCTTAGAGACAACAAGAACTCTCGTGGCCATTCTTTATACGGGTTGTCATTCATTTTAAACTTTAATAAAGTACACTTGTCTAATCTACTGTACATACAAGCGACCGAATCGCTCTCAGTCTTACATTTCACAAGTTTTGTATTCAAGTACGAGTTAAACTATTTACAGAGTATACATGTTAAAAAGGGTTGAGCAGCGATGGCTCGGATATTAAAAGTGAGAGAACTACGATCAAGTAAGAAATTGTTAAATATAATCAAAGACAAGACTTCATAATATCTAATACTATACCTTAGCAACTGATTTAAGAATCTTTTTTTTAGTTATATATTACTTTTTCTAAGTTAGATATTACCTTCCACTTTCTCTTTAAATATGTTCTAAACTTTTGTGTCAATAAATAATATTTAATATATTAAATAACGGCACATGGCCACTTTTTAAGCTTTAAACTCTAAAATCAGTCTGATACACGAGTGTCAGAGCGGTTACTTTTATAGCCATGGAATGTTCACATAACGATTTTGTTTAAATTTTAAGAAACATTATCTCATTCCAAGGAGGTTACATAAGTCACTTCTCTAACAGTCTATCTGCACACAAAAACTGAAAATGTCACTAGAAAAGACCGTAATAAAAACAGAGTTAAACAATACGATGTTCACGTCGTGTAGGGGATTCAGGTTTTTTCTCCTAAAAAAGTCCATTTCTTACTTGAAGGAATGTCACCTGACTAAGAATATCACGTGACAACAGGGCTGGTAATGACATTATTCAACGGAAAACAGTCATTTCGCAACATTTGTCGAGGGAATGTTGGGAAAGGTTCAGACCACGTCGGGCTAAGGAATCAAAACACACCCTCCACAAACAGAAATAGATGATCATGTTTATCACCACATTGTGAGCGATTGTGCGTGTACAAAAACGTTGTGAGAGCGGCTCAAACAACTTCAAATACTTCAAGAAAAAAAAAGAATTGTAGACACAAAGTTAAAATTTTCATCATGTTCCAGCAATGTTCTGAGGGGTGCTCAAATAATCGTAACTTCGGCTCTCAACAAACGTCGCAAAAATGCTGAGAGTATTAACTGGGGCTTTAGCTGTAGCTCTAGGACAGTTACTAAACAACCGCTCCTTGACTTTCATGGTCTTTTTTGCTTTTTCTGTGAAAGAAAACTTTTACGTTTTACCTTTTAGTTTAGTCTTAAAATCTTTGAGGCATCATTTAGTCTTGGTGCACTGGAAAATTGAAAGGCAAGCGAAGGAAAACTTCCTCTTGCTTTCACATCGTAATAACTACATTTTCATTCTCACCAAGTTCATATAAATCCTGTTTATAATATAAACCAGATGCGTTTTCTCGTAAGCATACATTATAGTATATTTAACCCTTTAAGTCCCAATGACCAACATCAACTTTCTCCTAAGAATATTAGACAGCTTTAGATTCGACGACGAGGACGACTACGAGTACGAGATTTCCTCAAATACTATGTAGTGCACGCGCGTGAGCCAGCGTCATATTGGCGGGAAAATGTGGTAGCCGTCGTCATTCTACAGCAGGATTTAGCGAGAATTTTGTAGTGGCGGGAAAAAGTTATCAAATGTGAGAAGGCTCTGAGAAGTTTTATCATTTTGCTATCGGGAAAGGGCTAAACCTACTTCAGTATAAATACCCGTATTAACTTTTTTTGGTGAAAACAAAAAAAAAGGAAAATGAAGCTTTCCGGGGTGTCTTTTTTTTTGACAACACGCGCAAAAACTTTAAGTTAAATCTCGTACTCGGACTCGTTCTCGTCCTCAAATCTAAATCTCTCTATTCACAGATCATCAAGGAAAACGGTTATGAGAATTAGTAATTTGATCACAATATAAAAAATGCCTTGATATTTTATCAAATTCTCTCAGCGACTTAATTAAGGAAATGTCTGGAGTTCAGTCTGGAAAATTTGTACGTGGGCATTGGGGCTTAGAGTGTTACGCGCATGCATCCCTAACTAATACTGTTTATACATACAAAAACTTGAAACAATCTATTCAACCCCAAGTGACAGAAACGGGGCGTATTACCAGGTAAACTGCTTTTGTGACTCCTCGCTTGTTAGATACAAAACCCGGAGAGGGCTTGGTATGAAAACATGCAGCTGAAAACTGAAGAGTGATATCGTGCGAAAATAGTTGAGATCATATTTCACATGCTTACCACATCAGAAAGACTGAAGCCGTAACTGTTGGCATTGATCCGCGATAGCACTGACGCCGTTTTGTTTGCATTTCTTAATCTTTTACCAAATATATAATTCAAAGTCCATCATAACATTGTCTCAAGAAAATTAGGGTCTCTCTGTGGGCTCCTTAGCGGCTGGTTAACACCATTCAAGTTTGGGTGTGTGCTGTGAAGAGTCTCGGACGCTGCTTGTTTTAAAAGCCCGTTCCTCTTTCGCCTTCCGCCGCGCGGTTTAACTGATCCCAGGAGAAACAGCTCTTCCTGCGAAATGTTAAGAACCGAATCTGATACAGAAAAACGCGACTCGGGCGTCGAAGACTCATCCGAGTGCGGTTTTGGCCTTCTCACAGCCACACCGTTTTGAGTCGATGGTTGTTTGGTGAACAGGGCAACTGTATCATCATCGTCCAGGGAGTAGCCGTTTTCGATGTAAGTTTCCTCTTGACCTGTTCTGGGCAAGGAGTAGAATTTAGGCATTTTCGGCCTATGAGAGCTGTACGGAGCGAGTGGTGTTTCTGATTCTGTTCCATTCAAATGTTCTGTGGATACATTACTGCTGTCTAAATCAGGTGAAGAAAATTGAGTTTCGTATCTTCGAGCACATGGATGCGGAAAATTCCAGTAAAGAGATGAAGAAAAGTTCGCTTGAATTTGCGAGTCGTATTCGAAGGTTCGTGGAGGTTTCGGCGGCGGTTTGTATCGGAAGCTCTGTCGACCCTCGGATTTTTCCGTCTCGAATGTTCGGGGAGGCTTCGGAGGTGGGCTTCGGTTTGTTCGGGGTGGAGTGCGGTCAAAGCTATGAGATACTGAAGTAGCCGAGGTATATTTAATACAAATCTCATCCAACGTTTTTAAAGATTGCAATGAAGATGGTGAATCAGAGAGGTCTGTGTTTGAGCGTGGACACGGATGCGTTTCTACAATGACTTCGTCGGTGCTTTGTTCAAAGGAGGGAAGTGTAAAGTCTTTCCAATTCGCGGAAACGCGCGCCGAAGGCGCGCTTTCGTCCAAGTCGGAATCATCAAAGGCACTTTCGGGTCGTGCTATTGGTGCTTTACGTGCTTCTGATACAAGAGCAGTTACCCGCCATAATGGGTGACCCACTTCTGTGATAAGAACAAGAACACAATGCAACCTTGAGAATTTAAGACATGGAAACAAGATACGAGGAATTATGTAAAGAAGTCAATCACAAGTTTCAACCGCCTAGTGTTTAAGATCAGACGGCATTAAAGTCAAGTCTTGTAAAAAAAGACCATTTGGTGCGATGCACAGGGTGAAAGTAGAGAAGAAAGAAAGACCAAATACACATTACTATTTGTACAATACTCTTACAAAATATTAGAGTTCCCTACGCACTGAAGGTAATAACAACAAAGAACGAACAAAGAGAAAAACTTAAACACACACAGCAGAAAACGCAAACACCAAAACGGCAACCTTTCAATTTGAAATAAGCTACAAAAACACACACAGCTCAAAATAATAACAGAAGTAAATTAACGACGCAAAACTCTTATCACCAGGTTGGTGTTCTACCTGTTTTTAAATCTAAAAAAAACTATAACAAGAACAGAGTGCAACTCAACACGTTGAAATTCGTTGGAAAATTCCTTTTAGTTTTGTTATCTTTTAATTATCTTATAGGTTTAAATAAAGGTTTAAGGTTTTAATTTGGATTCAATTACATTCTATTGAGAGGAAAAACGACACTTTTATAAAGGGGAGTCTTTTAAAAGTTCGATAACACTGCTATAAAATTATCTTACATTGAAGATGTTTATTTACTTTGCGGGGAAATACAGGCCTCACTTTTGTTCGTTTTCGCGTGGAAAAGAGCGCCTAAAAGTACTTTTGAAGAACAACGGTGACAACCGCTGTGAAAGTCGTTGTATTGCCCAAGTTGTGGCATGAATGTAGCTTAAAACAAACCAACAGTTCAAAACTATCTAAGCGCCAATACAGCTACGGTCTCTTATTTTGAAGTGAGAACAGTGCCAAACTACTAAGGGCAGTAAAACGATGACTTCCTCGCACAGAAAAAAAGGTCATTGTTGTACAAATACTTTTGCACCAAAGAGTTAATTTAGCAAGGCGACTGACCTGTCATATTTGACGCAAGGGTCGAGTTTTTTTTAGTTAGTTAATTATGGAAAAAAAAATATTTCAAAACACGATTATCAACGAGCATAGACTCGCCTTCTCCGATGTTTTAGCGATGAAGGAGGCGATAATTAATAACAATTTTGGCGGAGAGAAGGGAGGAAACAAGTAGACACTCGAACGAATGCGTCGAGGGAAGAAATGCAACGGTTTAAATCATTAAGAAGAGTGTGTAAACAATGAATCGTAGAGAATGGGCCCCGTTTCAAGAGTACAGTACATTACCTTGTCAAACTGTAGTCACGCTGATTTCAAAGCCGTCGATGCTTTGCATATCAGCAGGAACGTCAAGTCCAACTTCTAAAGTTTAGTCAAAGAAGAAACGAAGAAGAGTTTACAAAAGGAACAAAACAGACTGTTTAGTCATGCGACGATTCAGTAACTATAAGAACCGTTAGATAGTAGATCACACGCGGTACCAACACGATTTTCATTTTGGAGAGACAATAGGAAGAAACAATTTCCTGGCAATGGGTCCTTTGCGGGGAGGTGAGTCACCTGTTACAACACCGCGGTGCTGGGGTGCACGAAGAGCACTGGCACAAGACAAACAAAGGAATTCTTGTTGCAGCGCTTTCACTGCGTCTTTGTATCACGTGACTGACCACCTGAAAAAGGCCTGTGCAACTTGGCTTGGTTCGATAATGTGAATTAGCGGCTTTTTGGGACCGGATTTATTTTGTCTTTAAAGAGTTAGTTCTTGATTAGTAACCGAACAGTTAAATATTTAGCACCGTATGTGTTAGGCAAGTTAGTGGGCGTTATTGGGCTGTGAGTGCAAATTGCTAACTTTAATTTCGTTCTTAAGTAAACTGCGTGGCTTAATTTCTTTTAAGTCACCTAAAAAAACTTAATTAATTATTTATCACTTCCGAAATATAACAGGAAGTTTAGATAACACTTGATTTGAATCCTTAGACGTTTTTGAGACACTTCAACTTTAAAAATCAACTTACAAAAATGAAACTGGCAGAGTTGTAAAGACAGAGAAAAAATGAAATACGTTTAAGTCACTGTTAAACTTAAAAATTGGTTTTTATGTCTAAAAAACTCAAGGTTTTAGGATCTCATTTAGGGTTACTACAACTTTCAATTTCAATTGATTTAAAGGTTAAGATAAGTCATTAAAACCTGTATAGCGAAACGGATTAACAAACACAGATTGACAACAAAACCAAACAACACAATACTCATAAAACAAAAGAAAACTTGAGGTGGAGAGCAGATGTGAGATGGAGGGAGGTTTAGCAACGGCGACGAGAACGTGAAAAAGGCAAAAGGTTTAATAAACTGAGCATATTTTTTGGTACATCTCTTTGCCGTTCCTGCTCGTCGACAACGACGTGCAATTCCCTTAGGCAACGTTTTATTGAGGACAAACCTACGACGACAAGCTTTTGCCTTTTTTTCCTTCTCTTAACTTTTTTCTTAACTTGAGTACTGGCCCCAAGAATTCAACTCTAGGGAAATTCGCCTTTTGGTAATTAAAGCGCGTTGGAATAAACGCGACTAAATTTGAAAAAAAACGCGAATTTAAACTGCGTGGAGGGTGCATGCAGCGCGAGATAAACGAAGCGCGCGAAAAAGGAGGACGACACCTGTGAGAAAAGAATTAGCTTTCTCCCTTCAAACGCGTGTCCTCCTTCCCGTTTTAATTTGCGCCCTAAATTTTTCATGCTCTTTTTCCTTAGGCCAGTCGTTTAAGGGACTAGGCACTAACCATCTGCTCATACAATAATCGCCCCAAGTCTGGCGAAGAAAACAAACGAAATTTTAGGGGCATCGATGGACAAAACAGGATTTGGCCACGGTTGCTCAAACCCTGGAAGGAGCTATCCACCGGAAAAATCGCCATCCAGCGAACAAATATTAGGGAAACCCACTCGATAGAGATTTATCCAGTGGATAACGTTATCCACCTTTTAATTAACTGGGGCCTGAGGGTTACAGTTCGTAGAAAAAGAAAATTAACAAATTCAAGTAAATAACGTCGACCTAGCCCCTTAAAACAGAAGTTTGAAAATGAGAAAGAGGTCTCAAAAGTGCACAGCAACAAGCGTGAATATAAGCAGTGCTTTGGAGTGCTCGCAAGATGAATAGAGTCGTGTGCAACAGCAAATAAAAGAGGAATCAAACTAATGAACAAACTACAGCAGTAACATGTCCAGGAATGAGTCAAAACTGAGCAAAGATTTAGGTTACAAATCAACTCAGCAGATTTCAACATGATGCTGTACATGAACAGTTAGGAATGAAACTGCTTTTTGAAGTCTCATTGTAATTAAACTCGAGTATCCTTTACCACTACACGCTCCTGTCTTCGAAACAGCCATTTTTGTTAACTCGGAAAGACCTGGAACTACAACCCTGGTAAAAACATCTTGGGACACTTGAGGAAATTAGGCGCGAAGACGCACTTTGCTAAATAAACTCATTTTCTAACTCTTAAAAAAGCTTGAGAATGTTGTTATAAGAGCCTATTTCTACTGTCCCCCTCTTCCCCAAGCAAAATTGATTGCGTTGAAACAAAACTTGAATGCCGGCATAACGTCAACACTGCACCGCGGGAGGGAAAACACCTCATTTTGACGAGTTATTGCGTTAGTGTCGCAAGAGTTTTGACCAGGGTTGAAGTTTGAAGTCGAGGCTAATGTGGAATAGCCCTTCACATGCAAATATTTTCAGTTCAGTGATATCCCCCACACTGGCCTCGACTGTAAGCTGGCTCCAGTTCACTGCCGAGAACACGAGTATGGTCAGTGATAAACAGAGCAAGTACATACTCAATCCGCTTTAAAGTGAACTGGAACGGGCTAGAAGGAATGGAAAATTCCTAAGGTAATGTAATGTTTCCCGCATTAACCGGTTTTGCTCTCAGTATTCTAATCATGAAATACAGGCAGATAAGTAACGGAAGGATTAAGGCACAAAAGTGGAAGTAGGCGATGTACTCTCCCTTTCTCCCCAATCCCGACCCGACCCGTCCCCTCGGTCGCTGGGACGTGAAAATTTGTTATACGAGATTGCCCCTAAATATTGCAATAGTTACTGTTACAGGATCACACAATGGTCTCTTACCTAAAGCTAAGGAGTCAGCTGAGGGTACTCTCTCTAAGGCCAGTTGTTCTTCTCTTGTTGTATTAGGTTCATTCGCTTTAGAAGGAAAAATTGCAATGCGAATGTGAATGCAACGTAACCTCAAGGAGAGAAACCTGGATGTAAGTCAGGCCAGATTTCATAAACAAGAAGTCTAACAGTACTGAGGAGGCTAGACTAGGGGTGCTTACCCTAAAAGGGACTTATAAAGGGACAGGTTCACGGTTCAGCGCATGCTCATTTATCAAAATGCCGTTTTTCTGCCGGCACATGCTGTATCGTCTATGCAAGCAATATGATCATGTCATAATGTTTTCAAAGAACCAATCTCCACACTCTCCTGGCAGTCACTTGCACTTGATCAACCTTAATGTTTGCAAATAGCTGTAAATTAATCAACCATGGAATAAAACCTTCGGGTCAACAATAAATTCAGCGTTGGTAGTGTTGGCATAATTCACTAATTTTTTCTGCGATTTTAGTACTCCTCCATCCTACTTTAGGTTACTCTGAAATACAATTCTACTTTGAAATACACTCTGAGATCGCTGAAATACATGTGAGTGGGATTATTAACCGATAGAATTACTAATAAATTAGAAAGAAGTAATTTAACTAATGAGCATGCGCTTAACCGTGAACCTGTCCCTTTAAACAGAGCAAACTCGGTTGGGTTGCACAGTGGCATAATGGTAAGCGATTTACCAGCTCACCGTAGCAATACTATTTCTTTTAAGTTTTGAATCTGACAGAGGCGCCAATATGTGTGGCCAAAGCCTAGAATTGATGAGGAAAGTAAATAGTACGCGACTTTATACTTAATTCATACCAGCCGGAACGAAGTCCTCATCTCTGGCTTTCGGTTGGAATGTCTGAAAAATGACCTAACTATTAACCTTCCGTCAGAAAATTTCGGAATTTTTGGCTAAAAGGCACCCTAGATTTTGAAGATTTACGGTGCACTTGTAACTTTGAAGTCTGTCGGTTAAGATGCCATGAAACGTAACAGAAATTAAAACATGTTAGACATCGTAGACTTTGCTCCATACAGAAGGATACTACTTTTGAATTTACATTCAAACTCAAAGCAACTTTAAAATCTGAGTGTCTAACCTGATAAATTTAGAATTCTTAATTCTCAACTTTTAAAAAATCAGCTAAACAAGTCTCTGTTTAGCACATAACTAGGGGATTCCGATCTAAAACCACCGAGAAGGTTATTTACAATGTAAGAAATGCGTTGTGGTGTAGCAACGGAAAAGTCTACGGTTGGCTACCTGAAAAGTGCTCGAAAAACAAAATAACCTTCATTACCTGAAGATCCCGGTAATCTGGACCCAATGTGATTATGTACATGATTCGTTCCCACAGCGTCTGAACCAGGGACCAACAGGGTGTTAGGGCTTGGCAGCGCGGGTCCATAAAGCACTGTCTCCTCCTGTTCCTTACTGGGAAGGCACTGATTGAGAGCGTCCAATACAAAGTCTGGCATATGGTCCTCCCACATCAGGGTTGAGATCTGAATCGACTGGAAGTCCTCTAAATCTGCCCAAACGGGTTCGTAAATGGTGCGTTTACGACCGCATCGACTGCAAATATGAATTGACTATCTTCAGTAGGTGGAATATGATCTCCGTGTGAGGGTAGTCCTGAATAAGACTCTTGTTGACACAAACGGACTTCTCGACAACCTGTGTGGCAGTCACTTTCAGAGTCAAAGTGAGTTGTGTATCGTCAGTTGAGAAATGCATGGTGGGCTATCACAACGTTATATATGAGCACCTCTTGATTTTCATTTAAACATTTATGGCAAACTGCCCAAAAAGCCTTTTCCCCTCGCGTTAGGCATGCGCAATAAATCTTTTTGTTTGGTTGTTTTTCAGTGCTGGATATGTATTAGTAAAAATTCATTTTCTTGTAAACGTTTATCACATAAATTCGCAGAAAATTGCCACACAGGTGTAAATTATCAGACCCCAGTCGCTCAAAAGGCGAATAACGCTATCCGAGGACGAGGACTGCTACGGGGACGAGATTCAACTTAAACGTTTTTTCGCGTATTCTTAAACATTATTCACCCCGGAGAGCTTCATTCTACTTTTTTTTCACCTGAAAAATTAGCACGGTTATTTTTTTTGAAGGAGGTTAAGCCCTCTCCCGATTGCAAAATGATACAACTTGATAACTTGTTTTTCGCAAAAACCCGTAGTAGAATGAGGACGGTTATCGCGTTTTCCCGCCAAAATGACGCTGGTTCACGCGTGCGCACTACTTAGTATGGAGAAAATTTCGATCTCGTAGTCGTCTTCGTCTTAGAATCTAAAGCTCTCTAATAAGTGAATTCCCTGACCCGCCGATAACGAAGGGCGACTTACGTTGGTATGGAGACAGTTTTGACAATATGAATGACTCTTCCAGGGGGATAAAAAGTAGGTGTCTTGGAATGCTTGTTGCTAGGTAACTCAAAATGTTCCCAGGCCATCTCGTTGTCACGTTCCTGAGCGGCGTCACAGTCGACACACTTGCAGCCGTAACAGCAGACAAAAGCACAACGACATACGCAGCCACGCAGTATCTTCCACTACAACCAAAACAGGACCCGTTATAGCCCGAGAAACAGCCGATACTTCGCGGCGATGCCACCACTGGTTTCCCCGCGAAATGACGTCTGAGAAACCAGCGCAGAAATCTCATACTGACCCCGTGTTACCAACCAGACCTGGGTGCTGCTGCTACTGATTAGTTGAAGCACATTTCTCAGGCGGCACAACCAACAAAAAGCAGATGAATTTAGGTTTCTGGCACTCTACCCACCTACCCCTCCCCTAAGTCAACATTAACACTTACTTCTCGCTTAAGGCAAAATGTTGGGTTAGGGGAGGGGTAGGTGGGCAGTTTCCTCATCGGTATGGAATTTCTACGCTCGTTTCTCAGACGTCATTTCGCAGGGAAAGCAGTGATGGCTTCGCGAAATGTCGGCTGTTTTCTCAAGCTAGACCCGTTATTTTCTCTACAATGATTTACTTACAAGTGTTCAAGAATAACGTACAAAGCCAGTATATCACAACTGGAATAAAGAGGTCTAATTTAGTGAGACAGCAGCGCCAAAAAATTACCCTTTAGTCGCCGACTAAAGGGTGACAAATGCAGCTGGCAACACAAATCCGAATCTGAGTGAGATTTCCAAGCAAATTAATAAAAATAATGTAACCCTTCACGATTGGTTCAGTTTTTATTTTGATTGGTTGCCTGAAAAAGTGCCGTAAGATTTTGCGACAAGAAAGCTGAAAAACGTTCGGTTAACGGTTGTAACAGATATTGACATACAGCCACGTTCCCAGTCGTCCTCGGCGAGTTGGATGGCGTCACCTGCCAAGCCGCCTAGGACTTAGCTTAGGTCATGTTCAGACGTTTGACTGCGGTGTGTAGCCTAGGACACCACGCACTATTAGGTCCGGCTCCAAGCCTCCTTTGCTTCACTCGCATAGTGTGAACCAGCCTGGTACGAGGCTAAATGACACGTACACTTAAAGAAATGTTACTTCATTTGTACTTTTACATAATGTCACCACAACTGGCCATTCAAACAAGACTAAGGAGAATTTTTTTCGATGGCTTAATGAAAAAATATCCTCAACTCCAGAGAATTGGTGAAAATGAATACAGTGGCACTGACTTTATGAATTTCTTTACTAGTGATATTTTACGATTGACTCACCTTCGGAGTATTGGAATAAGATATCACCGCCATAATCTTATTGCGGAGGTCTTCAAGAGTGTAGAGACTTAACCTGAAGGCACAGAATAATGTTACTTGCATAGTTGATAAGGAAGAGAACGTTATAAATGGTTCGAACGCAGGAGTCATGTCATAGGTAGACTACGAGTAGTCCCCCATTTTTCCTCAGGGATAGTAGGGCGAGCGAAACGCGAGCGCGCGTGAAAATTACCCCACGCGAGAAAAGGCGACACGCGGCTTTTCTCGCGTGGGGTGACTTTCACGCGCGCTCGCGTTTCGCTCGCCCTACTATCCCTGAGGGAAAATGGGGGACTACTCGTAGTCTATGTCATAAGTAGGTGGAATATGATCGCCTGGTTGACAGTGACTGACATTCCGTCAACCTGTACAGAAGTCATCATTAAGGTGATGTTACACGGGCCGATTCGCAACGATGATTTTTTGCGCAACACAGCGTTGCAATGTTGGAACAGTGTTGCAACCATTTAAAACAATGTCGCCACAATGTTGCAACGCTGTGTTGTGCTAAGTCAAGAGCATTGTGCATCGTTTAAAGTTATAGTAACACAGTTGAGGTACAGTGTCTGGAACTCTCTTGGAGAACAAAAATTTGTTCGAGATAGCAGGTCACAACAGTGATGTACAAATGAATAAAAAAAAGGTCATGATTAAAATACCTTGGAATCATGTCTTTTCCAACAACGATAGAAAAAACAAAGTCGCGGACATATTTTGCTGCAGAAAGGCTGGGGAAAAGAAAAGAAATGTAAGTTTTGATCCTTGATAAAAACAAGAAAAAAATGTGAAGTGAAATTTGGAGAGGTTACAATCACAGATAATATCGATAGTTGAGTTCTTTACATGAACTTTACAGGGGCTGTTAGCAGTTTATATGTATGTGGGCTTATAAGAAGGAAGTGGCTCATTTGGGTAAACACGGTGTACAGACTACGAATATTAGAGATCTTTAGATTCGAGGACAGGGACGACTTCGGAAACGAGATATGACTTCATTTCTTTTTCTTTTTTCAAAATTCTCAAAAGATAGACATTTAGGAAAGCTTTATTTTACTTTCTTTCACCAGAAAAGTTAGCACTGTTATCTCTATTGAAAGAGGTTAAGCCCCCTCCCGATCGCAAAATGATAAAACTTCTAACATTTTATAAGTTAATATCGTCACTAAGACCCTAAGACTCGTAGTGGAATGACGACGGCTGGCGCGTTTTCCCGCCAAAATAGGGACATTAGGGTCCAACGACGCAAGGGCAACGAGAACCACGCTTAAAAAGTGAATTTGCGTTGTTTCAGTCTTTATCGCAATTATTCCTACCCACTTACTTTGTTAAATGCAGGCGATCCCTCCTGAAGTTGAATTCCAAGGGACCATATCGAAGTTCAGAAAACAAACAAAATTTCGTCGTTGCTTGCTTATGTTTCTCCACAAAATTAGTCGAAATTAGTCGTAGTCGTGCAAAAACAGCAAAGAAATGTATCAAAAAGTGTGATGCACGTGCAAACTAAAGTTGGTGTTTTCCTTATTAAATCTTTTGCTTTTTTGCCGTTCTCGTTGACGTCGCCGTCGTCGTTGCTCCCTGATCTAAAGGTCTCAATTCCCAGCCTCGACCAACACAAGGCAACAAAGGTCGATCATCAAACGTGTCTGGGAAACTGCCCACCTACCCCTCCCCTAAGCCAACATTAACACTCACTTCTCACTTAGAGTGGTTTTCGTTTGAGTGTCGTAAAACCAAAACCAAAGTAATTACTCTGGCCAATCACATAGGACACAGACAATACATTGAACCAATCAAAACTCGAAGTAATTACATGTGGCTGACGCAAAGCGCGGGAAAATGCATGCGAGCGCGTCACAATTGGCGTTGGTTTTACTTCTGATTGGATGAAAAAGTGGCGCGAATCTTTTAAGCCAATCGCATCGTGTAGAAAGTGCAAAACCAATTACTTTTCGACACTCAAATGAAAACCGCTCTAGGGCAAAATGTTGGCTTTGGGGAGGGTTAGGTGGCCAGAAACGTATAATGATCCGAAAGGTCTGTACCTGAGAGTAGCTCCAGGCGGTGAGAAGGCATAACAAAAGACACCAGGGTAATATGGACGGAGAAGCATGGCCAAGATAGCTGCTGTTCCAGCACCAAGAGAATGACCAACAAGAATCAGACGGTACGATTCTGTCTGTCTATCCTGTGAACAAGTACAATAAAAAAAATGGCTAAACTACGCTAAAAAGGACTAATCAAATGAGTTAAGCGAATCATCAAATATATAGACCCAAGCCATCCAATGCTGAGCCAAGCAAGGCAAACACGATATTTTACACGACGTGAGTTTTCTCCTCCCCTCGTCTCGCGATTCGCGCGGAAATGTCGTGTTCGCCTCGCTTGGCTTATAAAGCGCCTGTTATGCAGGCTATTGCTGAACCAAGGGTGGATTTCCACTGTCGTGTTCCACTGTTGTTGTCATTCTAACAAAATTTTTATCCTGGACTAACGCTAATCAGCCTTTCAGGAACCGGGCCCGGGGTACCAGAGGTTTTTTTTCGCGTGCGGCTTGTCTCTGGCACCAAGGGTATTTACGTGCGTACGCACGTAAAAATCATGCGACAGTGGAAATCCACCTTGACAAATCAAATGAGTTACCGGATTATATCAAGTATATTTTAACACCGGACTCTATAAAAACATGCAATCACCAATGCCCCTAATGCTCGCATTAAGAATCTCTCCTTTTCATTTCCACTACCAAGCAACAACTATATAATTTATTTATTAATCACGTTGCAAACTTTAAACAAATTCCGTAAACTAAAATACCAACCGGATCAGAATGAAAGGCTTTAGTAAGAATTCCACTATCCAGCTTCTTCTTAATAAATAAAGCAGCCTTTATCATGCCCTGGAATGATAAAAGATAATAGTCAGAGCCTGTTTAAGTGAGATGTTATTCAACCCAGTATTCCCTGACTCCAACGGATTTTTTCTTGCCCTCTTTGTGTTTCCTACACTAGTTAACTGATCCACCTTCGGCTAAGCTCTCCGTGATACCGTGAAAAAATAATCTTCTACCCTGCGATCAAACTCTCGATCTTAAGTGCTGAGCGAAGCAAGCCTTCATGTCTCTTTTCTAGCGCCGCTCGCGCGTGTCTTTAATGATTTCCCGCCAATGGAGAACTTGCTCTTAGGCTAAGTTTCTTCCGGAACGATGGACATGGTTGTACAAAATTCACAACTTATCTACCGGAAAGTGAATTATCCAGTGGAAAGTACTCGCCACACTTTAAACAGCTGGGACAAGAGTTTAACTTTAAAAAAACGGAGAAGGCGTGGGGGTGGATGTAGGGGAAAGAGTAGCGGAATAGAAATGCACTAAGATGCCTTATCACGCTAAGGACCCAATTTAAGCTCCCGCACTGCGAACAAATAGGGTCTACCTTTCCCTTACGCTACAGAAATGGAACAGGCAAGGCTGGTGCAGTGGTGAGAGCACTCGCCTCCCATCAATGTGGCCCAGGTTCAAATCCCGGTGTCGATGCCATAATGTTGGTTGAGTTTGTTTTTGGTTCTCTTCTTTGCTCTGAGAGGTTTTTCTCCGGCTACTCCAGTTTTGTCCTCTCTTCAAAAACCAACATTTCAAAGTTTCAATTCGACAGGTAATCAGGTTAATAAAGAACCACTAAGTGGATGTGGTAGCTCTAAATCGTTATTTAATTTATTTATTCAAGTTCCAAACCATGTATTTTTGTACATGTACCTTGTGTCCAAACCACTCATTGGGATTGCCATCATCCAGTGGAATCTTCTCCGCTTCCACTGAAAAATCTGTTAGGATGTCCTGCAACATGAATTCATTCAACAAAAATGAATTACATCGGATCTGCAGGTTTTTCAGTACTACAGTACATGCGCATAGACTGTATGAACAAATGTTGAAGAGACTGATTGACCCCAATTTTTTTACCTGAAGGGACAACGTTCCCCTGATGGTCACCACAACTGCTTTTTTATCATGATCCACACAAACAAAGAATGGTGTCTGAAATAACTAACAGAAAAATACATGTTGCAGTTAATTTTTTATTTCAATTAATTTATGTCTTTCCTTTGATTAAAATTCATTAGCATACCTTACCATACCAAAAAATAATAGAATAATGAAAATTAACTGAGTTAAAAAATTAACTGCAACACACACAAACAAAAAAAAAATAACGCCGCAGATGGAAGCAAAATTACCAATAAATGCCGCTCTCGAATAAACACCGCACCCGATCTGAAACATGCGGCCTTTATTCGAGGATTATATGAAAAGAGAGGCTCGGTACAACTTTGCCATCTACGCCATCCAGACAATTACGATTCCATCTCAGCAAAAACAACGAGACACTGGAACTTTAAAGGTCTGTTTTACATAATACTTTACGAACGTGTCACATTTTTCTGTGTGATTGTTACAGTTGATTTGTGGGTACAACAGCACCTTCCATCTCATTCTCAAGTCTTTGTTCAACGTGAAATTTAAATAAGAAAGTGGCCTTTCAAAGTCTCATCGACATTGACGATTACCGGTGGCCACATTGCCGCATTAATTAGGCTGCATAAAGAGCAGGGGCAGAGGGAGAGGAGAAGAGCTTTCACCCCTACCCTCCCCCCTTCATTCCTCTTTTTGCTCTTGTTTCAACTTTCGCGACGAACTCGCGCGGAAACGCTTGCAACGCGCGCTACTGAAGTTTGATGCAATCAGTGTTCCAAAATTAACTGCAAGACAGCAAAATGAACCCTTCTTGTTCAGGAATATCACTTATGAAATGTAATGTACCTTGTTGTGGTAACTAACATAAATGGTATCTCGGTTGTGAAATCCTGCAATCCTTTTCATTGCTGAGTAGTTACAGCGACAACAGTTGTCACTTTCAACATCAACAAACTTGTGTGATCTACGATCGGGAGAACGGCACCGATAACAGCATCTGTAAGAGACAAGAAGATGCATCATGCACATGTAAGTTAGATAAAAATCCACTGAACAGAGAAGAGAGAAAGGAGTTTAAGCCTTACAAGAAGTTCATCGTATGCACTACTTATATCACAACAGACTGATCTTTGCGCACTTTCTCTCTCTCTCTCTCTCTCTCCTTGAGTTTCTCAATCTTTCTTCTATCAGATTTTCCACAAAAGTACCAGACCTTCTGACAGAATAAGAGATTTGTAAATTCTAACCTTAGCTATTGTTGTTATTAATTTTTTCTCTCTCAGTTGGGACCACTACTTTTCTAAATACATGTACTCTTATATAATAGATAGTCCAAACAACTGACGCATTAGCACTAACTCAAAAGCTCTAGTCACAGTATTTTCATTACCTGACGTTTCTCAAGAGCTTACAACACCCACAACCAACGTTGTTCTTCATGTAGATAAGCCAGCCGTAAGCAGACAATGCATAATTCATGTAATAAACTATGTCCTTGAAAAGAAGCAACTCTCTCTAAAGTTAAGAAACAATGATAACAGTCAAAGAAATAGACCATTGAAAGTTCTGCGCCCCTAATTAGTACACTTCGGCCTCCAAAAGAATTCAAGTTTTCTTGTAGAAATTATCAACTTCATTTTTACCTTATTTTTTGCATACCTAATTACACAAAAAAATTGGAGGCTGTATTTTGCCGTCGAGTTGAACCCTTTTAGATGGGATGGCTGTTATGGGGAGGCAAGGTAGAAATGTAGCGCTTACAGCTGCTCTAAAACAGTATTGCTTACTTTGAGTTTTTATTTTCACCTCATTCTAATTTTTGCAAGTATTGAAAGATGGTGAAGATGCCAAAAACTACCGCTTATAAGAATTAATGGCCTGTACAGCAAAAACTAGTTAGCACAAAAACAACACGTTTCACATACCAAAGCAAAAAAGCTGATTAAAAACAAGGTCACCCCTGTGATGAGTGCCAAAGCATAAATGGTTGTATTTGTTATTACAATTAGCATTAAGTAATGTGGCGATGTGAATGTTTAAGTAGGTTATATAAGTTACTTCTTCATTTATTAAGGTGGCTGAACACAGTTTTGCGGGCGGTCAGCGGTCACTCGCGTGACGGCGTGTGTTTTAAATTAGACAAACACTGCAGTGAAAAAGCAATGGTACACAAAATCTACTCATTAAATTTTTGCGCTATTTGGCAGAATTTTTACTTTTATCGTATTTTAAATAATGAGAACTTTAAAATGTTGAACAGGCAAATGTTGGGACACATTTAATAATCCCAGTACAATAATTATTATATTATTGATTATCTAAAAACCCATCTGTTAAAATTTGGTCAAATAAGTTTCAAATGGTAATGATTAATATTATAGTGGGCTGTGTGCAAGTTTATAGGAAAATCTAATGAGCGATTTTATGTAAACTGAGGAGAAGCAAAATTTTAAGGTTGTATTCAATTGTTCACGTTGCCATGGAAACTACAAAAACATCAAATTTTACCCGTCAATCAAAATCCTTTATCAGTATATTTTTCACTTGCCAAGTTTCAGCTTGTGAGCTGCAACCTTCCCTTTGCCATGATTTGGCAAATGACATATATTCACAAACTGCCAAAACTGTGTTCAGCCACCTTACAGTAAGCATATTTCCCTCATGTAGCAGTCTCTCACAGGTGTTTCGACCCACAGCCAAAGCCTACTTCAACAACTTTATTGGCCATTATTATTAGCTTAAGTGCACAGATTTGTAAATCATTATACCATGCACTCATAATGGCTAGCATCACAAAAATCCAACATTTTAAGACATGATACATACCTTGTCTTTAAGGTTCAAAGTCTTTGCACTATCAGTTCTTTGAAATCTCAAGGATGATTTCTTCACACCTTTCTGTAAAAATAATAATATTTAACTTAGTAAGACAGGGTGTAAAAACAGTAAGGTTTAAAGCTTACCTGGGAAAGCTGTAGCTAGCATGTGCAAGCCTGAAAGACGTTTTTATTAATTTGAAAAAACCTTTTGAGAGCAGGATGGACACTATCAGAGTGTCTTCTATGTTTAAGTTATAAAATCAATTAACTATTTTTTCCCTTTACCATAATAACAACTGTAGTATCAAGGGACACAATATTTGTTATCCTCTATAGTAACAGGTTCCTTTATAAAATCATCATTAAGTGATATAATATTGTACTAAACTGGAGCAAATAAAATACAAAAATTCAGATACACATAATTATTTGATCGTCAGTGGTGTCCATAATAACTATTTTTGGCTTTCTTTCCTAGCCAACATTGTACTAACCTGAGAATCAGGCACTTGCTGTTCTTCTATTGCCCTCAGCAGAGAAACATGTTCCTGGTATTTTTGATATTTTCTTAGTAAAACAAGTCCTGCAGCAAAGTCAGATGGTACAACATCCATGTTTTGAAAATACTCTGCTAGCGTCCTAAACCACACAAAAATGTTTTGTGAACTTTCTTTTCATTATTTTATCTCTATATTTAAAAGTACAGAGTAACTCTCTTTTGATTGGGCTGGGTATACCTTAGGCAAGGTTAAACTCAAAATTATGCTGGCCAGTAGTCCCTGTGTAAGGTTGGATTTCATACATTTATACACCTACATGAGAAATTTCTGCAATTTGATTGGCTTAGAGCAGTGGTATTTCAGTTTAATTTGAAATACCTACATGTGAAAATCACAATCCTTTTGCTGGTATTAGTATAAACAAATAATAACATGATTATTTTGTACTTGATATTTTGCCAGTAGTCCCTTTGTAAGGTTGGATTTCATACATTAATAAAATAGAGACAATGTATGAAAGGCTGGCATAAATGTAAAAGATGCTCGAGTTTCAACTTTTATATTCGTGTACAACCCTCCATACACTACCTCCATTTATTTACATGGGTTAAATTTCTATGCGTAGGCATGTAACGTAATTATAAAATATCAAATCATACATCTTTCAGATGCACAATGCAGGATGTTCATCAATAATTTTAGGCACTGGAGATTGGAGAATTCTCCATTTACCACGCAGATTCATCCTGCATTGTGCAAGTGCAAGGCTCTGTCTTTTCCCAAAGAATTACAAGCCTACAAACTCACAGGCTAGTCAATTACCTGCAAGCAGATAACTGGCTAGTCTGTAGGCTGCAATAATTTCCAAAATTAACTGTAGGCTCTTAGCCAATGAGGACACAGATGGTGCACACAATGTATAATTCCTCACAGAGGGAGGGTCATTACACCCAAGCGGGGTGAAGGTTTATTAATTTATTAATCATGTGCGCAGCACACACAATGCACACGAGGATCGCCAAGTGAAGTGTGATCTTCCTTTGGTCATAAATATATCTCTCTTTCTATCAGTTTGGGCAAACGCAGTTGTCTAGCAACAAGGCAGTAGGTAAACAAAATCGCCACAAACCTGGCCTGGTTGTTTTAGTGGCTGTTTAAGAGTTTAAGAAACGCCTTTAGTGATAAGGTAGAAGTACCTTTAACAGAAAAAAGATGTGATCTGGACCATAAACTTCAAAATAACAGCAGAAATTGAGGTAAGAAAACATGCTTTGTGGCCTACTTCGCAGACGAGTTGTATTGTGCGGAACAGGACATGTGAGTTTCGATTCCTGACGAAATTCTCCTGTATTTTTTCTTTCTTTTTTTCGTTATTGTTTGCTTATTTGCTTTTTTTTTCATATATTTTCTTTTCCCTATCGGCTTGTTTCCCTTTTTTCCTAGTTCTGGCCCTTAGCCTCTGCTTTGCGAGGCTCTGTGATTCAAGCATTTCTTGTAGTAATAAAGATAATTCAGAACTCTGCCTGCCAATGACAAAACACAAATACGTCCTATTCTGCTGAAACTTATCCAACAGTAATTTACATGAATGCTTATTTAAAAAAATGACTTTATATAGGTAATACAATATTTCATAGTTCAATCTTTGCCCTTGTCACCAGCCGGATTTTTATTTTTTCTCAGTTGTCCTAAATTCAGCTACTCAGTCATGCTTATACATTGTAAATAGCCAATTGGTTTTTCTCTGGCCAGTTGGGATTCCACCATGTGGGCTATGATGGCCAAAGATTGAACTAGGGGCGTTCAGATTACAATTCCAACACCCTAATCACTTGACAAAGCTGCCTTCTACAGTATTACTTGCAGTTAAAGAGGAGTGGTGTACATGTACCTGTTAAAATTAGTAGATTTAAACCAAATATCAATACTGTACCTTCCAATGAATGTAAATACATTTTCATCTCCCTGCCTCCCAACTCCAGAACAGCAACAAAATTTCCTGAAGCATCCTTCCCAGCGCTTTTCATATTTGTGAGTAATGTGCCTGCTGAAACCTTGTGATGCATCAACGCTGTCGCCCAGCTGTGCATCTCGGAAATAAACCCAAGTTCTCCCGGCAGAATCAAAGGAACAATATATGATGATAATGACAGTAAACAGAAAAAGCCAATTGAATACCACGATTGCTCTAGCAATGTAAATTTCCGTTGTTAAATCACATATCATAGCATCAAAAAATATCCATTTAATTCCAATGGACAGCCATAATAATTCAATAATGGAAAGAGCAAGACGAACATAGAGAAGATGTGGTATGAGATTCCGAGGTTCTGTATCCATGATTGAACCTTTTCCACTCATCCAAGCGATTGTTAGTTCCATGACATTTGTCGCAAAAAGAAGTACTATGTAGCCACCCATAAAATAGTCTAATGTCTGCTCACAAACATGTTTATCCTGTTCCCTCACATGATGAACATGGTAGAAGCCATGATATATCCCCAGTACTGCTGATAATATTACCATCCTGAAATAAAAAAAGGGAGAATCCATGATAAAGTAGCATGTACAGTACTGCTAATTATCATTGATAAGGAACACTGCCAAGGAATGGAATTTATACCAGGGTTGTCACTAAGATTTCAAGTTGCCAGGTAAATACAACAAGTAGGCAGGGAATCAAACAGTTAGCGAATTCTATTGGTTCTATTTTTTTTTCTATTTTCCAATGAAAGTAGCCGAGGGCCACATTCATATCAGCCGGGGGAAATCCCCGGCACCGGCTCTTGATGACAGCCCTGTTCTATAGTCCCTCCAGAAGACATTTCATGGGGAAACTGCTAGTGGTAGAGATGCAAAATGTTGGCTGTTTCTCAGGCTACAAATTAACATTTTTTGCATCTTCTTTGATGTCCCTGGCAGAGAAACTGACCACCTTTAGGGATATTTCTTTATTCACTAAAATGAAAGGCTAGTGCCCGAGACATCTGCTTTCAATTCTTTTACAGTCCACTGAGGTAAACTGACTTTTCGCAACTCAATTTCATAAAAAACAAAATTTTGGTAGTTCACTCCCCACCCACACACTTGTAGCAACTCAGGGCCCATCCAAATGTATCCATTTTTATTTGAAAACATAGATTTTTTTCCTCCAGTTTGGCCTACCGTCCACAGGTATTCAGTGAAAATGGTCACCAAAAATGCATCTTTACAAAGACGCTCTGCAAAGTGCAGAATTCTGAAAATGCTGGTCACTCAGTTACATGTAGATAGATGAAAATGGAGGTTTTCGAATATGATGTCATACATCATTTACTACTAGTGTAACACATGCTCTGTGAGGGATGCTATTTTTTTTCCATTGTTTAGCATTTTCGTATGGATAACCGAAAATGATTCAAATATGTTACCTGTGGATGCATATTTTTTTTGAAAACAGTGGGAAAAAAATCTCCATTTTCAAAAATATCTAGATACGTGTGGTCTCAGTTTCTTTTGAAACTAAACAAGTTCATAGTTTTGGAAGTGGTTAACCAGAGCATTTAACCCACATTGATTTGAAGGTTAAGGGTTTAAAAATCCCAGAATCAGCAGTAATGTGCCCTGTGATGACTAAAAAAATAATATCTTTATGTTACTTACGAGATGGTTCAACTATTAGACCAAGTGTACGTTTTTACTTTTGTTGCAGTTTAAAAAGAAATTCAGAATAAAATTTTTCAAGCTAGTTTGATTTAACTTTTTAATCCTCTTTTATGTCAATTTCACTTTCAATAACAAACAGAGAAATTTATAATCAAACTAAGTTAAGACCATTTTAACCAAAACCTTTATTTCATCACACTACAATACACAATAAAACATTACAAGCAACAGTATAATTTCAGACCCAGCATTTCTCTGCTGAGAATAAAGGACATGGAAAAATTTAGTAGATGCTTGGTGATTTGAAGGAACTAAGAAAAAACAGTTTGCAATAATTTTCTCCTCTTCATAAATAAATAATAAGCTAAGGCGAATAATGAGACGTGTTTTTCATGAAAATAGGCTGAATGATGTCCACCTATGATGGACAAAACTCATTGAATTACTTTAAGCAATTTAAAACAGACGCTGGGAGTTACATTATAATTTCCTAAGATGTAAAGTATGTTTTGTCTAAGGAAAGGACAAACATTTCCAACAGCCTTCCTATTAGAATATTTCAATTTATGAAGATAATAAATCAACTGTATATTTACATCATTTGCAAACCACAACTTTGATGAAAGATACTAAAAAAGAAAGAAATCATAAATCATATCTGTATGCACATGCTTTAGCACACGAACCCAAGTTTGCACTTAATAAAATAAGGATAAAACAACTTTCGGGTGTAAATTTCATGGACTTCAAGGGAACATTGTTAATTTCAACAATTCTGAGGTTTAGAAGCCACAGTATTTTAAGCAGTTAAAATAATACCCCCCCCCCCCGAAAAAAACAACAACTCTCTCCATTATTCTTAAAATAAAGACATGTACAAGCTATGATCATCTTAAATAATTTCTGTTATTGGACCAAGCAAATTCTAAATGAGTTACACTGTCTTCATGTCCACTTCCTAAATAACTTGCTTTATTAAACATACTTATTTTACTGGCAGATGTTAACTGTATAATTTAGTTGTCAATTGAGATCATACCAAGTACATGCAAGCTGTGGTTAAAATTTTTTTTTTTTTCTGCTTTGAAAACGTGTACAAGCCAACGCAATTTTTAGTTCCATGTCAGACTCCAATTCAGTAAAAAAAGTTTGGACTGAAAACTTTCAAACTGAATTAAAATTTGAGACTCAGCATAAGAATTAAAACAAATTCAAATGAAAGAATTTCTACAAAAATAATAGAAATGAAAATTGATGAGTGGTTTGTAATCCATGGTGTTAAGCAAATTATTGCAAAACCTTTGTAGATATGAAAAGATAATAATCCTTAAACAAATAGGACAGCCATGAAATTTATAACTGTTACAAAATCACATGATCAAAAACCACTACCTTAAAATAGATCCAACAAATTTCTACGTTTTTTATGCGTGGGAAGACAGAGTTTGGGCAGTTTTAATTTAACCAACTTATAAAACATTTGGTCACATCTTCAAAACGGATATGCGTGATCTTATTCTTAACCAATGCCTGATAACACAACCACATTGTAGTCCAGATGGAACAAAATTGAATGGCATTCTAATGGTTCCAAAATCCAATAGAAAGCATTTACCTTGTAAAGGCACCTTTAAAATAATATAATCTTTCTCTGTAATATAGTTGATTAAACACATCCTATATCCATCCTACTGATTTGTGTACAGTTTCTTCTTATGTAAATTGGGCTCTTTTACCATAAAAATGTTATCATTTGCTCTCTTATAAGCAATGATGATGTCAAAATATTTACTGTATCTGCAGGAACTCAGTGAAGATCCTTTCTTTGAACAGCACAACTAAAACAGAAAAGATGGGCGATTGTGTGTAATAGATGTATTAAATGTGAGGCATCAACCATCTAGAAAATGCCGCCGCCTCAGGGCAAAAAGAATGCTTAAATGACAACACATAGAATTTATGCTTCATAAAGGTCAGTGCAATATGTGGTTAATTGCCTCCAAAATATTGCAGGATAGTAGATACTTGATTGACTCATCTACAGTTTGTTTAAACAACCAGGAACATTGTAAACTCACAACACAGCAAAGAGATTTTCATAGCACTTTGAATGACAGAAGGCAGACAGCAGAAAACGCCTGTGTGACAGCCTTCACATTCTTCACATTGATAATTTTTGTATTTTTCAATTTTGTTATTTTTTGTGTTAAATATGCAAGGAGAGATATCGGACTCGAAATTATTTTAACGTAAGTTGAATACTAGTACAATAAATGAGCCAAAAGAGAGGGATTTCTTGAGTAGCTGGTGATAGAAGCTGTGAAACTGCAAGAGTAAAGAAGCTTATTTCTTCACATTATTGTAAACATTGACATACTTGGCAATGCTTGAGTAAGCACTAATGGTATAAATTAAATTGAAAAAAAAAAGTAACAGACCTTTGCACTGCCATGAAAATTAATTTTGTTAGTAAAAATAAATCGTCCATGATCTTGCCATTTGTAACTTTGTGAATGCTCTCACTCTTCTTGCTCCACTAATCAAGCTTAAGACTTAGCCCATATATCTTCCAGATGTCTAGAAACCAAAACATCACAGACACCTCCTTCATTCATCATCTCTCTTTTTAGAAAATACTGGCATTTGTAACAAATGCTCAGTGTGTGCCCCTGTAATTTCAGCCATTTTGGAATAGTCTTGTTGCGCTTATTTTAAAATGCCTGCAAAAGGATACTTCGATCTCGAAATAAATTCATGACATGTTTTCGCACCAGGAACAATGCGGGTCCTAGTTCTGTTATATTGCACTTGGTAACTTTAAAATATCACTCACATGTCGGCAAATTACATTATGTCTAGAACTATTTCATAGAAGATCAGTACCTTGTTAAACTGTTACTACGATTTGAAACGCTTTAAAAAGTACAGAAATGAATCGGCGTTCTCGAAGAACATTTTGGCTCCTTAGGAATTTTAGCGATGCGGTATGTGTGACTTTGAGCAACCTACGATATTTGTAACACCGAAACGTAAAATCAAATCAACAAATCGGGTGGTGAGAAAAATAAACGAGAGACTGGAATGACTCCAAGCAAGGTAAATGATACGGTAGAGAACAACAAGTAGATAAAATGTGCAACGAATCGAACAAATAAACTTCTTTCATTGCTACAATGAAACAAAACGTGCAGTGCCAACAAAACAATAACGAATTCTATTTAGCGTGTTTTGTCAATTTTCTTCACAACGAAAAACGGATGTTGAGCCTTCCGACAGCAATTTTAACTAATGCTCGATTCAATATCTTTATCTGCAATAAAAGTTTTAAGCTGTAACATACTTAAGTATTCCGGTTAAAACACGGTTACACGAGCTATTAAATAAAGCTAAATACTACATGGAAAATTAGTCGATTAGATTGGTTAAGGAGTTCACAAAATGACATATATTTGCTCACTCACCACAGTCCTCTGAAAACAAACGCAATTCCAAAAGGAATGACTAAATCATCACTTGCGACCATCCACCGACGTTTAAAGACAACAATCCCCGGCATATTCAAATTTCCAAGACGCGAGTTACTTCAAACTTCAAAGCACGTGAAGTGATTAAGCTGAGCTTTATGTTGTGCTTCTGCTGTCCTCGTCTGGAATAATTTACAAAGATCCTCCTTTCAACAAAAGTAAACTAATGCTTCAAGTCATTAGCGTAATTACTGCTAAATCAACACAAAGAAATATTTTCTTAGGAGAGGAGATAACTCCCTCCTTCCTGAAAGAACTCTCCAAAAAAAACAATACTCGTATGCATAATTTCGCGCATTATTTAAAATTCAGCGTTGCGTGTGAACCGTGGGCTCAGAAAGGGCGAGAAATGAACATGATTGGTTATTTACGCATGTCGGTAAATTCAAAATTCGAACAGGGCGATGGAATTTTCTCTAATTTCAGTGCGGTTTGTTTGCAGATATTTTTTTATTTAATAGACCAGAAAGTGAGTTTATTTTACCAGATTAAGTAATCTAAGTGTTAACTTAAAGAAAATGTTCAATTGAAAAAAATATTTCTGAGGAATCGAGAGAGTAGATTGAAGTCGTCATACGCAAGTCTGTTCTGATTCAAGATGGCCGTCACAAGCAACTCGAAGGAGGGAACAGCGCTCGGGTTTTCTCTGCATCTTCGCGCCGAAGAGGCGATAGCTAAGTTCGAGAAAGAAATCAAGGATGACTTTAACTACCTACATGAGATATTATCTGAAGCAAAACAACATTTTGGCCGGTAAGACTTTAAATAGCCACTAAGAGCTTAATCTGAAGCTTGACTAATTTTTGTGAACTGCATAATATAATCGATATCATTGTTGTTTGGAACTAGTTACTTTTTCCAGCTGAGATAAATCTACTGGCTGTATGGGTATTGATATTTAAGGTCTGATATTATGTACAAGTTTGACAGCCATGTCTTGTGAGTTTGGGAACATCACAAGGCTTGGTTTGTGAATAAGCATGCTTAGCTTTGTTACTGCGAGGTTTTTAGCATGCAGCTAGTTTATAAATCTGGTTAGAGCGAGAGAGAAAGGTGTGCCTCATTAAAACTACCGTGATTAAGTACAGAATGCCATACATCGCTACTTTTTTCACATTATAACTCTCAAACTTGAAGTAAATTGCATGTACCGGTGATAGTACTGTGTCGTCATATATAAAATATATATATATACCCAGTTGTTCTTGTAGTTGTCAGACATTTTGTGTTTCCTTAGGCGTGACAGCAACGTTCTTCTTCCCAAAACACCCTCAATGAAAAGAAAACGTCAGGAGAGTGATGAAGAACAAAGTAGTGATGACAGTTTGTTCAAAGTGACAAGAGAAATAAAGGCCCCTAAAACACAAGGTTATGCATCACCACTGACAGTAATAGATGAGGATGAGCCTCTGGATTGTAGCAGTGTTACAGGAGAAGATACCAAACAAGTTAGTGACAAGGGACAAACACGAGCTACAAGGGCAGGGACTCGGGCTAAACGACAGCAGCCAAAGCGTGGATCACGGAAAAAGATGCCAGTGGCAAATGAGGAACAGACAGATTCATCCTCGATGGATGAAAAGCCAAGAAGAATCACTCGAAATGCAAGGAAGAAAATAGAAGAAAATGAAGCTTTATCCTCCAATGAAGAGAATAAGATGCCCAAACGATCCACGAGAAATACCAGGAAAAAACTCAAGGATGCTGCAGAGATTTCATCTATAGAACAACAACCACCGCAACCTGTGATGGAGGACAGCACTTCAAGTGCAACTAAAAATTTAAAGGAATCTGGAGAAGTTATGCCTGAAGTTATTTTGAAACAGGAACCTGTGTCACCTGTCAAAGAAACACAGCCACTAAGAAGAAGTACAAGAAACTCAAATTCAGGCCAAGAAGGTGCAAAAGAACTTACTGTCCCAGTACCTGAGACTCCAGATCTACCTGCTGACGCAGGAAAATCTCCTCCTGCATCAGCCAAGACCTGCAAAGCAAGTGTCCATTTAGTGCTACAATCACCAGGATTTAATTTTGGAAATGCAGCAAACCCTGTAGTCACTTCAAGTCCCTGTGTTGAGCAAGCTCATCATACTGGTGATTTTACAGTTCATGATATCCTGCAATCTGAAAAGAAAGATACAACAGACGGTAATGATGTTGTGACTGAGTCTTCACTGTTCCCTAACACACCCCAGCAGTCAATAGACATTTGCAAAAATGAAATACTCAAGTCTGAAAATAAGAGAGACCCTGGTTTTACTGGGAAGAAAAATCATATTGAGAGTGCAATCGACCATGAACAAAACTCGGATGCAACAGAGAAGATTGTCGCTGAAACAAGACAAAAAGATGATGTCAACAAGACATATGAAACTGGAATAAAGTCTGGAAGAAGAAGTACACAAAGAAACAGTGGATGGCGGCGGAAGAGCAAGCGCTCCAGTCTCTGTATGTCTCCAGGAGACAGACAGCAAGCAGTCAAGAAGAGCAAGGCAAAAGCACCAGGAAAGAGGAGTCTTGTCAAAAGCTCTGTTAAGCTTAAGCTGACACAATCAAAGCTCATGCCAGAATTGAATTTGAATGGTTCTGTTCAAAGCAGTGCTGAAGAACCATCAGAGCCTGCTCTGGAAGGTGTTAGAGTGAGGCTGTTTGATAATTTGACGAGTGAGAGTAGTACCTCCAGTGGAAGTTCAGCTGGATCTCCTAGCAGTTGTAGTAGTGCTGAGGACAAGGCTGATGCTCCGATGGAAAAGCTGGTGGAAGAACCTGATGATGGTGATGTTGCAGAAGTGTTTCATGACTGTAGAGCAACTGAGATTCATGATGATGATGAAGCTAAGAGTGAACAGAATGCAAAGAATGACAGGTGTGCACTTTAGCTTAGTCATGTCTGGTACATGCTAGTGAATTCTGTTCTTAACTTGCCTGATGGGCAAGTGCTCGCTTTTGGGGAAATTCAAATTACATACTAGGTACTTTAAGACAAATTGAACATTCACATGGACTGAAAGCCATTTTTCAAACTGATCTAACAAGTTTAATCTGCAAAAACAAGTATCACATTACATTTTATGTAAGACTAGATGTTGTGTGATCCACGTAATCTTCAGGTAAAAACTATTTAAAAAAGGACACTTTAGGAGAGTGTTACATAATGGAGAGGAAGGGACTAGAACGATAGAGAACAAAAATGTACTTGTGAAGAGACTTAGAAATTTCACATTAATAAGTTAGTAAGAGGGAAAGCTAAGGTAACGTCAGAGGATGGAATCTATTGCTGACCTGACCCACAAAGAGCGAGAACTACATGCAAATTGGGTTTAATTTTTCATATTGTGTTACCTATTTTGTATTCACTTTTTGATGTGTATTTTTTCAATCTTAGTGGTGTTCTGGCATGGTCTTGTGTTGCAGTGTTCCTTGTTTTAGTACATGCCCTGGTGGGGAGGTGAATAGTAGTAGATATATACTGGACACAAGATGCATATCTAGCACTTTGCTGCAACCCAAATTTTGTAACTACCGACAGTCAGGAGTGAATGAGTGACATTGATTTTATCCTTTGAAACAGTGATAAGTCACCAGCTGTGGAGAACTTCAAATCACCGGTAGCAAGTCATGATACCAGTGGTAGTGAAGGCACAGAAGCTGCATCAGGAGGAATGACTGACGAATTCAAGACACCTCCACAAGAGAAACAAGAAGCTGTGAACAACCCCCCACAGAAGGTAAGGAGATCTGTATTCATTTGCATAGTGATATCAGGGCCATCCTGATAGCAGAGAAAGACTGCATAAAATCGAGTAAGATCTTTGTTGTGGAGATAGTTTTGAACACAGGCTTTTGGTTATGACCATCAATTAAATTGCATTTAGCCATGTTCATTGCTGATTGCTTATTACTAATAACTTATATTGCATAAATATCAATAAAAAAAAACCTGATCTCTGGTATAAAAATAAGATGATTAATTCTATGAATGATATCTTGTTTTTCTGTTGACACCAGGCCAAACCAAACAATATTGCCCTTGTGCATTCATTTATAAGAAGAAACACTCCAAAGAAAGTAGATCCAGAGGTTTGTAGCTATTCTTTTCTTGTTTACTTAAGACAGGTAAGGTGTACCAGAGGCATGGCTCGAAAAAAGTCCTGTCCAGTACTCCGAGTCTAGTAGATTTTCTTCCTGGGCAGGAAACTTTTAAAACTTACTTACCCAATGGGTAAGAGTCCTGGAGAGTCATCCTCAAACAAAATCATGAACTTACGGCACTTTTCATATGACAGAACTCACCGGCCAGACCATTCTTATCACAACAATGATTTCCCTTTTAATCAAAACTCTCCAACCAGATCAGTCAAATCCGGAATAGTATGCGTGAAGGAGATGGTTTTTCAGAAAAAAACCTCTTGGAAAAAGCTTTTTCATTTTCAAACTGACTGGTTGGGCAATGGTCTGGCCAGCCATTTCTGATAAATGGAAAGTGCCCTTAGATGAGCAAAGAGTGGCCCTGAGCAAGAAAATGGTTGGGCTGCTTGCCCAAAGTACAAGCGGGAATTCAAGATTTGTCAGCCCTGCAGTGGACCTAAAAACTTAATATCGTTGCAAAGTCAGTGGTAGTTCTAACTTTTGAGGCTGTGGACAAAATCATTATATGCTGCGAACATTCAAATAAAACCTCTTTCATAGTTGGTAGTACTTTCACCTAGTAGAACAGTGGAATCCCATTAATACGCTCACCAATGGGTCAAGTAATACTAGAAGAGCTTTAAGGGAATCATGTGCAGTCAACTGCAAGAAAAATTCAATCCACAGGGTATAATAGGAATTATAATACTTGGATTTCTAGTAGTTATAAAGTAGTTCTTGCATTCTAAAAGGCGTTCACCAAAATACAGCCACAGACGGATTGGTATCTACAGCGTTCATAACTGCATTCATCCCCCCAAAAGAACTAAAAACTTGGCTGGAGCTCTCCCTCTTCTCATTCTCTTTCCTGTGCGGTAATGATGGTTGCACAGACTACCCAACCTGGATCCTCAACTTTTCAAATGTGTTGATTTGAAATTTCCAAACAATGCATTTGAAATTCAGGACTTCGCCTTTCAACTGAAAGCTCATCGTTCCTCCATCGTTCTATTTTGTAATATTTTTTTTCCTCAGGAAAAACACAAGCAACTGCGTATTGCATTAAAAGAGAAGGAGGTGAAGGAAAAAGAGAGGCGGGAACAAATTGAAAAGCAGAAACAACGTGAAATTGAGGAGCGAAAGAGGTGAGCCGAGTTTGAAGCATTTATTTAATTTTGTTTGGGTTCATTTTTATCGCCTGCGAGATAAAATCTTTTAGTATTTACCAAATCAGTGAATAGCAATTTTCGCGCGTGTTAATTGACTCCCGTAACTCGGAATGTTTTGGCTATTCACTGTTTTGCGACCGGAGCCAAGATGGCGTCTCATTTCGAGACATTTTCGGAAGACGAAATTTGTGCGATAAATGAAGCAGTCGCACAAACAAATACCAAGAAAGCGACGAACTTTGGCTTCTCGGTGTTCGCTGGTAGGTAGAGAATTATTTTCACGCTGAATCTGCAACAAAATCGTAAAATGCACTTGACAAAATCCCCGAAATGTTTGTTAATTAGTATAGGTAATAGCATGATTTGTAGTGATATTTGGCATAAATACCACGAGTGATATTTCAAAATTGTTATACATAATTTCACGAGCCGTTAGGCGAGTGAAATTTGACACAATTTTGAAATATCACGAGTGGTATTTATTCCAGATATCACGTACAAATCATGCTATTATTTGTTTATACTACTACCCGCAAAGGTTTTGTAATTTTCACATGTAAGTATTTCAAATTAAGCTGAAATACCACTGCTCTAAGCCAATCAAATTGCAGAAATTTCTCATGTAGTAGTATAATAAACAAAGTTCCTACTAAGTGACGTTTTTAATTTACACAAAGTTCCTTTTTTCATTTTTATCCAACTGATTTGCTAAATACTAAAACAACTGACCCCTCAGGGTCGGTGAACAGCGCTAGATATATACCTCGACCCTTCGCGTCTTGTTGTATTTCCACTACTATTCACCTCCCCTACGGGGAATAGTTGTTAACTATTTTGACACGCTCATTTGCCGTATAAAGAAATTCCGCACTTTCCTGTACATGTCAGGACTGTGATTTGCCGGCAACTGGTAGAGAAATGCAAAGCGCGTTAAGCGCCATGTAAAACAGTTTCGTTCGATGTAGAAACCAAAATAATCCTAAGAACTACTTACTGAGAACAGTGAAGCTGTTGACCGAATTGCGTAAAAGAAAAATATGTTGATGTCCATATCTTTGACACATTAGTTAGCAGACAGTAGAAACTTTTTTTTCTCCACATTGTAACTTCAGGAGAAGAGAGGAGCGAGCTAAGAAAGCGGCAGAACAAAGAGCTGCTAAGCTTCAAGCGCTTGAGGAGAAGAAACGGCAAGCTGAAGACCAGCGACACCTTAACGAGGAAAAAGCCAAGAAACTTAAAGAGAAAGAAGACGAGGAGAAAAAGAAACAAAGACTTCAGAAAAGAGCTGAGCTGGAAGCGAGAAGAAAGCAAGAGGAGGCTGCTAGACAACTGCGCAAGAGAGAACAGGAAGAGGAGGAAAAGCGCCAACGGGAAGCTATTCAAAGGAAACAGGAGTTAGAAGAGAAGGAAAGGCAGAGGAAAATTGCTGAGGCAAAGCGTCTCCAAGAACACCGAGAGAAAGAGTTAGAAAAGGAGAGAGAGCTGGACAAACAGCGGAAGCTAAGGGCGATTGAAGAGAAGGAGAAACGGCTGCGAGAAAAGGACGAAAAGGAGAGAAAATCGCGGGAAGAAAAACTGAGAATTGAGCGAGAGAGGGAAGAGAAGGAACGGGCACGAATTGCGCAACTTATCCGGGAGAAGGAAGAGGCCGTAAGACGCGAGAGAGAACAGCGAGCCAAAGAAGAGAAAGAACGGCAGGAAAGAGAAAAAAGGCTCAGAGAAGAACGTGATGCAGCACTACGAGAAAAGAAGCGCCTGGAGGAAAGGGAGAGAGAAAGATTACGTATTCTCGAGGAACGAAAATTAGCCGAAAACCAATCATCGTGCGATTCTTACGACATGACGCCCCCTCCGGTAAAGGTAAAACGCCAGCCATCATCGCAAGAGAACTACAACATCGAAGACTTAAACAGCGACGATTCCACTGACGAGGAAGATAACCCGAGGAAAAAAATCCCAGCTTGGGCGAGACCACCTGCTCTCACGGCCGCCATCTTTAAGCAGGAATACTCGAGCATTGACGTGAACAGTATATTCGACAGCGTTCCTGCGCCGAACTTGGAGGAAATTTTTACGAAGAAAAAGCAGCGATACCTTCATCGAACAAGTTCGGCGATTTGGAATTCACCGCCTCTACGGCCAGTGAAAAAAGGAACGTTAGTCTAGAAGTAACTTGTTTTCAAGTTGAATATATTTTTTAAGACTCCATGAAAGCTCGTTGTAGGACAGACATGAAGACACCAGTTGGCTGGTTTTATTCACTGTAAATAACTCCCGTGTTGCTGTTCGCCACTTTAGAAACGGGAAGGGAACTAAAGGCAAAATACGTCCCGCAATTGTTTTTTGGGATCGCTACCGGGAGACGCGCCGGTCAGCTATTGGCCAATTTTTTTCCCAGTAACAGCCCCAGTTCCTTTCTCGTTTTTCATAGTGGCCAATGCTGTAGAAGAAATTTATCTTTATTTAGACTAATTGCAATCCCAAAGGATTCTTGCAAAGGCGAGCCTATTACTCGTTATTCTCTTCCAGTCTTGCTGCGACACCTTGCCCTCTCAGCGGACTGAATATAAGGTCTGCTAGGAATCTGTTTCATAATAGGATAATCTACAAATAATTGTTCAAATTTTCAGTGACTCGCCACATGTTTTTTTTGAGAAATTCAATTGTACCCCTTTCGCTTAGTTTACGGTTTCATCATATTGTACTGCTTTGATGTTTTTTAAGCTGGTATTGTGAGAAGTCCTTTTCTTAGAGTCCAGCGAAGTCAGTTCTTTTGCACTGAAAACATGCTTACGCACATTCGCGTTCGAATCAATAGGCAGTTTTAGCAAGGACAACGCGTGCAGATCCGGAAAAAACCGGCTTGACCAACGGCCCCGGAAGCCGCGTCCAGTTCTTTTC
Source organism: Porites rus (assembly GCA_964035705.1). Classification (NCBI taxonomy): domain Eukaryota; kingdom Metazoa; phylum Cnidaria; class Anthozoa; order Scleractinia; family Poritidae; genus Porites; species Porites rus. The sequence goes on from OZ037996.1 coordinate 40,231,856, forward strand.
GCGCGCTTTCTCTTTGCCGTTTGACGTCGCGTTGTTTTAGCTAAACAAAACGACTCTGAAAGTGGAGACCTATAGATAAGAGAACAACTACGAGTACTAAATTCGATTAAACGTTTTACGTGTATTGTGAAAAAAAAAAGAATAACCGTAATGCGTCGTATTTTTTTTTTTTCTTTTTAACCAGGAAAGTTAGTACTGTCATCTTAATGGAAGGAGGTTATGCCCTCTACCAATCGCGCTTTGATAAAACTTTTAACACTTGATAAATTGTTTCGGCCATTAGACAGTTTCTTGCTAAAACTCGTAGAAGGACGACGCCTATCACGTTTTCCCGCCAAAATGACGCTGGCTCACGTGTGCAGACTACTTGGTATGGAGAAAATCTCGTCCTCATCTTAGAATCTAGTAGGTCATTTCGAAGCCAAGATTTGAAACTCTGAACCTCTGACACCCGCCTTTATTTGCAAATGACTAGTAGCTACAAACTATTCTGAAAACAAAACTAGACTCTTCAAAGTATTCAATTTGATATAGTTTGAATGATTTTAGCCTGTATGCAGTTCCTTTCCGCTTCACGCAATGAAGACAGCCGCTGCAAATCAGACAAGAAAAACTTTTGATTATGAAGGACTCATACTTCGAGCGCTTACCAAAGGTCAGAACTAACCGGCTGGACTGGTCATTTTGGAGATGTAATAGGTTTTACTCTAGAGTTTTCTTTTAACACCTATCACTACCGTGTATGCTATTTAGTAATAGACTGACCTGACTAGAAAGTCTTGTTTTTAAATAGTAAAAATTTCTTTGCGACTACACTGGTCTAGCTGGCCAGTGTTGACTGTACTAATGGTAAGCGCTCTTGATAGAGTGCAAAAACAGAGGTGTCGATTGATGTACATACAAATCACTTGTATATAGTCCATTTTAGCTCATTTTAGGCAAAGAAAACCTGTGCAGTATGAGGATTTCGTTTGAAATTTAAAGATTCATTGTCGATTTACAGTGCCATGTGCACTTGAATGGGGGCCACATCAATTTGTTCCGAGCCTGTTTTTAGTTTGCCACATTGTGTTCTCTTTACATGGACGAAACACTCCTCGGGTGGAAATAATCCGTACAGGTCTATCTAATGCCGATAAACTTAATATTTAAAGGGGCAAAAGTCTTTAGTGTGAGTGGTTGAACATTTTTTAATGGCATTTATTATGTACATACCGAGACATACTGGCCGTTTCACACTAGAGACAGGTTGTTCGTTTTGATCTGAAAACGGAAGGGTTGTGAATGATACTCCGTCTGACTTTATTCTTCCGTGGAGGAGAACAATAGAAATGTTGTGTGAGGGAAGACAATGGAAATTAAGGAGGAGCGAAATAATTGAATTGTGAAGGACTAGGAAACGGAGACTATCAGGTTTAGTTGTTAGAAGAACCATTTTCCCTCACTCTTATTAATATGCACAAATTGCACGTCATAAATCAGAAACGGAACGTGGAAAATAAGTGTGGAAGGAAATAAAAATTGGATAACAACCTTACGGCTCAGTGATTTTAGGCCACACGAGAGTAGGCGCTTATTTCTTTGTTAGAATGAATCAACCAATGGATGCTTTTCTTATTTTCTTGCCCCAGTTGATCCAAAGCTGGATAGCGCTATCTACCGGATAAATCTCTATTCAGTGGAGTAACGCAATTGGTTTTCCTAATGCTTATCTACTGGGTAGAAATTTGTCCAGTGGTTTGAACTATCCAGATTCAACCTCGTTCCCAGGGTCCTCTCCCGCTCGGTCTCCCTTGGCAACACAGCCACTACATATCCACCACGATAAATTGTCTTTAGGTACTGAACCTGGTTTGCTTTAAGATTGATATTAGAGTAACTGCTACTGGAGCTTGCAAAGTGAAGGCTATTGAAAAACATGACGCACGTTAATTATGGCGGTCGAAATGTTTCGTGACTCTTTTCCAAATAGCTTCTCTTTGAAGGTGACAAAAATATTGTCGACAAAATTTTGAAATCAAAAGACCCCTCCCTTACATCATTTGTCCAAAGGACACGTGACCAGACCAGGGTTTCTCTCTCTCTCTCTCGCCACGGGGACCGAGAAGGAGAGGACCCTGGGAACGAGGTTGATCCACATTTGGAATAACCAGGGCCAGAACACCACTCTTAAACATTGATAATATCGATCTAAGAATAACTCAAAACCTGTCGAACCGTTGAAAGTGGTCACTGCATTTTAATTCGTAATGAGATTCATCGAATTTTATTCACGAGGTAAAGACAAAGCGCTCTGACATCATCAGCGTTAATGCACTCCTGTGCAAAAAACGGATGAAGAACAGTCCCTTTCTACAATACTGGTAAACGATTTCATCGTGATTAACAGTATGTCGTTAGGTTATAAGCTTTTTCTTGGTTACCTTTACAGGTTACTTATAGTTAACAATTTTCTGTACATGTTGATTTGTTTTCAATCGATCGAAGCTTCTTTTTGACATTAAGGATCCTAAGTCTCATTTCACGGGATGAGTACACCGATGGTAGTTTACTGCAATACGAGCCAAGGCCCTCTATAGCCCGTCTCAGTAAAGTATTGTTATGTCCTTTTGCTTCTGCAAGAACAGAATCATCGAAGATTTGAGGTAAAAAACCTTCGCAAACGACGTGTAAATCTTGGTACAGCATGTCTGATGAGCAAAATCCCTTGCTGGAATCACAAGTTGACAAACAAAAGCGATTATTTCCTACCCAACACACCTCGTCTGACAGACATTCTTTTCGCTCCAGATGATCCTTAATGTAAAAATAGGGAAACAACAAATCCAAATCAATAATTTTGACAGATGCGTTGCTAGTGATCCCAAAATTTCCTAGGTGTCCGTCACACTGCTGCACTAGGCCGTAAGGATGTTCCGACAGGCTCATTATCGTATCGAGCAAGGAATATGCAAACTGAAATTTTTCCCTTCTGCTTGGAAAATGTACCGAAAAGAGGTTAGAAAATATAGGGTAATCATTCAAAGCCAAAGTCCTGATTAAAATTGTATCGGCATATTGCGCATAAAAAGCTGCAGCATGAACGATTTTTCCGACGTAGTAATTGAAAGTAACCTGAAGTGGCTCTAACAAATCCCCGGGGAGTTCCAACAGTTCCCAGGTAGTTCCAAATATTTTTGAGGCGATAAGAGGCACTTTCTCGACTGCGTACAGTCCACCACAATACCCATAGAAATCCACAGTGTGCTTGCTGTCATTTAAAGCTATCAACATCAAGGGTTCTATAAACTGCAGTAAGGAAATGAATGTTTTGGCCTCGGTACCTGTCACTATCCCATCACTGTTTCCATCTCCAAGAATCGCTAAAGCAGATGTTAGTTTGTGGCATTGAGAGCAATCTCCAAACATCGTTTTTGCTCTTGCGGAAACGTCGTTCTTATACATCGCCGCTGCATCGCTGTCTTTTATGTCCTGGCGTATACTGAACTCCTTGAACCAGGTCACATTGATTTTAAGTATAACTTGCTTGTCCCCCCAGTCTGCCTCATAGATTTGCTTTTCAGGCACTGTTGAGAGACACTGTCCAAGCTGAATTTTATTATGTTCGCAAAGATCAGAACAGAGCGATCCAGACACCTCTCCTGCTTCATATGCTGAACACTGAAAAAGATAACAAGTCCGTCAAAGTAAGTAATGGACGATGGCGCGAGGGGAAGCTAAGAAGCAGCGGCTTTTACCCAATTCCTTCTCGGCCCGTTAACAATCCCCTCCGGCTTCGCGAGAAACACGTATGACTGAACAAGGGCCGGACTGACTCAACCTAGACCCAAATAAGTTCCTGATACCACAGTGAAAGGGAATCCGGTTTCCGGAACAGGGGAAATTTTTGCTCATGGAATCCTGGATCCTGGGCTTTGGAATCCGAAATAAAGCTCAAGGAATCCAGAATCCAGAATCCAAATTCCACTGACAAAGACTGGAAGCCGGAATCCACGACCTAGAATCCAGAATCCTTGACTGTGGTGGATCCTCTTACATGGGGCGATCTTAATGTTACTTTTTATCTTAAAAGATAAACTGACGTGATCATTTCCTGACCTGTTTAGGTAAACTACTATAACTTCGTCAGCACGGAGCTTTTCGGGGACTAGGTTAAAGTAACTACGACAGATAAGGATACTAAGGATACTTCCATAAAATGTCTCCTGGAATAAAGTGGTAGACGAAAACTCGTGGATTTCATTAATACGCCATAGTCGAATTTCCACTCGTACAAAGCCACCAAGTTACTGCAAAGTCAAGTACCAAAAATGACTCAAGTTGCCCAAAATTTCCAGTTCGCAAAGCCCTTATAACTCGTTAACGTCTAAGCTCGTAAAGAACACTTACAGATTTCTTCTTCAGCTAGCTATGTCATCGTTTCGGTCAGTATTGCATCCCACACATCCTCGGAGACCCAGGGGCAGTCAGTCGAGAAAAGGCGGGACGAAAGTTTTCAATTACCTTTGTCCCGCCTTTTCTCCCAACCCTACTGACTGCCCCTGGGTATCCGAGGTTGCATTCCACATTGATTTCGTGATTTTCTCATCGGTAATTAAATGAATAACAAATGCCCCCTGTTCGGGGAAGCAATTATGTCAAGCTAATTTTCCTAGGAAAAGGAAGCCAATATGAAAATTTTCGGATTCAAAAATGTGTTGGAAAGAAGAATAAGAAAAATAAAACGTTAAATTGCATCGAAAATTTTTACAGGTAATCACATGATTTCGAGTGCAATTTGGAATAAATGAGCACGAGTAAAACTTTTAAAGGCTAACAAAGGGCTCGTGTAATTTGTGGTTTTGACACGCATCCAAGCAACCTCCTCCCCAGGGCTTTTCCCTAAAAAATAGGGATAAGCCCTGGGGACGAGGTTGTCATCCAAGATGGCAACCCGTAACGCATATAAAATAACGCATAGCGCTCGATCTCGACGATCTTACGGAAAATACGGGACTGTGAACAGTCTATGGTGTCCATGCTATTATTTGATATACTACTTCCCACAAAGGTTTGTAATTTTCACATGTAGGTATTTTAAATTAAGCTGAAATACCACCGCTCTAGGCCAATCAAATCGCAGACATTTCTCATGTAGTAGTATCGGGAAAATAGTACTGAATGCCTTGTAATTTCGAAAAAAACTCATGACAAGTTCCCCTAGGATGACCTTAAAATTAATGCATTTGTAGAGATCTAAGCCGGTGCTCCTGATAGCCTAAAAAGACTTTTCAAAGTATTTAGGAGGAAACCGTCGTTGGGTGCCCCCGAGAAATTAAGGAGAATTTGATGAAGCTTTTCAAGGCGCTCAAAGTAGGGAAAAGAAATCTCTTCGGGCGATATTTCATGTCGTTTCATTTTTCCACTTTTTTTAGCGCTGTACGTTCGTCACTGGAAGCCAGTATGAAATAAGCCCAATAATAAAAAATGACAAGAACTGAACATAACAAAAAGTCAATATATGCCAAACACTGGTAGATCACCACTGTCTATCATCCGCCCTTTGTCTGTTTAAGTCAACTAACGTGAACAGGTTTGCAACTTACCAGCTGAGTAAGAAGAGGGGTAATGTTGCACCTCAGCAATCTCTGGATCACGGTCACATGTAGAAAGAAGACTGCAACAGTTGTAATCATCAAAACCTTTAGTTTCCAGCCAACCATAACTAACTAATAGAGTTCGAAGCCTATGAACAAAGCAGTAAGACGTCCTTGCATGAGCTTTATCTCAGAGCTAAAATAGTATTCCCCTGGGTTCCATTTCTTAAGCACCCCCACGATTGTAGTCAACTTTGAATACCCTTGAATAAGGCGAAAAGGGAAATGTGTATGGTTTAATCCCACTAATATTTTACTAAAATCTTAAATTACGGCTTTGCTTAGTTTAATTTACGTATAGTTATAGGGAAAGATTTGTGGAAAAGACCTCAGTAAAACATTTTCGGTAATTAACGAAATGTTTTGACACACGTGAACGCAAACACTGAGATTCTGTTTAATTAAATAGGATTTTGATTTATAGAAACGCTTGTAATACATTCATCTCAGCTGAGTTCCCCTTAAGTTACTTAACATTAAAGTAACTATGCATTTCTATCCCTACCTTTTAGTATGTAAAGTACGGAAAGGACTATTGAACGCCGAATGAAACTGTATGAAACTGTGCTCCGTTTTAATAGTTGCAGATCTGATATGGTTTTTAAGTCTCTTTTAATTTGCATATGTAATGCTTGGCGAAATTAAAAAGCGGGTGATTAGCATTTGTTATTTTCTCAGGCGAATTCACTCAGGTGTCACGGCATATCCACGCTTGCAGCTCAGAGGACTGGTCTCCGCTGTCTTCAATTTATAGGCGGACGAAAACCTCCTTTTGAATCACACAAATCAAACTCAGCACGCGAGAAAGAAATAGATCAAAAGAAAGTTGGTAAGTTTGTTATTACCGTAACGGTATTTGCAATCATTTTAATAACTCTGCCTATAACTGGTTTTCCCAAATGTTTGTTTAGGAATCATTTATTCTCATTGTAATAAGCCCAGGAACGGGTATACAAATGCAAGCCAAAGATTTTTCGCAGTACAGTGGAGCTTTTAGATCGCAAAAGCCGAATACTTAGCGTAGCAAACAAAGAACAAGTGATCATTCCTTGAAAATAACTTAATTTTGCGGGAGCTCAGAGGCGTAAAACCCTCGGGGATTCACGTTAAGTAGCTCGGGGAGCCTGCATGAGGCCAGTTTTCTTCAGCCCTGTCCACACATATCTATAATATGGAAAACTGAGAATTTTTTCGATCTGTGTCGTCAAAAAAATCACACGCGTCCACACATAGCGTATTTGAATCGTTTTCGCCCGTCCGTATGGAAACGCGTAAAAGAAGGAACGAAACGCGATCGAATACCCTAAGGCCATGCGTTATTAAACCTAGAACTAGTAAATGATGTATGACATAATCGTACTCAAAAACCTCCGTTTTCGTCCGTCCCCACTTAAACCAACGCCAAAGAAGCCGACGTTTTAGGCAAAAATCTCCACTTAGGGGACCGTATTTTGAAAACTTTCGTTTTTTCTACTCGAAAACGCCGTTTGCGCATGGACAGAAGGCTAAAATGGAGAATACTAGAATCTCCGTTTTCAAAAATATCGTAGACTGCGAGCAGTCTGTTATTTTTTTTGCAAATTTACTGCATGCGAAACCCAAGAGCGTGAGCGTGGTGGCTGAGATAAGAACAAGACGGATTTTAAGAGAAAAGGCAGAATGCAAGCAGTCTAAAAATATCCAGGCACGTGTGGACAGACAAGGGCCTTGCTCAAAAGTTCGCGAATGCATTACAAAATAGATTGTCTGAGGCAAGAATTTTGCCGTATATTAGCTTATTAAAAGATAAGGTCATGTTAATGACGAGGAAAGTTCTGATTTCATAATAGACTGAATCAGGAGTCCATAACTCGGAGCGAGCAGCTCCCATAGTAGGCCTATGTCACGGCGTTTTTACGGACCAGTTTATTTTTAGACACATTTTAGGGCACTTTTTACCGCGAAAATAGAATCTCCACCATGTCTATGAGCGCATTCGAAGTATAAGATATCAAAAAGGAACACTAAAGGTTATTAAAGGGCAATTAATATCATTTTTAGGTCTCTAGGTTTTGCTGACTGGTTTGTGGAATTTGAAAGATATACAAAATTGGCGCCAAAACCGTTCTAAAAAAACTGGTCCGTGAAAACGAGCGCATGGAAGTTGCCCGCTTCGGGTTATGGGCTCCTGACTGACGCATTGACTCCTGTTAAATACTTGTTGGACAAAATAACGAACTAAGCAAAGAAGAAGAAACGAAACCCTTACATTTAGAGAGGAAAGGATTCCGAAAGGGTTATACGGGGATTTGGTGCAAATTTTTAATCTGAGAGGATTACAACTTCGACCGAAACAACTTTAGAAGTTAATCCTCACAGAAGGAAAATCTGCAACAGCTCCGCATAACGTTAATATTATCTCATTTTTATTGCAAAATGACTTTAACATACGACAGGAGCCCATGTATACGACCATTATCTCTACTAATATTTTACAATCTTAGATATGATCTATCTATGACCCTATCTATTGTCAACAGGAAGGAAATAAATTCTGTTAGACCTGTTAGGAATCAAAAAGCTCCCAGGGCAAATGCCATTAAGAAACTGATGTTGTTTAAAAAACCGTCCTGAGGTCTTCGAGATGATGAGATTTCAAAAAACGATAAGCTGAAAATGACGCACGTATTGTTTTTTCATTATCGCTTTTTTCACTGAGATGAGAACGAACAGTCGTTATTGCTTCTACTATTGTGGCGAGTAGTTGAATATAAGCTATCAAGAAAGGGAACAGTGTCGTTTTCGACACCGATTTATGTCTGGAATCAGTACTGAGATCCACGTACTTCTCGCAAACTAAAGTTTCAATTTTTTCTTGAAATTAAATTGTTCGGTAAGATAAAAAGAAACGGGTCCATTGAGTTCCTTATGGAGGATGGTTGGTTGAATTTTGTGAAATTTTGAATCTTATGTATAATTTGTAAAACATGCTCATTCCTTGGTCTTTTTAACATACTTGTACCATGCAAACTAACAATTCTATTTACATGGTGAGGAATTTTATGCCGGCAATTAAGGTAGGGAGCTCACTCTCCTGAGGAGAAGTGTGTTAAAGATTCGAACGCTTAGCCCTGCTTAAAATCTTGGACTTGTGAAAGAATTATTGCTGCCGCAATAAGTGAGCCTGAAGCGGAGAACGAACCAGGTAGACCTCTAGGTAAAAATCATATCATAGGGCCCTCGCAATATAAACAAGACGCTATGGAGCGTACACTTCGGCGTCGTGTCTGTGGAACTGATTAATTGTAAATGCGGAGGAATAGTAAGAAATGAAATATGGTTAGAGTAAGGTGTTAATTTGTGAAAAATATGGAATTTGTGAGGATATTCTGAAAAGAGCAACATCCAAGAGGCAAATTGTCTCTGAGATATTAGCCCAGTTATGCTCTGATGACTCCATACAAATCTTTCTAAATTTGACTTGGGTCTAAACGTTTAGACCTAAGGTCAAATATGAGGTAACTGGCGGTGGATAACAAGTCTACCAAAACAAACAGTGAAAAAAGAATTCTCCATTTTTCTTACAACAGGCTTCAAAAACAGCATAGCAGTCTCATGTACTGATTAAAGATATGTAAGGCATGGGTAAGGAGTCAATTACGTTGAGCATGGAATTGGCTAAAACTCAATGTTACGAGTTCGAATGTTTTGAGGATTATTATGCACCAACTATCAGCACGCAGGGATGTCGGATTAACACAAGGAAGTTTAATACCAAAGGAACATAGCCTTTACAGAGCTTTAAAACACAGCATCCGCCAACACAAACTTGTAAACACAGAACTTGAAAATCGACCTTCGTCACACTTGACTAAACATAGCATTCCAGCTCGTGGGAAAAAACCTTAGTTCGTCAAAAGAACTCGCTTGGAACTTGTATACCGTTTGATATAGGTTTTGAAAAAACTAAACAGGCGAAAAGTAGTAGCTTTTCGACATATTTTATGATTTCAGTAACTGATGCAAATCTGCTGACTCATGCTGAAATGTAAACTTGCCCTAATTAGTTATTCATGAATAATCCAAAAACGTAGAGAACGTTCGAGAAAGTCACGCAACGTATGAAAGCAATTTTACTACGTAACAATCAACAAAGACAAAAGTCTTTGTGCAGCATTTTGTAAGTTTAAGTTCATCATAAAACAGTTCGAAAGGAGCGCTCACTTGTGAAATATTTTTCAACACTCGGAGAGAAACTTCGTGTCTTCCTCGAGTAAATTAAAGACTAAACTTGAAGTTATCTCAAGGTATCACGAAGTAGTCCGGCCTCATTTCGCGAAATAGCCGAAACAAGCCGAAACGTCACGAACCTGCGCGCCTAATCTTGTCCCAAAACTAGTGCATAATTTCATAGCTATTTTTTATATTCCGAACTACCTTGGGTCGCAGTAGCGCAAACGGCTAATCCCTCAACTTAGAGTCTCCTCTGATCTGACGGGTCACACAGGTGAGGCGGCTCAAACCCAGGGAAAGCCAAAATACTAATTCTTTCTTCCTCGAATAAGTTGAAGGGACAGTGTCCCGATTGTGCGCACGCGCGAGCGTCATCTGTTTTTTCTTCAAAAGACAATAGAACTGTCATATTAACTCGACAAGATTTCCTTCCGGACCGCACCGCCGAAGGAGATGTGTTGTTTACATTCTCAAGTAATATTTTAGACTTTCGAAGAAGTTTTATTTAAAATTTGGCTCGCGGAACGATTGACGGCTCATCGCGATGTTGTCGCTGGCAGGGCCGCCTCGCGACCCGAAGATCTCGTTGCGCTCGCTTTAAGCTTTTCTAATGTGAAACTCGTGTCAGAGGTCAATTGTTCCAAGTCCAGTAATATTTGCCTGATTTGCTCGCGTTCTAGCCTCAAACGTTTGAAAGATGTAAATAAAAATGCAATCTCAACGCGATTAATTATCGCAAAAGTTACTCAAAAATTATATTATGATTTCATTGCACTAGTTTTTCTAGACATGTAACGTCTGTTTGTTTGATTCTGTCGGCCGTAGGGAGGTTCATTTAAAAGTTTACTAACGCGTCGTTGCAAAACATTCTACTCACAAAGCTTAATTCCATAAGATCTCCTCAGTCACGTCCATGTCTCAATGGTTTCTTGCTTACAGTCTCTATAATTGTTGCTGTTTCATTTCTGCGTATTCCTTTCACAATTATCTGAGCTTGTATGGAAGCTGGCAAAAGAAATAGGCCTTCAATCGGCATAAAAGCGCTTCCCATCTTTTGGTCCTCCGGCCAACGGCAATAAAAGTAACGCCAAAAAATCCCGATTCCGCCCAAATCGAAACTCAAAGGGAACAACATATCATTGATCTGTAATCCTGAGAAGTTTTAGTGTAGTATCGAACTCGACCAAGCGCGAAGCAAACGGATTTTTCAAGGCTCTTACTCCCCTCGCCTCTTTTGATTTCGCGACATCCTGTCCAGTAATCAAAGTTTGGTGCATGACAGCACCGGGATACTGTCCCTTTAAAGAATAAATCAAAGAAATCGAAGTGATCTCGAGACATCTCGTACTAATTTGGCTCTCACTTCGTCAAATAGCCAAATAAAACCGAAAACCTACTGACTTAGCGTGCCTTATCTTGTTCCAAAAATGTCAACTTTGATACATTCCTGAGCGTCGCGAATTCTTTACTTCGCGCTCCGCCGAAGTAATAAACATACCTAGTTTTCTTTTGTTGTTGCCCAAATAGGCACCAGATCCTTTTGGTCTGGTCTTGTTGCTTGTATTTGCATTTTGAAAAATTCCATATCACCTGGTACAAGGTCGATGTTACATGCCCTCCATAGTACTAAAAGCAGCAATAGTAAAAATGCGATTACGGTGTCTGTCAACTTTAGGCTGCGTGCAAACGGACGCAACAACTCCCAACATTGTTGCGACAACAATGTTCGGAGTTGTTGCTCCGTGTTGGCAGTGGTGTGCAAACGGATGCAACAACTCCCAACAATGTTGGGACCCACAGTGCATCGTGGGAAGGATACAACCCATAAGTCTTTGTAAACCATGCGTAATGAGCACGCGTGGCCCCAACAATGTTGGAAGAGCTGTGCAAACGGATCCAACATTGTTGTGCTACGCTTCGGCGATCACGGAACAAAAGAAATGTTGGGAGTTGTTGGCTGAAAAGTTTGACCGGTTTCAAACTTTGCGCAACAACACTCAACAACATCCAACAACGTGCAACAGGGTGTGAAAACGCACGCAACATGTAACATCCAACAATGTTGAGAGTTGTTGGTCAACAATGTTGCGTCCGTTTGCATGCAGCCTTACACAACTTTAGCCTGTAACTTTACCCCTTGTTACCCCTTGTTACCCCTTGTTACCCGTTGTTACCCCCTGCTACCCTTGTTACCCTTGTTACCCTCTTGTAACCCCTTGTTACCCTTGTTACCCCTTGTTACCCTTGTTACCCTCTTGTAACCCCTTGTTACCCTTGTTACCCCTTGTTACCCTTGTTACCCTTGTAACCCTTGTTACCCTTGTTACCCCTTGTTACCCCTTGTTACCCTTTAGGATAGGACAGGATAAGTGCTTTATTATCAACAGAGCGCCTACAGACACATGTGTTTACAACGATAACAAAGATTTTAGTGCAATAATAACAGAGGTGTACATTCGTGAAATTTAAAAAACTATTAAACAAGGTTATATTTAACGCGTCTATCTCTTTCGAGGAAGCGATCATATACATATTTAGCCACAATTTTTTGCGTTTTCTCTCCTTGCTTCATACTTATCAACGTTGTAAAGGAAGAGCTTGGAGTCATAGAGTCAAGAATAAGATTAGTTTCCTTTTTTAGCGTATTGAACAACTCTCTCCTAGGATCCCTATAGGCTATGCAATTCATCAAAAAATGCTCCTCGTCTTCTAATCCAGTTTTACATAATGGACAGATTCTTTGGTCTGGTGGTAGATAGGGTTTAACGTATCGTCCAGTTTCAATTGCTAGTTTGTGGTTGCTTAATCCTAGCTTTGTGATTGCTACTCTATGATTGGTGTTTCTTACATTTGTGAGGAAATTTTCGTTGTCATGGGTAAGTTTAAATTTCCTAAAAGTTCTCAGTTTGTTTTTTTGATACGGGTCCTTTCGTTCATCGTTGTGTATTTCGCTAATCCATGTTTGCTGTTCTATGTCTAAGAGTCTCTGTCGTATGTAGTTCATGATTGCGGGAGTGTTAGTTTTCGCTGACCATATGTCGCCAAGACCTGCAAAATTTAAAAGTCGTTTTAATTTGCTTGACCAAAGTTCCTTTTTATCTTGACCAATTTGGTTACCCTTGTTACCCTTAGTTACCCCTTGTTACCCTTGTTACCCCTTTTACCCCTTTTACCCCTTTTACCCCTTGTTACCCCTAGTTACCCTTGTTACCCTTGTTACCCCTTGTTACCCTTTGTTACCCCTTGTTACCCGTTGTTACCCCTTGTTACCCTTTGTTACCCAAGTTACCCTTGTTACCCCTTGTTACCCTTGTTACCCCTTGTTACCCTTGTTACCCCTTGTTACCCTTGTTACCCCTTGATACCGTTGTTACCCTTCTTACCCTTGTTACCCCTTGTTACTCTTGTTACCCCTTGTTTTCCTTGTTACCCCTTGTTTTCCTTGTTACCCTTGTTACCCCTTAATACCGTTGTTACCCTTCTTACCCTTGTTACCCCTTGTTACCCTTTGTTACTCTTGTTACCCCTTGTTTTCCTTGTTACTCCTTGTTACCCTTGTTACCCCTCGTTACCCTTGTCACCCCTTGTTACCCTTCGTTACCCTTGTTCCCCCTTGTTACCCTTGTTACCCTTGTTACCCCTTGTTACTCTTGTTACCCCTTGTTACCCTTGTTACCCCTTGTTACCCTTTGTTACCCCTTGTTACCCCTTGTTACCCCTTTTACCCCTTGTTACCCCTTGTTGCCCTTGTTGCCCTTGTTACCCTGGTTACCCCTTCTTACCCTTTGTTACCCTTTGTTACCTTTTGTTACCCTTGTTACCCTTGTTACCCTTGTTACCCTTTGATACCCAAGTTACCCTTGTTACCCCTTGTTACCCTTGTTACCCTTGTTACCCCTTGTTACCCTTGTTACCCCTTGTTACCCTTTGTTACCCAAGTTACCCTTGTTACCCCTTGTTACCCTTGTCACCCTTGTTACCCCTTGTTACCCTTTGTTACCCCTTGTTACCCCTTGTAACCCTTGTTACCCCTTGTTACCCTTGTTACCCTTGTTACCCCTTGTTACTCTTGTTACCCTTTGTTACTCCTTGTTACCCTTTGTTACCCCTTGTTACCCTTTGTTACCCTTGTTACCGTTGTTACCGTTGTTACCCCTTGTTACCCTTGTTACTCCTCGTTACCCTTGTTACCCCTTGTTACCCTTTGTTACCCCTTGTTACCCTTGTTACCCTTGTTACCCTCGTTACCCTTGTTACCCCTTGTTACCCCTTGTAACCCTTGTTACCCCTTGTTACCCTTTGTTACCCTTGTTACCCTTGTTACCCCTTGTTACCCTTGTTACCCTTGTTACCCCTTGTTACCCTTGTTACCCCTTGTTACCTTTGTTACCTCTTGTTACCCCTTGTAACCCTTGTTACCCTCGTTACCCCTTGTTACCCCTTGTTACCCTATTTACCGTTGTTACCCTTGTTACCCCTTGTTACTCTTGTTACCCCTTGTTACCCTTTGTTACCCAAGTTACCCTTGTTACCCCTTGTTACCCGTTGTTACCCCTTGTTACCCTTTGTTACCCAAGTTACCCTTGTTATCCCTTGTTACCCTTGTTACCCTTGTTACCCCTTGTTACCCTTGTTACCCCTTGTTACCCCTTGTTACCCTTTGTTACCCAAGTTACCCTTGTTACCCCTTGTTACCCGTTGTTACCCCTTGTTACCCTTTGTTACCCAAGTTACCCTTGTTACCCCTTGTTACCCTTGTTACCCTTGTTACCCCTTGTTACCCTTGTTACCCCTTGTTACCCTTTGTTACCCAAGTTACCCTTGTTACCCCTTGTTACCCTTGTCACCCTTGTTACCCCTTGTTACCCTTTGTTACCCCTTGTTACCCCTTGTAACCCTTGTTACCCCTTGTTACCCTTGTTACCCTTGTTACCCCTTGTTACTCTTGTTACCCTTTGTTACTCCTTGTTACCCTTTGTTACCCCTTGTTACCCTTTGTTACCCTTGTTACCGTTGTTACCGTTGTTACCCCTTGTTACCCTTGTTACTCCTCGTTACCCTTGTTACCCCTTGTTACCCTTTGTTACCCCTTGTTACCCTTGTTACCCTTGTTACCCTCGTTACCCTTGTTACCCCTTGTTACCCCTTGTAACCCTTGTTACCCCTTGTTACCCTTTGTTACCCTTGTTACCCTTGTTACCCCTTGTTACCCTTGTTACCCTTGTTACCCCTTGTTACCCTTGTTACCCCTTGTTACCTTTGTTACCTCTTGTTACCCCTTGTAACCCTTGTTACCCTCGTTACCCCTTGTTACCCCTTGTTACCCTATTTACCGTTGTTACCCTTGTTACCCCTTGTTACTCTTGTTACCCCTTGTTACCCTTTGTTACCCAAGTTACCCTTGTTACCCCTTGTTACCCGTTGTTACCCCTTGTTACCCTTTGTTACCCAAGTTACCCTTGTTATCCCTTGTTACCCTTGTTACCCTTGTTACCCCTTGTTACCCTTGTTACCCCTTGTTACCCTTGTTACCCCTTGTTACCCCTTGTTACCCTTTGTTACCCAAGTTACCCTTGTTACCCCTTGTTACCCGTTGTTACCCCTTGTTACCCTTTGTTACCCACGTTACCCTTGTTACCCCTTGTTACCCTTGTTACCCTTGTTACCCCTTGTTACCCTTGTTACCCCTTGTTACCCTTTGTTACCCAAGTTACCCTTGTTACCCCTTGTTACCCTTGTCACCCTTGTTACCCCTTGTTACCCTTTGTTACCCCTTGTTACCCCTTGTAACCCTTGTTACCCCTTGTTACCCTTGTTACCCTTGTTACCCCTTGTTACTCTTGTTACCCTTTGTTACTCCTTGTTACCCTTTGTTACCCCTTGTTACCCTTTGTTACCCCTTGTTACCCCTTGTAACCCTTGTTACCCCTTGTTACCCTTGTTACCCTTGTTACCCCTTGTTACTCTTGTTACCCTTTGTTACCCCTTGTTACCCTTGTTACCCTTGTTACCCCTTGTTACCCTTTGTTATCCCTTGTTACCCTTTGTTATCCCTTGTTACCCTTGTTACCCCTTGTTACCTTTGTTACCCCTTGTTACCCCTTGTAACCCTTGTTACCACTTGTTGCCCTTTGTTACCCTTGTTACCGTTGTTACCCTTGTTACTCCTTGTTACTCTTGTTACCCCTTTTACCCCTTGTTACCCCTCGTTACCCTTGTTACCCCTCGTTATCCTTGTTATCCCTTGTTACCCTTTGATACCCAAGTTACCCTTGTTACCCCTTGTTACCCTTGTTACCCTTGTTACCCCTTGTTACCCTTGTTACCCTTGTTACCCCTTGTTACCCTTGTTACCCTATTTACCGTTGTTACCCTTGTTACCCCTTGTTACTCTTGTTACCCCTTGTTACCCTTTGTTACCCAAGTTACCCTTGTTACCCCTTGTTACCCTTGTTACCCTTGTTACCCCTTGTTACCCTTGTTACCCCTTGTTACCCCTTGTTACCCTTTGTTACCCAAGTTACCCTTGTTACCCCTTGTTACCCGTTGTTACCCCTTGTTACCCTTTGTTACCCAAGTTACCCTTGTTACCCCTTGTTACCCTTGTTACCCTTGTTACCCCTTGTTACCCTTGTTACCCCTTGTTACCGTTTGTTACCCAAGTTACCCTTGTTACCCCTTGTTACCCGTTGTTACCCCTTGTTACCCTTTGTTACCCAAGTTTCCCTTGTTACCCCTTGTTACCCTTGTTACCCTTGTTACCCCTTGTTACCCTTGTTACCCCTTGTTACCCTTTGTTACCCTTTGTTACCTCTTGTTACCCCTTGTTACCCCTTGTTACCTCTTGTTACCCTTGTTACCCTTGTTACCCCTTGTTACTCTTGTTACCCCTCTTTACCCTTGTTACCCCTTGTTACCCTTTTTACCCCTCGTTACCCTTGTTACCCCTTGTTAACCGTTGTTACCCCTTGTTATTCTTTGTTACCCAAGTTACCCTTGTTACCCTTGTTACCCCTTGTTACTCTTGTTACCCCTTGTTACCCTTTGTTACCCCTTGTTACCCTTTGTTACCCTTTGTTACCCAAGTTACCATTGTTACCCGTTGTTACCCGTTGTTACCCGTTGTTACCCCTTGTTACCCTTTGTTACCTAAGTTACCCTTGTTACCCCTTGTTACCCTTGTTACCCTTGTTACCCCTTGTTACCCTTGTTACCCCTTGTTGCCCTTGTTACCCCTTGTTACCCTTTGTTACCCCTTGTTACCCTTTGTTACCCTTTGTTACCCCTTGTTACCCCTTGTTACCCTTGTTACCTTTGTTATCCCTTGTTACCCTTTGTTATCCCTTGTTACCCTTTTTACCCCTTGTTACCTTTGTTACCCCTTGTTACCCCTTGTAACCCTTGTTACCACTTGTTGCCCTTTGTTACCCTTGTTACCGTTGTTACCCTTGTTACCCCTCGTTACCCTTTTTACCCCTCGTTACCCTTGTTACCCCTTGTTATCCTTGTTACCCTTGTTACCCTTGTTACTCCTTGTTACCCTTGTTACCCCTTGTTACCCTTGTTACCCCTTGTTACCCTTGTTACCCCTCGTTACCCTTGTTACCCCTTGTTACCCTTTGTTACCCTTTGTTACCCCTTGTTACCTTTGTTACCCTTGTTACCCCTTGTTACCCCTTGTTACCCTTGTTACCCTTGTTACCCCTTGTTACCCTTTGTTATCCCTTGTTACCCTTTGTTACCCTTGTTACCCTTGTTACCCCTTGTTACCCTTGTTACCCTTGTTACCCCTTGTTACCCTTGTTACCCCTTGTTACCCTTTGTTATCCCTTGTTACCCTTTGTTACCCTTGTTACCCCTTGTTACCCGTTGTTACCCCTTGTTATCCTTTGTTACCCAAGTTACCCTTGTTACCCCTTGTTACCCTTGTTACCCTTGTTACCCCTTGTTACCCTTGTTACCCCTTGTTACCCTTTGTTACCCTTTGTTACCCAAGTTACCCTTGTTACCCCTTGTTACCCGTTGTTACCCGTTGTTACCCTTTGTTACCTAAGTTACCCTTGTTACCCCTTGTTACCCTTGTTACCCCTTGTTGCCCTTGTTACCCTTTGTTATTCTTTGTTACCCTTTGTTATCCCTTGTAACCCTTGTTACCCCTTGTTACCTTTGTTACCCCTTGTTACCCCTTGTAACCCTTGTTACCACTTGTTGCCCTTTGTTTCCCTTGTTACCGTTGTTACCGTTGTTACCCCTTGTTATTCTTGTTACCCCTTTTACCCCTTGTTACCCCTTGTTACCCTTCTTTACCCTTTGTTACCCTTTGTTACCCTTGTTACCCTTTTTACCCTTGTTACCTCTTTTACCCCTTGTTACCCCCTGTAACACTTGTTACCCTTGTTACCCTTGTTACCCTTGTTACCCCATGTTACCCTTGTTACCCCTTGTTATTTTTTGTTAACCCTTGTTACCCTTGTTACCCCATTTACCATTTGACTTGGTTTTAAACGTTTAGACCTCGGTCAAATGTGAGGTTACTGGCGGTGAATAGCAAGTCTAACAAAACAAAGAGTGAAAAAATAATTCTGTATATTTCTTAATCACATGAGGCTTATAAAAGAGCATAGTAGTCTTATGTACTAATTAAAGATATGTAAGGCATGGGTAAGGAGTCAATTACGTTGAGCATGTTACGAGTTCGAATGTTTCAAGGATAATTATTTACTGACTATCAGCACGCAGGGATGCCGGATTAACTCAAGCAAGTTTAATACCAAAGAAACATAGCCTTTACAGAGCTTTTTAAAAAACACAGCATCCGCTAACACAAACTTTACTTGAACTTAAGTAAAACTACACAGCTTCTGCCAATAATAACAAACTCTCACTAGAACTTCAGATATCTTACGGCTCCCGCCAACTTGTAAACACAGAACTTGAAAATCGAACTTCGTCACACTTGACTAAACGCAGCAGTCCAGCTCGTGGGAAAAAACTAAGGCCCAGTTCAGACGCCGCTCCACTCATGTGCCGAACCTAACTGATGAATTACGGTGGGGCTAAAGTGCAGGTCACAGGTCACAGGTTAGGTTACAGGTCACAGGCCACAGGCCAGGTCACAGGTCAGATCACAGGTCACACACAAAAACAATAGGACACTGGGCAAAACTGTGTTTGATTGACATTTTATTATACAAAAATAAAACAAGCCAAGTAACCTCAATTATATTTTTTCTGTTCTGAACTTTACCCAGTTCCACACTCATGTTGATCACGCAAGGAGACTTGCGTTACAGCGTAACCAAAGTTGGTAACGAAATCACAAAGGTACGGAAAATCACGTGATTTGTTAGAAAAACGAAGAATATCATGGCATGTTTGTGGATGTTTTGAAAAGCATTCGACGGGAAAACGGAAGAAAAACTTAAGGAAAGTCTAAAACTTATTTGACCACTGAAATACGCCAACTTTCTTCACACTTTCCTCTTCCTAAACTCTTCTTGCCACTAGATCGGTCTTCCATCTCTTTTGAAGATGGCGGCCTGTTGCTCGCGCTTCGTACCAGTGACAAAATACTGCTGTGTCAAAGTGTAATCGGCTAAGAACTTCAGACACTGCTATTTGGGCCTCTCGGATAGTTGCTGGACCATATTTATCGGCTCTTCTCCCAAGAGCTTGCCATTTTCTCACGCTCTGTTGCACAACAGCTTGAAAAACCTCTTTTGGATTTGCCTCGTGGCCCTTAGGTGGGAGCATTCCGCCATTACAACTTGAATCTTTGACTCTATAAACTGCTGATGTATCAAAGGATTACAGTGCTGCATTTCAATGACTCGCTCCAAGTTATCTTGGCTGCACGGTTTATTTGGAGATGACATTCTAATAACACGACAACACTTCGTTTTCAGTGAAAAACATGTGATTTGTTTTTTGTAGAAATCACATGATTTTGCACACCTTTGTGATTTCGTTTCCAAGCTTGGATATGCCGTATGATCAGCATGAAGTGTGGAATTTAATATTGTTTAAAGGACAAAAATATCATTAAGGTTTCTTGGCTTATTTTATTTTGTATAGTAAAACGTCAGTCCAGAACAGTTTCGTCCAGTGTCCTATTGTTTTTGTGTGTGACCTGTGACCTGACCTGTGGCCTGTAACCTGACCTGTAGCCTGCGATCTGTAACCTGTGACCTGACCTGTCACCTGTGACCTGCACTTTAGCCCCGCCGTGTAAACACAGAACTTGAAAATCGACCTTCGTCACACTTGACTAAACACAGCAGTCCAGCTCGTGGGCAAAAACTTATTTCGTCAAAAGAACTCGCTTGGAACTTGTATACCGTTTAACATAAGGTTCTAGAAAATACTAAACAGGCGACTAGTGGTAGCTTTTCGACATATTTTAAGATTTCAGTAACTGATGCAAATCTGCTGACTCATGCTGAAAGGTAAACATGCCCTAATTGATTATTCATGAATAATCCAAAAACGTAGAGAACGTTCGAGAAAGTCACACAACGCATGGAAGCAATTTTACTACGTAACAATCAACAAAGACAAAACGTCTTTGTGCAGCCTTTTGTAACTTTAAATTCATCATAAAACTGTTCGAAAGGAGGTCTCACTCGTGAAATGTTTTTCAACACTGGAAGAGAAATTTCGTGTCTCCGCGTGGCCACGTAATATCCTCTATTAAATATTCCTCGAGTAAATTAAAGACCAAACTCGAAGTTATCTCAAGATATCACGAAGTAGTCCGGTCTCATTTCGTGAAATAGTCGAAACAAGCCTAAAAGTCACGAACTTGCACGCCCAATCTTGTTCCGAAACTAGTGCATCATTTCATAACTATTTTTCAAATCTCGAACTACCCTGGGTGGCAGTAGCGCAATCGGCTAATCCTTCAATTTAGAGTCTCCTCTGATCTGACGGGTCGCACAGGTGAGACGGTTCAAACCCCAGGAAAGCCAAAATAATAATTCTTTCTTCCTCGAAAAGGTTAAAGAATAAATCAAAGAAATCGAAGTGATCTCGAGATATCTCGAACTAATTCGGCTCTCACTTCGTCAAATAGCCGAATAAAACCGAAAAGCCACAGAATTTGCGTGCCCAATCTTGTCAAAAAAAGTCAACTTTGATACATTCCTGAGCGTCGCGAATCCTTTACTTCGCGCTCCGCCGAAGTAATGTGGCACTGTCTGTTCCCTTCTGTTTGGTTTTAGGGCCACTTGGAAGAGCCATTTGCACTTACAATAAGACGTTTTGTTTAAGTAGTATAGAAATTATGAGCGATTTTATAGTGTTTCGGTAAATGTAGTCCCCTGAATGACGGCTTTCTGAAGTCTAGAGATGTTTGTAAAATTTTACAATGCTTATGTCCTCGTTTATTTCTTAAGTGTTTTGTTTGGTGTATTGTTGACTTGAATAACATGACCCACTAAACTGATACAAACACTTTCTATGGCCCCTTAATTGTTCTTATTAACAGTGTTTAACTGTATTGTTTTAGGGCTGCTAATGGATGCAAGGGGAGTAAAAGGGATAACTATAGCAATTGTGGTAGCTGTTCTTGTCATGCCATTTATATATCACAAGCATCTGAAGTGCAACATGTCTGCTATCGTCAATCAGGTGGTAAGTTGTTCAAGTTCGTTTAAAGACTCTATGAGTTAAAGAAACAGTTCACAGCCAGAAACATTTCTCGACTGCTAAATATTGGGCTAATTTTCTAAGCAGCTGCAGCTAACTGCGGAAAATATAGCAAAACGGTGTTCATTTCTCACTCAGCGATGCGCCCGCCAGGTAAATTTTGACAGATTTTTAAACCCTAGTCAGCTCTACTCCCTGACGCCAGGATAAAAGAATCGTTTTCCTAAGCGTTTCTCATACCTTGACGGTATGCAGTTGTGTCCTCTTCAGTCTTCCTTAAATTAAAAGAAGGTTAAAATGTTTCCATAATAGATAGTCTGATCCTTTTTCTGTTTCAGTGTTCTGAATACAAGGCAG
Source organism: Porites rus (assembly GCA_964035705.1). Lineage (NCBI taxonomy): Eukaryota > Metazoa > Cnidaria > Anthozoa > Scleractinia > Poritidae > Porites > Porites rus. Next base: position 40,253,707 of record OZ037996.1, read on the forward strand.
GAATTGTTTCTGGGTCACTGTGTTCTGATCTTTGTGAACAAAACAGCATTCATCTTGGAAAGTGTTTGTCCACAGTGACCGACAAGAAGATTTATGACGGTGACTGGAAAGGAATGCAGGTGATCGTCAAAGTTAACATGAGCTGGTTTGAAGAATTCGAAAAACGCAAAAACATAACGGATAACCACGCAGTCGCGTCCTTTGAGAAGGAACTTCAATCCAGAGTGAGTACTCTGTTTGGTGATTGCCCTCGATGCGGTGAACTAGCGTTGCTATTAGCAACACTTGGCGACGGTAACAGCGATGGAGTGGTCACTGGTTCCGAGGCCAGGACATTCATATCTTTACTGCAATTCATAGAGCCTACAATGTTAATGATTCTAAATGACAGCAAGCACACAGTGGATTTTTATGGGTACTGTGGGGGATTATATGCACTCGAAAAAGTACCTAAAGTTGTCTCCAAAGAGTTTGGAGCCCACTGGGAACCTGTGGACATTTCATTTCTTTCTTATGGAGACCCGTTTCAAGAAATGCTTAATGAATTTTTAGGAGGAGTTCTGAACGCTGTGCTTTTTGCTATGCAGTATTGTTGCGCAGTTTTAAACGACGCGCTTAATTTAACAAGGTACCACATATTTACAACGTTGTTTCAGATGCTCTCTCCCAGTAAACGTGAAAAGTTCGAACTGGCGTATTCAATGTTGGACGCTACACTGGAAATTTCCAACAATCCGTTCGGATTGGTAAGGCAGTGCGACGGACACTTAGGAAACTTTGGAATTACCAACAACGCATCGGTCAAAATAATTGATCTTGACCTAACCTACCCCCATGTCTTCTTAAGGACGCTTTTAGAGCACAAAAAATGCGTATCGGACGAGGAATGCTGGGCGGGCAACTCGGAGGGTTGCTTTTCTTCATGTAATACAAGCTCAGGCTTCTGCACACCGACAACTGTGGTCCAAGATGTACACATTATCTGCGAGGTTCTTTTCCCCATCATCTTTCGAGGTCCCAATATCCTAGAACCACAGGGTCATAACACCACCTTCCTGACAAAAGCTATCAGTAAACTTGGCCTATTTTGTAGTAAGCTGCCAGTGGCGAACTCCATTGAAGAATTAAAGCGTGAAATTCTTGCTGTTAAAAGAAGACTAAAAACTATTGAAATCAAGTCATCAAAGAAGTTTTAGACGGCAGCACAGAAAAACTGCGCATGATAATAATAATAATATTAATAGAGATCACTGGTACTTTATCAGAGCGCGACAAGGCATAACTCGCAGGTTTTACGAAAAGAATTACAGCCCTAATTGGTGAATTATTGAAAGATTTTCTTCAAAATAAAAAAAAGTACTTTATTTGAGGGTGAATGTTTTAAGCACGAAAGTACTAATTGCATGGGACTCCATTTTTACGCCTCCTTGTCGACACGGGACCCTCATTTTACGTAGTCATCCGAGCCCCGCGGAAGGTCTAGCCTCTGGTCAGTGCTCGCAGACAATTGAGCTAACAAGTCAGATCGAAGCAGCCAACACCAATCCCCAGAAAATATGTGCTTCTGATTGCTACTGGCCGATATCTTCTTTTATTATATGGAGGATAGTGTTTTACTGGGAACTAAACCACTCGTAGATTCCATACGCCACTTCATCCGGGACCCGCGTGGCGTATTTTCCGTATGTCACCTTTGTAAGTGTCGTATCGTTCAATGACGTCACTATTCCCGCCTTTTGCTTTTGTTGAATTGGTTTCTCCATATAATAAAAAGAACGTTACACGTTGGCGAGAAGATATGAATTTTATGTTCGAGTGGCAAGAACAATATCTCACGAGTGAGCGAAGCGAACGAGTGAGATATTGTTCTTGCCACGAGAACATAAAATTCATATCTTCTCGCCACCGTGTAATATCCTGTATTTATTATATAGAAACGAGTGTTTTACTGGAAAATATACCACTCGTAAATTTATAAAAACTACATGCGGGACACCAGTGGTTTATTTTCCATAGTTTATCGATGACGTAATTTCGGTAATTTCGCTCTATTATTTAATTTCTCTTGGCAAAAACAATATTTTACGAACGAGCGCAGCTCGTTCGTAAAACATTGTTTTACACTCGAAAATAAAATTCATATCTTCGCGCCACCGTGTAATATCCTCTATATCCAGTCGTAAAACGACGCAATCGCGAATATCTGTCGACACAGCCACGGCGCGACACCAAACCCACAGTCGACGAAGACAATTATGGCCAAGACATTTAAAATGTCAAGTTCAGTTTCGTATATTCACTCAATGAAAGATAGAGCAATTATCCTCGAAGAGGCAATCCGAAGTTCTGAAAGAATAGGGATGGTAAACTTAACGGGAAAAAGACAAAACAGCAAAGAATCAAACAAAGTTATGCTCCCATTTTATTACGAATGTTAGTCACAGGAACTTGTCGGTAACCTTTTGGAGTGGGCTACAGACAATGTGCAACGTGCTAGGCTTATTGAGACAACAGCACCACCAAAGTTTCTACGCACGGTGATCTTACTTTTGTTCCGACAAAGATGTTTAGTACGAAAGTGGATAAATAAACGTAAATAAGTTATTATTTGTACACACGACCTAAATTCCGCTAGATAAGGACTATAATAAATCACCAGATAAAATTACCAACATTCTAGCCTGCGTAGCAAGCGCTTCCGTTCGGTTTCGGAGCACAAAAAGACCGTGCCATTTATCGTGCGGTCTTTGATTTTTGTTCCTCGTTCTTTGCTCCTAAACCGCACAGAAACGCTTGCTACACAGGCTACCAACATTCAGAGTGGAGGTCTCCATAGATACCAGACTTCACCTCATGAAAGGGAATCCATGACAGTCTTGGGATTCTTAAAATTCCACTCCAGTTATTCCGGATTCCAGGTGCTGGATTCCGGATTCTTAGTCAGTGAAATTTGGATTCTGGATTCCAGTTGTTAGTGGGATCCAGATTCCCTGAGCTGTATTCCAGATTCCAAAGCCCGGCATTCTAGATTCCACGAGACAAATTTCCCGGATTCCGGATAACACTAGCAAAATTTTTCCAGACTCCGGACTTCCTTACATGGGTCGATATAACTATACTGAAGAAACGGACATTACAAGGGATGCTAATATCGACAACGTGAAACCTAAGTCAAGTGTTTTTACTTGAAACCCTCTCAGGCATTTCACTCTAGACAAATAATTATTATAATAAAAATGGAAAAGTTGTCCAGAGGTTGCCAAGCTACCATCTTAAACAACGTACCCTGAATAAATTTCAGTCATGGAACTGAAAGACATTCCAGTTGCGGTAAGACAGGAAAAGAATACAATCAACGAAAATTATAAAGCTGCGCTTCTTTTTACTTTTGAATCCGAATCTAAGGAAAAGCCGAAGCTCTGAGTCTGACGTTTCGGATTTGGATTCAATTCACCGAATTCCCGCCGACTTAAGCGTGAGAAAGCAGCCGACACATTTGGCGACGCCACCACTGGTTGAAGTCTGAAGAACGACTGCAGAAATTCCATACTGATGACGTGTCACTAATCAGAACTGGGTAGTGCTTCTGATTGGTAGAAACAAATTTCCCTCACGGCAAGACCAATCAGAAGCACTACCTCCATCTGGGTAGTGACGTGTCACCAGAATGGAATTTCCGCGTTCGTTTCTTAGACGTTTTTGGCGGGGAAACCAGTGGTGGCGTCGCAACCTCGTTCCCAGGTTGGTGGCGTCGCTGTTCGACATGTATATTCAAAGGATTCTGAGTCGATTTTTGGATGACATGTTCAGCCGGTCTGGGTTATTTTGTCAAGTCGCCTGGCTGGCTCAGTTGTCATTTAATCTCGAAGTTGATGTTAGTTGCGTTTAAACTTAGATGCCAAGATCGTGACAAAGCAATTGCCGAGCCCCGAGCAATGGAACGAATCGTTTATAAGGTTCGAGTATCCGGATTCAGATTCTTCCAAAGAAATGCAGCATTAAATTTGCCCATTCAAATCATGTAACTTGGCAACCTCCATGGAGTTGTTTTTACTTTTGGATATCTTACTTTTGGCACGTTGAAAAGGGCAAACATGGCTTCTTCTTTAAATCAATTAAATGATTCACACGCGACTTCATAACACATTACCAACCCCGAAACTTTTCACAACGTTCAACGCTCCTAACTGATAGTCAGTTTGTTTGGACAAATCCTTTACTTACTTTAATAAAGTACACACGCTAAACCCTTAAACAACTACTTTTGTATGTATGCCCTAGAGTGAATTCTGAGAAAAAAAAAGTCCACGTTGCGAGGAAAAAGCGAGGAAAGCTTGGGTCGAGGATTGATTTGGCAAAACTGTTCACAGCATTCACAGAACAGGCTGCTCTACTAGGCAATACGAGGGCTTTTGTTTCAACTGCTGGCGCTCGCACGTAGCTTTATTCGTCAGCACCCAGTTGCTTCAGCAGGGCTCTTCGTCTGCTTTCCAGTTCACTTTCGCTTTCACTCGAAGTAGTGTCCCATCCGGTCTGGAAGAAAAACAGCAAATCAACCATGAGTCCCCTCTTCTTCAACGGCCCTTTTGCAGCAAACCGTCAAATGGTAAAAGATAGCCAGCAAATGAAGCTGTGGGAACCTTTCTTTCCTACCCCGTCGCACTGTTTGCTTAGCAGCGTGGCTAATTTTTTACCATGTCACGGTTTGTTGCCAAAGACCTATTCACCTAGCAAGAAACAAGAATGTCTTTTTAGTGTCCGTGCGAGAAAGTTACACCCGGGCGCAATGACCAGCGTCTCACGTGCGCATGCTTGAATGTGATTCTGAGTATGCGTAATTTTAGCTTGGCATCTATTTCTTTATCCTGAAATAATCTTCAAAATTTCTATTTGAAAACGGAGGATAACATAACCAGGACCGTACAAAATTATAGTTCACTAAATGGCATTTGAGTTGCAATGTCCACACACTCAAAACTATGATGCTAACCGTCACCAAGATAAGTTTATGATTTCGGTTCAGAATTTGCGTCAAGGCAGTTTTATGAAGTACGGATGATAAATAACATTCAGAGGACTAATGTTAAATATGTACACGAGAGCATACATAAAATGCCCCTTTGTCGCACGCGACTTCAAGGCAACAGATCTTGTGGTAAGAACCAATCACGACAAGTGCGTCCTTTGTAACAAATGGACGATTCAGCACGCACTCTTCCCCACCTCCAAAAACCAATGTTACCAACGGAAAAGAAATTTCATTAGAAGTTTCTAACCCCACCACTAAAAAGCCCTCCCTTTAATCAATCTACATCTCGTCTATAATGTTTCAAAGATGACCCTGAGCACGAAACTTTAAGTTCGTACAAACACATAACCAAAATTAATTTCCAACAGAGAAATGAGGAAGCAAACTTGTCAGTGTTTTAATTCCACTAAGAACTGTTACAAATAAGGTGGAATGTAACAATAACGAGCTATTGAAAAAAATACAAATTTTTCCATAAAAGGATATAATCGAGAATAGTTAGTCTCTCTATAAATATATTTCAAACTTTTTTCTCTTTCGAAAGTTCTTTTTTTCACAATTAATTATTAACCTATATTGCATCAAAAGGCAAAATTCGAAAGGGCATTTAAAACAGCATTTCCTTGCCCAGGAAATTATTTATAATGGTCAACCAAGTTAAACTTTTGTCCGCCTTAAAGAAACCCATAGACTACGCACAGACATCTCATGGTTCCTTCGATTATAGGAGACGATTGCACGCAGGCTAAGGCTCCGTTTATATGAAGAAAAGTTGTTCCCGGAGAGAGGGTCAACCTCCCAGCCAAGCCAACTTTGGTAGCATTTATATCTGAGGAAAAAGTTGACCCCCCTGCCCGGGCCAACAGCACTCGCGCATGCGCTGATTGTCTCGCCTTAACCAGGTTGATCCGGCTGGGTGAGCCAAAATGTTTACGTGGAGAAACGTTGACCGGGCTAGAAGGATGACTCCGCCATCGATAAAAGGTGAATCGGCAGAGACAACCTTTGTTTCTCGAGTTAACGGTTCGCCAAGTTTTATAAGGAAATGACGGGAAAGTTGGCTCGCCCTGGGTAGCTTGGCTGGGTGGGGGACTCTTCTATCCGGGACAAGATCTCTCCATATAAACGGGGAAGAAGTGCATTGAGTCGCGTGTGATCGATAACCACCGTAAATCTCTACTGGTAACGTGAGAGTTTTTACAGCTTCAGCGCCCTGAAAGGACGCTGGTCAACATTCCATGGCCATGAAACTTCTCTTCCTGACACCATCTTCTTTCTCTGCGGCCCGTGATGTACACGACCTGTAAAAACAAGAGCTATGGACAAGATCTTCACGGAGATCGAGTCAGCACCTTATCCTGAGATTTCTTGGACCTGTCCTTGGATTTCTCACGGTCCTTTTCCTTGCCCTTGTCCCTGTCCCTATCCCTGTCTCGGTCCTTCTCTCTGTAGTCCCTTTCTTTGTCTCGATCACGCTCTTTCTCCTTCTCCTTCTCTACTTCTCTGCTGCGGTCAGCGTCCCTTCCTCCCCGGTCCTTGTCTCGGTCACGTCTATCGCGATCTCTGTCCTTGTCTTCCTTCTCTCTGTCAGATTCCTCAGAAGGCTGATTTTAAGAAAGAGTAAAGAACAAAAAATGAAAAAGAAAAAGAAAAGGCACTTAATTCGAGCGTTAATGTAATTAACACGAAAGTACTAATTGGGGACACTATTATTACGTCTCATTTTGGAGACAGGACTGCCTTTTCAAGTAGTCGCCCGAGCCACGCGAAGTTCTAACCGCTTGCAGGGCAAATGCAATACCTTCATTAATCATTTCTCAGTTATTTTAAGACCCTGAGTATTGGTCCGGCCTCGAGAATAGAACCTACGACCTCCCGCTCTACCAACTGAGCTAATCTTGCCGCGGTTCAAGAAGAAGTTGAAGAGCGAAGCCACTAAGAAATAGGCCACCATGTGAACATAATTTTAAAAACAGTAAGTCTTTTCCCGCAGAACTTAGTAAGGTCAGACTTCATATGCAAAGAATATAGTACCAATGAGTACTTTCTGTTGTTCTTGCTCATAAGCATTAGGTTCGTCCCATGTGACGTTTACTGATAAATCTTGCGTTTCAGGTGAGCGGAGACTGAAAATATGCCCCAGTTTTCTTGCCAAGAGAAAATTTAGCTGTAGCTAGTACTGACAATGGGAATTTCCTTAAAGATCTCGCTCACGAAATTGTTAATGCCAAAGAAACTATGTAGACATTATCTTAAGGATCCGTCGCTCCCAAGAGAAAAAAAGAAAACAGAAAAAGTACTTTGGTGGAAAGGTTGTTACGGGAGCTGTCGACAAGGCAACTCCTTAAGAGGTTTGCTCAGAACGTGTACAGCAGCAACCGGTCGCTTTTTGCCGACCCAAAACTGGTTCGCCCATCGAGTTCTCTTTTTCACTGTCAGAGAAACTTTGTTCGCGCACGATTGTAGGCGAAACGAGCGGAGACCAGCAGTAACGTAAGAACTAAGAAACAACGAAGATACTTTCCTTTTACAGAATTGCCACCACCGGCTCCTTCTTTTAGGAGATGAACACTTACCGATCGTTGCCGCTTCTTCTTCGACTTCTGAAAATACATCAATAAAACAAAAACATTTAATGATCTGATGAGCTACAAGCGTACTACTTGTAGAAAGTGCCGCTGCTTTACGCACAAACGAACATTCAGGGGGGGGGCAGTGACATTTAAAACAAAATCTTGTACCTTCTTGTGCTTTTTCTTTTTGGCTGAACTGCTTTCTTTTTCCGGTTCTGAAAGAGGAGACAACAAAATTCAACCATTTGAATGGATTCTATGTACACTGGCCGCCTACCACGGAAACAAGCCTGGAAGTAGGGAGAGCTAGAGCTTTATTCAGTCATTTGTCAACTTATGCCCCATTAACATCAAAGCTTAAACATGATTAAAAGCTGTTTAGTTAAACGCAGTTTAAATTTTTCTTTTTAAAAGCTGCGTACTGTACTACTTTTCTTTTTATCAAACATGTTTAGTTGATGTGAATGGGGCATTACACTCAATAGAGGAGACCTCACTCTGGCAGTTCAGAGATTTGAAACCTGCTGACCTAAGACACATGTGACTTTTCAGAAACCAGAATGAGGTGAGACAGGTCAAAAGACACAGTAAGAATAAAGCAGATTCAACAAGGTGTTCGATCAGTCTTGCATTTTGTTTAAAATTAGTTTTATTTTTGTTATCTTGGGCCCGGTTGTTCAAACGTTGGATAGCGCTATCCACCGGAAAAATTTCTATCCAGCGGGTAAGTACTAGGGAAACCAATTAAGATATCCATGGAAAAGAGGTTTGTATTCAGTGGAGAGAGTTATCCACCTTTCGAACAACTCGGCCCAGGTCAGATTCATTTGCTGCCGTTTATGCAAGTACTTCTTGCATGCAGCATTGTTTAAGAAGTTACCACATACCCCACACTCGTCACGCTACTGACACTAAGGAGCTTAAACAACGACAACGACGATGATGACGACACCAGTGAAAACGTCTCTAAAATAGGAAATTGCGTCCTTGAAAACGTTATCGCGTGTATTAGGACCCTTTCAGTTTCCGCCTTCATATCCAGGCTTGGAGTTGAATTCTTAAGGATTTTATCCAGGTTAAAAAAGAAAAGCAAAATTCCTCATTGTATATCCACGTCCTCCAAAAAACGACGGTTTCACGATGTAGTCGTGAAGTGGATGTCAAAGAAACGTACTAAAAGCGTGAAGCACGTGCAGTGCTGTTGTTTTGCTCATAAAACCAATTGTTTTTTTTTTACGTTTTCATTGTCGTCGTCGTTGTGGTTGTTTAAGCTCCCTAGCCACTGTTTCTATTTACACTCGACTTAGACAGCTTCTAGTGATACCAACCTGATTCGGAGGCGGATGACTCTGGCGATTTGGACCGTGATCGCTTATGACGTTTCTTTTTGTGTGACGAGCTCTTCTCTTTAGCGTACTCTTCCTCAGATTGCGATGATTCCTTCAAAAAGACGACGTATCAACTCAAAACAACACATTTAAATTTACAAGGGATGTGGGAGTATCTTTCAGAGCTCAACTGGATTATTACTTTTAGAATGCCAAAACAGCGAGTTATGTACTAGAAACGTACACGAGTACCCCGCGCGAAGCGCACCATAACGACTATTTTTTGTTTGTTTGTTGGTTTGTTTTATCTCCTTTTCCAGCTTAACTGGTTACAGACCTTATAAGGCCTGAAGTCATTGTTGTCGATATGATAGAGACCTTTAGATTCCAGGGGCCCGTTTCTCGAAAGTCCCGATAATTAACGGGCCCGGTAAGCTGTTGCCGTTTACATTAAAGGTCGAGGTTTCAATAGTTTTATATCTAACATGATAAAACTATCAGTTAAAGAAACAAAATGGAGTAGTTTGCTAGCCAGGACCCGCGCTCTTATTCTTTATATTTCGATTTGAATATTTGTTTTCGGGCCCGAAAAGTTAGCGGGGCTTTCGAGAAACGGGCCCCAGGACGGGTACGACTACGAGGAAGAGATTAAACTTTAAGTTTATTTTTCGCGTTTTCTCCAAAAATATACACTCCGGAAAGCTTCATCAGCTTCATTCAAAAGTTAGCACCGTTATTTTTATTGAACGATCTTAAGCCCTCTCCAGATCGCAAAATGATAAACCTCCTAACATTTGATAACTCTACTTAGTATTGAGGAAATCTCATTTTCGTTGACCCCCTTGTTTTAGAACCTAAAGGTTTCTCTAAAAATAGCGCAGGTTACCCTGAAGATCTCCACCGACAAAAAAAACAAACAAGCAATAACAAAATAAAGATATCACCAAATTACTTTCGAGACCTACTTAAGGGCGTTCTGTTTGTAACTGCAGGATTCTAAAACTTACTTTACTGGGTGACCGCGATCTTGACCGCTTCCTGTGTTTCTTTGTCTTTTTGGCTTTCTTGTGCGATTTTGAAGAGTGAATATGAGTACACGCCTAGAAAAGAATAGCCATAAAGTAAGTCAAAATCACGAGAAATCCGTATAGAATAGATCAGACATTTTATCAAAGGGCGAGTGATTTGACAATGTGTTCGCATAATAAGCTACACTTTTTACACTTTTTGACCAATTAAAAAACTGACTTTTAAGCACCTATTGTGCAACAACAACGTAAAAAGAAAATGAGCTCTTCAACATCACGTGAAAATGTAGAAGGCCATGGAGCAATTTCGTTATTACCACAAGATTACAGATTATGAAAAAAAAACTTTGGTATTATAAAAATATCACAAATTTCTTAAAATTTGCCATACTCCATCTACCAACCTCTAGTGAGCTAATGTGATCGTTGAAAAGTCTTATACGCTCGGCCTCAACTGTAATTGCTGTAAATGCCGAGTCTCCTTCAAGCCTTTCTCTCACCTTAAAAAAAGAAAAGCAAGAAGAAAATACATGACCTCTAATATCTGAGAGCTTTAGATTTGAGAACAAGGACGACTACGAGTACGAGATTTAAATCAAAGTTTTTTTCGCGTATTCTCCAAAAATATTCAACCCGGAAAGCTTCATTGTACTATTTTTCACCTGAAAAATTAGTGAGATAATTTTTATTGGAGAAGGTTTAGCCCTTTCCCGGTCGCAGCATGATTAAACTTCTAAAATTTGATAACTTGTTCCGGCCACTACGACATTCTCGCTAAAACTGGTAGTAGGATGAGGACGGCTATCACGTTTTCCCGCCAAAATGACATTGGCTCGAGCGCGTGCACTACTAATAGACCAAGCTCAAAGGCAAACCAAGTGAACTAACGAAATGAGGTGCACACCATTGACACAAACCACCCGGGTGGAAATCTTGTGCACCAAAATATAGACAGAGAGCAGTCTCTCTTTTTCTTCAGATTTAGTGAGTGGAGTGCACGCGAGCGTCGAGCGGCGAAGCCGCGAGAGGCAAGAAACGAGGGTGAGAGTACGACCCGCGACCAAATAAATTCAAATCTATTAAACACACTAAAAGGAGTGCAAAAATTGCATCGCCATCACAGCCAATATTTTCTGAAGCTTTCCAAACGGAATGGCGCGAACCATTTGATTTTCCAACCGGAATTTCCCGGTTTCCCATATAAATGGTGAGTACATCAAGGAATTTCGTCATTTGAAAACAATAGAAGTAATTTGCACAGCGCAATATAAAGCTATATCCTTGATATTTTATATATTTAAATATTTTTCTTTGTTTTTTGGTAGAGCAGTGCAGCGCTAACGCAGCGGCCATGGGTTCGAATCCCGTCGATATCCCGAAAAGGACAATGACATAACAGGGTCATTTATACGAGGAAAAATAAGAGGCGTCTTTCATTAAACGCGTCCTAAATAAGACGAAAACTATCCCGTATAAACGGCACATTAAGACGCGACTTAGCAAAGATGCGTTATTGAAGAACAGGTGTTAGGGCTGTTCTTAGATAAGACGCGTCTTAGCTAAATTTTAGTCGAAATGTGCCTTTTATACGGGATAGTTTGAGTCTGATTTAGGACGCGACCTATGTAAAACGCGTCTTATTTTTCTTCGTTTAAACGGCCCTATTGTACCGTATACAAGTACATAAGTTCCCATCTAAAATCTCCTCTCTCTTAGCCCCTTAGGCAGGTCTGATACTCAGGTTATTCTCACCTCTTCCCAAGTTGAATTCTCTTCAATGGCCGGGCTGCAAGTTTTAAGAAGTTGTTTGAAGGAACTCTCCCTTCTTCTTTGCTAAAAAGACAATGACACATCATTATGAAGTTCAATGAAATTTGAAGCAGTAAACAACTAGGAGCGCAGGTGCGTGTTGTCGGTCAGCGGTCAGTGCTGTCGCTTAAGCGCGGGCGGTCAGCCTTGCTTGCATCATCTCCATGTGTTTAGTACAGCGTTTCCTGGCGGCCACTCTCTTCGCTTAGCCTCTGGATCATTCTTGCACCCCCATCCCTCCTCCGCTTTATTGGAGAGCTTTAGATTCGAGGACGAGGACGAGTACGAGATTTTCTCAATAAGTAGTGCACGCACGTGAGCCAGTCATTTTGGCGGGAAAACGTGATAGCCATCGTCATTCTACAACGGGTTTTAGCGAGAATGTCGGAGTGGCGGGAACAAGTTATCAAATGTAAGAAGTTTAACCTCCTTCAGTAACCGTATCAACATATTTGGTGAAAAAAGTAAATGAAGCTTTCCGGGGCGTTTTTTTGTAAGAACGCACGCAAAAACTTTTTAAAGTTAGATCTTGTACTCTTACTCGTTCTCAAATCTAACGCTCTCTATTTTTCCAATGATAAATCAGTGTCACAGGTGCCTGGTTCCATTGGCGTGGGGGCTCATGGGGTGAAGGTGCGGGTTATACCAGCCATGGGGGCGTAACTCTGTCTAGGGGCTTAGGGGCTGGCTTTGCCAAAGTGGAAACCCCTGGACATCCCGGGCACCCACCTCCACTACGCGACCCAGTTGTTAAATACAATATCTGACTTGTCCCCAGTACGGTGACTGGTCGTTTTGCTAAAGTCCCGTTCGCTAAGGTCTTAAGTCGTTTCGCTTACAAAACGAAACGAGCAGTTCACATGTTCATATCTCATTCTTTCAGCCACGATACGGAACAGTTCGATATACGCGTGTACACCTCGTTCGTCAAGCCATTGATCAGGTTGAAGAAGTTGGGAACTGACCTAGCACGTTAGCAAAACGAATCAAGACGCTAGGGAACAGGACGTTGGCGAAACGACTCGTAGGCAAAACTACAGTAGATCCCCAGTATTACTGGAGACTGCTAAACTCAGAAAAGTAATTAAAATATCGAATTACAGAGGTGTAGAGATGCAATCTGTCCAAACTGGGCCTTATGTAAGCTATTAGAGTGCTTTACGACTACGAGTACGAGATTTAACTTACAGTTTTTTCGCGTATTCTCGAAAAATATTCAACCCGGAAAGCTTCATTGTACTATTTTGCACCTGAAAAATTAGCGCGGTTATTTTTATTGGAGAAGATTTGGTCCTTTCCCGGTCCCAAAATCATTAAACTTCTAAAATTCGATAATTTGTTCCCGCCATTACGACATTCTCGCTGAAACTCGTAGTAGAATCTCGTTTTCCCGCCAAAATGACGTTGGCTCACGCGCGAGCACTACTTAGTGCTGAGAGGAACTCGTACTCGTCCCAGAATCTAAAGAGCTCTCTATGATGGCGCAAGACTGTGCTCTAAGGAGAATTAAAGGGAGCCCAGTGGTATGAACCTGTGAACTCAGGGGTGCCCAGCATATGGATTTCTATGAAAAACTAAGATTTTCTTGTCACCCGGGAGGGGTGCTGCTAGAGCACAGCCCTGGAATGTATTCGTATGATAAAGAAAGGCGTAAAACAAACGTAACGCCACCGCTTACCTCTCTTTCTTCCTTTTTCAATCTTTCCTTTTCCCTTGCTTCTGCTTTTTCGATAAACTGCAAAAGGAAAGAGTGATTGAGGCTCTTACAGATCAAATTCATAAGATTTCTTGCCCTAAAGTGACAATATAGCCCTGTGGACCTAACGTTTGATTCAGCAATCTCTGTGAAATCCCATGGCGTTACCATTCAATGAAATGGCTCTTTGGCAGAACTATAGGTCATTCTAGGTCAAAATATATGTTCCATGAACGTATTACCCCATAAGTAAGAACCTTACATAGCCAGGGTGCAAAGAAAGTCATTTTTACAGCTTGCCATTCGGGCACGTTGAAGCTAACATCTACTAGCCCAAACATCATTTCAACTAGTCCCAAAAACGTTTCGATCAGCAGATTAATTTCACAGTTCTTCTGTAATTTGAATTCCTCAAAAAACTTCACTTGCCCGTCGGGCAAGTTAATAACAGAATTCACTAGCCGAATAGCAAAATCCACTAGCCCCGGGCTATCGGACACTACTTTCTTTGCACGCTGATAGCGTTCTTTTTCTGGAAGCCTGTTTCTCTTGCTGTTGGCTCTTTTCCTGAAAAACCCTAATTGCAGGTTAATCTACCTAAACATCAACTTACATGGTTAAAAGACATTTTAATGTTGCCAGGATCCAGGGTTTGACTTCTATCATCTCCTTTTACCAGATCATTAAAGTCGCTGAATCCAGTGTTAACATCAACTGTAAAATCACGATCCTGTCAAACAAAATTAATGTACTCTTAATAAAGAAAACGTGTTTATTCTCCTAGTATTTCACATTTTAGTTAATTTCACATTTTTCTGCTACACAAGCCCGGCCTCTCTGCCTTGCAAACTACGTGTCGCACTGTGGTCTCCGTACTCGTTTTTCATGCATTTTTTTTTTCACAGAAATTGTCATTTCTACAAAAGATGTGTGGGAGTTTCAGAGAATCCAGCCCAATAAAAAGAAGTGTAAAGAAACGTGTTTTATGAGCAGGAAGAAACAAGGGGCGAGTTAGCCCTTGTTATTATTTTTCTTGTGTATTGTTACTACCATGAGTCATGAGGCTCAGATTGCTTTTTGAATTATGAAGTTAAAGGGGCTGTGTCACAAAATTTATCGAAATTCAAACAGTGGCAACTGCCACTCAGATAACGCAGTAAATACAAAGGAAGGCACAGACGGACAAACTTGAGGAAGATTAAAACGGATAACAATTGTGGTTTTTGAAAACTTGTCAGCCTAACAGTTTTCCAAAGTTTGTTTGTGTTGTTTGCAACGTTTGATATTTAATGGTTGGGGTACATATTTTGTTTGAAATGAAGCTGTGATTTTGTCATTTGCCTGTAATTTCTTCCATTGCGAGTAAGGATGTGTCATTGGCTTTATTGAAAACTGAATCATTGGATTATGCAATTCTAGAGCTCTGATTGGCTTAGCCATCATGGTATATGAGGCATTATACCATGCTCTCCAAATATGTTAACTGTACGCATCTGTTCAAAATTAAAAACAAGCTTAAAATCGGTTGTGTTTTTACAAATGAAGTCAGAAAGAATTCTTGATATTTTGTGGGCGTTTTTAATAAAACAATTATTCCACACGGGCTTGTTGGATATGAGATGATTATAGTTAACTCATATCCAACGTTCACTCGTGGAATTATTGTTAAATGTAAAACAAAAAGAAGCAGACAGTCGTCACACAGCCCCTTAAAGAATCGATAAAATGAAACATGGTTAAGGTCAAAGTTCAAAATGGCCTCTTGACGATCGTAAGGTTTATTTATCATTATTGGCACAGGTCGATACAGAATAACAAGAGGGCATTTGCTGGTAAGTGAGATTAGTCTTGTTCCTACCTTTAATATCTCTTTTATTATCTTCTTTTCTTCACTAAATCTGGCCTTCAAGTCCTCTACATAGAACTTGAACAGGTCCAGTGGTGTTGAGCCTGTTAGGATGACATTAAAAAAAAACATCAATATTATTCCCTAGTTAAAAATAATAGTATACTTAATGCATATTCTAGTTTTAGTATCCACTTGTTTGAAAAACAATTGTGAGTATAAATAAAACCAAGCAATCAGACCTAACATGATTTTTGGGTAGTTGAGTAGATTTGTTGATTTATCATGGAGAATTGTAGTCCAAATAACAGACCCTTTCTTAGCTTGTGTTTTGTTTTCCCAAATTAGTTCATGGGATGTTCTCATTCACCCTGTTTCTTTTTCAAAAATCACACACCTGACAACAATTTTTATTTTTTAAAAAAGGACATTATGCTACCAAGGTCAACGTTTAGTCATTCAGTTTCTGGCACTAACTCGACTTGGCCGGAATTTTGCTTTTCAAGGACATGGCAACTAACTGGGGCTTGATAGTCATCACTTCAGTTGCATGAAGGTGGCTATCTCATCCCCTATAAGCTTGCTTGAATACAAGTATGTTTAAACGTTAAAGTTAACTCACCAGGCTGGCCTACAATGTTGGTGAAGCGGACATCAGCACTGATTGTTGGATATAAATCAATCCAAAGAGACATGGAGTGAAGCTTGCCTCTCTTGTGAAGCTCATCCAGTAACACCTATGATAAGGTTTAAGATTAATAGCTCAGTCTATGGAGACAATATTTTGTTTTGTTGATAAAGAAAAACTGTTTCCATCGAGTCCCAGTTCAAACACTAAAAGTCCAAAATTGAAAATGCTTGGACCTTTATGTGATCAGACATATAAAAGACATTCTTTTGTAATGCACAACGAAGACTAAAAGAAATATACGTCTTTAAACAACAGCCACAAGAACAGTGACAGAAATCACACGAACAGGATATTTTACAAAAACATCACTGATCTTTGCGTCCCACAGGACGCACGCCATGAATTTTTGTGTGTCTTTGGGGATGATTTTTACGTGTCAGGGACGCAGGATGCAGAGGTAACAAAATCACTGTGCGCCACATTCTGTCAACTTTTAACAGTATCATTCAGACAACAACAACCCCATTTACATCTGCCACACTGTAAACTAGAGTCTAATAGGAGTTGTACTGTATACTGTCGGTGATGAACTCACAAGGAATCCTTCCCTGTTTTTACGCTGCTGTCGCTTGACTCTGTTCTTTTCTCTCTGCTTCTCCTCCTCTTCTTCTTGCTCAAGTGTTCTGATGTGTTCCTCAAATGATATTAACATGTCCTCTTTTTCACATTCTACAAAAAAATGACAAGCAATCAGTGGGTATTTATAGTGTTTTTGAGTACCAGTGATCATTTTTATCTTGACCATGGAGAAGTCTTAAAACACGTCAGCCAACAAGGGCAGTAGAGAGGGACCTACCCAGACGAAATTGTGTAAGTAAGACAAAGCACTTAAAACACAAGAAATAAAAATCACACTCCCTGTCCAGTAATTTAATCAACTAAAGATAAAATACAATAAGAGTCTACATACCACCATTATTCAGAGATATATGTAACTAGCTAAATAGTTTTCCAGTCAGCTGGGTTGGTAAGAACATTGTGTTGCAGTGGCATTACGAGATTTGAGACTCAACTAAGCCTGTATCATTGTGGTGGTTTTTTTTGCAAGATATCTTGCTACAGATACCCTGCCTACACTCAAGCATGCTCACAAAAACCCTTGTTTTCATGGTAACTTGGGTGTGGATGGAGTAAATGATAAAAATTGTAAATGTTTTGTGTATAGTGGAAGTGCACTTAGCTTCTCTAGTTAGTTTACAAGCCCTCCACCCAAATACAGTAATCTGAAACAAATGCCAGTAATACAAAATAATAACTTTAAAAGGATTAAAAAACCGTAACAGATAGAATGTAGCCAGTTGACCATTATTCTCTCTACAAGCATGACTAAGGATATGGAACTCCGGATGACTTAGCCTGTTCCAGGTTCCGAGATGGTCAGGTCTGTAAAAAAGGGGGGAGGAAACTGGGGAGAGGCAGGGCCTTCCTTTTCCCTTTTTCCAGCCCTGCCAATTTTGTGTCTTCCCCACTCTTTCGTGTCTTCCCAACCATCTGAGAGCCTGGAACATGCTAAGGATGACTATGGAACAAATCCAGCCAGTAGTCAGAATATGGCTCGACCTGGGACTCCCAGGTTGCAAGTCTGAAGTGCTATTAACCGCTCAACCACGCTGCCTCCTTACTCTAGAGAATAGATACAGGTATGTTTCTAAATACCTCTAATTTCTTCATCATCTCTATAAGTTGGGTGCTCTTTGAGCATCTGCAAAGCCTGTGTAACAAAGTCAACAAGAACAATTAATCTCAATCAGACAGAGTACATAACTCAAAAAAAAGTGGTTATAACCTGTAGGAATGAATGCAGAAAATTGGGGAACACATGCACCCAGAAAAAAAGGGCCACACGAAATATTTTTATTGCACTGCATGTTAATGTCATACCCTGTAAATATCATTACAAGGTGGTCCGTGGCATAACAAAATCTGGTTTGAGGCTAATTAACATTAATGTTTAATTATCCTCTTCCCTTATGGGGCTTTTCAGGGATAATGAAACAAATAATTATTCAAATGGCACATAAAAAGAATCCCAAATGGTAGGAAGAAAACCAGTCAGCTACTTTACAAGCATTGCCAAGGATTTGAACTTTGGACTAACGAGAACAAAATGCGGCCAGGGTGGGATTTGAACTTGGGGCCTTTGGATTACAAGTCCAGCGCGCTAACAGCTCGGCCATGCTGTCTCCACAAAAATATAACTATAATACATGGCTAAAATATAATCCATTAGGAGCAACAATTCTACTGTCATTAGGATTATTTTGTACAATGACTTACTTCAGCCCATGTTGTCCTGTAAGTTATAGAAGACATGGTATTGAAGACTTGTAACATCAACTTCCGGTTGTGTGCTCGCTGTTCCTTCTCCTCCTCTTTCTCCTTCTTTGCCAGGAAGAACACAACATCTTCAAACACATCCTTCCTGTCTCTTTCATGAACTGCTTCCCACATAGGATCACTATCGAACATTTCACAGGCCCTGCGCCAGCGAACTGAAGAATGCATCTTCTTGTGACTTTCCAGAAAGCTGCGTAGATCTTCCCTGGCTTTCTTGGCTTTTGCTCTTTGTTCTTCCTGTAAACATAGGATAAACAAAGTGCTCATGGAATACACTGTGTTGTCAACAATGATAACTAAGACACAGGCAAGGAAACTTGACTGATAAGCTTGAGTGTTTAATATTGCATATCTGTCATGTAGTACCAACTCAGTTATATATAATAGTTGCCAGTCACAATATCAATGAAGTTGAGTTAATTTCACTAATTATAACTACAATAAAAATCTGATTGGCTATCAACTGTCCTGATTTCAACGCTGATAGGACAGTGTAATAGGACAGCAGGCATCATGCCTAAGCAATTGGCCAGTATGCACCACTGCTCGTGCACACTTAAATGGCTTTTTTTCAATGCTAGTGAAAAAAAACTCTCGGAATTTCTTGTGTTTTATTTTAAAATATCACATATTTGTTATAGTTATGACTAATTGGTAACAGAACTTTGTGTCACCCAATTCTGACTGTAATCATACTCGTGATTAAACACATCGGACTCCTGCAATTTTGTTAGTCA
Source organism: Porites rus (assembly GCA_964035705.1). NCBI lineage: Eukaryota > Metazoa > Cnidaria > Anthozoa > Scleractinia > Poritidae > Porites > Porites rus. The sequence goes on from OZ037996.1 coordinate 40,272,781, forward strand.
CTTGTATGATTAAAGACTGAATTGGACTCCACTCAGTCCTATTACCATTACCAAAAGGCACAGTTTATGAAACTCCAGTGGATAAAACTTTCTAGACGACAAATTTCAAGTTCAAATGGCACTGAAATCGTGTCAATAATGAGAATATTGAAAGATTTTCGAGATTTTAAGTTGAAAATGAATGAAATAACCATATTAAAAAAAGATGACAAGAATATTACTCCCTACCTTCTCTTCATTGGCACGTTTTGTCTTGTACTCATTGAAGGCCTGCTTCTTCTCATTCATTTTTTTCAATGCTCCATATCTGGGATCATTGACAATCATTCTCATTGCATTATCCCATGAAGAGTTAGATGGGACCTCCTGCATCAAGCAAAGCAGAAACACATTTTGTTAACGATAATGAGGAATACATGGCTTGTAAATACCTTTTTTTGCCAGACTAGGATTAAACTGTGTCACTTCACTCAGTGATCACTTACACCCTTCATTGTAACACAGGTTTGGGCACCCTGTTATTGAGCAAGTAACTCTGTCAACTCTGTCTGTCTCCTGCAGTCCTATTCTCCAGGTTCTTATTACGCATGTTCCGCATGTATGACTAAGAATGAATGGAATGAATATTTGACTAAGAATAAATGGAATGCATCAAAAACAATCCGTGATCGCATACGTTTGGACCTTCTATCACTTGTAATTTAATTGCAGGTGTCTTGATTATCTATCATGTGAAACTTAGGCAAAGCAGAGTGTCTGAGAAAAAGAGTTTTGACCTTCGATCATTGTTGCCCGTACTTCGTAACCTTTCGTTATTACTAGTATTAGACTGTATCATGGGCCCATACATAAGACTTGCCTTTTCTCTGAGGAGTTCTTTAAAGGCTTGTTTGGCTTCTTCTTTTGTTTCATACACATACTCCTTTTTCTCTACAGTGGCCACAACTGGAGTCTCACTGACATTCACAGCACTGTGGGGCAAAACACACAACAATAGCATCACAAAATTAAAATTCTGTCATCTCTGTTATCAAGACGGCATTGAGGTGATTCCCCTGGGCACCTAATTGCATGTGTGATTATTCAACTGATTACACATAACGACAAACAAAAATATTATGTGAAGTAGAAGTGAAAAACCAGGGAAACAAACAGCAAATGAGTAGCTTAGTGGGAAAAGGATATTCTGGGAAGTTACATGTACTTTAGTCTCAATGCATTTTAGATTCCTAAACATTTAACAAAGATGGTGTTTGAAGTTTGGGATAGTTTTTGGACACTTTGACACAATATCATTGCGAAAATATTACGTTTCCTCACTTGACACAATATTATTACTATCATTGCCTGCTATTAGCCAGTGATGTAGCTATCATCTGCTATTAACCGCACAAAGCAATCAATTGAAAGTAGAATGCTCATTTTTCGAGCTTTAGAACAAGTACTGTATACAAGTAAGGCAACCCTTTGGTAGTTTGCATATGACACCAACAGACACAAGCTATCCTCGTAAAAATGCATGTACAAACAAGGATCATAACTTCTATCATACCTTGCCATTGGATAATCCTGTGATGTGCCTTCATCAGCTTTTTTGCCATCTGCTTCCACTTTTTCTTCCTCCTCCTCCTCTTCAGATTCTTCCTCTTCCCTAACATAAAAAACAGAAATGAAAGTTTAACGAGTGATATTTTCAAACATCGTTCTAGATCTAAAACTTCATTTTCAAGGACATTTCCAAGAATAAATACCATTTTTCAAGGACTTGGTTTCCACACAATAAGACACATGAAGGAACTCTCTAAGTCTGATCTATTGGATTCTTTGTGGCGAAGCAAGTAACATCATCACAAAACTAGGAAAAATTGGTCATAGGGAATCTTTGTTGAAAAATGTTCAAACGGTGTCTTTTTTCTCACCCAAATGGGCAAAGAACTTGTGTGATTAAATGTTCAGAGCCTTCAAGCAAGTTACAAAATGATTCAAGGACTGCTAGGGGGAACTCTGATGACTATTCAGGGGTAGAGCCTAGGGATGTGGAATAGTAACCACAAGGTAATTAGTAGGTTTGACTGCTGTTGGTAAGACTCTGATTTTTTTATTTTTTAAGTTGCTTGTGTTGCACTCATCATTCTGACGATTCAAAACTTTTATAAATGTAAGGATTGTTTGAAGAATGATCAGACCTATTCAAAGTTTTGTTTTAACCAATTCAATAGGATTGTGGCTTTACAATCCAGGACAGACTACTTAAGAACGTTTTTTTGTTAATACACACAACCTTACACAACACAACAAAACTGTTTTCAAATCAAAGGCCTTGCAGAAAGAAAACCCCCTCACCCAGTTCAATGTTACTTCCTACAACTGCCTAGGGATGAGGCACAACAACACTGCTTCTGGGGGGAGTTGGGGAAGGAAGAATCACCGTGGCTATAATGCTTAGAAAAATTTTCTGCAAGTATGAAATGTTATCAAGAGTTTTGTCCAAGTTTGTAGCAGTTGCCACTCAGCTACATTCGTGCATTGTAAACAGGATAAAACACTTTTGCTGGGTTGTTAAACAGCACATCATAACAATGCTTACTCGTCTCTTTCTTGCTCTTGCTTGATCAACTCTGAAAATTGAACAAATCACACAGGGATTAGAAATGTGTTTCTTGCTTTAAAATTTTGCGGGATATTACAGCAGTAGTTGTGGCCAGCTCAAAAGCATAATACACGCTGCTTTGGCCACCCTAGATTGTTATTCCAACAAAAACAAGGTTCCCTTACAAATCCAGCTCTAAGTGAAAGCTTATGTTATAAGTCTGTGGTGTTTTCAATAAATTACATACTGAAAAGCACTCTCTCTCTCTTTTTTGCAGTTCCAGTGAAATCTTAAAATTATTGTGATCATTGAAAATCATGAAATCTATCGAGTTTGCAATTTCTGTTTGTCTTTTTCATTAGGATGTTTTTAGAGTAGTATTGTGAGCAAGTTACATGTAATTCAACATGTCTGAACTTCAGTCATGCCCCCTAATGAAATTTGCCAACCATTAACGTTTAGTTCAGTTTAAACACCCAACAATAAAAAAAAGCCAAAAAGGCAGACCTTTTCTCAGTGTATTCTTGGTTTGCAACCACGTGACAAGGCAGTTTGTTTCTGATATGACCATTGGTTAGCATAGTACTTGCCTTTGAGTTCAGCCAATTCCTTTGGTATTGTCCAAGTTGACTCTTTTGTTTCAGTGTTGTGATAATATATTCTACCAGTGTCAGCTTTGTGTTCTTTCCATGGACATGAGTCTAGTTGAATCTGATGATAATTGAGAGAATTTAATAAATAAAATGCTAAGGGTCTAGAATGTAGTTTTTTCGTTTTGTAGTTCCCTTTGCCTTGCAACACATGTATGATTGTTTTAATGAAGCAAAATTGATCTGATTCTTGGTCTCAAATTTAAGGTAATGATTTCGCAAATGGTAAGGCCTTTTTCGTCATATTTCACTGCCCAGCCTTAAAAAAATAACTTCAAGGATCTGCCAGCAATTTTTTATTAATTTAATTTTTTGGGGGGATGAGCTGTCCTTTTTTCTCCTGTTTTCTTCTTGAATGGTCAATTCTTGGATGTGGCAACCATGACATTAGTGTAGCTTGTGGAAGTAAAGTACCTTATTCGTTCTAATTTTCGCGGGCACTTAATTTCGCGAATTTGGAACACGAATATTTCGCGAGCATTAATTTTCGCGATTTTGCAAAAAATGATAAATTTAGGGCATTTAATTTCGCGAAAATTGACAAAAGACAGACTTAGAAAACCGTTTTTTTATTGATTGATCACTTAAATAACGATTGATTTACAATCATGATTTGCAATTACGTAAAAGAAATAGCGTTGATAATCAGACAAAACAAGCAAATACTGCAAATCAATCAGATGCTACTGCAATATTGTACCACCTTGTAATAAAAGCCAATTGTAAAAGTCAATTGTAAAAATATAATTTCAAATACCTATGCCAATGAGGAGGGGTTGCTGTCGCTGAAGTCATAAATACAACACACAGACGATCACCGCTTGTACAAGGAAGACTTAAAATTCCAGTTAAAGTTGCGGTTGAAATCGAAGCCATAGCAAAGAACAGATTGATAATTGACAAATACAAAGAGCTTGTGTTGGCTAATTATAAAGAGCCTGACCTAAATGGACATTTTGATGACTGCACGAAAGATGTTTTAAAAGAGCTACATGTACAAGAAGAAGAAATGAGTGATTCGGATGAAGAAAGTGCTGAAGTAGATGATAAATAGACTGATGACAATTACCATGTAGCTGTGAACGCAGTTTATCATTGATTAAAGCAATTATAGAAGTGTATTAAATTTCGCGTGTTTAATTTTCGCGTATCCTAATTTTAGCGAGTCTTTAATTTCGCGATTTTTTACAAATCGCGAAAATCGCGAAACTAAAGCCTCGCGAAAATTAGTACGAATAAGGTATATTTTATAGAATCTGCTCAAAAATGACTAGCTTCAAATTTCCAGGAGAGACAGAGTTTAGAAGACTGTACAAAATGCCCTGCTTGCGAGACATGACAAAAGCTCATTTTATGAAGTTAAATTTATTTAACACAGTTAAAAACAAGGAGCACTGGCATGATCAGCGGTCAGTCATTTGGCTCAGGCGCAGTCACCCTTCCTTGCATCACCTCCATGTGCTCTGTACAGCGTTTTTTCGGGCGGCCACTCTTCATTTACCCTTTGGATCATTCTTTTACCCCCATCCCTCCCCCCGTTTATTTTTCCACTGATAAATCAGTGTGACAGGTGGCTGGTTCCATTGACATGGGGACTCATGGCTGGAGGATGCAGGTTTGCCAGCTATGGGGGTGTAACTCTGTCTAGGGGCTGGCTGTGCCAAAAGTGGAAGCCCCTGGACATCCCAGGCACCCACCTCCACTAAGTGACAGTTGTTAAATATGTGTTTACTTGTACATGCACCGGAGTAAAAAGCAGGCTTTTTACCTATCAGAATGCATGTTGGTATCCCATTTATTCTGTTGAAGATATTTATTATTTATGTCTTACCTCTCCTGGAGTCTTCAATTCATTTGGTTTCTGCCAAGTGGAGACTTTCGTTTCAGTGTTATAGAAGTATGTTCTGCCATCCGGAGCCTTGTGTTCTGTCCATGGAGTTTTGCTTTTCTAAAACATGCATACCAAAAAACAACCTTACAAGTTTTTGTCATGAGATGCTATTTTACATCAACTACACTGACTGCATCAATTACACTGACCACACTGACTACATTTGCTACACTGACTGCACTGATATGTAAAACAATCTAAAGACAAACAGTTCAGTATACATAATCCAAGGTTTTCATCATTTATTTCTGTGCTTGTTTATTGTATATTCTTGATGGTAATCTAGAACTATTACTGGATATTTCAAGCTATACCACTCAAAAGTATTGCATCACTAATATGTACAGATGTACTTAATTATTAGTATTATAAACTAGTAGATCCAAAAATTCTAATAGTACAGTATCATACAAAAGTAAGTTACCAGTCATGTCACCTTTCCTACATGACGAGAATCGCATAACGAGCTACACGACCCTTGTTGTGTGCCACGAGAATTCCATAGCATAAGAATCAGTCCAGTACAAATTTTTGGCATAAATAACCCCCCAATTATCCAAAAATAAACCAAATAATTTAGAATCGCGTTGCCTTGAAGAATGAAGAAAACGGGCATTAGATTTTGAGTATTTTCAAGTTTATTTCGAGGAATATTCCTTGAGCTTGTCATCAGCAAATTGCTTAAATGGAACTGCTTGTAGTTTCCTCAAGACTGTCATGCTTTTATGTTGGTAGGTCTTCAATTAACCAAAATCACTTTCAGTGTTTCACAACAAATTATAAAATAAAATAACGTCATAAAAATTCCAATTTTCTGATCATAGTACCTTTTCTTTGGGTTTCTTGACTTTCTTTTTCTCTTTCTTCACATCTCCATCCTTGTCATCTTGCTGTTCTGACTTACTGTTCTGTGATGGACTGTCCATAGCTTTGCTCTCTTGTTCCTGAACCTGCTTCACAACAGAGGGGGAGTTGGTGCTTCCCGCAACAATTTGTTGCGGTGCCACAGCAGCAGTAGGAACTGTCGAAAATAATAAAAGTAAAACATGCTGACACACTGGCAACATTTGCTTGTCCCTTGCGCAAACTGTAACAAGCACTATTTTGAATTATTCATCCCTGATCTACAAGAGTACGTGCACAATTCTGATAACTTCCCACTTCCAAGAAGATGGATCACAGTCATTATGCCCCAACAAATGAGGCAATGGATGACTTTTATGAAGAGTTGAAGGCCGCGTTTGGGAACTTGCCATGCAAGGATGTTGAGAATGAAATGGAAGACATGAATGCTAAGGTTGGTACAGACAACACTGGCAGAACGGAGGTGATGGTCATGGGTAGACATGGCTCCATAAACAAGTTCTGAGATCAAGAATGCTACGAAGAAGCTTACAGTGTGAGAGTGGAAAGGCACCATGCTGTGACAATAATTTATACACCAGAGGTGATCAAGGCTAAAGGTGAGGTGTCAGAGGAGGTTCTTTTGGGCTTTTGCAACTGGATATGGAATGAGGAGAAGGTGCTGGAAGAATGGAACAAGGGTGTCTTAATCAAGCTACAAAAGAAAGGCAATCTGAGCAACAGTAAAAGCTGACCTGGTATAATCTACATGTTGGTCAACATGGCAAGTAAAGTGTTTTAATTTGTGTTTTTTGGAGCACATTAAAACAGCATTGGACAAGAAGCTGAGAGAGGAGAAAGCATGATTTCAAGCTGTTCAGAGCTGCATGGACCATAGAGCAACACTGAGAACAGAGTACTGGTTGAGTGGCAGTCCTCTTTGTACATCAGCTTAATACTCTTTGAGAAGGCCTCTGACAGTGTCAGCATAGAGGTGTAGTGCCTGTCAAGAAGTCACCATTTAAAGACCTCTGTATGGGAGTTTTACCGCAAAGGTTATGCGTAATGGTCAGGCGACAGACATACAAAAAGATGGATAACCCTAACCAGTGGATAATGCAATATTTTATTGGTTTCCCTAACACTTATCTGCCGGATAGTGACCTATCCAGAAGATAGTGCTACCCAGTATCTGAACAACTGGGGCTAGAGGTCCACACAACTGAGCATGAGAACAGGAGGTCAGACAAGGCTGCCCGCTGTCACCCTAGCAGTTTCAGGTCACTCTGGATTGGGTGACAAGAATAACCATTATAAGGAAGCATGTTGTTCAGTGGTCCCACACAACATCCTCATAAGATCTGGCCTTTTTGTCACACAGGATACAAGATATGAAGGACAAAACACAGACTTGTGAGGAACAGCCGGCAAAGGCTGTCCTGAAGATTAATACACAAAGACAAAGGGCAAACTGGGGGATGGAGTGATGATTGCAGGAAAGATAAAGGAGCTGGATAAGTGTAGATAACTTATAAGTATTGTGAGTAAGAAGGGGGACTGAGTAGGCCATCAAGCAATGAATTAGGAAGGCAAGGAAGGCGTTTGCAATACGAGACTGACATAGCAATCCATGTTACTAACAGCTAGCACCAAGTTGAGAGTCTTTGGGTCAAATGTGAAGATTGTACTCTTGTATAGTGCAGAAACTTGGAGACTGACCAAGGAACTGAACCAGAAGTAGCAGGTGCTTTTTAACAAGTGCTTAAGGAGAATCCTCTAGATTTGGTGGCTCTGTACAATCTGAAAAGAAGAGTTGTGGAGGCAGGCAGGGCAGTGACTGGTAGAAGAGGAGTTTAAAAAAACGAGTGTGGGGTTGGACTGGCCACATGCTGAGGAGACCAGATGGACATGTGGCTAAGACAGCTCTTGAGTGGAACCCATAGGAGAAGAATAAGAGAGGGAGGCTCAGACACACTTGGAGGCACACAACAATGTATGAGAAGACTTATGTGGCACAAGGCAACAGTTACTGCTAAATTAAGAGTCAGATGGCAAACAATAGTGGAGGACCTATGTTCCATCATGAGTGAATTGGATTGATGATGATGATCATAATTTCTTCGTGACCGTGAGCTCATGTACTGAGCATAAACTTCTAAATACATGTATGTTCAGGTTTACAATGACTTTTTAAATTCAGCCGTAATAATAATCATAATAATAATCACAATCATCATAATCATAATAAAAAGATGACTACCGCACAGGCTGTCAAAACGTCAGTCACTGTCAACAACAACAGTCCTATTCAGGACTACGTTCACCCAGACGACCAAACTCAACCTACTTTTGAAATGACTCCTGGTTCAAACCTTTCAGAGCCACAATCATAATAGTTATAATAACAATAATATAATAACATAAAATATATAAAGATTACTAAATTAAACTCATTTCTTACTTTAAACGTAATACAGTGCATGTACAGATCAAAATACTTAACAAACAACGACTTAAATATTAAAACCTGATAAATCAAAATCATAAAAAACATCCTTTTTTTCAAAATTGAAAGCCACAATAAAAAAATGTAACATCCCTTGCTGTTTGAGAATATTATTAATTTGCTGTCTTACTCATCATGGCTGGTGATCCAGTGTTGGTCATTGGCTGGTATGCTCCTGCTACTGCTTGTGGCATGCCTGGTTGAGCTATTTGAGGGGCATAACCTGGTGGCATCCCAGGAATACTGCCAGGAGCAAAACCCATTGGCTGGCCAGTTGGCATGGCAACAGTCTGGAAAGGTGGCATGCCAGGAGGACCATATCCTGGTGCCATCATTGGCATTCCTGGTACCTATAACACAAACAAACATAGGACAATGAAATTCCTATGTTGACTATTGTTGGCACTATTATCTTATGACCTGTAAACAGGTAAGATGGAAAGAATAAAGAAAATCTTCAAAATCCTAAAACAAAACATATATTGGGATTCAAGAGGCACAAGTGCTGGTCAGAGAAGGCAGGAATAATATTATTGAAGGGCTATATGCAAGAAAGGTCCTTGTAAAAGTGCTGAAAGTGCTGCAAAGTTGCAAAATTAGGCAATGGTTTCTCCTTTAGTATAGAAACATTTGTGGCAGACATTTTCTCTTTGGTTTGTTTGTTGCTTGCCAATGCAAAACACATCACTTGCCAATCAGAAACAACAGACCCTCCCCTCTCCCCAAGGAAAAAAAAGCAACTCCCACCCTCCCTCCCTTGTCTCTGTGGAATGAAGCCATCAACTGACAAGACAACTCGACCCACTATTTTCTGTTCATTCAAATTTCAAAATATCTACTCATGTTTTTTGTAACTCAGCATTTGCTTAGTATTATTTTGTCCAGGAACATAAAAGCGGAGCTCTTGCCATGCAAAGCGCAAGCAGCAGAGAACCATATGTCAGAGAAAATGGTAACCTAGGGATGCAAGAAAATCTGGTAATCAGGTGACCATCTGTATGTCTGTATCACATTTACCACTGCCTTGTACTTTACTAAAATGTAAAAATAATGACAATACTCCGTCAGTTAAGCCATTCATATAAAGATGAACTGACAGTTGTCAAAATAGGCATCCGTTGACAGATATCACATGACTGTCTCGCGGGTTCAGGTATAAGATTGGTTGTTTTACCCTTACATGTCAGCCAGTATAAAATGTCACCCTTACTGACATAGAAAAATAAGTACACTTCGCCATCCTCATGAAGGTCAATTGATAGCTGTCAAAAAGGGTCTATGCTGACTATTACCAGGTGATATCGGGGCTCATTTTTCTACCCGTCAAGGTCACATAATGTTAAAGTTTTCTGCTGATATTTATTTGATCGTGGGCTCAATTCTACATTTTTAACTTGAGACTGACATCAGATGTGTTTGTTACTTGCATGGTGGTTTGTGTGAATGGTCCAAATGATAACTGAAAGTATGGATTTAATGTCACTTAAAACATTGGTTCCGCCAGTCCTGTTAGGAATATGTCTTTTTTTGTTCTGCTAGACAAATTATTTGATAAGAGATTGAAAGGGGAAAGAAAATAAATAGAAGACCTAAGAAAACAGCAGCAAACTTTCACAAGGCCTCGTAGAATGGCACCGGAGCTAGTACAACCAAAAAACAACACAAGTGGTGAAAATGAGCGTCGGTGAAAAAAAGCAAGAAGGAAAACATACGACAATTCTTCCATAAAAAATGTAACCAGGAAGGTTCATGTTGTAGGCTTGCAGAAAAATGGTAAAGAAATGTACAAAAATGTGTGCTGCATTTGCAAAATTGTTTATTGCTAATTAGACCTATAATTTGAATTTTTTGCCATCCTTGTTTCCGTTGTCGTTAGCATTACACGATTATATTGTTTGTTTGGGTAAACTAGAAGTATATTAAAAGGAGCTCTGCTTTTAGCCCTGGATAAATTACCGTAAAAACTCGTGTATAAGCCGCACTCGTGTATAAGCCGCACCCCCAACTTTCAAGCATGATTTTGAAAAAAAAAAAAAAACAAAAATGCGCTTTTGTAAAAAAGGTGATCATTTGTTCGCGCATCAAAATGTTCACAAATAAACTTGAGGAAATTTAATGTTGTGTATTTGCAGTGACATTTTAAATAAGTTAATCAACTCTGCAAATACCTTTTAAAAGGTTCTCTTTAATCAATTTCCCCATTTCCTGCGAAAGACAACAGTTCTCTTCATTGCTAAAGCCCACAGTTGAAATGAAAATGGAACGATGGAACGAAAATAAAGCGCTGGAGAATGCTACAAAACGAATTATGGAACAAATTTGCGAATAAAATAAAAATGGGTTAGGATCCACGCTATATGTGATATTGTATAACCTGAGAATATTGTCAAATAATGAACATACACTTCTCTAGGAATCAATTTTTGCGCAAAAAAACAGGACCATGTAAAAGCCTGAAACATTCGGCTTAGTTAGGTAACTTAGCAACGCTTTACAGATGCACTCTTCTTTGATTGGCTAAAAAACATTATAGAAAGCCTGGGCCAAATCACACAGTAGACCGCGATCAGTAAACAACATGGAAATGTTCGCTTTCACATCAGCTGTGCGTGGATATCATGTTTATAAAGACATATGGAAACCATCGATCGGGGAAAAGCTTGTTGCTAAACGAGAGTTTAACAACCCAATGGACAAACACGCCGTGAAAGTAGTGAAGGACGACGAAACGGTCAGCCATTTACCTCGCGAATTCTCTCGAATAGCGTGGTATTTTCTTGCATGTAGTGGGGAAATCAGCGTTGAAGTGATCGGTCGCAGACGACACTGTAAGCAGCTGTGCAGGGGAATGGAGATTCCGTGCCAGTTAGAGTTTAACTGCTCAAACAAAGCGCAGATGAAACGCTTAAAAGAACTACTGGCGAGCAAGATTCAGGTATAGAACCTGCAGATGCAAACAAATGGCTCCTTTAGGAGCCACCACTTCTACTGAAAGCAATGATCAACGACAGGTTTCAATATGTTTAATCTTTATTTACTGAAGGTTTTCAGTTCAATTTGTGACCCCTACAAGCCAGTTTACTCCCTTTGAGAGCAATGGTCCCGTGTATAAGCCGCACCTGCGATTTTTGACTCAAAATTTCGGCAAAAAGGTGCGGCTTATACACGAGTTTTTACGGTATGTTATATTTTGCAAATCTCACCTTTAATTTTTTTTTATTGCATTCAATGTATTTTTCAATTTTCGTCTTACTTATTATGTCTAAAACATGTTTTTATGTTTTTATCAACAAAGGAATACCATAGTTGGAGATGTCCAATATGATTTTTTCTTACTAGAATTTTTCTTGGGCTTTGCTGATTATGACTTTAGGCCTTTGACTGAAAATGTGCTGGCCCGATGACATCAAAGTAAATGTATCCCGCTGCACATAAAGAAAAACTCTGATGTCTAGAGTACTTGTTAACTTTCATCAGGACTCAAGTTCACACCCGACATAACTCAAATCAATTCGAACTTTTTATTAATCAAACTTAATCGAACAATTGGGTATGCTTAAGTTCAGTAATCAAAGACACTGGAACTCTCACAAAAAAATTTTTAGTAATCGCACCCAATCAAACTTTGATTGAGTTTGATCAGGTTTGATGGTCGAAGTTGGTATACATTCGATCAAAAATGGGATGTTATACAGGAAATTGTGCATGTTTTGCTGAATGTTTCCTTTTTCTAGGGTACCTCATGACTGAGTATATTCTGGGAGTGGTTGTAGAGAATCAGTGTTTAGTGTATTTTTTGGAGCGAAAATATATACACGAACACCCAAGGAGACCTATATATTCCATATCACAACTTATCATCTTTTCAACCACTCATATGCTTGTCTAGTGCATCTTACCAACTGGCCACATTTGCCTCGGGACATTTATACTACAGTAACCTGATCAGCTAGGTGCTACTTTTTTGGACATTATCATCGAATAAGGAAAGCTTGTTTCCTTTTCAGATGTTTCATTCACCAAAACACTAAGAGATGTGTTTGCAAGAAAAGAGTGCAGAATTTTAAAATCGAAACTATAGTAAGAAAGCCTTTAGCTTAATTAGATAAGCTTAGGCTTTGCAGCATGGACGAGTTAAAATGCATCTCATGCCATCATGTCAACGTACCACAGGATACCACAACCAATATCTTCAATTCTTAACTTAACCCTCACGCTTACCCAAACCCAACGATATTTTGTAATAAAGAAGGCTTGACTTTAAAGGAATAGAACAAAGTTTTACCGCGTAGCCTGTGGGCGCCATCATGACAGGTGGTGGGTTACTTGAATAACCCTGACCGCTTCCTGAGGACGGAGGATAACCTCCTGACGCCTGAAAAAGAAATGCAGATGAGTGTTGAATCATGGTGTGCCGTTTGCTTGGTGCATTACGACTAAAAGAGTGCAAACATACCATTTTACGGCGATTATTCTTCTGCTAGTCTTCAAAAGCTTTCTCCAAGTCGCATGTAGTATCCCAGAAGTCAAAGCGTAGTGGTGTTGAACATTTTGTACTTCATGTATGCATAACCAGCTCAGCCGGATACATCTGGGATGGCACCTTCTCAAAGTTCAACCTTCTTTGAGTAAAATTTATTTTGCCTGACTAAGATGTCGTCCTCAAGCGCCGGCCAGCGATTTGCAGACTACTTTGCAGTTAGTGGCTTAGACCTTGTAACAGGGCTTGAAGCTGATCAGTTGTCAGGTTTGTGAGAAAATAATAGTATTCGCAGGACCCGGGAATCCATGTCGTTAACGAGGTAGATGTGCGCGATTTCAGTTTAGGCCTATTGTTTTTGTTTTTTCTAATGCATTAAGCGTTAACTTAGACCGTCGAATCTCGCTAATATTTAACATACGAAAGTGAGTAAACTTTTCCAATTAAGAGAGTTTGTCATGGAGAATTAAATGTTCAAGTTTTTTTACTGTTCTCGGATAATCTTCCACCAATTGCCAGTTTTCGCCATTAGACAGCAGTCAGTTGAAGTGTTTTGTGCTTCGATCCGCTTAGATTTTACTGCTATGAATGAACTGTTTAGAGTCTTCAATATTTATTACCAAAAAGGGACTGACTGCAATTTTTGTAAAGCAAAAATTAGCTAAATTAAAGACTAAATGCATCCCGCAGTAAATTGGAAAAAAATTCCAACCAGCTTACGCCAGAAATCATGCACAGCTGAACGATGTGGTTACTGCTTACCTTTTATAGCATCATCATTTTATCATGCGATGTTTTCGATCCCGGTTTCCCCTTAAGATAATTCTCCTGTGGGGGATAATAGTGATAATATGTTTGATGATTATATCGTGTCAACGACATGTTATTTATCTTTTTTTAGTATCACATGCATGGATGTCGTCGTTAAACGTATTTTTTGTGCCTGTGTGTTCAAATGTTCAAAATTTAATTAAAGTAGGTGTAAGAATTATTTATCATCTTAGAGGCTTTGCAGTGTTACTAGAAGAAAATCCTAAACCTCTTGTTTACATTATTATCTCTATCCGTTTTGAAGAGTAATACACTGAAGTGTGCTCTCTTTTTATTGATTACGATTTTAAGAGGGAGAAATGAAAATAAGAGGTTAAATATTCTACAGTTGAGCCAAAGTTTTTAAATCATTAAGTGGAACTATGGGGAGACAATTCTGTTAAAAAGTTGAAAGTAGATTTTACTTGTGATATTCCTCTTTGAATAATTATTCTTGAATATTGGCTTCAATACACTTTTTCAAGTCTGCCAGGGTGACTCGTTGCTTTATACATTAAAACTTTACTTTGTGCTGTGATTAAGTTGCCTCAGTGTGACAAATCATGGAAGAGTGTTCTTGTAGGGATTTTTTTTATAAAATCTATATACCACAGTTGATCTTATCCAGACAGTGAAAGTTTCAAAGAAACTTGCACAGTCATCCATAGATTTGCATGGATAACTCATGCAGTATACATGTACATGTAGCTTGGCAGCTGACCAACATTATACTGACAGCCTGGCAATGGGTTCTTGACTGCTTACATTCTTCTTTTTTATTTCTCAGGGTCAGACCTACAGTTTCTGCTCACAAAATAAAATCTCTAACATTTTTTTAGTCCAGTCTGGCTAATGTGTATCATTGACAGTAAGGAATGAATTAACCCTTTAAGTCCCAATAGTGACCAACAGCAAATTTCTCCTAGCGATATCCATACATTGTCATGAGATTAGGATATGAGAATTAATAAAATGATCACCTAAGAGAAAATACTTTGATCTTTTATCAATTTCTCTTAACTAATTCTTAAAGGAAATGTATAGAGATCAGTTTGGAGAATTTGTATGTGGATATGGGGGCTTAAAGAGTTAAACTGGACTGGGATGATGTTTGAAATATTATTATTGGTCTCTTTAACCCTTTAAGTCCCAATATCCACAAACAAATTCTCCAAACTGGTCTCCATACATTTCGTTAAAGAATGAGTTGAGAGAATTTGTTTAAAGATCAAGGCATTTTCTCTTTGGTAATCATTTTGTCAATTCTCATGACCGTATCTCTTGACAATGCACGGATATTGTCAGGAGAAAATTGATGTTGGTCACTATTGGGACTTCAAGGGTTAAAAGAGGCACTGGATCTGTCCAAAATGTACATCTATAGCAACAAACCTCATATCATAAATCTCCCTTACATTTTTAACCTGTGCAAATTATTCTTTGTTTGTCCAGGTGATTCTTTGCATATCTCTCCTTTGGAACGTTCCTTTAAAGCCAAGGTTTTGATGCATTTTCCTTCAAATGTTGAATGGAATCCTTTTGATGAGGATGCTGTCCGTATGGTAAGCTTATTTTGCAAAAATAATGTTTTTAACTGTGGGCTGTGCTTTAATCCTGAGTAGGGTGAAGGTCTCCGACATACAGTACATTGTAATACCTTTTTAATGTAAACTTTTGTACTGCCCAAAGCTCCTTCTGATCTACTGTAGAAACAGGCAACCATGCATACTTGAGACATTTCCTGGAACAGGGTATATTACTTAGAATGCATGATACTTCCACCATTGAAGCAGTAAAATAGTAATGAACTGTCATTAATATATTAATAGGATGAAAAGTTGTTCTAAGATGGGGTTTCATAGATGGTGATGAAGGCCAGTCATATCCATTCCAACTGGGTGTTCTGACAGCTGGTTAACAACCAGCTTCCAGAGAAAAAGTCTCAGAACTGCTTGCTTGACAGTTAAGTTACATTGTAACAATTTCCTGGCCAATTTAGCATGCTTCTGAATGCTACTGTATATAACCAAGTCAAACTCGGACTCAACATCAATGTCCTTACCTGATGATCCTTGGGAAGCAACCTCAGGTTCCCAGGGTTCTCTTCTTCCCATCAGGAGTCTCTCTATCTCTCCCTCCCTCTGTAGGGATGGCTGGGTTCGTACAGGTCATGGAAAACCTGGGAAGTTATGGAATTTAAGAATTTTCAGTCCTTGAAGGTCATGGAAAATTAAAGTTTTGTTTAGTAGATTAGTTACTACAGATGATAAAGCAAGAATAATGTAAGATAAAGAGGAGTAATTAAACAGTGCATGAATGACACCCATTTTGGTGGATACTGAACTGTTTGAGGTCAAAAAAATGTTTAAATAAGTAAAGTTTTGATAATTTTCGAAAGTGATAGCTTAACCTAAGGTCATGGAAAAAGTCATTGAAAGCCGTCATGGAATTTGAAGAACTCAAAAGAGTATGAACCCTGGATGGGTAGGAGAGAGAACCCTGGGAATGAGGTTGCTTGGGAAGATTGTGTATGACAAGTTATTTTAGAATGTCTGCATAAAAAAAGCTCTTGGGGTCTTCTTGGCTTGAAATATTGTTCTTTACTGACATACAAGTGATAGCAGCTCAACCTACAGATTGGCTAAATTGTAGATGGGTGCAAGTATGATCTATGTACTACCTGTATGAAAATTGATACATATACTGTTTTATTTATTTCAGCTGTGTTTACCTCAGGGATTAACATTCAAAAAGGAATCAGAGCCACATGAACCTAGTTTTCATTCTTTTCTCATCACTCGTGAGGATGGATCAAGGGTTTATGGATGTGCTCTTAATTTCTATGAAGTTGTTAAAGATCCTCAGATCTGTAAAGCTATGGACACTTTGCAAGCCATGCACGAAGCTGAATTAGCCATTGTAAAATCAAGATCACGTTCTAAATCACCAGTATTTATAACAACAGACAATGTTGGCTCCATGGAGACGCTAAGCCATAGTGACCATCTAAACACAAGTTCTGAGTTGCTGAATATATCTAATAAGAGAACCTTTAATATTAATAAAGATTCTCTTCTAGTTTCCAAATCAATCTGCATTATCATGCCGCTGCCATTCATCTCGGCTGGAAAGTTTTTCTTAGAGCAGTTATATAACGCTGCACAGAATGAGAAATTGTTATCTTTATCTTTGGAGTCATATATTTATAATCTATTGTACGAGGTTCCACTGCCTCCAGCTGGAAAAACAATGAGGTTTAGTTGCAATGATTTGACCATCACCTGTCAAAGACCTGGCATGAATGAACTTCCATTATTTGATTACTCATTCAAGGCGTTTTTCTCATTGCTTGGTACTGAGAACATTGTTAAGTTGTTTACGTGTACTTTGTTGGAACAGCAAATTCTATTGCTTTCAAATGGTAAGTACAAGTTTGTGGCCTGATTCGATAGAGAAAAGAAGTGATGCCATCACAAAAACTAAATTTGTGAAATTATAGATTGGTTGACATGGTGTATCCAGAAAGAACAAAATTAAAAATGTTCATCTAATTGCCAAAAATCATCCTGCAGCGTGCAAAAGAGTTGTGTCGAATAGCCCGGGACTAGTGGACTTTGCTATCAGGCTAGTGAATTCTGTTGTTAACTTGTGTGATGGGTAAATGAATGTTTTTGGGAAATTTTTATCACAGAAGAACTGTAATGAATCCTGCTCGTTGAAAACATTTTTCTCTTGGGCTTATACATGCTAGTTGCAGCTTACCTGAGTGGCACACCATAAAACTGACTTTCTTTGCACCTTGTGCCTGTTGGTGCAAATTGGTGAGGAGATAAGCAACATTATGCTCCAATGACTCCATATAAATCCTTCTAAAATAGGCCTGGATCGTTAACCTTACAATCCAAGCCAATTTTACAAGGATTTGTATGGAGTCATCAGAGCAAGCCAGTGTTTATATCTACCCAGCAATTTGCACTAACAGGATGGTTTTTGACAAGGGGGCTTTTTTCACCTTGTTCTTTCTGAATATGCTAACCAATCCCATAATGTCACAAATTTGATTTTTTGTGACATCACTCTTCTCTTCTCTATTGCCACATCACTTCATGTATAAGCTGAACGTAACTTACAGACTTCCCAGCTCAATGACACAAATCCACTGTATACAGTCAAACCAGTCGTGCATTTAGCAGTCACCCTTGTGGAAATATTGCCAAATGACCGCTTAATACTGCAGGTTCACTGTTTGATAGATGTACAGGTTTAACAAATCTAATACAGTTGAACCTCTCTACCATGTCCACCTCTGGGACGGAAGCAAGTGGCCATTGTAAAGAGGTGGCCATTGTAGAGAGGTTTTGAATAAGAGTCAATGTATGGATTTTTTGTCTGCTGGGATAGAAAAAGTTAGCCGTTGTAGAGAGGTGGCCATTGACATGTATAGAGGTGGCTGTTAGCTGAGGTTCAAACTGCAGCTTTTCAAGAAAATAAAGATAGTGACTAAGTAAAATATCCACATGTCAAGTAGACCTCAAAGTGTTTCTACCTCTTCTTGTGCTGAAAGAAAGGAAGTAAGAGATCACTGAATGTCATGCACACTGTACCTATTGTATCTATTAAATGGAGGTAAAGACGTTAATAAATAACTCGTTGGTAAAACGGAAAATGGTGGCCGCGGCCACTTAATAGAGGTGATCACTTAACACAGGTCAGTACCACAATAAATAAGGGACTGCTCATATGATTTTCAGGCCTAGCCTTAAGAAAGTATCCCCCTTGATAGAGGGTAACTGCTTAATGCAGGTCCACTTAATACAGGTTTGACTGGCAGTATATATGAATTATGTTCAAATATCAAAATTTCAGCCATACATTAATGAGTGGAACTTCAACCCTTCATTTGCAGTATCTTAATAATATCTGATGAAATTAATAATCAATAGTGGAAAATCCAGACTGCATTTATTTTTGTTTCCTTTCTTTTAATTTACAGATTTTCACAAGTTCATGTTGGTGGCAGAGAGTATAACATCAGTTCTTTTTCCCTTTATCTGGCAACATGTCTATGTTCCAATTCTTCCTGCTGCTCTATCGCACTTCCTTGATGCTCCAGTTCCATTCTTAATAGGAATTTATTGTGCATCAGAAGAGGATAAAACAAACCTTGCTCTTCCATCAGAGGTGACTGATTTAATTTGTTTGTTAAAAATTTACTCCTAATAGTGGTTAAAGTGAAAACCCACAAGAAATTTCGAATTTCTTTTTGTAAAGTTCTAAGAAATAAGTAAAGTCAACTCTCCATAACTCGAACCCTTGGTAACTCGAACTAGCACTAACTCAAACCAAAATCAATTCCCCCTGGATTTCCTTCATGAAGATTCATTGTAACTTTACCCTCAGTAAGTTGAACCCTTGATATCTCAAACTTACCGCTAAGTTGAAGTAATTTTTGTTTCCCTTCAGATCATTTCTTTATAATCTCAATACCTCAAACTATGCACTATGCTGAAGTTTCACCCAAGAGGTTTCTTTTGAATTTGTACATTACGGGATTTCATCCACACATTGATAAAAAGTTAAAGTACAAAATCAACTTGCCACAACTTGGTTTAGGGCTGGAGTTCCACTGTGGAATATTTTTTAAGATTACTATATTTTCAGCTAGTTATATAACATTGAAGGGAAGTCACCAAAAAACAATGACTTTTGATTTTTGAGTTTGCTGAAAAGCCTTATTTTATTTTTCTTTTTTAATTACAGGCTTCTCTTTGCTTGGTAGACATAGAAAATTGCAAAGTGACTACACCTGAGGATCTTCCAGTATTTCCAGATGAACAAGAGCTTATTGAAGAACTAAACGACGCTGTTAAAAGATTTAATATTCGTCTGCCAAATGATGGTGACATCAGTATGCCTGGAAGTGGAGCTAACAGCTTGGAAAATTCCCTAGAAATTTCACAGAACTGCACATTTACTGGAAGTTCTGATTACGAGACTGGTAGTAATTCGGGATCTCCACCAGTGTCAAGGTCACCTCGTTCACAATCACCTCATTCTAGTTCACCCAATTCCGGATCACCATGCTCACAATCACCTGCTTTAGAAGCTCGGAAAATTAAGTATAAAGAATCACCTAAGAGGTCACAGAAAACAAAAGCAAGGCGGTCAGATTGCAAAGTACCTAAGTCTAAATCTTCTACTAGTTTGGATGTTTCAAAAAATCCAAGACTGCAAGCTATTGCTGCAATTGCAGAGAGAACAGGAATTATTGCTCCAATTTCAACTGTTGCCTCAAACTTGGAAAAGTCTGTCTCTGACACCCAGCTGCAACAGTTTAGTGACAATGAGAATGATTTTGTTCTTGGTGATGTTGCAAAGGAAATTCCACGCAGACAACAACATGAGAATGAATTTAATGCTGCTATCAGAGAGATCTTTGCAAATCGATTCACGCAGCTTTTGTTGGAGTATGAATCATTTGTGATTCAACCAAAACAAGATCTGGAAGACTGGACTTCAAACAGAGAACAAATGCAAAACTTTGACAAAGCTTCTTTTCTCTCTGATCAACCGACACAGTTTCTTCCTTTTCTTTCTCCATTCACTGAAACTCAAATGTTTGCCAGCTTTATTGATATGAAAATAATGGGAACTTGGGAGGATCTTGACCCCAGGCTGGCAGTGTTTGACCAGCGAGTGGAGAGTTTAAAGTCAAGGCTTGGAATCACCAGGTCACCATCTTATGAGAAATGCATGACCCTCAAGAATGCAGGTAAGTAGGCAAAGCTTAAAAGTTATTCTATCCAGTTCAAAGCATTGGAGAGTCATCACTTTTTGGTGGTTTTCTGCATTGCATCACTGGACATTTTGTTCGTAAGAGAAAAGAACCCCACCAACAATAACAAAGAACTAGATGTGTTTCTTTTGTTTCCAGTTTTGACCAAGAAATTCAAAGCACAGTGACGCATTTTTTCCATACTTTATTTCTCAAAAATAAAGCACAAACTAGTGAAAAAAGTACAGAACAGTGTTTGTATAATAAACCAAAAGTCCCAAGCAAGAGTTCAGTAAACTTTGAAGCACTTTCAAAAATGGCCAGAAAATCAAGGTGTCGCTCTTGCACGCAAACTCAGGCAGAAATACACCCATGTCAGTTACACACAAATCGTTACTCTTTGTAATGGCCAGGGTACTTACAGTTAAATCTTTTTTGTTTACTGTCTATTAATTTTACTTAGTACAAGTGTTGTTGCGACGCTCAAACTCTGTGGATCACATGGCAACTCAGCCTCATCAGCTAAATCTTTCAGGCAAGAAAGGTAAAAAGGCCTCTTTTTCACCATTTATATTTTTAACCTTTTGTGGTCTGCTAAATTACTAAGTTCTACCCAGGTTGCAGCAACAAAAAAAATGTAAAGCATACTACTTCCACAGAGTAAATATGTATAGTTCCAGATTTTTCTGGGATTATTTAAGACCATCAAGGTTAAAAAAAATAATGTGAAACATCACATTTCTCCTAAAAACCTGCTATTCCAGGTATGAATCCTATCACTAAAAGAGACCAATGTCAAGTTCAAGTACCTACAATAATCACACCATGGAATTTTGCTCAAAAGTTAGATAAATAAATTACATGTCTGTGTAATTGATTCCGGGTTATGGGAGGACTAAAGGATGTACGTTCCTAAGAAAAGAATAAAACTCAGAGCTAGGAGAGGTCTCAAATCTTATGTAAGCTGGCTACTCTTCCTTTACATGGCAATAATACTGAAACTCCAAATTGGATTGCCTAAGAAAACAGCTGACATTTTGGGAACACCACTACTGGTTTCACTGCAAAATGAAAATTCCATAAGTTGGTATCATTTCAATAACTTTATCTGAAGGTTTCTTTGCACTGGTATTTGTAATGTTTAAAGTGTTTTCTACACCATAATTTATTCTCTGCAGTGTCCAGCAGTGGATATTTCATGTCCTTGGATACCTCAGTGTTATCTGATGGACCCAATTCCAAAAGGTACATGCATTCAGTCAACTCTCTTAAGGACCAACATCTTCGGATGTGGAACGTAGTGTCCATCTTTGAGAGATGCCCATCTTAAAGAGAGTCAAATAAAGGGAGTAAATAAATGCAGGGACCAAGTCTAGGTTCCCCACTTTTCAAAGTTGTCTTATAGAGGTGTCCATTAAGAGAGAGTCAACTGTATTCCATAAAACGAATTCAATACATGCATACTGATGTTTTTTTAGCTTGGTACCAGTAAAATTCTGTTTACATAATGACGTACTAAGTGTAAAGTCACTACTAAGCTCTTGTTGCTACTGAATGGGCACACCCCTTCCTGTGAATGAGTTATAATGTTTTTTTAGCTTGGTACCAGTAAAATTCTGTTTACATAATGATGTACTAAGTGTAAAGTCACTACTAAGCTCTTGTTGCTACTGAATGGGCACACCCCTTCCTCTGAATGAGTTACCCCTCCCCATTTTGTCCTCAGGAGAAACTACCATGTGTACTCAAACAGCTGTCTGGTGCTTACATGTATTAACATAATTTTTGAACTTTTCTGTGTGGCACTTATTTGTCCCCTCCCCCAATTTTCCTTGACGTAAATGTGATTTATAAACCAAGGGACTAAAAAATGTGTATTAAGGATAAAATAATGATATGACATCAGGGGCACCCAATGACAATTTCCTCCTAAATACATTGAAAACACTTTTTAGGCTATCCATAGTACTTTTAGATCTCTAGAAATGCATTCTAAGTGGGGCTATAAAATTTGTATCGGTTGGGTCATCCAAGGGCAACTTGAGCCTTGATGCAATTTAACGTATGACCAAAGTGATAATTTTTCTGATTCCTCTCTCTGTCACATTTTTGAATCCAAAAATTTTAGGTTTCCTTTTTTGTACGAAAAACAGTCTAACCCAGGCGGTGAAAAATGTGAAAAATTAAACTTCAGACAATTGTAGAGAATTTTTTAGATAGACTTCGAAAATTGAATGAAATGAATGAATGTAATGGTCATCTAGAAATTTTTAGCTGTTCTCAAGTGATAGAAAACAGTCTTTGGGTGCCCCAGTGACATAGAGTGATTTTAAATTAAGAAGCATCTAATAGTATAGTTCGGTAGTGGTATTGCTTCATTTAAGTCTTTGAAGAAATCAAATCATAGTTTTTCTGATTAAGTATAATGTTGTCTGCATTAGTGGCCATCAGTCCAAAGTAAAGTGGAGGAAAAAGAGCCGCCAGCAACAGCAGTCAGAGCACATATTCCTAAATACAACTCAGGTTTGAAACATTGCTGTTTCTGCAAAAGTAACAACAATTCATCCCTTTCCCATTTCTGAGCATGATAAACTCCTTAAAAATCCTAAGAAAAGTGTAAAACGTGTTGTATTTGTTTGATCATAGAGTTGTGTTACCGGTTGTTATTTGGAGAATGAGAAACTTTTATAGAATTTTAATGACACTGTCACACCTGCCAATATTTTTTATGTAAAAAAAAATAAATTTTTGCTCAACTCAGAGAAAAGTTTGGTTAAAAGAAGGCAGCTGAATCAAACTTTATCTTTCCTGCTTCAATTAATTTGTTGTATGCTGATTTTTAATGTATATCCCTTCTACTGATTGCGTGACAGGAAGTGATATTAGAAAGGTGTGGCGAAAGTCAATACACTTAAGTCATTACTATGTGATATTATCTCCAGGTCATTTGTTATGACCTTATACTATCCATAGGTTGTCTGTGAATGATAACAATTCCCAAGTTAACAACTGAGTTTTGTACTTGTTAAATAAATTGGGAAGTTATTCATGGACATTCCAAGGAGAAGAAATGTTAAAAAGTATGAGGTTTAATAAATTGTCTCTTGATTCCAATCATTTTAGGACGGGAAGAAGATGAGAGATAAACTAGCATCGAGCATCAAGGTATTATGGCCTTTTTTTCTATTAGTACAACAATACACCAAGTTTTTTACGAGTTAAGTCTAAGCCGGTAACATAATCTTTCACAAGTAACAATCATGTTCTTATTTGAAAGTTATTCTTTGAACTTCTTTGCATACAAAATGCTCATGACCATGTCACACTTCACATTCATATTTTTGTTTCAAAAATAAATCACTTACAGACATAGCTTTAATATAACAGAGCCCTTAGATCAAAATGCATTTTCTCTGCACTGATCTCCACACAGCTGTACACTTGTTTACAGCACTAATGAGGGAAATTAATATTAGATACATGTAACACAGCATTTTACAGTCTGATGCATTAGTTATAGTAAAAAGAAGTGAAAATATACAACATTTTCAAGCCATCAAAACGTCATTAATTTTTAGCTCATGGCTGAGGCACTTCACTTTACTTTTGAAGCCACTGCAATGGCACTCAATTCCTTGCTCACTCACTCAGTCACTCACTTACTTGATTCTCATTAATTTATTCATTAAACTTGGATTAAATATTTTACTCCTACCTCCCCTTCTAATTATAATATTGCTTTTGTTCCAAGTGCCTTATTCACATACATGTATGTTTTACAACCCACAAACCAACATTGTTTTCAGTCCACCTGGTGCACAGTGTAGTGTTTTTGCTGCAACCGGTATATCACAGAACGATAAAACCAACAATGATATACTACAGAAGTGTTTTTTTTTTGGCAATAACAGCGATTAGTGTGGGTGCCTTATGTTGTTAGTGGATGTTTACAAATTTTCACCACCTTCAGTTGTGGAGTCCAACTACTATTTCAAGAGGGGTCCTGTTCCGGACGGGTTGGGGGGGGGGGGTACTTCCTTTTCAGAGCCTAATGGGGATGTGCCACTGGATGGGGTCGCATTTTCAATAGAGTTACTTGAATGGGGTCGCACATTTTCGGATTTTGGGGGTAAGAAAGTTCTTCACATTTATGGTTAGCAAACATACCAGAATGTTTCTGCTGTAGGTGAACAGTGAAGTGTTCTTCATTCAATTTAAAAAATGGGTCAATTCATTTTATGATGACCTATTTAAAGGATTGATAAGGTAGATACATATATAGAAAGTGACTAAGTTGGGATTGCAAAAATTACATAGTTGCCCAAAAGTGATTAAGATGGGGTCTATAATTGGCCACAGAGTGGACTATAATGGGGTAGGGGCTCTGAGAGGCCAGTGGCACATACCCAGCAAAAATTAACCCAAGTACCCCCCCCCCCCCCGGCAGTCCTGTTATGGGAGCTTTGGCTGGTATGTTGTGGATCACGTGGTAAAGAGAGAGTAGATCGAAAGCAAACTCACCTGGGTGAAATGGTGACGTCTTAGTGTTAAGGCCCCAGTAGTTCAAAAGCGGGATAGCGGTATACACTGCATAAGTCGCTTTCCAGTGGATAATGCAACTTGGTTTCAATAATACTTATCTACTGGATAGTGATTTATCCGGTGGATAGCGCTATCCAACGTTTGTTCCACTGGGGCCTGTTTGTTTGCTTCAACTTTAGAAATACATGCAAGAGTCAAAAGCGAAGAGTTCCCAGCTTGGAGACATGGCACTAGAGTCCACACAAAGTGGATTCATTCAAAAACTCCTCAAGGAATGCAAAACAAAGGTAGATTTTATTATTTGACTTTTTGTCAGGTTATGGCGGAGAGCATAGAAAGAACTTTTTATTATTTTTTTTTCTCATGATCTTTACCCTATTTTGATATAATGCTTGACGGTAAAGCTGACCTGGAGCTAAGAAAACTTAAGGCATAACTTCATTCGTTTCTTCTACCAGGTGAAGAAAATTCTTGTGCAAAAGATGGGACAAGAAGCGGTGGATCTTGGACATTCTGAGGCTAATGTTTCAGGAGTAGAGGAAAATACACTGATTGCCAGTTTATGTGATCTGCTAGAAAGGGTGTGGAGTCATGGATTAACTACAAGAGAGGTAATGTGTATACATCTTATTACTGAATGCCCCTTCATTACCAGAGTAATAGTACCACTGCAGTGTAATGCCGTGGATTAGAGGACAACATTAACACTCGGACTTCAGCGTACAAGGGCGCCAGTGGCAGCCGCTATCTGTTCATCCATGAGCTTACTGTAACCCACCCGTAGCCCATTATATGAATGATGTGTGATGCGTGAAAGGTAGACCTCACCACCGGGGAAGCTTTTCCTACTTTTTTCGAAAAGTAGTGTGGGTTCTTTTACGTCCCCTTTGATTTGACCAATGACAGAAGGATGAAGGAGAAAATGCCAACGGCTTAACGTCACCGCACAATGACGCGATCATCTGAACTGAGACAAGGTCTCAAATCACAGCCAACAAATTAACATGATCTCACCAGTTTTTTAAAGACCCTGGTTGTTGGTCCGGCCGTTGTTTGAACCCATGACCTCCCACTTGGCAGACTAGTGCTGTCCCAACTGAGCTAATCGGGTGGCAGTAAAGCTCTGTTAAACTTCTGACTGTGTGAACAAAAAGATTCATCGGGTCTGACCATTCAAATGATACCTTTTCAGAAGAATTTTGACATGACATCATTGTTTTTGTTGTCAGAATTAATTTTTGTGAGATGAAGTTTTAGCAAATATGTCGTAATGGCGGAAACAAGTTATCAAGTGTTTGAAATTTTAACATTTTGTGTTCGGGAATGGGCTTACCCTCCTTAATTAAAACAACTGTGTTAAATTTTCTGGTGAAAAAGGTAAAATGAAGCTTTCCTTAGCGTCATTTGACAAAACTAAAGAAGTCATCCTCTATTTTTACCCTTAAGATGTTTCATTTAGCCTTGTAAAAATATTTTTATGTTTTGGCGAATATTACTAACAAGCTTTTATGGTTCTTCATTTTCATGTGAAGGGTAAATCTGCGTTTTGGTCGCACTTGTTAGCATTTCAGCGAGAATGTGAAGAGGTTGAAGAAGTTGCTCCAACATACAGCCAGGACACCAACAGTCTCTCACCTCTTGCAGGTATGACAGGAAGTTACGGGAAGGCCCCTTCAAGTATACTGGCGTAAGACTGGGTCAGTGCTGTCTTAAGGTTTACTGTCATCTCGCCGCCAAACCATCTCGCCACCAAACCATGTTGCCACCAAACCATCTCGCCACCAAACCATCTTGCCACCAAACCATCTCGCCACCAAGCCAACTTGCCACTAACGAAATTGCCACGAACAAGTCTACTCGCCACCACATAATAACTCTGCAATAATTGACACAGTGTACTAACCTAGGATTTTTACTTATTCATCAAGCCCAAATAATATATAGATTTAGCCAGGGCTAAAAGCGAAGCTCCCATTAATAAATTTATGATTTAAATCAAACAATAAACTTGTAATCCACAAATCAGTTAACTTATTAAAGGGCACACATGTGACTTTTTAGGGAAAGCTAAGGCTAAGTGATTTTAGAGTGAAAAAAAAATCTTTCATCGAATTGATAGCCGGTATATATACACCCAAAAAATAGCAATCATCGTCGATCACATTTAAGAGCCATAATAGCTCTTGATCACAGTAGATTAGGCCTGGAAAACGAATTCATGGAAAAAACAAATCTGGCCGAATTTTTTGCGTTCGACAAGTTGACTTAACAAAATCTTGCCAACAACTCTGGGAACGTGTAAACCAATATTTCATACTTTTTATGCATCATATCTGAGATGAAACAGTAATATGAGGCGCTGTTTTTATCATACAGACCTCAGACAAAATGCAGTATTTCACAATTTTTCAAGACAAATTGCACTCATTCAATATTCAGAACCGTACGAAGCACGCGTGGGCTTTTAGCAAAACCGTTCAAAAAATTTCCAAAATCACCTATACGGCCAGCCGGTTGTCACTTTTGACAAGCGCCAAATTTTCAGTGAACATTAAAAGAGTTACGCTTCAACATAATAAAGAATTTATTGTTTACTTTTTTATTTAATGGTTTTATAACGATGTGCAAACGTGCGGCATTTTGAGTACTCGTGCAAGCGTTGTCTATGAACGACTAAAAACAAACAGCAAAGCGATTACAATTGCAAGAGACTAGTAAAAATCAATAAAAGAAATGTAATTCGGTGAAACATTTACAGAGACAACAATTTTCATTCACGAAGACAAGTATCAAAGCGTCTCTAGAAATCCTGAGTCTTTACGCTTAAGCCTAAAGCTTTTAGCCGGCTTCCTGGTGTTTACTGTTTTCAGAGATGAACTCGAAGCAAGGAAATCGCTCAAAGCTTTCTTACTACCGCCAAATTTATAACTAAATACTCTTAGGAGCGTTTTTTCATTCTCTATGCGGAGAGAAAATATCGACTAAAGGCTTTTTAAAGCTCTGTAAGCTTATATATACTAGATCAGATCATTATCTCAGATCTTAATACAAACGTGCATGAAGTAGCCTCATAAACTGCGCTCGACTTCATGAAATTAGATATAAAAAAACAAACATACACTGTATACAACAATTACTCAGGCTTACCATTCGAGATGCAGCTCTTGAAAGCTATCAAGTAAGGCCAGAATCGCTTGAGGGACTTTTCAACCCCGCATCCAGCAAGGTGAAAAACGAAAACGATACATCCGAAATCGGATTTCCAACTTTGACAACCGGCGCATTTCCCAACCAAAAATTCAATAAACAAACCAGCCATGAATCAAAGAAGACTGTTAATAGCAGCTGTATTTCATTTTAAGCATCCAGAGGGAAATGACAGTAAAAAACATCACAAGTTGACAAAATACTCTGTCAGCTTCAGCTGTCAAAGTAAACAAGGTTCAAGATGCTGTATAAATTTTCTGCATGAACTCACCTGTCAAATTTTGACCAATCAGAGCATAAAAATTGGACGGTCGTAGAGCGTCATCAACGCGTTACTATGGTGAGAAAAGTGAAAAACCTCTGTCTTCCCTGCTTGTATTTTTAAATGATTGGCTGAATTTTCGCGTCCGAGATCAGTTTGAAATCAAAATGTTAATAACGCGGGGCCGTAGTGACATTAACACAACACTTTCTGTCATCATGTCATTATGTTGCTGCCGTTCTCTTTGCCTTTGTATTTCTCTTTCGCGTTGCCTTTGTCTGTTCATTCTAGCTCTGTCTCGTTCTGCTTGCCGGCGTTTATCACTATAATTTTCTCTCCTTCTTCTCGCTCTGACTCTTTCTACTTGCCGACTTTCTTCGCTAAAATGTTGTCTTCTTCTTCTACTTCTAACGCGCTCTCTTTGGCGATCGTCTTCGCTTGTTCTACGCGTGTTGACTCTTGCTCTCTGCCGTTCACCTTCTCTTTGCTCTCTGCTTAAAACCTGTCATCTACACGCTAAAATCTCTCTGCTGTTGTTTGTTGACATAATAGATTTCGTAAGTTGTAATAAAAAGTTATAAAGGCTCTGTCGAAAAAATTTTTGCTAAGTTGCTTTGAAATTTCTTTTTTCAAAACCAGTTGTGCGATATAATTGCGCGACGTTGCGCCATGCGATTTCCCGCCAAAAAATTTCTACTTTCCCCTACCCCAAGAGTCCATGCGGACTACTTTCCACTACCCGGAAAGTCCGTACAGACGGACGTACGCTGACGTCATAACCCAAATTTCTCGGATGGGTAGTTTATCTTAGTCATGGTGCTCCGCTCGCGCGCGCTTCGCGCGCGCAAGGAGCTCCGCTACAAATCTGTCGATCTTTTAAAGACTTGTCCTTTCGATAAGTATTGAGCTATATAATTCTTGTCGGAGATTTCGTTGGTGGCGAGATCATTGTGGTTTGGTGAACACCTTGTTTGGCGATGTTTACTAATATAGGAATGGTGTGAACAGCTTGTCTGGGGATGTTGACTAAAGTTGGAATGGTGTGAAAACTTTGTCTGGCGATGTTTACTAGCATTCAAATTGTGTGAACTCCTTGTCAGACGATATTGAGTTACGTTGGAATGGTGTGAACACATTGTCAGGCGATGTTGACTAATGTTGGAATGTTGTGAACACCCTTGTTGGCGATTTTTATTAATATTGGAATGGCTTGATTGATGTAGAATCCCCTTCAACACCTTGTTTTGGCGCTGCTTGCTGTGGGATCCGTTTGAACAACTTGATGTGCAATATTGATCGATGTTGACAGGGACAAATGCCTTACTTTCTCCATTTACACAACCACGGACAACTTGATTAATATGACTGAAGTATCGAAATTGAGAATCACAGTGTCTTAAGTATTCCGTATTTTACCAGCCTTTCTCGTGCATTCCCCTCACATTTATTTTTATTTGATTTATAGCGGCCAAAGAGTCAGACAAACAAAGCCAACAGAGAAGACGATGCACATCACCTGATATATCAAACATGCTGCAGTCAATTCAGCTTTCCCAACAGCAACCAACCGTTAGCTCTGTATTAGCCGATATGAGGTATGCCCTATTGAGCGAATTCTTGTGCAGAAGTGTAATATAATAGACCTTATTCACCATTTCCGCCATCTTTGCTCGCGCGTGAAGACTATGGGATAAAAGCGATGTCACGTGGTTTCTCATGGGACAAACAACTAATAAAGTTTGCCAGTCAGTGCAAGAATCCGCGGTGGAGTTTGTTCATTCTAGACAACAGAAAAATCTTTAAAGACGATACCGGGAAATTATGAGTGGAGGTGATCATTGTTAGTTTTCTGGAAGCAGTAACGACTGTAAATGTTCTGACAGCAAGCAATAATGACGTAAAGCTTGCGTAAAGTCGAACTATACATTTTGCAAGACTGAAATCGTGTTCTTGTTTTGAAAGAATGGACAAAATTGACTATGATTACCCGTATTGGCAAAATTTAGCCCTTATTTGCCCGCTGAAATACCACGGGATACTATTTTATCCCATCAATCCTAGAGCGCGTGTTAAGATGGCGGATATCGTGAATGAGGTCTATTCCCTTCATCGTTTTACTAACATATTCACCAACCTCGTTTCCGGGTCCTCTCTTCTGTCTAATTTCCCGTTTTCTCTTATAAACAGATAAATAAAAAGACTCGTACCTTGCCCCTCTCGGTTTGAAACTAGGCAATAGGATTTTGTGCGCAGATGCAAAAATAATCGTGGCAACTCATTTGATAATAACTTAGTCTAGCAGTTAACTCGTCCATAGTCTGTGTGTGATGGGAAGGAGGAAAGCGAGGGAGCTGGAGAGACCTCTCTTCTCCCTTCCCATCAGCCCCTGCTCCCGCCGTACGCGTCACCACTGGAGACGAGTCAGCTCTGGCAGTAAAAGGGTGGAGGAATCAACCAAATTCAGCTTCATGTTGGTGATATCGTGATTTCTCATGTCCCCTGTGATTGATGAGCCTTACAGAGGAAATTTAAAGTCAATCATTAACCCAGAGTGATAAACTTACTTTGTTGATTTCATTATCTTAGTCATGTGCAGAGAATGCATGAAATCAAGACAGATATCGGACATGCGCGGGCCTGGATCAGGTAGGCGACACAGAGAGACGTTGATCTCCGTTTCTTTGCCTCTTGAAAGTGCAATGTTTGATAGTATTGACTGTAATTTAACAGACTTGCTTTAGAGAAGAAAGTGCTCTCCAAACACCTCAAGCAAGTGCTTTTGAACTCAGAACTTCTCAGGTGAGCCATACAACCTTTGCAAGAAAAAAAGCAACTAACAAATATTGTTTCCTCCATTCCCTCAGTGCATGTGATGTGTTTTACGGAAGTAGTTTGAAGACTTCTCAGCGGTTTTAACGGTGAAATATGTGGATTGACTCAAGAGGATGCTAAAAGCAAACAACGTCAAGGAATGAGCAGCCAAGTAGCCAGTTTTTAGCCCCCAGCCGTTCTCTTAGTTTCGGCTGTCCGCTAAACCATTCAAACGCCGCAACTGTTTGAATCTGATCTACACTAAATGCAATCAAATTTTATGCGCAAGCTTAGAATTGGTTGTCTTGGTTGAATTCGCGTGTGATAAGTTTTAAGCTGAACGATAGTTGGTCTCTGGTATAGTTTGTTTTCTAGAGCAGGTAAAATTCTCTGGTCACGAGACAAAGTAGCTAATTATTATTGTCATACATTGTACTCACTATCTGTCTTTTGACTGGCTAAGAGCCTACAGTAAATTTTTTTAGTTAGTCATCTGCTAGTAGATTTTCGCGACCAATCTGTAGGTTGCGTGCGCAACGCATGATTTACAAGAACAAGGGTAATTTTCCACTGGCTGAGTGTAACGAATTAAGTGGAAAATGTTTTTCTCACACACCGCTGGGGGCCTGGGTATAGGCCATGTGACTGAAGGGCGGGCAGTTGCTTTTGTTGCGTCCGCCATTACTGACCTTCCCACCCACCCACCCTAAGATTTCAGTTTTGTATGCTGTTAAGGTGGCTCGACTGGATTTTTTGGGGGGGATACCTCGCAAGTTTGAGTATTAACTACGTCGACATGAGTAAAGATATGGGAAAAAGATTACCACAACTGTATTATATAAAGATGAAAATTTCTTATGATCTGGGTTTTATTGCAATCGGAGTCGCCATGGCAACGTAACGACGCCATTACGTTTTTTTTTATTTATCTTTGTGTTTCTCCGTACCAAGAGTTTTTTTAAGAAATCGCTTAAGAGAGTTTGTACCTGCCATAATTGCCTCTTACTCGAGATCGCCCCGAGCAATTCTCCTCTTTTTTTGTACACAGTTTTCAATGGAATCAAACCACTATGAGAGGAAGCCGCGTTTCCAAAGCTTATCATTTTCTTAAAAATTTAGCTAATTGTGTGAATAGCATGCTATTTCACTGTTTTTATGATGCTTAAAACTTCGTTTCAAAATATCTCGAAAACGCTCTCATAGAATTTGTTCCAACTTTGCCATAATTGAGGCAATTATGGCATGTACAAACTCCCTTAAGCAATTTCTTAAAAAAACTTTTGGTACAGAGAAACACAAAGATAAATAAAAAAAGTAATGGCGTTGTTACGTTGCCATGGCGACTCCGATTGCGATAAAACCCGATCATAAGAAATTTTCGTCTTTATATAATACAGTTGTGGTAATCTTTTTCCCATATCTTTACTCATGGCGACGTAGTTAATGCTCAAACTTGGGAGGTATCCCCTCCAAAAAATCCAGTCGAGCCACCTTTTCAGCATACAAAACTGAAATCCTCGAGTGGGTGGGTGGGAAGGTCAGTAATGGCGGACGCAACAAAAGGAACTGCCCGCCCTTCAGTCACATGGCCTATCCCCTCAAAAAAATCCAGTCGAGCCACCTTAAATGTACGGTGCAACTTTGTAGTTTTGTTGGCGTCCTACCTTTCTAAGGTTATGATATGTATGCATTTTTTTAGTTTAAAATAAAGGTCAGGCTGCGGCAGTCGGCTTGGCATGGCTACCAGTGGTGTGTGAGAATGTCAGTTTGGTTCCTTGCGACGGTATTTGTCGTTATTAGATTCGGTTTCTGTGATATCCTAAATAATCAAGATCTCGGTAAATTTTATCAGCCTCGGCCTTTGGTTCGGCTGGCTGATGACACTTACCTCGACCTCGATTATTTCGGATATCAGAAAAACTTCACCCAATAATTGCTTATTATTTTCGTTTTCCCAGGGACCGATATAAAGTTTATGCCTTCCTACTGACAGAGGAAGAAAAAGAGCAGTTCCTCTATCATCTCTTGTCACTCACCGCTGTAGATTTCTTCTGTTTTACAAATGGCTTCCAAAACACAGGTTTGTCTTCTAGTAGCAAATTAAGTTGTTAAATGTATTTTGGAGAGTCAGTTTCGTGTCCCGGGGCCCGTTTCTCGAAAGTACCGTTAACTTTTCGGGCCCGGAGAGCTGTTTTTGTTTGCCTGGTGTGTATTCAAGATCAAGGTATCAATGATTTTAAAAATGATCAAATGAAACTATCCATTTAACGAAGCAAAATTGACTGGTTTGTGAGTCAGGAACTGTGCCAGTATTCAACAGATTTTGAGTTCAAATTTGCCTTCGGGCCCGAAAAGTTATCGGGCCTTTCGAGAAACGCGCCCCTGGTACTTAAAGAAATTGCGCAGAATCACAGGGTTCGTACAGAGTCTTGAATTCTTGAAAAATTCTTGAAATTTGCACAGCAATTTTTCAGACTTGGAAAAAGTCTGGAAAATGGAGATAAAGTCTGGAAAAATGGTGAAAAGCCTTGAGCCTTTTTTCCACGTTTCAACAAGTACTGTATAAGTGAATTTTGTTTCGTTTTGGTCAAATCTTATTCAATCTTGCCCGTACGTTTGCAGCGCATCATGAAAAAAGCTTCGTTCCTGCGTTTTTTAAGGTCTCCATTGATCACCTATTACATAACCTTGAGCCTGGAGAAAGAAATTGTTTGTTTGGAAAAAAGTCTGTAAAAAGTCTTCAACTTTGGAAACAAACATGTGTACGAACCCTGGAATCAGTATCGAGACGCTGGAATTTGAGGCAAGCCTTACTTGTTGTAGTATGTAGTCAAGAGAGAATAATAGGACAGAACAGGAATTCTTAGGGCGTTGGCTGGGATATGTGAATTTCACTAAAGTTATTTTTAGAGGTTGTAATTAAACAGAGGGACGTCCGTAAATTTAATCGATTGTTTGAAACGTTATCAAGTCCAGGTGCGACTGCCTCAGAGCGAAAAAATTCAGAATACCGGTATTTTAATGACGACCGTTGAATTCTCTCAAGACAAAACTGAATTAAAGTTTGCAGACCTCTCCGGAAAATAACTTGTGATTAATTCAAGCGTTTAATTGGTCCAAAAATAACTTTGGTGAAATTCACATATCCTAAGAGCTAGACTGGGTGTTTCCCCCTCTGTTCCTGCGTTTTTCCGTGGGAAAGTAGGGCGCGAGAAAATTACGCGAGTGCGCGTGAAAATCGTTTCACGCGACGAGAGGCGAGACGCGGCGATTTTCGCACGCTCGCGTATTTCGTGAGCCTAACTTTCCCTGAGAAAATGAAGGACTGCTACTAGTCTAGGTTCATTTAAAAGTAATCAAGCCGGAGAAATTGTGAAGGCAAAACTTGTCCATTGTTGCGAGCGCTCGCTTCCCACCAGTTTGGCCATGAGGCGAATTCTTATGTGGGTTTAGTTTGTTGTTGGTTCTCGATTTTGTTCCAAGAGGGTTTTACTGCGGGTACCTCGGGTTTTTTCTCTCCTAAAAAAACAACACTTCCAAATTTCCATTTGGTCTGGGACTCAGGAACGCATGAACACCTTTGAAAGAGAAGTTAACCCTTAAAGTTCCAATTTTTTCCCCCTAACTAACAGTGTCTGTACCTTATCAAGAGACAAGGTTACGAGAATTAATAAAATAATCAACAAAAGGAAAATGCTTTGATCTTTTATCAAATTCTCTCAATTAACTTCCAAAGAGGACCAAATAGCTCTTCAATACTGATACTATAGCTTTCTCAAACCTCTCAGGGTCGATGGAAGGGATTTCTTCACTTCACCGAAAGCCAACTTTGAAAAATGGTTGGCCAGACCAGAAATCAAAACGCCGCACATGCGCAGAAGCGTGTCACAGTCCCTTTAAAGGAATTGTACTTGAGATCAATCTGGATCAGTCTGGACAATTTGTTTATGGATAAGAGCTCTTAGAAATTTCGTGTGTAAACAAATTACATAATGATTTAAACGCCTGTGGATGGTGAACTTATTTGTTGCAACACGCAGACTGACAATCATCGCCATTGCATCACTCTTTGTTTTCAGCCATCACATATAAGGTTGTTATCAAGACAGGAAAGCAGCTGGGTGGGAGTACCACTACTGCGCAGGTGTGGATGACATTGGCAGGAAGCATTACTGACACTGGTGTTATGAACATCCCTAAGAATGAAAACGAGTTTAGATTTCAGGTAAGGAATGCACTTCATTTGAGTGTCAATGTATTTGGCACGAAAGTGCTTGTTGGGGACACTATTTTTACGTCTCCTACTGGAGACGGGACCGCCATTTTACGTGGTCATCCGAGCCGCGCGATTTTAACTGAGCTGTAATGTGGTGGAAGTGGAAGCTGTATTTCTAGACAATAAGGAGAACAGAAATATTGGCAAAATGAAATAAGTGTTTCTAAATGTACAACGACCTGTTCACGCATACGCGTTCGCGGAGAAAATGGTAAACAGGACTCGTCGATGAATCAGGTAATACAGCCTGCGATTGAGATAGTGACGGCTTCACTGGAAAGAGATTTCCTTATCTTGAAGGTGGAAGAAACTACCGGTAGTTTGATTTGACCTAGCAAGAATGATTTTTTTTGGTGATCTATTGTCCTTTTTATCTTCGACAGCATGCAAACTTGGGTGTGTTGACGACACTTAGAATAGGACACGATAATACAGGTAAACTAAGCCTAAGTTGGGGCTACACTTTTACATTCTTTTCCTTGCTTTCTGTGTATTTTGTTCTCTTGTTCCTCCACCCATTCATCAGTGTTCTCGTACCCAAACAAAGAGGTGTGGTTCTCTGTTCTGCTTGGAAAAAGGAGATGAAATATAAGAAGTTTACAGATCAACGACAAATTGAAGCATCGCTGGAGACAGTAATAAGCATAAAGTTAATAGAAACCCGTTCTTAATTTGTTTAAATATGAGGACGCTATTGGTTTAGCCCGTTCAAGGCTCCAAGATATTAGTGCAGTCGTGCAGTGAAAAAGTGATGTGAAAAACGCTTCGGGGGGGGGGGGGGGGGGGGCTGGGGAGAGAGAAGGCGGGCTACCACTAGTTAAGCCTGCGAATTCGCCTCCTGTTATCAAGCCCCTCCATGCACTGTGGATGTTTTGGCTGTCGAGAGAAACGTTTCTAACGGCGGGGAGCAGTGAGAGGCGGATTTATTCACAGGCTATCAATAGTTAGCTTTCGGTCGTATTCAGCAGCAACGTGGCTCGTGGGATGCTAATCATGATAAAAAAGGAACGATTCCGAATGTCGCCTAAAATTCCTTCATACCTTACTTAATCTTCTTTACAACACAACTTGTTCTTTTAACACGTACACCTTTTGAGTCACTGGAGCTGCAGTCAATTCTAACTGACAATGGACCTATCTGTTTATTAAATAGAACCGTGTCTGCAAGAAATGGAGATATTTTCGCGGACAAAAATTGTTCAGTTCTTCGGTTGATTACCTTTCATGGTCCTATGAAAAGTTGTTGTCTTCTCTTTTTAAAAGGTTATAGCGCTGGTTTGTTCATCGAGCAAATCATTGTCAAGAATGAAGTGACCTCACATATTTACAGGTAGAAAGGACGTTCATTTTTACTGACTTTCCCCTATATAGTTCCATTTTTTTCCTTATTGGGGGGTACAGGCACCTATCGCCTTGCGCAGAGGACAGCAGATGAATCCCCTTACAAATGTCAGACATTTGACTGAAACAAAATTCCTCCGAGTTCATTATGGACCCTCGGCAACAACTCCCACCATTGTTGGGCCAACAATGATAAGAGTTGTTGCGTCCGTGTTGGCAGTGGTGTGCAAACGGATGCAATAACTCCCAACAATGTTGGGACCTACAGTGCAACGTGAGAAGGATACAACCTATAAGACTTTCGAGACCATGTTTATTGCGCGTGCGTGGCGCCAACAATGTAGGAAGAGGTGTGCAAACGGATCCAACATTGTTGCGCTACGCTTCGGCGATCACGGAATAAAAGAAATGTTGGGAGTTGTTGGCTTAAAAGTGTGACCGGTTTCAAAACTTTGCGCAACAACACGCCGGAAACAACATGCAACAGGGTGTTCAAACGGACGCAACAATGTTGGGAGTTGTTGGCCAATTATGTTGCGTGCGTTTGCACGCAGCCTTACAGACCAATTTTTCGGTCCGGACAACTAAAGTGCATTGTATTAAATCTGGTCAAAAAGGATATCAAGCCCAAAAAGCATCTTGCTTCTCCAACGTAGATGTCTTCTTTTTGTGTAATGTTTTTTTTCTTAATTGTTGAGCCTCTCTGAACAGACAGTTAATTCCCGGTGTAAATGGACGCCCCTTTGTTAGCCAACAACTCCCAACATTGTTAGATATTACATGCTGCGTCCGTTTGCATACCCTGTTGCATGTTGTTGCGTGTTGTTGGGAGTTGTTGCGCAAAGTTTGAAACCGGTCAAACGTTTAGCCCCGTGCAAATAGACGTATCAACTCCCAACACTGTTGGGCCAACAATGTTGGGAGTTGTTGCGTTCGTTTGCACGTAGCTTAACTCGCAGTCCTGAGGGTGTTCACACTAACAAGACAGACACCCAAACAGTTTTTCTTTTTAGAAAGGATATACGTGGTCGGGCATGAGCAAATTGTAGTCGCACATTTCCCGATAACCGATTGTTATCTGCATCTCTGTAAGAGGTGACCGTATGCATTGTTTTTCTTGGAAGGTTTTCGTGTGGTCGTTGGTTAGCGAAGAACATGGACGACGGGAGCACTGAGAGGCTACTTGTAGCAGAGCTAATGAAGACCAAGGGGACCGTTGAAGGTAGCGTTTTTAATGAAGTTAAATAATTTTTTTTTAACACAGTTAACAAGGAGCGCGGGCGTGGTCAGCGGTCAGTCGTTTGGCTCAAGCGCAGTCAGCCTTTCTTGCATCACCTCCATGTGCTCAGTACAACGTTTTCCTGGCGGCCACTCTCTTCATTTAGCCTTTGGATAATTCTTTTACCCCCATCCCCCCCCCACGCCTTTATTCTTCCACTGATAAATCAGTGTGGCAGGTACCTGGCTCCCTTGGCGTGGGGGCTCATGGCTGGAGGGCGCGGGTTTGCCTGCCATGGTGGTGTAACTCCGTCTAGGGGCTAGATGGTCAAAAAGTGGAAGCCCCAGGACATTCCGGGCACCCACCTCCACTAAGCGACGCAGGTGTTAATTGTTATCATCAGTTATTGCTTACAGATAAGGCTGCTTTGTAATATGAAAACTGCTACTACCTTAAACATCCCGAAGACTCGCGATGATGAATTATAATACATTTGCTGTACAGACTATACGTACAATTGACTTGCTGGTAGAAATAAAGATAAGGTTGAATGTATACTGAGATGCAAACTTTTGATAACCATAGTATAGAATTGTACACAATTTCGCTTAAAATAAATTCCATACATTGTTTAATCTCAAGGTTTCCACTTAATATCACAGTTTTAACTTTTGTAGTTATATAATTCTCAGAAAGGGAATTTGAAAAGGAAAACCGATATAAAAACTAAAAAATGAATCGTGAAAAATATGGAAAATTTTTAAATGAATAATGAAGATTTTTTGAAAAAAGCAAAGAATTATGAATAATCGTGATCCAATTATTCAGCTTCCAACCCCGATTACTTGAAAACTTAAGGTTTGGTTCTGCGGTTAATATTTCAGTCGTTGAAGCGACGACTGAAACCGCAAAAGTTGTTACTTCAAAGAGTATGCCAGTATAATCTGAAAAACCGTGCCAACTTATCAAGTATTGAAGAGGCAAGAGAGCTTAGCAGTACAATACCTAAATTTCCAAAAGTTGTTAGGATATTGTATGTAGTGATGCAACTTCTAAAATCCAGCTGAAACGTCGTACAATATTCGCCACGAACAATTCTCTATTGCTGAAAAAGCACGATAATTCTAAACGAAAAATCAAGTTGACAACTATGTCCTAAATACCGAATTTAGGCAGAACTGTTGACTTTTTTGGTCATTGTAATAAAGAGAGCCGGAGGGTAGAAACAAATACGACGTCTAAAAGAAGACAAAGATCTCTTCGGTTTGAGGGATTGTTCTTTCATCTCCTGTACAGAAAGCGTGAGGGTAGTTTAGCGTCGAGAATCGCGGGATATTCAAAAGTCTTGACCGCCTGCTATTAGTATTTTGCAACGTATGTTAATCATTAAGGGAAACGTCAGAAGTGCCTTGTTCCCCCGTACATCCCTCCAAATATCTGAAAGTCAGTTCCCATTATGAAAAATTACAGCAGATTCAAAATATGATGTGGTAAGTCTTTTACCTACTGCAATTTGTACTGAAGAGTCGCAAACGGGCAAAAATGTGTACCTTTTAATGTAAACAACCTTCGAACAAGTTGTAGAAGTTCCCTGTTCGATGCTATTATTATGTAACTAATTCTCTGTTTATAACCGTGCAGTATCCTGTTAACCTGTCGTGTTTGACGTCAATGTGAATCCAAGAACTGAGAATTTGCTGACCTGGTAATTCACACCTGTTGAGTAAACTACTCTTCTCTTGCCAAAAATAACTTGGCTCGTGTAAGTTTCCACGATTAGTTACGGTTTCTTCAGTCGTCTCAAATAAGTGAGAAGATAATAACAAGGTGTGGAATTAAAAAGGAATATAAAATATGTAGTATGAAGAAAATTAGAAACGTGTTTTGCAGAGGAAGTCGTGCTGTGGAATCGAGTTACAGCATTTTTGGCCATGAATCTGTAAATGCAAGATGTGCAAGGTCACACTTTATCCCTCGAACAAAATAGAGTTTGGACGTGCAGATATTTTACATTGGCACTTAAAAGCGGTGATAATATTAGGAGCTAAACTCTACACGTTTGTCACAAATATACGGAAGAAGAGAAAGCTACTCTCGCCTCGGCGTGCATTTGTTGATAACGTGCTCCTTTCTGGAGTTTTCACCAGTAGACTAAATATAGTCAAATTAATTCATCCATATGGCCGCTGAGAAAACAAGGAGTAATTTATTTATGTTTTTTGAGTATGGACCACAACTTAAGTTTGTTTTTCATCGATACCGATCGTTGCCATTTGCAAGTTTTGGTCGCATAATGGAATTTTAGCCTTTAAATATAACTGAAATACAATCGAACCCCGCCTTAAGGTGATGTTACAAGGGACGAAGCGTACGATTTTTAGCGCAACAGAGCGTTGCAATGCTGGAACAATGTTGTGACCATTCGAAGCAATGTTGGAACAATGTTGCAACGCTGTGTTGCGCTAAAAATCGTCGTTGCGAATCACGGCGTCCCGTGTAACATCACCTTTACGGACTCCCGCTTAATATAGACACCTCGTTATTACGGACAGTTTGCTTTCAATGTCCCTGAGTAAGGCCTTACATTTTCTCTAAATTCAACCCGCTTAATACGAACACCTGTTAATGTGGACAACGGACAATTGTTTCTTGCCCAATCAGCAGATTCTCACAGAAAGCCAACCTCGCTAATGCGGACACTTCATTTGTAATAGACTTTTCCTTTTTGAAGGAAGAAAAAACCCTCGGTTGGCAGTTTGTCGATTTTCCAACGCTACATAGCAGGACCTACAGTGCACCGGATAAAATGAATTCAGACTATTTTGGCATCAAACGAGTTTTGATCGAGAACGGCTTGATTAGATAATATATAGATGAGCGATTTTCGAGTGTTTGCGTGGATTTATTCCGCGGGAGGACGGTTTTGTAAAAGTTAGAGATGCTTAATTTGACGATGCTTACATCCTCTTTTATTTCTTTAGTATTTTGCTTTAATCAAACGTGTCTTTTCGACTAAAATAGAACGACCCGCTTAATACGGACACTTTCTATCGCTCCTTCGGGGTCCCTATCAACGGTCACCTCATATAAGGAAATCCGGGTCCCGGAATTCGGGAAATTTTTGATTGTGGAATCCGGAATTCTGGGTTTTGGAATCCAGAATACAGCTCAAGGAATCGAGAATCCCACTAACGATTGGAATCCAGAATCCACGTTCTATTGACAAATACTGGAATCCACTACCTAGAATCTGGAATCCACGGCCTGGGATGCAGAATCCAAGACTGTCTTGTCCTCCATTACACGGGGCGACAACGGGTTTTGACTGTAACTACAACTGATAAAAACACACTGCAGCTAACATATGTCGCTGTTGCGTAAGTTACAGAATAAACACCAAAAGTAAAGAAAACTTGAGGTGACTGTCTTGTTTATTCAGTGACCTTTTTTCCCCCAAGCAATGGATTAAGCTATGATTAGCGGCTCTTTTATCTGCAACAAATATTTGTCCATAAATTCCACCGTTAATTTTGTAATCCCCAAAATATCAGTTGTTAACAAGGAAAAGCTGTCATGGATTATAATTGAAGCAAGTCAGCCAGGTTAATCTTTGCGTTTCTATGTTTTTTTTTTCAAATATTTCATATGCCTTTGATGTACAGCTCC
Organism: Porites rus; assembly: GCA_964035705.1. Classification (NCBI taxonomy): domain Eukaryota; kingdom Metazoa; phylum Cnidaria; class Anthozoa; order Scleractinia; family Poritidae; genus Porites; species Porites rus. Next base: position 40,314,650 of record OZ037996.1, read on the forward strand.
GTATGTCCTAAGAAGGTGGAATGTGTTTATCCTTTGTTGGTGTGTCCTGGATACGACTGTTGGCAACAATTTCTGTAGAGAAAGTTGTAGTTAAAGCCAAAGTATAGAATGGAAATAGAACAGAACAGATGCGTATACGTATATTATTAATAGACATCGCAGCAAGAGGCTGAATTCCGTCTATACATATATAGACATATAATTTAAACATAAGGTGTAAAATGAAATGCGCATGTGAACGTTATGCAATTATATTATTCAAAGTGTGTGAGTGAACGTTGTGCAGTTGCGTTATGTAATTATAAGAAATGTGTGAGTGAGCATTATGCAGTTGAGTTATGCAATTATTGTTTTATAATTCGGCGCTTTTTGTTTGACGAGTAATTTCATGACCTGACGCCTAAACTATATTTTGAAATCCTCTAAGTAACCAAACTAAGAGTATCCTTGTTCGATGATAAGATGTTTTGCGAAGTTGTGGTTCCCAGCACCCTCCGCCTTCCCCCAGCGTGCCCTTAATTTCTACACTATGTGATTAAATTCAAGGTTGCTTCCACCTGCAAACAGCCGCAGAACAAAGACGATACGCAAAAAAACATCCCTTTTTTTAAGAGGTCTATCTAGAAGTCGTTATCAGACGTTATTTGGACTTGCTAGCAGGAAACTGGGTAATTTGTTTACGGTTGGGTTCACAGAAGTCTCCAAGATTGGCTGGGCGTGGTTAGTTCTTTAGCGGTTCAGGTCTTACAAGCACCTGGTAATTTTAGTGTATTTTGAAAGAAATGACAAACATATTGTTGCAAGAGTGGAATGGGTAGGCAAAGAATAAACACGGCTGCTTTGATTTAAAACATGACATACGAATTCCTTTTTTAGTCTTCCGTTAAAGTTTGCAAAAATCTTGCTGCAATTACAGTTTGCAAATGCATGGCTGGCGCCTCCCCTGTGCGTGATGTTTGATGTTTTGGGATCATCCAGCTGATTATGGACATCACCGTCAACCGGATCACTCTTAAACTTATCCTGTATCTTCCTTTTCCCCGTTCTATAAGAAACGTGTTGGCCAAGGAAGCTGAATTTGTGTTGTACTCTGTGCGTGTCCGCAGTGCAGACAACGAGCAGTCTCTTATTTTTTCTTGGCAAAGTTACTCCCACATAACCCATTCACCCGAGCCGCGAAGCCCGAGAAGAAAAATCCCTTATTGTAACGTCGTTGTTTGCAATCGCACTGGCCGGGATAAGAACTGGACGGATTATAAGAGAAAGAAAGCGGAATGCAAGCAGTCTACCCGCAGTAAAACCAGTGCAACAGTCGACGGAAGAGAAAAAAATAATTTTCTTATTCAGATGATTTTTTTGTCTTTTACCTTTTGTTTTAGTAGCTACGAAAGAGCATTCCTCTTAATAGACTCCTTAATTAATACACGTTTTCAAAACTAAGAACCCGCCACAACCCCGCTCTACGCGACCAAAACCTATCCATTCCTTATCTTAGAATACTCTAGCTAGTCTTACTTTATGAAACAGTCTTCAGTTTGACTGGAACAAAAACCAATTATGGCAGGTATTCTAAACAGTTGTCAATTGATTTCGCGTGACCATCGTCTCTGCTATGCCACGATGTTGCAAAACTATGATAACTGTAGTACCTTCAGTTTTTATTCCATTTTCTCAACTTAACTGACTTTTTTTGTGTTTCCTAATTCTATCTTTTTTGACCTTCTCGCGTAGTCAGTATTGTGGCATCTTCTCAAGAGCTTAACTTACATTCCGAGACGAGGAGTTCAGATTTTTAGTAGCCCCCCTTAACCTATGTATAATGTTTCCTTTTATTTTCTATAATGAGTGAACGAACACTCAGTTTTTTCTTTTGCTCATCACGGAGTCAGTGAAGGCATATTGGAAAGAGAAAAAGGAAGTTTCTATTTCGTTTAGACCTCTAAAACTTTACCTCATTTTGCCTAGAGTGGATTCGCTGTAGCCTTGTTTATTACTGATTTATTTGAAGTTTAATACCTTTCGACTACATTTCCGTCTCCACTTAGGCTTTTAGTAGTATAGTTTCATTCGTGTAAATGAGATAAAATTTTTTGGTGGTCATCCCCTGTGTTTTATTAGCTCTTGTAGCTTTCCTGAAAACCCGAAGGGTTTATTCCCTTCAACTACATTTCCGTTTGTAGTTTCGTAAGCTTTTTGCAGTATAAATACCGTATAAGTGGCATAAAATGATTTAAGAAACCATCCCCTTTTATTTTATTAGCCCTTTTAGCTATTCTGAAAACTCAAACGGGTTATTCCAGGACGTGGACGAATTTTAACGAACTTTACGTTGACATTCCTCTTGAAAAATCGGACATGCTTGTGAGTGTTTTTACGATCACATGAGGTCTCTTGAAGAGTTTTTCAGTTTAAAGATCATATCTTGAAACCTCCTCGAATTGCAATCATTTCTGTACTTCCCTTACAACTTGCAACTATCGAGATAAGTAACATTATTGTAGGGTTACAAAAAACGAGACTTGACGGTACTCTTTCGAGAAATTGAACTCACATCTACTCATGTCGTGTCGTTGGCATCATGTATGATGTAGAGGTAAAAGATTTCGTTTTCCATGTAATTATAAAATTTTGTTGATCAGTTTTGGCGGAACAAGTAGGTACGGAAATGTTTGTTACATATTTGATAATTGCTTTCCCCTATGATAACAAATGGAGATATAATTGCGATAGAATTTTAGATATAGTATCATTATCTCAAGCGTCCCAGATGCTTTTACAAGGAGATTTACTCATTCTTTGTAACATTGCAAATTACAGCAAGTGCTTCAAGACGCTTCCACAAAATGTTTATTTTTAGAAATCGTTTATAGTACAACCGGTTTTTAGTTAAACATGACAAGAAAGGTCATAAGGCAAAATCCTAGCAAAAATGACAACAACGGTTGACTTAATTGCGTTCAACGGCATTTGGTTTTTCCCTCTCGTTCTGGGCCACCTTGGTCCATGTGTTCCTGTGACCTCTTAACTAACAAGAAACATATATATTTTAATGTTTATGTTTCCATTGTGTTGTACCATTAAAAAACAACAACATCATCAACACTGCAAACGTTAATGACTTGAGATAATAGCCTGCGCGTGCCGGATTGCTTGATATGTGGAATTTGCAACACTTCCCTTAAATAGTCACTAAATAGTTAAAGATGTCCTCTGTTTTTCAGTACAAATAGGTGCATGGAGAAGGACTTCGTGTTATTCCAGTGGGAAATAACTCATGGTAGATTAGTGTGACCCTTGGTTATCAATGGTAGAAAACATTTTTGTATAGGTTACTTTATGCGGAAAACATGAGGAAGTTTAGGAGATTTTGGGAGTTGTCGACCTTTACTTACCAGTAAAAGCGTTTATTTTCGTTGCATTTTTCACAATCCTTTAATTCTTTGCACAGATCTGTCTCTCATTAAATGAACTATCTTTCTACAACAGATTAGTCCGCAAAGTCAAAGCAAAGTGCGCCTTCTAAACGTTCTCGAGAATCTAGTGGCTTTGTACTTAGACAAAAATATGGAAATATTATCTGCCACATGAGAGCATATCTTGCAATTTGACCACCATTACAAACAGTGCAACGCTACTCAAGGACTTTTTTTAGTGTTTTTAATTTGAGTGGTCATTTTGGAGTATGCTTACATAATCTAGAGTTGTAGAGACCCCGCCGCTGAATTGTACGGGGTAATAAAAAATACCATGCATAGGGGCCTAAATTTAATTTCATTTGAATGGTGTTTAATACGGTATACAACGCGCATTAAACAGCGGATGTTACCTAACGCGTGCAGCATTTAAAACCACGTTGCTAGCCTGATAAGGAACAGAAGTACCGCTAGTTCAGTGTTTACTCTACAAAGTTTGAGCCACTTCACACAGAGTAATTTTACTAGCACCTTGAAAGAATACTGGTTGCTGTTTTTTAGAGGTGAATAGCGCGATTATCCTCTAGATGAATTTCCATATTCAGGGAATAACTTAGCTACTTGGAATTTAGTTTTTTTGACGGTCAATTGTCAATTGTAGAGTGATTTGCCAGGGAATAGCGTCATCTATGTTTTGAATAACCGGGGATATCTACCTTTCCTATAAACTACGACAATGAATTGATAATTTCCGCTGATTCGAAAGTCAGGGCCGTCTTGAACGCGGGTATCAGAAAACAGGGTCACAAAGGATCGCTTAGCTTGAAGTTAGGAGGAGTTAAGAGGGCATTTCATCGAAGCCAATGTCAATAACAGAAAATACTACCCAATTTTCGTATATCAGGGGCACTTATCGACAGTTTTCTCCTAAACACATTGAAAACACTTTTTGGCCTATCAAGAGTACTTTTAGACCTCTAGAAATGCATTCTAAGCGGCGCTATAAAATTTGTATCTGTTCGGGTCATCTTAGAGGACCTTAAGTCTTTTCGAAATTAAAAGGCCTTGAGTATTATTTTACAAAAAAAAGAGGCATTTTCTTATTCCTCTCTCAATGACATTTTTGAATCCGAAAATTTTAGGTTACCTATTTTCTGCGAAAAATATCCAAACTTGGGAGGTGAAATGTGAAAATTAAACTTCAGAAAATCGTAGGGAATTTATTAGATAAGCTTCGAAAACTACACATGAACAAAACGGTCATCTAGAACGTTTTAGCCGTTTTCAAGTGGTGGAAAATTCGAGGCCATATTTGCTTCCTTGAACAGATATTTTACAGAAAGAAGTCGTCGGGTGCCCCTGCTATATGTTGAGAATTCCAACCGATAGACAGTACTGCAGCTGAGATTTTCAGCGGTTCCGCATCAAATCACATTAGACTATCTTAAAGCCAGAAGTGCACTGCTGAATAGAGGATCCCCGCACCATTTATTGTGTGGTGTTTGTTGGACGAGGAAAGGCTGACAGTAGAGTAGTAGTAGATATTAGATGAACGTTAGTCGTAAAAAACCACTGACCTTGCACTTCACTGCAGGACACAGACAGGTGTTGTGTAGTAGTTAGTATCATATGATGTGGTAGAAATGGTTACCTTTAGATGTTGCGCAAGAGGAAGGTTTGCGCTCGAGTGAAGCCTTTTGCAGCCTTAATGCTTGCATAGACTTGCTCTTTACTATCCTGTCCCGGCTGAATATGTGCGTCATTTCGACGTAAATTAACGCGGAAAAAAGGTATAGAATTGCGCAGGGGAAACTCTCTTACAAAGGGGAAAGAACACTTGTCTTTTTCTGTTATCGCTTTTTCCGGAAGTAAAAGAAAAAATTGTTGGCAAATCAGCAGAGTAATTTTGTTTTGTTACTTTTTGAAATCATTTTTTTCTCCCTGCTAACAGTGCACATGCTTGCACGTTTTTCATCGTAAGAGAACTGACCATCTTGTTTCTGGTATGTAAAGTTCCCTTGTTGAGACACGGAAGCTATGATTGGCGCCTTGCTTCATTGATACTAGAATGCTGCTTGAAAGCGATCTCAATCGCTGAGCAAATATCACGATTTTTTCAGTAAGTGATTCACTTAAAAGTGTTCCTGATTTTCAAGAGCATATCTTTTGTTTATTTTTCCACCTCGCGGTACTCTCACGTTTCATCTGCTTTCAGTATTTACATACCCCGTCGCTTCTTAATTACATTACTTGCCAGAAATACTTCGATGACAAGCAATTTTTTTTTACACGTGTTAAAGCCCGCGGTATAAATAAGGCGCGACGTCGCATTTTAATCAGTTTGACCACTTGAGAGACAACCGAGACAAGTCCTATTTCATTGATTATCAGTCGCATTGTGAATCATTCAACTAGATCTGGCATCATTATTTGGTGTTTTTAGGCTCTTGAGACAAATGATAGGAAAAATGAAGAAACAAGGTGAGAAGTGGCGCAATTCTGTGGACACTTTACCGCTCCCAAGAAACGTTTTTAACGTGGTTGTGCTCGGTGCAGGCGGCGTGGGAAAGACCTCGCTAGTTGCGCGCTTCGTCAAGAACGAATTCCCGGAAATTCACAACCCAACGGTGGAGGATTTGTACGAGAAGCCGATTCATCTGAGGAAAGGTGTCAGCGCCTTTCTACAGGTTTTAGACACTGCGGGAACGTACCAGTTCCCCGCAATGAGAAGAGTAACATTGCAGTTCGGCGAAGCATTCATCATTGTGTACGCCGTGAACGATCCTGATTCACTTGAGGAGGCGTTGAAATTGCAGCAGGAAATCTACGAGGCGAAGGGAACAGAAGATGTTCCGATGGTGATAGTCGGGAACAAATGCGACCTCGCTTCTACAAGAACAGATGAGCCTTTGGTCCGCCGTGCTATCGCATCCACGCTCATGCGAGGAAAAAACTGTGTTTTAGCCGAGACTTCGGCCAAATATGACGTTAACGTGAGCGGTGTGTTCACGGCTTTGATGGGGCAAATAGTGCTGTCTAGTAGTACTCCTGTGATAACTGGTAAGAGGAGTCGGAGGAGCAGAAAGTATAGCGCACCGTCAACGCTATAGTCAATGAACAGAATGAAGATATAAACAGAGATGTTTTGAAAACTGCTGAACACTTATGTGGGGCTGAAGGAAAAAAGTACTCCGGAATGGATACACTGTTAAACGCTAATCCTTGTTCATCGGACCACAGACTTCAACACAGGATGTAAATCTGAGGGAAATTTCAATATCGCAAAAGAAAACCATTATGTTGTACTTTTGTTGTGACTGTGGCTGAGGTAACACGAGAGCTGTCAGATAACATCTGCGGACACATGCATTTATTTGTAGTCCGTTTTTAAACTGTGTTTTACAGGGTCGTCAATACCTAAAACTGCTGATGAAAGATAAAGAGCAGTTTCTAATGAAAATTGAGAAAAAAATGCTTTTTAAGTTGAGCAAGGTCAAAGGTAGACCAAGGTAGACCCCCTCTCATGGCAGGTGACGTTTGATTGAATCAGCAGATGAGAGGAGAATGATCAATTATCGGCCATCAGATGAATTCAGTGCTTTGAAAAGCAAGGCTTTATGAAGAAAAAAATGTGAAGCAAAAACACAATCTTCGAGGATTAGAAATGGTAGAGTTTTAAGAACATTTTAACCGCATTTGGACTTCCGGCCACGTTACACGTAGTTGCATCGTGACGGTAAAACTATTTTTGTCATGTCGTTATAAACCCTGTGTTGTAATTTGTAATTGTCAGCACATAGATATGCTGTATACATTTTTATAATTGCCCGTTACTTAGTTATTTACTGTTCATAGGTATATTTATGATGTCATTCTGCTTATAAATATTAATATGAGTAATATATTTGACAATGTACATTAGACCATTTCGTGTCACGCAAAGTGTTCATAAAATGTAAATAGTGTTCTCGTGAAAACTTGGTTTTAGAAGCTGAGATGATTATGAATTAAAATATTTAAGAAAGCAAAAACTTTGAGTGAAGTTATTTATTTCTCGTCCTGTTAACGGCGAACGTTATCATTAGAACACCTGCACTGTAGCTGTATTTTTTTTTTTTACAAATATTTTCCTGTAATCGTAGGGTGTGTAATTGTCATTAAATATGCTACGAAACTTCGGTGTTTTACAGTATCCCAAAAGCAGATTAGAATAAATGGGTTAGAGCGTATTATTTTTCTGCGTTTATTCGTGCTGTTCAAAGCGACGTCTTCAATTTATCTTTTGCTTACATCATACCCTTGAAATGAGGTAACAAGTATTGGGTCATGCAATATCTGAGAGGTTGGTAAAAGCCACTACAAGTAAGGGTCGCAGAATTGCTTTTAACTCAAACCCAACTCAATCTAGCATGCGGAACTACATGAGTTCTCTCATTTATTATTACAGTTATATAGCGCTTCTTAAAACTGTTAAGAACGCCTAAGGTCGTAATGATTTATCATCAAGATGCGAAGTCACTCAAGTTTCATCGGAACTGCAACTTTAGGTCTGGGTACCAGTCTCCTCTGCGACTAAGAATTGTGAGGTGAACTCCCGCCTTCTTCTTTGAGCTTCTTTGTCCTATGCTGATCTCCGTACCCTCGCACTGGGTACTATACATTTCAAGTCTATTTCGGTTAAAACTTTCTCTCAGCCAGGTTGGCAAATGTCGCAAATCCCGCTGCGTTATGCTAAACGCACTCAGGCGCGTCACATCTAAAAAAAGTCGTAAATCCACGGTGGTGTAACATAAATGGCAAAATGTCTGAAAATTTTGTTGGTAAATCACTGGATTATGTGGTATTTGCTTTAAACCGGAAATTTTTCGAAAATTGTGCGACCAGCTTATTTGCTGACCTATGTAAAATGATGCAAGAGAAGGGTGCGCAAACTTTGGGGATTTCCGGCCGGCCCTGTTTCAACCTCTTACGTGTCTCTCTTTTTTCTTGTGACCGGATGCAGGTCGTTGAATCAATTCCGAGAATTTCACCCTTTTTCGCCCCTGATCCTCGGGGTAATTTTGTTTCTTTAAGAGCAGGCCCTCATCGATCCAAACATGTAGAGCACTTAGCTTGTGTTTGTTTTGTCTTGGGCGGTGGTGTTTCTTGTGACCGGAAAAAAGGTGGTTAATTAAATTCCACAAAGTCAGCACTTATCCTCAGTTTCAAAGGGGATTTTATTTGTTTAAATAACAAAGATTATTTCCTGTTCGATCGTACTGAATAATCTACTTATCTCAGTGGGTTTTTTTGGTTAAATAATCCGATTTAATCATTCTATTCATGGTACACAAAGATTGCGTGACAAGTACCTACACCCCAAAGTTTCAGCCGTGGTAAATTCACGTAACAGTGTATAAAGGAGACAATTTTGAGTGTTCTAGTTTATTCGCTATTGACTACTGAACATACGTAACCACATTATCCTTTGGATTCTGCGAGATTATTGTGGTTTATATCAAGTTATGCATTACTCCCACCATTTTGCGGTTGTGGCTGTTGCTAACCAGTAGCTATTTGTTTGTTTTTACAGACGGTAACCTTGCCGAAGTATGCCGCCTTTCACCACAAAGACGTTCTCCCGTTCTTTCCAGAAAGAATCGAGAAAGTAAGTTTTTCCCTTTAGGTGATACTTTATCTAGTGCCTTTCATGTCCTCACTGAATTTTTAAAAACTGATCCGCATGCAACCCCAATTAACTCTGATGGTTGGTACGATCCTCGGGGGGTATTCCTCATGATGGCCTATACGAGGAGGCTCCGCCCGAAAGGGGTACCTTTTTTAGTCTTCGGTTATATAATAGGGTAGGGATTTCACAAGTTGAAGTATGTGGAACGGTAGGCAAATCCGTCATTAAGGTATTTAAAGGGCTGTTAATAAAAAATATATATCTCGAATAGACGCACGTTATGGTCATATCATTTTCTACAATAACTGAGCGAATCCTCGCGAGTTGATTGGTCGAGAGCTATGGCCTATGTAGCCTGCGTGGCAGGCGTTAAAGGGGGAAGGGGAAGCGGGAATTTGAGCGCACGAGGAAGAAAGCTCGCGCCCTCAATTCCCTTTTCCTTCCCTTTCGAACGCCTGCCACGTAGGCTATGGCCTATGAGAGTATAGTACATGGAAATGACGTAACATATCACGCAGTGTCGGTTGTTTTGTTTTTGGTTTTTCGTGAAGATAATTTTACTCCTTAACATGGACAAAGGAAAGAACCAAATTTTAACATATGGGTAGAAATTTCTGTGATTGAGTCGGTACTTGAAGCTGCAAAGGTAGAGCAAAAATACGAAAAACAACAAGAAAAACGTCGCTTCGCGCAGTTGGAAGAGGACGACTTGCAACAACTAGTGAAAAAAAAATGTTATCGTAAAAACAAATGGACCACAATTTTCCATGGTCTACACTCTTATCGACCATAGAAATGACGCCATAAAATGTTCGAAACTTTGCAGTGAAACCACTCGCCAGCGGATCGTGGTTCCACTTGAGTTTTGAGCATTTTATAACGTCATTTCTATGGTCTATAAGAGTGCAGACCATGGAAAACTGTGGTCGATTTGTTAGTTAATTTATTAAACGCTCGGTATATTTCATATGATCTTGAAGACAGATTATCAGTAGCTTTGTTTAAGGGTCACCATATTTCAATGGAAGGTATACGAAAGGGGAACCTTTGCTGCCAAAAGTTATTTATAAAAGGGTAAAGCATTGGACCTCGGGGCGGAGCCTCCCCATATAAAACTTTGTTGACTATCCCCCCTGGGAAATATCAGTCTTCTCTGGTGTATTTCCCTAATTTTAATTTAAACAATGAATATTTATCCAGCAGTCATTTTGGCATTGGGTCCATAACTTTTGCATCTGTCCATAACTTTTGCATCTATTGAAATCAAAGGATTTTACAAAAATGAAATTTGCCCGTGGGGCAGGAACACGTGACGAACCCCTAAGAACGTCTACGTGGGAGGCTACCTAAGAATAAGCTGGGTTTTAGATGCTGTCTAACTGAAATCGTCAACATTCTGTACAAAACCCATGAAAAGTATTTTTTATGGTTAAATTTAAAAGCATACTTACGAGCCAAAACAAAGACATAACGAAAATAAAAATGCAGACAGAAAGACAAAAATAGCTATCGACTATATAAAAAAATAACTTTCCATTCAAATTATCGTAATCCTATTCGTCTCGGTATTTGTCACTTACTGAACACTTTTTTCTATGGTTTCTTGACAACCGTAATAAATATTTCTCGGTTGTCGGCAATGTTTTCCTGTTTTGATCTTTCACTCCTATTTGCGCCAAAGTAAACATTCGAAAATACTCCAAATTTTATTTTTGTAAAATCCTTTGATTTCAATAGATGCAAAAGTTATGGACCCAATGCCAAAATGGCTGCTGGAATAATATTCATTGTTTAAATTAAAATTAGCCTGACTAGTCTCGCTTGAGGTAATGTATATTCTTTTGAATTTTGTACTGGAGAACGAGGTTAGTCAGGCTAGCTTTGATCTAAACAGAAGAATATTATTCCAGCAGCCATTTTTGCCTTGGGTCTAATATGACAATCATCTCACCATCACTTACCAGTGGTCCTTGTTCGTTTTCAAACGTACTGCTGACTGCAAACACCCATGACGGATTTAAACACGGGAAAGAGGGACTGAAATATTCACAAACATCGGTCGAGAATTAGCCTGCGAACAGCAGACGTATTTCCGGTCGTCGCTTCTCTCCCTCCGAAAAGAAGGGACGACCGAGAAATACGTCTGAAATACGTCTGCTGTTTGCAGGCTAGTCGAGAATGTGCTTGAAATCTGAAAATTTCTTTTCAGCTAAAATCTCCGACTAAATAAGACAGTATAACCTTTCACACCGTTTTTTTTTTTTAAGGCAATAGAATGATATCTCAAAAATAGGACTATGCCATTCTCGGCATTATTTAGCTATCAAAAAATTAAATCACAAAAGACGTTGATAAACATTGTAAGCTTACGCATCTTTATATCAACTTGACGTTTCGTATGCCAGTCAACATACGTTAATACGAAAGTGATACGGTTTCTGGATCCGAGATTAAGAAAAAATCTTGACAGTGAATATATGAAGCAACAGCTGATTAATAAATCATTAGCTTTTGACTGATGATGTCGACATAAAAATGTGGCTTTAGATGTTGAATAAATAAAGTTTCCTTTAGTTTACAGTGGTAATCATTTCACAAGTTTAATATGCCATCTCAGTGTGCCTGTAAAAAATTAAAACTGTTTGTCTGGTCTCATGAACAAAAAAAACGGCGTTTCAGAACGTTTTCAAAAATCTTTCCTAAGAGAGCAACCCATTGAAGCCCGCGTCTTCGTCGCTCGATACTCGCCTGACTGCGTAAACACTCACGTTCGGAACTTAGATGCCTAGTTTCTTTGTGGAATAAAAAGAATTGGAGGCGCTCATGGAGTAATACGTACACAAGCAATCTAAACTTGTACTTGTAGACGCAAGAAAACTGTTGTCCGTAATCCCTGGAAAATTCTTGAAGGTAACAAAGTTAAATGTCGCCTCGAGTTGAATCCGAAGTAATACGTAGACGAAACGTTCATTTGTATCCTTAACGTATGCTTTTGTTTCTTTTCCAGAAATCCGTATTCCCGAAGTTCAAGAAAGAGTTGCTGATGCCGTTAATAATATAGTTAAACACTTCTACAAACCCGAGAAAGAGGTAAGGTCAACTTACCTATCCCTAATTCAATCTTTCGGGTAGAACTATTCTAAGGGTTAGATGCAACTGATTTACCGGACTTTATAATAATAATGTTTTATTTATTTTACGGTGACAATCAGTTTTGCTCGACGCTAAATTTTCAAATAATCCACTGTTTATGATCCACTGTTTGTAATCGAGTCTTGATTAAGCAATTGTTAGATTCGGCCTTCGTACAATGCGTATCGAGGAGTGTGTCATCGGCAAACAACTCAACTTCAGGCTGTAACATGAACGACAAATTTAAAATAAACAGTTCTTTGGCTTTGTTAGTACTTTTAAATTAACATTTCGGACATCCACAAAAAAGTTTTATGTTGTGGTTGACCACGGCATTTTAACAGGGAAATAATTTGTCATCCTCTTCCGTTTTTAGAGAGGAAATCTGACGTACTTGTTGTGTGGTGATGGTGGTCTTTGTCAAGCCCTAGAACAGGTGAACTTTCTCCTCCTATTGACTTAACGCTGTTGTTTCTTGTGTGTATTTATCTCGTTATTTAACGCATTAAATTTTCTTTAGACTGTTTTCCTACTCATAGGCGTTGTCCGTAACTGTGCTCACATTGTGGGTGGCTCCCCCTAAACTGTTCTACAATTGATTTTTTAATGGAGCCGAAACCAGTTGTGGAATTGCACACATTTTCCGCATCCTACTGATAAAAAGTTACGACATAGATTTTTCGATCAGCAAAAATTTTTTTTGGAATTAGTTGTTACAAGAACACTTCACAAACAAACACCACCACTATGGAGTTTAATCAGTGAAGTCTACTGGTCTAATTTTGTTGGAACCGTCGGTAGACGTCACCCACTCCTCTATAGAGCGTTTTCACATAACGTCGTGGCGGCGTTATTGGTATTCCAAACCAGTGAAATGGCGGCCATCTTGGTGTTCCTAACAAATCCTGTGAAAGTTGAACTCTTTTCTTATGTATAAAATGCTTTCTTTTGTTCCAATATATTTGCATAGATGCAGGCCCCGTGAGCTGAAAACACTCTATATTTTTCAGTGTGTTTACTTCTCCTCTCGTACCCCAATAGTGAGTCCAGCATTTTTGTGGCAAATTGGTAACATGTAAAATAACATTGCAGGTGGGGGTGGAGGGACATCGAAATTGTCAAGTGTTTTAACTTATGTGACGAGGATTGTAGTAATGAGACCGTTTTGTCCTGTGTACGATGTTCGATCTTTCTGTCGCAAGAGCACTTTTTCTACTATTATCCCTTGCATAACAAACTTCCTTTAAGCAGGGAAAAATTATGAACTTTCTTTGCGAGGAATTCTCGGTACCAACTCTAGATGTTTGCCTTGTGAAAGCTGGGTTCAATTCAATAATTTGTTTACAAGTTTACTTTACCAGTGTGGCTATTGTTTTCCAACTATAAAACAACTGCTGCACTTGTAGCTTAGACCAGTAAAAGTTTTACTAGTAAAGTTGAATGTAACTTTTTTGTTGTTGTTTATTTGTCTGTTTCGGTAGGTATTTCAGTGTGGATTCAGATCGTCTCGACTTTTTCGAAATAACTTCTTCATTTGGGACATCTTAGGTTAGTCACATTTTGAAGTAGTAATTTTTACCTGTATTGAAAGGCAAGCAGTAATTTAACGATGAAATTGTACCACTGTGAAAACTTGAAACTCCATCCGATATCGTGTGAATTTGCAAGAGACGTAACGTTGTTACTTTAATAAGCACCTGGTCCAAAAACCGTCAAAAAACGGATACTTAGTCCAAGGAAGCGTATTCGAGGGGACGGTGATCAAGGCTCCCTTCAAAGAACTAAAAGTTTTGCAAAATCTTCATTTTGAAAAGTGGACTAAAAATTGAAAGAACAGATAGCGGTCGTAGACGCACTTTACATACGCATGGAGACAGAAATACCTGGAGAAAAGATTCAAGAGGCGGGGAAGGGGTCCGTTTATTTGCTTGTTTAAGCGAAGGGAGAGGATCTTTTAGGGTAGAGAGCGCTTATTAGAACTTGAGCACTTGTTTGAGGAAATCCGGTGGTCCGTAGTGGGCGGATTTGCGAGTTTCTTTTCTCCCGGAACAAATGACCATTTTCAGGAGCATGGGCTCACGCCATTTTACGGCTACTCTGGGGCCTGGGTCGATATTATATTGAATTGCATTTTTGGACTGTCTTGGGTACGAATTTAATATTGATGCTCGTGTTAGCCAATAAGAGAGGTGTTTTTACCCCTCCGCTCCAAACACTCCCATAGTGCCGTTCAAAATAACCCGACCCAGTCCTTTGCACAGCCCTCCAAATTTTGCATAACCTTCTTTTTTAATTTCTCCTGGGTTTTACAGTCGTCCCAAGCGAAATTGAAGACCATGCTTATGCAAAATTGCGGGGGGCAAACAACGTGTATTATGGGAGATGGGCAAATGGCGAATAAGCTAGCACTAAAGCCTGACAATGGAACCATTCTTGGCTCCTCTTCCTCCTGCAGAGAAAGGTCAACAGTATCTGACGTCCGTCGAGGAGGACTCTGACCAACCTGATCACGTAAAAAGGGCGCGAAGAACATTCTGTACTGTGATAACCAGGATAAACAACGCGTCACAATCCATTGGAAAAGATGGCAAGGTAATACTTTGGATTTTTACTTAGTTTCGTGCTACTTAAATACACCCTCGGTTACTAGAAACTCACGCTAACTCCAACCAAAATTGATTTCCCTTTGATTTGCTCCGTACTTTTAATGTAGTTTTATCCGGTCTTTGGTACCGAAACCGTCGATATCTGAAAAACCCGCTAACGCGAATTGATTTTTCCCCTTTAGGTAATGCAATTTGACCTTCAATAACTCGAACTCCGTAGAGAATTTGTGACAAGTTTATTATCGGTGTGCTGAACAAATTCTCCGGCTTTACAGAGTATCGCTCTGATCTTTGTACTCCTTCGTAAAACTGAGACGATTTCACGTCGTTTGAACAGCCGCTTTAACGTAATTATTGTTGCGTGATCTTGTGCAGCAGCGATGAGAGCTCCTGTTTCTCTCTTAAGCTGTCCTTCCCCTTTAGCAAACTTCCAGAACTTATATTTGAATGATTTTGTAACATTGGAGTCTGCTGAAGATTTCTCTCAATGCTCATCATGTTCTTCTTCTTCATCATCTTTTTCTTTTTCAGTTCCAGTCCTTTGTGTGCCTCGGTGCAAGGTAAGAAACTCTTTTTTTACAGCTATGCTCATACTTGCCACGGAATCAAATTAACAGAAGGCATCACGACTCATTTGAGTAGCCAACCACATTCGCCACTTTAGAAACGAGAAGGAAACTGGACCGTGTTAACTTTAATTAACGGTTGGTTTTAGTTTTATTTTCGATTGTCGAGAAATAGCGCGAGACATTTGTCAGCCAACCACAAACCAAAGAAACGCAGAACTAATAATCACAATATATTTTTTGGCATAGCCTGCGTAGCAGGCGCTTGGAAGTGATGGGCGAAAAAGAGCCGTTCCCTCTTGCACCCATCGCCTGCTACGCAGGCTAATTTTGGCATAGGAGATTATCTATAACCCCAGCTGTAAAATGTAGTTTTGCTTCAGTTAAATTGCGAAATGCGAAACCTTTTGTACGGCAGTTGACGCCGAAGTTACGACTGGGAGAAATGTTTCTTTGCAGGAGAGACTTGTGAATTCGTTGATGAATGAAAGGAGTTTCTCTGTGTCCTAGTACTCCTCTTTTTCGGTCGTATTTTCCTCATAAACTCTCCTTACCTTGAATTAAAGTGCGAGTTACCTTTAGCTGATCCTCGCTATCTCTAGAAATACCCTTTGTGATACAAAACTCTAGAGTGCGAAAACTTGGCCGGAGTAGTTATATTTGTACGTGTGCCTTTTTTCAACAGAGATCACTTGCTCCATGACTGGTTCGAACTCCTGTCCACGTGTCCAGCGACGACCAACATGTACGACACGCCCTCGTTCTTTCGGGACACAACGCTGGTGCAGTTTTTGGTGGATTTACTGCAAACTTTGATGGAGTTCAATATAACACTAGAAGCCTCGCTTCTGAAGGGAATCTCGTAACACGTCTGACAAAGCGACCACAACAACCGTGAAGATTGTTGGACGCGAGCTCCTTCAACGAAGAAGGGCAGTTTGTAGGGAGGGTGAACGAAAAAAAGGTGCCGACGTTTTTGGTACTCTGAAGTAACGATGCATGTTCAACTGCAGGACATTGTTGCAGATTTATACGAGCCAACCAAAATTGGCAGTATTCAAGATAGGCAATTATGCGTCTTGTTTTTCTAACAGGAATTCTTTCCCGAGAAGGTAAACCGTCAATTTCACGAAGCTTTTCCAAAATTTGCTCTTATAGTTGAAGCCGTAGTCACTCCGAAAATATATTAATTTGCCATGAGTCTTTGTAGTGAAACTAATTTTATTAGTTCTATTTTGTCAGTTAGGCTATGATTCTTGACAAATTTTGTGGTAAAGTGGACCAGCTTAAGAGTTGATTACAATAATTTAAGTATCCCAGAAAGGATTTATTTTAATTTGATGATCACTGAACACAGATTTACAAGCTGATATTTGTATGTAATATAGACATGATATCAACTTACATCCTTAAGCTTAAAAGCTATACAAAAATCGTTGTAAATAGACCGAGTTGTTTTACATTTGGTCAAAAGTTTTGGACAACACAACAAATGTTGTGATACATGGGTGAATTGCATGTGGATATTTTTGACAAATGGAGATTTTTATATTTAATTGCTGTTAGATTGTGCGGGTAATAGTTAAAGAATTCCATTTTCATTCATTTAGATTAATTTTAAACTTTTTCTCGGGTGCGACGTAACCAAAGAAGACGGTGCCCTGCTTGTGGTCTTTAGTCAGTCATTTAAAAGAGGCTCTTTATAAGTACGGACACCTTCATCGCGTCGTTGGTTAGAATGGACACTGGCTTGACCATGTGCTTTTATCAGAGGGGTGTTTCCGTTTGCACACCTAGCTAGTTTGTACGCTTGCAATATACGGCCTTGCAAATACAGACGTTCAGAAGAAATCTGATTTTCTAATGTCAGAATGTCCACTCTATTGTCGACCCTTTTTCCTTAGCGATGTTTTTTTCAGCTTGCCTAAGTCACAGTTAGTTACAAAGTGGCTGAGACGCTTTTGACCTCAGATTGAAAGATTCTCCAGTAAAATACTTTGGAGATTCTCTTGCATTTAAGTCCATTGTTAGAATACTCTTTATCGCTTGACGCTCCAAAGAAACAAAATTGTTAGATTTTACAGTTAAGAAAAATTCATAAAGTGATAATAATATATTTATAAATTTGTTAAGCGTGCTTCAAAGACGTTAAAAAATAAAAAGTGAATCACCCATATTTCCTGAATTTCTATTTTACTGGCACCTTCGCTAGCCTTTCGAAATAGTTCTTAGTAAGGCCTGGCCATTGATGCGTCTGTTCAAATTTCTCTGAGGTAGCAGCCAACTCGTATAATTGCAGAATTCTTGTCCCCCGCCATCACCCCATTCCCACTGACGGTTTCTTTACCGTTTTTACTCTAAAATAAGTGATGAATATTTCTCACTGCTGACCCGGGTTTAGAAAAAGTCACCGCCGGACATCGCACTTACTTAACGAAAAATTCCGCATCAAAAGACGTGAAGTCTTCCCATGCGGACATAGTGGGTGGCCTCTAAAGTTATCTACAGTTGGTGTTGGATTTTTTGAGCGGAAACCATTTCTGAGATAGCACGTAAAATAGGCATCGTACTGATGAACTACAGCATTTAGATTATTAACAACGAACAGGCCCGTTTCGTGATGGACTTATATAAAACGCTGCACCACCTCCACGCTCGCAACTTGCACAACCAACCCAACTGTCACAACCAGCAGAACTCCCAAAAGCATAAACTGCCAGAACAAATTCCACAACTAGCATAACCCCTTAACCAGCGAAACTAGCACAACTCCCGAAACCGGCACAACTCCCACAACCAGCACAAATTCCAAAGCTAGCAAAGCGTTGACACACAGCACACTCCCCACAACCAACACAACTCCCATAACAAGCACAACCTTCACACCAGCACAATTCCCACAACCAGCACAACGTCCATAACTAGCACAACTCCCACTGAATAGACCATAACAGCTTTTTGAGCCTCTCTTTGGCAATCCAGTTTTTTCCAGCCAAGAAGTTCAATAAGATAGTCAGCACCAGTGTCATGACTGGAAAAAGTTAAAACCCGTGCCGCCCGATTTTGTAGATTATGTAATCTGGGACCAAGGGTCTTAATTGCCACAATTACATCAAACCACTGCTGTATTCAAAATGACTTCAAATCGGTGAATTATAGATGAACTGTAGGGTAATGGGAGGGGCAAAAGGTCGAATCACGTTTTAGGGCCCCGACAGAGGCAATTTTAGTTGATAATTTCTCGATATGTTGATTCCAGGACAGAGTTTCGTCAATTAGCACTCCAAGTGACTTCGTACACGAGACTGGTTTAATAGACGTTAATACTTACTATGGCCGGGAATCATTCCAAGCCGTCCTAATAAAATCTTTCCACACGAAAGATTCTCTAACGTTTAATAGAAGCACCATTAATTGATAGAAATTGGACAGTCTTGACAGTCTTTAACCCGGGTCTTTAACCTTTGCCTGGGGCCTATCAACATAAACTCTGTCTTGGATGTATTTAGAGTCCGCTTGTTAGAAATGAGCCAAACACTGATATTAATCACTTTCTCCAAGAGTTTCTCTTAACGGTTTGCATCCTGATTTCCGTAAAACAAAGTCTTAAACATCGTCCACATCTTCCATTAGTCTCGAAGAGAAAGCAACACACCAAACAATATGACTTTTTCCTATTACTTTTTATGTTATGCCAGGCCAAAACTCCCTCTTCTTTTTGGTGAATTTACATAACGTCATTGGTAGAATTTTCGACTGGTGAAATTGGCGCCAAAAATTATTGGATTAGAAAAATAGCCAGAGAAAAAAATAAAAATATTGTGATAAAGAAAGTTATGGGGATTGCGGGAATTGTGGTGGTTGTGGGAGTTGTATTGGGGTTATGGCCTTATGGGAGATGTGAGAGTTGTCTGTGATTGTAACCTGAGACCAAGCCCAATTTTAGCAGCTTCCATCCGGCGTTCTCTATTCCACGGTAGCGCTAAAAAGAGCCTGATCTCAGGTTATGTTGATTGAAGGGTCTTGAAGTAGTTGTGCAGGTTGTAGGAACCTTTTTCTAGAGTGCTGGCTGATGGAGTTCTGTGGATTATTCGGAGACTTTGCGAAGATATTCGTCAATAGACCTTTTTACCGATACGGGGGCCATATTGAATTAATTCGATTTAAGGAGTATTATAGGCTGCCCAGTGGGCATGAGCACATTTCGTTTGTATTTTTGAGCGCTTTCCGGGACATTTTTTCTTAAAGTTTTCTTAGAATAAGATTCTAATGGGAAAAAAGATCCTTGTGCCGTGTTTGGATGTAATAATGATCGCCTTTGTCTAGTTTAGTCAGTAGAAATATGGTCCTTCATTGTATATTTCTTGGGAAAAAGGCGATCATTATTACATCAAAACACGGCACAAGGATATTTTTTCCCATTACAATCTTATTCTAAGAAAAGTTTAAGAAAAAAATGTCCCGAAAAGCGCTCGAATGTGCTCATGCCTCATCCATGTTCATTTTCTTTTTCGTGCAAGGTATTGTGGGGCCAGGGAAGAGACCACACCGCCCTACACACCTCTTTGCGAACAATAGCGCGTGTCACGTGACAAATCAGTGGAGTGCATTGCATCAGCGAGCATCCATATTATTTCCCTTCAGAACATGGACGCAGGTTTAAAACGAAAACACTTTGACACAAGCGATCCCGAAGATGCGGCTAATCGCAAGGTGGGTGTCTCATTTAATTTCTTGTCTCTTGTAGTATGTAGATGTTATTTAGTTTTTAGGCATTTTTACGCCTGTGCCTGCGATTAATTGAAAATGTACTGCACTATACAATACGTGTCCTTCGATTGTTTTGTTTCGCTCTTTTACATGATTGCTTTGAACAATTTTTGCTTAGAAACACCAGGCTGAAACTGATGGAAAGAAACATACTTCAATCGTGTTTTCATTGAAAGAGGAGGTTGGTTCTCTGGCCAGGGCGCTTAAACTGTTTGAGGTAAATAATAATTATGCCAATTACATGCATCGATAGTAAAAAACTCTCTAGCTACGTAGCTTGAACTTACATACATCTTAACATTCTTTTACTCTATTGACGAACTAAACTTTCGCATTGATTACAAAAACTTTTTCAGCGGAAAAGTAAAAGTTTTTATTCTATATAATCGGCGAGATCTAAATTATATGGTTTTTTAAATTTATTAGCATTGCAAATTCAATATGCTCTTTACAATTGGAGAGTACAAAATGCAGACTGCAGACCATTCATTAATTGTTTTTCAGAGTTAGAAAGCAATGGGACTGTTCGTGTCACATTCTCATTGGCGTGGTGAAAACCATGGTCTGCAACGGTCTGCAGTCTGCATTTTGTACTGACCATCTTTAGAAATATACGGTAAAATTCCGAAAATAAGCCCCTCCATGTATAAGCCCCTCCAAATATAAGCCCGCCAAACTTGTAACACAAAAAACCCTCCGTTAAATGGCCCCTCCAAATATAAGCCCCCCCCCGGGGTTTTGTACTTGGAAATTGCCCTCGAATACAAAGTAAAACAAAGCAAAAACGGCAAATTTTCTTCCAACTGTAATGCTAGCAATCAATCGATTTTGAAAACGCTAATTTCCCTCCATAGATAAGCCCCTCTGAATATAAGCCCCTCCAAAAATAAGCCCCTCAAAAAGGGCCATTGAAAAATACAAGCCCTGGGGGCTTATTTTCGGAATTTTACAGTAGCCTACGATTCATTAGCACAAGTTACAGTTACTCGTGTGGAAGCGCCTCCAGTTTTCTTGGCTGTATACATATCAGTTCACAGAGAACTCTTTGGAGAGCGTGACGATGTTATCTAAAAAATTAGTTTCATCAGAAGCAGAGGACAATTATGCAAACGAGGAGTATTTCAATGCTTGAGCACGGTATTTTTGAATCTCTCATAATACATTCTGATTGCCACCTAAAATTTTGCAGCATTTGACAACAATAGTTATGTTATGCAAATTTGGGAACAAACAGATTGTATTATGGAGGATTTGAAAATAGTCAATAAATATCATTTGGTGATTCTCAGCAGCTAGGATCTGTCCCTACCCTAAATCTCAAAACAAGGAAGAGATATCCCTTTTGGTATTTTTTGCAAATTCAAAACATCTCTGTACCCTCTTGTCACCTGAATGCATCTGTCTGATGTCACTGCTTCAGGGCTTGAAATAATGGGGGGTCAACAGACTACATCCTGCCCAGATGACCAATATTTTATCCAGGCAAACTTTTGGTTTGCCAGTCATTTTGACTAGATATGTAAACAAGTCACCAGAAAAAAAATTCACACCCTTACATTTCAAGAGGACTAGCAACTTTTTTCACTTTGCGTTTTTGCTTGTTAGGCTACAGTGTCATACATTCAAGTTGTTATTTTGACCCATCAGAAAAGAGATGTGACCAAGTTTCAGTCAAACTAGCCTTCCATGCAGACGTTCTTAGGGCTTTGTCACGCGTTCCTTTGCCATGAAGGATTGCGTGACAATCTGAAAGAAAATCTGTATGGAAGGCTACAGTCAAACCTGGCAAGACCATGAACACTTGAAATATTTCAGAAATGTTCATTGTGTTATGACCAATCACATCATCGGGATTTGTTATGAGATTGATATATATACAGCACCTAGGATACAAAGTAAATGAGAGCCAGAAAGTGGAGAGGTATCCTAAATGCTATTAATTTTTATGTATCACAGGCTCACAAGGTTAACATGTCCCACATTGAATCCCGTCCTTCTAAACGATCCAAGACAGAATATGATTTCTTTGTGGACTGTGAGGAAATTCAAGGACCCAGGCTAACAAATTTTGTGGATTCCTTAAAAGATCAAGCCTTGTCAATCACTGTGCATTCAGAGGAAGGGGGAGGTGAGCATTCTGTTTCCGATATTTATTCTCCCTGAACCTTAAATAAACCCCTAGATCAAATTATACACAATGTTAGCTCCCAGTCTGAGTGTACCAAGAAGCCTCCACTCCTTATGCTGATTCTGAGTCAAACTGACAAGATCATTTTTTAAACTGCTAGTCAAGATTTCATTTCTGTGTATTGGCAAGTGCCCATCAGCTCGCTAAACTACATCCCTTTTCCAGAGGCCCAAAAAAATTGGGCCAATAGTCATACAAAAATCTGCAGGTATCAACTGGTAAACTGTCTTGCATTCATATAATATGCCTCTGTGTTGTTGAGTTCAAAGAAAGATACCCTATTTAATACTATCATTCTCCTAGTCAATCCTTGAGAAACAATATAATAGACATGCATAATATGTAAACGTATATTCAAGTATCCAAAGCACTGAGCAGAAATTTTTGTTCCACTCTGCAAAGTTTTCATTTGTTATTTTTCCTCTCCACTTTAACTTTGAGATTTGTAGCGTTTTTTGTTTTGGCTGTAGCATTAGCACAACACTAACACTGCAGACATGTAAGTGTACCAGATCAGTTGTATGACTGCTTTGTTATCTTGTGTGAATTTGTTGTGAAATCACATTTTAGTTCAGATTTGTATAGCATTTGCAACTTCATTTAATTGCACCATGGCCCAAGCTTTTCTGGTTTTGTAGCACCCACAAACTCATTTACTTTGCGTAGATTGATATTTTTGATAGTTGGTCCTTTTTAATTTGATCATTAAAAATTTAGCTGTAAAACTATTCTCCCAGATTACTTGAATAATGAATGAATGAGTGAAGAAACATTATGAACTTAGTTTATTAACAAACATAGTTGCATCTTCTAGCTGGCTAAATCAACAGGTAGCCTGCTAATTAGGGAAACCTGATAATTAAAATTGAATTAGGTATAAGTATCCGTTCAGTAATATTTACATTAAAAAAAACGGTTAGCAATAAAATTATTCTCCCATAACTATGCCTTAGAAACTTCGATTTAAATCAAAGATTCTGTTGAAGGTTATTATATAAAGAAAAATCAATGTACTTAAATATGCATGTAAACGTACAGTAATAGTATTAATAAGATATTAATAATGATTTTAATGAATATTATTTACTGTAGTTTAAACCTAAAAGTAGTGATTGATTTAAGTCAAGTATAAATTAAGGCCTCAAGTATTGCACAGGTGGCAATTTGTACATTTGTGGGCTAAGTGTGACTTTTTTTAAATATATTATTGTTATGGTAGGCATTTCTATGCATATTATGGTGCAAATAAACTTCTTGAAACTTTAAAAGCCATTTACCCCTGAACTGCCCGTATGGCCTGTGCCGATCCACATCCCTCTACCACTTGTGTATGTCATTTATTTAGTAACTAAGTGACTTAATGGTCACTGACAACTCAGACATCTAACTTGTGCAGGGGTAGAGCTCTTTCAAATCATACTGGAATGCACATGATTCAGTCAATCAGGTCAGAGTAGAGCCCAAAAAACCAAATGATAAAATTCCAATGAAAATCTTGTTCCACTAATCCCACCTGCACTTCCTTCCATCTAATTCCATGATCTTAAATAGCGTTTTGGCCAGACAGTGTCCAGAAAATGGCTCAACGTAGTTTTAAAAGGTTTTTTTTGGAAAAACAATATGTCAAACAAAAAATAATGAAGACACATTGCATACAAGTTTTATTTAAAAATTAATGCTGTTTGTCCCTAGTAAAAATGACACCCCGGCAATCAATGTATGGATAAATAAAATGTAAAGTTATGAAATGTATAGAAATGAACTAATATATTATATTAATGGGGGCCTTAATATGTCATCCTCTCTATTTTTAAATTTAATATCAAGTCATTCAGAACCATAAAAGTCCATTCACTGTGTGTGACAGTGTGGTATACATAGTGATATAATGTGTTTAATGTACGGTAAATCCTCTATTAAGCCCCCCAAGGGCGGGGGCGGGGGGGGGGGCACTTAATAGAGACCGGGGGTTTATTTGAGAGGGGTACCTTATTTAATGTAGAACAGACAATGGCATCACTACTCCATAAAGAACTAGAATACAAAGTGGAAAAGCTCAAGTACGAGAAGGTTGAAGGTCATGCAGCCAGGGATCAGAAATCAAATCCAAAATTCCAGTTGTTAAATATAAACCATCCTGGATCAGTCCACACAAAGTTTTACAGTTGTGATTGAAGACTAATTAGGGGAGGGGAGGGGGGGTTAATAGAGAGGGGGCTTATTAACTTTCATCCTCTGAACAAGTGGGGCTTATTAGAGGGATGGGGCTTATTTGAGAGGGGAGCTTATATAGGAATTACAGTATGTTAATTTCTTGGCACAAGTGATTTGCACAAGTCATATGCACCTGCACCAGATAATTTTAGTTTGCCATCTTACTGGTTTACTAATAACCATATCTGTTGATTTTTCTGGTGTGCAACTGATTTGTTGTCATGGTTACTGTGCATACATTACAACTCATCAGAGTCCTCTGGTGGTAAGTTAATTGATTTACGTGTTATTTATTAGTTTAAAGTTATTAGATCAAGTATTAATATTGGCAACAAAAAATGATTATAATAAAGTAAGAAAATTAAAATAGGAAAGTTATTCACAAGCAACTGTAGTCCTGAATAGGGCTGTAATTGTTGGAACTATTGACTGCTGTCTCATCAGATAATATTTTGAAGTAGTTATTCTTTCAACTGACAGTGGGGTTTGAACCCTTTACAATAAAAAGAAGATTCAGGGATGATATATACAGCTGTAAAAAGGAATGAGAGTAGTATTTAGGTAGGGTGGCTCAGTGGTCAGAGTTTAAAACAAAGTTTATTATTATTATTACTATTATTATTATTGTTATTGTTATTGTTATTGTTATTGTCATTGTCATTGTCATTGTCATTGTCATTGTCATTGTCATTGTCATTGTTATTGTTATTGTTATTGTTATTGTTATTGTTATTATTATTATTATTATTATTATTATTATTATTATTATTATTATTATTATTATTATTCTCACACCCTATAGGTGACCTTATTCCCTAAAGCATCAAGCTGTCTCCTGTAACCTTAGGTGTCTAGGGTCCTTCTTAGGATCTTAATTAGCTGTTCCCAACAAACAAGCTAAGCTTCCTGGGGCAGCACAATGATCCCAGGTGTTCCCAGCTTGCTGATCCACAACCCTTGGGTTTTACTCACAGTCCCAAGAGCTTTGATTACAATAGGGATGACAGATACGCTTCTGCAGTTCCAGATTTTTTGCACCTTTACCTTTTATTATTATTATTATTATTATTATTATTATTATTATTATTATTATTATTATTATTACACATTTGAAAGACCTATAAAATCAGGAGTTTCAATAACCAGTTTAAGGTGTGCCTAGTGCTGCCTAGAGGGCTATAGTTGCAGTGCTGCTGAAGTAAGGATGTTGCAGTAAGATGTGAGGGAAAAGGCCCCAGCCGGTCCTTTTCACAGCCACCCAATATACCAACATCATCAGCTACACATGGAAAAATTTATCAAAACCCCTGCTAACTTAGCATACATAATGTACATTAGGAGGCTTAACTTACATGTACATGTAGGTATCCCCTGCAAGCAGCATCTCCTTTTCCCTGGTATCCGGTACTAAATGATGGGATTTACATGCATCGAGTAAATGACATGTTATGTATTGTAATTATTGACTTAACAATTAAAGCCCCGCAGTGTTCGTTCTAGAAATCCTGTAGAGTGTGACTTTGACAAAGATATTGAATGTTTTCTGTCTTTGGGGAATGTCGCAGCCTTTGGCTTTTGTCTTTACTTGGCTTCTTAGCTTAAGGGTTGATTCACCAGTACAGTGCATGTTATCGCCACCAGTCTTTTCTATGCAAAGTATACTTTTTTGATATTTTGAAAAGTGAATCGTTCTGAGTCAGGTTTTTTAAAATTGCAAAATACCAACTCTCTAAACTTCATGTAGTATAATGCAATGTGAAATCCCATCGTGTCAATTAAGTAATTAAGTTAGAGAGCAATCAGGACATGCAACAATTTTCCTTGAATATATGTCTTCATTGTATACCATTGTTATAATCAACTTAGCCCTGTGCATCAAATAATAATTAAAACTTTACATAATGTACATCAGTGAGGTTATATAACTTTGCAGAATTTTTGATTAAAGACATTTGGATGAAGACATGCTTGATCATGACTTTTTCAATACCAATGCGATGCATGTAATTCTACTTCAGTTACAATGTTGGAGCTTATGATGTCAACATAGAGTCTGATCTTTCCTTTTTTAGTACCTTGGTTTCCTCGCAAGATTGCTGATTTGGATAAATTTGCCAACAGGGTGCTGAGCTATGGAGCAGAGCTTGATTCAGATCATCCAGTAAACTATAACATTGGTCTTTCATTCTTAAGCTTATTATAAATAGTGCCACTCAAAAATTAATCAAAAGCCACATTTTTTCCATCCACTAAGTGACGTCATCTGTAAATTGTTGAACGTTTTCACACACACCTTTCACTATACATAATAGTTCCATTCATATTTGAAAAGATCTTAATTCTCAGAGAACTGATGTTAAAAAAAATTACTTATCATATCTTGTTGTTTAACTAAATATGTACTAAATATGTACAGTTATGATATATTTTTCCTTTACTCATGCATAATCCAAATTAATTATTAATGAATAATTTAATGTTATAATTTTTTATTAATGTGTTATTTTTTGCAGTGACTAATTGAGAGCTCTTTTGTCTAGGGATTCACAGATCAAGTCTACCGAGCTCGCAGAAAGGAGTTTGCAGATATTGCCTTCAATTATAAACAGTATGTACCATAACTGTACACCTTACTTTGTAAGAAGAATATCTGTAACAAGCATGAACAGTGTGTACAAATACTTCTCTATTTCACTTGTTGAAGAAGATAAAAATCTTTTCTTTTGTTTGTTTCTAGTGGTGAGCCAATTCCAGAAGTGAAGTACACAGAAGCTGAGATCAAGACCTGGTAAGGAAAACACCATACTCAAGAAACACTTTTCAGTATACTTAACCCTTTATAAATGCAAATAACAAAATTTAAATCCTCATTTGTTGTCTCCATACATTTGCCATAAAGCCAAAACAGAGGATTTTTGGATTAAAGTGCATGATCATTAGAATTTATCTTGTATAATCAGGCTCGTCCTTAAATTCTCATTACCACTCTGTATTTTAAGTGGTACAAAAAGAAATGTGATGCCAATCACTGTAAGGGCTTAAAAAGTTAATCAGGTTGAATTTAATTACTGGGCACAGACCTACTCAGTGGGGATAGGTACAGTAGGACTGATGATTCCCAGTCCATGTACCCTCCCTACCCACCGAAGTGGATCCAATCCTTGAGGCAATTGGTTTGCCTATTCATCCAGACCATGAGATGGGGACCAGTTGCTCTATAGTCTTCAGCACCCTCAGAGAGCTTGTTCACATGCTGGAAATACTGTATTTCCTCAAATAATAGGTGGGGGTGATTATTTGAGGGAAGGCGACTATTCAAGGGAGGTGATTATTTCAAACATTGCTAACTGGAAGTCATGCCCTAAAAGTTTTGTTTCATTATCCATTGATCAATAAATGATCACATCAAATAAACTGATCAGGGGCTTTTTAAGCATTTCAAATTTTTTGCCTTGATTGATTTTCAATTGGTCAATATCCTCTGTGACAGAGCTTGAATCATCACTGATCAGTTTTGCTGGATCAGACTCCACTTGAACTTGACAAGGGGGCGGAGAAGAAGGCAAGAGGGGTGGGGCAGGATTATTTGTGGGAGGCAATTATTCTAAGGGGGACGATTATTGGAGGGAGGTGATTAATTGAGGGATGGCTATTATTTGAGGAATTATGGTAACCTTGAGTATCAGGTGTTTCTGGGGAAAAGGAGAAGACAGGGTGAAATGGGGAGGCCTTCCTTCTCTCTTTCCACCTCCCCCTCTAAAATCTCGTGTGATGGTCTCTTGTTATCCCAATGGAAGGCTTGATACTCAGGCTAGCTAGAAATCAAACCTGAGCTTACTCCTCCAAGATCTGGTACTCAACCAGCTGCATGAGCCACATATCTGTAATTGTTATTAACACATTTTTTTGTACAACCAAAGGAAACTTGCTATGAATCTTGTTCCTTCACAAAACACTACTCCAAGGAATTCTGTAAACTACAGATGGTTGCAAACTTGTTTTGGCTGGAACTGTGGGACTAAAAATCTGACCTTACTGTAATACTTTGCTCTCTTTGAGTTGCATAACAGTGGTTAAGCTGACATTGGTCATCAGCAACTGGTTATGGTAAATTATGCTTGTGCTTTTAGCCAATCAGAATCGGGGAAATATTTTGAATGAATAATAAGGTGAATTATGCGTGTGCTTTAATCGAGGAAATATTTTGAATGAATAACAACAGTGGTTAAGCTGACTGATTGTGGCTACAATGTCATCGTATTGCATTTTAATCCTTGAGCAAAAAGAAAACATTGCTGATTATTGGCCTTATCATCCTACAGGAATGTTGTATTTTCTGAGTTGACCAAGTTGTACCCTACGCATGCCTGCCGTGAACATAATTATGTTTGGCCACTGTTAGCCCAGAACTGTGGCTATAGGTGAGTGTTTGTAGCCTGAGATAGTGTTAGGCGTTTCTGGGGGAATAAGGAGAAGAGAGAAACAAAAAGGGCAGACGGCGACAATGAGTTTTCTCTCTTTTATGATTTCATTGTTTCATGTAAACAAATTGCTCTTCCACATCCATTTAGCCTCTCCACAGTTCTTCTTTTCTTTTTCCCGACGAAATTTGCGAGCGCTCGAGAAAAGTAAATGAAAAAATGTGCGGTTTCAGCGACATTGTATTGCGTGGTACGTGTTTGATAGGCTCGCGCGATCGTTTGTCGTTTGACTTGTGAAAGTCACTTTGTCTTTGTTTGCGACGTTTCGACCACGTACTGCTTCAAACTGCTTGTCCACATCAGGTGACGATGTCGGTTTAATAGGCAAGATGCTGGCGTCTGTTAGTTTTAAATTGCTTATACAGCGCGGCGCGCGTCCCTGCAACAAGTCCCTTCGTTCGCCCCTAAAAAAAATCGGCGCGTGCGCTATTACTTGCTTTGAGTGTGGGTGGAAAAGCACCAATCTCAAGCAACCACGGTGATACCACAAGCCCTGCGCATAGCCTTCAGATAGCCTAATAAAGCCTTATAAAAGGACAAGTAGTACTCGATCAAAACGTCGCAATGAGTAACAAAGTGACCGTCTTAGACAAAACTCTTGTGAAAATTTCACAACAATGATAAGAGGAGGCGCCTGTCAACAAACGTTGTCGGAGTGTTGGGACTGCACGTTTCAAGGGCGCTCTAACCACTAAATTGGCTCTTTCAGGCTGGATAACATTCCGCAGCAAGAAGGTGTGTCAAGGTTTTTAAAAGGTAAAGAGCAGGGATCCATTTCATAGCCTGGTTGGACCTCAAAGTTCAAAAAGCCAATCGCAACTTGTATTGATTATTGGTCTTTTGCTTGTCTTCGCTTTTTTTCACAGAGTGCACAGGGTTCTCCTTGCGTCCAGTAGCTGGTTTGTTGTCATCACGTGACTTCCTAGCTGGCCTTGCGTTCCGAGTGTTCCACGCGACTCAATACATCCGCCACGGTAGCACTCCTATGTACACCCCTGAACCAGACATTGTTCACGAGCTCATCGGACACGTTCCCTTGTTTGCAGATCCTGACTTTGCGCAGTTCAGTCAGGTGAGTCAGGAGCTCATCAACCAATAAGGAGAGAAAGTACACTGAAAACGACGGTTTTCGTCTTAAACTTCACACAGACTTTCTTTAAGTGCCCTTCTAGGAGTAATGTTTAGTGAAGATCGCCACCAAACTCGCAAGTAATAACCCTGTCACGTTTGTACACAGACATTTTGCATTCATATCTTCCGTCCTGTTGCCTAAGTTCACCCTCTCCTAGCTCGAGATATACCGACTGTTGGCAAAAAGTTCTTGCAATCCACATACATTTATTGTCTAATGAACAGTCTTTTCTAATGTTGGTCAGCGGATGTCTGAGCAGGTGACCATTCTTATTCGCTGTAGCCTGTTCATCTTGGATGGCAATTAAAAAAATTTTTGGAGAGACCTTTACTAAATACCATTTTTGTGTCGCTTTTGCCTAGAACTGTTTTTCGCAATCTCTATTTGGAGAATATATAAGGGTGGTTCTGAAAACGAGCTTTAATGTTAAAGTGGAAGTTTGTCGGTAAGAGTTCAGGGATGATATGTAATAACATAGTTTCTCTATGGAAAGAAACATCTTGAGATATTTCATTTTTTATGAGTGCTTCTTTTATTTTTCTTGATTTGTTGAACAGGAAATTGGTCTGGCATCATTAGGAGCCCCAGACGAGTGGATTGATAAATTGGCTACGGTAAGGAGTGTTTGTTCCCAGCTGTGTACACGTGACGTAAATACTAATGCGAAAAGACGTTGAAATCTTGGAGAGGAAATGAAATGAAACTTGTGGGATTTGAGGTTGTTCTCCTTGCAGTAGAGTCAGGAAAATTTGTTACTTTCTCTTTGATAAATTCTTGAATTTCATTGGAAGCGCTCGGCAAAATTAGAGGAATAAACCAACAATAGCTGGAACCAAAATATTACAACAGATCTCGATCACCGTAACGTGCACCTAATCCCGCTCACTCGGAACTCTTAACGCGAAACCCGCCGACCTGGGGCCCATTTCTGGAAAGCCCCGAAAATTAACGGGTCCGTAAAGCTGTTGTTGTTTACATGCAAGATAGAGGTTTCAATAGTTTTGCATCTAACATGATAAAACTATCAGTTATTGAAATAAAGTGGAGTACATTGGTAGCAAGGACCCGCGCTCTCATACTTGTAACATAAACAGCCCCCGAGTCCCCTGAGCTGTTCAATTACTCAGTCCCTAGAAAACGCCAAAGTTATGGATTATGATAAAATGTTACTTAGCTTGTTATTGTTGTTGTTGTTGTTGTTTATTGTTCTTTGTTTTACCCGTCGTCTGTAGTTGTACTGGTTCACCGTTGAATTTGGGTTATGCAAACAAGACGGGAATATCAAAGCTTATGGTGCTGGACTCTTGTCAAGCTTTGGTGAACTGCAAGTAAGTAGACAAACGTTTCTTTTGTAAATGAGATTGTCTAACCTTCCCGCCTTCTTCCCCCACTTTCTTCTTCTGCTATGTGCCAACCTCATAAATCACCCTTTTAACTCTCCCTAATCTTTCTCTGCTTTCAAAATCAAGGATGGCGTTTGGAAAGAACTGAGCCTTCGCTAGGCCGAAACTTGATGGAGGCATGTTTATGACAGATAGATAGATAAATACGATTCAGTTCACTGCATACTAGATTTCTTTCACAGTGACAGTTTGGAAGGCTTTGCCTTGTTTAATTCATGGAATTAAATTAGGGGCTTCTAATGTCACCGCTCTTGAATATACTGCAAAAGACGTCAACGACAAACGAATGGGGGTTAATTCCTTTCTCATTATACTACTCAAAATGATATTTCATTGTATCATTAAATGCCTATCCTATGTTGTATTATAGTACTGTTTGACAGAGGAACCAGAGAAGAGGCCATTTGAACCAGAGAAGACCTCAGTTCAAAGTTATCCCATAACCAAATACCAACCCGTGTATTTTGTGGCTAACAGTTTCCAGAGTGCCAAGGAAAAAGTCAGGTAAGCATTGAAACGTTGTGAATTCACTGTAAACAGCAGGGCTATGTTCAAGCAGTGTCCATTAGCCTCTTGCGAATTTTCTTGGGGCGAAGAGACATCAAAATACTGGGTAGCATGGACACTTACTATTTACATGTTAAAACCGGAAATTCCGGTTGTACAATCAAATGGTTCGCGCCGTTCCCAGGGGCACCCAATGGATCTGTTCCTCAAAATATCTGTTCTTCAGGCACATTTTTGCTGGCTGGGAGATGTGGAAGAAATAATAGTCCTTGGAAGGAAAGTGTTGCTGGGAAAAAGATAATTCAGGGTGTCAGAGGGGATTTGAAGTCTAGAATAGCTGCTACGGGTTACTTGTATGGGTTGCTTACCACTCAAGATCTGAATTGTGCCCTATGAAACTGCCCAGTAAGTCAGGTTGCAGGTTGTAAGGTTGCTGGCTGGGAACTCTTCCATCAGTCTTGCTGGGAGTGAGGAACAGATAATTTTTTACCAGCAATCTCCCAAATTGCTTAAAATAGTCTCAGAAAACTTTATTCACGCTTTGTTGTTGTTTTTAGGTCTTTTTCTCAAAATTTCTCGTTGGGTGCCCCTGCGTTCCGTTCGGGAAGGTTTAGAAAATATGGACTGTGATTTGAGGCGATATAATTTTTAAACTGTAAGGTCTCTTCAGCTGTTTTGGATATTCTTTGTGGCGGGTCGTTCTCCCACCACGTCAAATTTTCTAGTTTTATATTTATCCCCAGGATTTCCCGCCGAGTGGTTTTTGTAAAGGATAAGCACCCCTGGATTTCGCACGTTAGGAGCTTCTTTGCTCCCCAAAAGGTCTCCTAGAGTATAGCCTCTAACAGTGGTGTTTCTGGTCCCTCCTTGCTGAGGAGGCTGCGTATTCGAGCGGTTAGAAGGTTGGAACTTGCAAGCCGGAGTCCCGTCCTGACCGCTAGCTGGTTTTTTTCACAGTGGTCAGTTCGGGTTCAATCTCGACCACGCTTGTTAATAGCCAACCGGTTTGCGTCTGGCCCGTTTGTTATGTTTGATTTCACTCACTGATTTGCTTGGCCCCACTAGTCACTTAAGCTATGTGCAATAAACACCACCGGGGGTTACGTTTTTGTTATCATCATCAGCAGCAGCAGCAGCATCATCACCATCATCACCACCACCACCACCACCACCACCATTATTGTTTTTATTGTTGTTGTTGATGTTGTCTTCCTTTCGAAATATTGGCTTCTAGGGAATTTGCTGCCAAGATTCCCAGGCCGTTTTCGGTCCGCTACAACCCCTACACACAGTCCGTGGAGGTACTGGACTCTAAGGACCAGATCATGAAATTGGCCAGTGATATCAGAAGTGATATCTCCACCCTGCATGACGCACTTGGCAAATATGAATAGAGACAGTAAATACGGGATGGTGAAGTACCTATCGAGAAGATACACGGACATATATTTTTATATAGTAACAACGTAGATCTAGTCGCAATGAGGGGCATTTATTAATGGGTATTCCTTATATTCTCGACTTGAGTTGTTCTCTGGCGAGTGTTTTAATGTTCTACTTAGGAAAAACTTGTTCTAACTAAAAGATATCTTTTTACCAGCCTACTGTCTATCTTGGAGAACGGTTAAGAAAAGCTCTTCAATACCCTCAGCAGTAAACACGTATGACCTATATTAATACCTTTGTCCAGGCTAGCGTACGAAACAAATTCATTGTACATGATAGGTACATACGGTACGCATAGCCAAGGTGTCCACATATTGCAATGATAGTAATTTAATCCATTTCGTCTGTTGGTGTCGTATATGATATCCACATACTTCAGTGATGGAAATCTTATCTATTTCGTGTCGTTATTGACAGCGACTGCAGGACAGTAACTAGTAAAACCATTAACGGCGCGTAGCATTTTCGTTAATTAAAATGGTTCCAAAAGTTGTCTTTCAAAGTAGCAACTTTATGACAAACGCACGTTTTGGAGCATTTACTGCCTAGTGACCAGTTTTGTGTGATGCAAAATTTTTGCTGAAACTAACGTATTTAAAGTCTGAGATGCAAATGGGTTATTTAGAGTAGAGCCATTAATGTGGTATATGTTGTGGTAAAGTTACAACGTAGAATTATTTAACTAGGCAAGAGAAACTATTTAACACCACTTTGTAGTTTGTGAGTTTTCGTAATAAAGTAGATTTATTACAAATGTCTTGTCTTCCTCTAATTTTTCCCTAAACCCAGTTTATTTATTTCAAACACCTTATTTCTAAACAGTTAAAACCCGCGAGTAACCACAACAACAACACTTTATTTCAGTATTCCCACGTGAGTGCATATTACCTACATTATTTAGGTTATAAATCCTAAATCAAAATATAGGTTAAAATTAAAGAACAAGTTTTTGTCTATATTCCATACATGAATGTACCGTAAATCCTCTATTGAGCCCCCCTCTCAAATAAGCCCCCTCCCTCTAAGAAGCCCCCCCCCCCCCTTTTCAGGGGAAGAAAGTTATTAAGCCCCCCTCCCCTCCCCTAATTATTCTTTACTAATAAATGATAGACTGTATTAATCAACCACGACTATAAAACTTCGTGTGGACTGGTCCAGGATGGTTTATTCACCAGTTGGAAGATGGGATTTGATTCTGATCCTCAGTTGCATGACCTAAAACTTCTTGTACTTGAGCTTTTCCACTTTGCAATCTAGTTCTTTATGGAGAACTGATACCATTGTCGTATTTAAATTAAATAAGCCCCCCGTCTCTATTAAGCCCCCCCCCCCCCCCTCAAATGGGTTTGAAATAAATAAGCCCCCCGGGAGGCTTAATAGAGGATTTACAGTATGTAAGCAGCTGTAAGTCTGTAGATGTGAGGATCAACATTGTTAACTATGAAGACTCTTTTTTTCATTGTTGTCAAAAGAAAAAGAACCTACATTTTCCAAGTTAGCCTAAACAAGTTCTTACATAAATGGTATTTAGAACAAATTTAGGCTACGTGTATTGAGGTTGTTAAATAGAGTGTTTTCACATGACGTCGCGGCAGCCATGTTGGTGTCCCAAACTAATCCTTTTCTTATACAAACGCTCTCTTTTGTTCCAATAATTTTACATAGATGCTGGCCACGTGAGTGAAAACACTCTATAGGTTGTTATTTTCTGTAGAAAAAATATACATTGTAGCTGAGAATATTTAGTGGTATTCAGCTTATCTGCATGCCATTAAATAATTTGCAGTTGGGGTGATAGGCTGAACAGGTTCTTGTATAGAGGGGGCCTAACTAGCAAACTTCTCAAAATCCAGGTTCTTGCGGGTTTTTACTGTTTCGTACTTTTCGTTTCTTCTAAATAATGTTAGTCAGCCTTCCTTGCCTCGGTTGCATCCGCAGAATTCAAAAGAACTTTTACCTCGAAAAGAGGCATTAACAATAAGGGTAAATTATCACGAAGACAAGAATAACTAAACTTGCCACTATTTTAAAACATTAGTTGGAGTCAAGCGTCTTGAAGCGTTGAGACATACGTTTTGACATTTCTCACAATGTTGACGAGACTAAAGACAATACTTTCTCGGTAATAGAGATTTTGCCGATATTGCCCAGTTTTTTTTCAGGGGCGTTTTTTGACATCTCATTTGAATTTTCGCAAACCCTTCGGCGATGTTTTGCCAGATTCAGTATTTTGGCTATGGCGTGCATTTCTTGACATAAGTTGTGCGACTGTATTGCATTCTTTCGGTGATGCCGTGATACCATTATTCAGACACGTGCCAAGTAAAACAAAAGTTAGCAACGGCGGACCATGGGTAGAATAAGCTCAGATTTGCCAAAATGAGACCGCGCTCTTTTGAGTTCACGACCCTGTGAGACTGTGTAGCGTCTGTAATGAACCTGTGTAGTAACTTTTTGGGGAATGTCCTAATCAGGATTTGATCCCAATATTCAACAGTAGCGAAAGAATCGTTAGTGTTTCGTGGATCAGTTCTTTAGAACTTAGGGCGCTTTCCAAAAGTCAGAACTGACCGGCCGGACCATGGCTGCACCGCCCATTTTGAAAATGAAATAGGCTTTTTCCAAGAGGTTTTGATGAAAAACGATTTCCTTCGTGCATACTATTTAGCATTTGACTGATCTGGCTGGATAGCTTTCATTGAAAGTAAAATTCTCATTATGAAGGGAATGTCCTGGCCTGTCAGTTCCGACAAATGGAAAGCGCCCTTAGTTCATCCAACTGATAGAATTATAACTAATCTAATTAAGGAAATTAAAGGACAACTTAATTACTGCCAAGGAGCATTTTGAAACCTTTGTCTTCGATAGTTCAACAAGCGTGGACTCTATGCAGCTCTCAGAAGCCCACGTGACCACAGAGATTTCCTTTTAAGGTTAAACTCTTTCGGACTGAGACTGTGTTCACACCGGATAGCTTTGCGCCTGCACTGAAACCATACTGGATAGGGCTTGTGTTCACACGGAACAGCTGCGGATTTCGGCGCGATTTCTGCAACGGAGCCAAGTTGCCCCGCGCCAATCTTTAAGTAAAGGCTTACATATGCGATAGCTACTTGCAGTCAAAGACAAAGTTGAGAAATTCCTCACCCCGCTCAATTGAAAACCGCTTTCAAGGTTAAAGATATAAAACTGGCCAAGAAAGAAAGGAAGAATCACGTAAAAACTTTGAGAGCTGAATATATATAATACTTTAGACTAGGACGAAAAGCCTTTTCCAGTGAGGTAGCGTGAGATTTTTGAAGGTGCACGCACCTTCATATTTAGAGTCTCGGAAATGCCATTTCCAGCGTTTTCCGCAAGACATTTTTAGTAAATTACTACGTAGGAAAAGAAAGTAGTTAGTTGCTAATTTATTCATCTCTAGCTTTGTCGGTAAGGTACAGTGTTTACGGAATAAAAAAGCAAGTGACGCCATCAAAGTTACGGAATAATAAAAAAATAAAGGAAATACTAACACAAACCGGCACCATTTCAGTGCGAAAAACTATCAGTCAGCCCGATTTAATGATAAAGAAATGCTTTTTCAGGAATTTAAAAATATATATTTTTCCATATTTTAGCTGCACGCGCGTATGTGCGTATATGGACGCTGCGCTCCTGAATTGGGCAAATTTTCTGGAATAACACATGCTTTGCAGCGATTCAGCACTCGTTTCTGTAATATTGTAAATTCCTTAAATTAAATTCAAACAGTTTCCCCGCCACGGGTGTTAAACTTGGAAAGGTGTAGTAATCTCACAGTGTGGTCTGTAGCCGAAATTTCATCGGTTCTTTTCTCAGTAATAACTTAAATTTCTGAGCCTGACATAGCCTGTTCACAGACCCTCTGTTTCCTCTTTTAATAGAGATCGTCGAGCACGCGTACAAAAGTAAAAACCACGGGGGATCATCATCTAGCGCTCCACCTTCGTTCTCGCGCTCCGCGCTCCGCGCTCGCTTCCTTCGCGTGAACGTCGTTTTCAAAGAGAGAGAGAGAGAAAAGAAGAAAACAACGGCTGTGTACAGGTTAAGTTTGACGTAGTTAACAACGCAAACAACTGCGTCGTACCACTAGAAAAAGGATACGATCATTGCGTGAGTTCAGGAGCTGGTGAATTTGAATATACGTCAGAATCGGACAGTTCATGATTTTACGCTGCGTCCGTGATTATGCGCCACTCGAGGTTTATTCCGATTCTTTGACTAAAGAAAATCCCAATATGACAAATCGAGATGAACGTTAGCAAGAGCCTTGGCCCTTAAAGTTAGTCATTTTTAGAGGCACATCATAGCAGTTAGGACGCAGGTGTGCGATATACCTGAAAAAAAAAAAAAAACACTAATGGATTTTTAATATTCTTCTGCAATTTTAACCACGCATTGACCGAGTCCCGCCGTAAACAGACATAATGAAATTTATTGTGACTAGGGTTCTCTAAATCTAGATTTTAACAATCAATGATCCAGCAAATAAAAGGCTGCAGGAAATAAACCTTTTTTCACACCGAGACCATTTTTTATCTACACCTACCCCATAACAGTTTTTTTACGCCCCCACAAAAAAGCCCAGACTCCATTGCGGTTGCGCTTTCCATGCAGTTCAGTCTCACTTTGTCAACATTTTACGTGCCTCGCGTTTGCGTCTTATTGACTTTGTTCTTTTCCGCAATTTTCGGTCAGAGAATGACGAAATAGCTGTGCATTTCGCCATGCTAATATATAGTTGTCGGTGAAAGTGGCTCATATAAAATGGCCTCTGCTGGAGAGAAAGACGGGCTTATCAGCAAACATTCTCCACGAAACGATGACGTTCGAAGCGAGGGGAACCACAAACTCCATCGTCGAGCGGCAAAGTCTCGATCTTATAGGTACGTTTTAACACTTTCATATCGTTTACCGTAGTTATCAGTGATTTAAAAGCGCGAATATTGAACTCAAATTCCTCAGGAAATAATTTGCTTTGATTGTTTCTCGTTATATTATTGGTTTCTTCGTTCATGCTGTGCTGTTCTGTGTTAACTCTGGGTCCAATTTGACTTCTAGTTTCAAGGTCTTGATTTTGCAAGGTTCATGTTAAAATTAACGACTTGCTAACGGATGAATAAATATTTAATGATGGATCTTTAGGTTATGGGGTGTGAATGCAACTTTTGATGGTGTGAAACTGTTAGAAATTTTTGTTGTGTTTTGAGAATTTATATCGATATAAATAAGAATTTAGCTATATTCTTCAGCGGCGAACATTCATTGAATCAAAATTCCGCTAGAATCTTCGATTGTGATTTATTTTTTCTTTTAGTCGCTTGATTTTTGGTGGTAGAACGGTGATCTAATCATTAAAAGAAAGCTGTTTTTTTATCAAATAAAAAAATCTTGACTCATAACTTGGTAATTATTACTTCTTAGGCAAGTCATTCGACGTTCGGTAATAGCTTAGAATATTTCCTCTACCTCTAACTTTTACTTCCCCACGAAAGCTTGTCTCGCCATTCATCTTATTAAAAAAAATGGAATTACGTTCCAAGGGCATGGACTTTTACATCGTATCAGCGAAGATATCACTTAAGCTCATACCTTCAACTTGTCAAAAGCCTTTGTACTGTAAGCTTAGTATTGTATGTGAAGGAGAGAATGAGAAAGCAATGATATATATTTTTAATGTTTAACTTTTGTTTAGCAAACAAAGCGAGCAATGCAATCGTCTCGGTGATTTTATTACAATAAGTTGTTCGACTTTGAAAATAAGAGGTCGGTCATTACTGTTGGACGTTAATACTAAATGCAAATCAAAAGGTAGTTTTCTGAATCATGTTTTTGTATTAAATTCACGGACTTTATATATTTGCATAAAGTAGTTCAGAGCCATTAGCAACAGTAGATAAAACCGTTCTACGTTCAATTAGGAACATAGTGTGGTGTCTTTTCTATAAAAATACAGCTATCCTGTGAAAAAATAAATAATACCAAATTTTACAAAAATGCTTTCATGGACAGTATTCCAAAACTTAGGTACTCTTAATACTAATTTTCAAATTAAAAATGTTTGAAGAAGTTGTTGATTCTAATTCTAAAGAGAATTTTTATACCTGCCAATTTTTTTCTGAGTAAAATGCATGAGATTTTTGTCTTGTCATTACTGGGGTTTCTAAGCAACTTCCGAGGAAGACTTCGGAACATTGCCCAAAATGTCTGAAGATGTTCAGATGACCTTTGAGCAATTCTGACACTTTAAATAAAAAGGCAGCAATTTTAGGGTTGAGATACAAATGAGACACAAGGTTAAAATTAAGCACCTTTTTGGAAGTATTTTCAGGGAAATTGGATTGAGTTTTTGTTGTTAATCATGTCTGAAAGAATAGTTAATCCACATTTGTGAGTCAGGCGTGAGAAATTGCCCTTGATGCATGAGATCGATGCCTTTAGTCTACAGGCATGAGACTCGTGCATAACGTGTGATAGGTGGTAGGCATAGGATATAATTTTATCCTGTACCAGGAAAAAAACATCCTTTTATATCCCATACACCCACACCAGAATTGGGAGATTTTGCATTAGTCAGTTCCAAGAAAGTTTATTACCCCCCCCCCCTCCCCCTCCACGTCTTACCCCAGGCATCCCCCTAGCATTTGATGCAAGTTTAGCTCTATGTGGGCGGAAGTTTGCTACCAAAAAAAGACGCCAGGTAGGGCATTTGACTGTTAACAAAATGGGGTGGTCATGGGTCATTGGCTTTGTGACATTGCAGTTTTTTCATAGTTGATAATACATTGTTACGCAAGGTCAGTATCATGCCTTTATTCAAAGTCTGGAGTACAGACTAGAAGAAGTTTTCTGTTAAACCTTGTGTCCAAATTAAATACATAAAGTGATGTTTTAAAAGTCATTTTCCATTCCCTCATCATGACAACATGGTACAACAGATGCTTCATGCAAACATCAATCTTGATTCTTGTTCTTATCTGATCTTTCTTTCACTGGTCCTCAGTTGTATCTGAAGCTCTGTAGATGGAATTCACTGATTCAGTAGTCTGTAGGGGCTGAATTATTGGTCTGGATTGGCTTGACCACATTTTGCTGTTAATATTATAAAGAAACTCACCATAATAACTTTAATTATTATTGGTGTGATTTACCACTGATTTAACTTGTCTTTTAAAAATGACTTTAAGTTGCATAAAGTAAAGAGTCATTTCTGTATGAAAGGCTTCGCACTTGACCTCATTTTAAAACAGAGGCTTGGGCCTACTTGGAAATGACCTATTGCAATTTTGGGTTTTGGTGATTTTGACTCAGAAAAAGGGAAATTTCTTATGGTGTAGTATGAAATGGTAAAAAAAATCTAACTTGAAAACAAGATACTTAATTTGTCAAATGTTAAGTTGGGCTACAGTGTTACCTGTGTTATGGACATTATTTTGATAATACATTAACTTTAGCCCAGAAATTTGGTGTTCAAGGAAGAAATAGTTTAAAAAGAAAATATAGGAAAGTTATCATTGGTCCTAAATATTTTTACAGCTTGTTTGTCTGCACACCAAAATAATGCTCTTGTACTGTTGATCTTATTTTCATTTCTTGTAAAGAATGAAACTGCACCACTCAAGTGTTGATCTTACCCCTTGGATGCCAACCCAAACACACCCTAGCAACCGGCAACTGTATTGGATATTTTCATGAAAATGTGTTTTTCGCAACTTAAGAACTTTAACATTTTATAACTTCTCTTTTGTTGCAATAATTATTATTGCCTTAGACCACAGGTAACCCAGGCTCTGTGATAGTACCACAGTACGGTTCCAGTAAAATTACAGCGTTTGTATGGGGTAAAAATACCATCCTAAAATTTCGAGGAAATACTAAATAAAGAACAATGAAACTTACTCTGCAGTTAATTGTTGTTGTCCTCATTGCTCCAACGAAGTTTCGTGACAATTTGCAGTAATTTGTTCAAATTCACTCTATATACAATAATAATATACAAGGTAGGAAACACGAGGTGCCATTTTCGCCGACACGCTCTCATTCAACACAACTTTTTTCCACGAAATTCGAACTCCAACGGAAAATAAACATGCCAGGATCGTAGAAATAGGATAGCAGCATATATAGAAACCAATGAAGCTTTCCCAGATAGAGAAACGAATCCCACAGACTTTGACAAACTCGAAGAATATAATCCAAACAGACCGAGAATACGCTCGCCGAAGCAGCCGGGCCAGATCAACGCGCGGCCAAGAAAATGAGGCCTGGGCACTGTACAAAAAAATTCCATCCCGGGAGTCCTGGGGTGACCTTTCTAGGGACCGATACATCATTTGCCCAAAGCCACCCTCCCCTGCTGGAAAAATATTAGATAGAAGGCAATTGTTCTTCCTAGCCAATCACAATTCGCCAGAGCAAACCCCGCACACGCGCCTAAATTTAAATGGCTAAAAAAAATTAATATAACCAGGAGAGTCTGCGGAGTTACAAGGCGCCCCATTTCTTTTACTAAGGAATGCAAATAACAGTAATGAAACTAATGAAATAACAGCGCGAAATACTTACAAGGCGGGCTAAAAACAAGGTTGAACAAAAGGTGGATGATGACTAAGATACTGTTGCTGTGAACTCTCGAGCGAAACTATCGTAAATAAACGGTGAAGCTTACAAACTAATGTCAAAAATTATACAGAAAATTGCGACAGAATATGAATTGCGATAACTGAGACGAATGTGAAAGGCACGTGCACCAGTAAACAAAGAACTAGCGCGATTAACATATTTAGCGATTAATGCGGCAGTAACACGCCGACTTCTTGTCAATACAAGTGAACGCTCTATCGGTTAAATATGTGAATCATCGTGATACACCTCTCTTTGAATTTGGTCCTGTTGTACAAATGCCTAGGTAAGAGCCAAAATTCACTTATATCTTTTGCTCGTTTTAAGTTTTGTAAATCCTCCTTCGTTGTTCTTTCCTTTGCCCTTATAACCTTGCCCTATTGATGTTTGATAAACTTTCTGAGGACCAGCGCCAGGCGCTGAATATAGTTCGAGATCTAGAGGGACATAATCTCTTTATAACAGGCCAGGGTGGTACGGCTAGCTATTAAGTATTTTTTCAGCAGGGTAGGGTGGCTTTGGGCAAATGATGTATCGGTCCCTAGAAAGGTCACCCCAGGACTCCCGGGATGGAATTTTTTTGTACAGTGCCCAGGCCTCAATTTCTTGGCCGCGCGTTGATCTGGCCCGGCTGCTTCGGCGAGCGTATTCTCGGTGTGTTTGGATTATATTCTTCGAGTTTGTCAAAGTCTGTGGGATTCATTTCTCTATCTGGGAAAGCTTCATTGGTTTCTATATATGCTACTATCCTATTTCTACGATCCTGGCATGTTTATTTTCCGTTGGAGTTCGAATTTCGTGGAAAAAGTTGTGTTGAATGAGAGCGTGTCGGCGAAAATGGCACCTCGTGTTTCCTACCTTGTATATTATTATTGTATATAGAGTGAATTTGAACAAATTACTGCAAATTGTCACGAAACTTCGTTGGAGCAATGAGGACAACAACAATTAACTGCAGAGTAAGTTTCATTGTTCTTTATTTAGTATTTCCTCGAAATTTTAGGATGGTATTTTTACCCCATACAAACGCTGTAATTTTACTGGAACCGTACTGTGGTACTATCACAGAGCCTGGGTTACCTGTGCTTAGACAAGTGAATACGGTAAAAATGTAAGTGATCTGGCAAGGTAGTCAGAACTGTCATGGCAGCTGTTGTCAATACTTCGCAACACATCATCAACTGTGATGCAACTTTCTATGACTTCTGTAAAAAACATTCAGGTCAGCAGTTAACATTATTCCTTCTCAGACCCTTTCAAACAACCACCGATGAAAATGCTGAGCAACCGGAAGAGATAAAACTGTGGTAAGGAGAGGACATATATACACGTCCTTGGTAGCGGGCACCTATACAATTATATTTTCCTGGCATTCAAAGGGTTAATGGCTGGTGGGGAGGTTTGTGTGCCTTTGTTACCCTGGAAGATATACCAGTTGGGAGGTTGATCCCTGGTAGGTTAAAGAAATGCTGCAGGGCTGGTTTTGGGCAAAAGGCTAGATGAATTGCGACAGGTGGCTCTCCAGGTTGGGGGTAGGGCAATCGGCTTATATCCCATCCCTGTAAAAAATATCATCGCTGAAATCTGACATGCTTGACTTGAGAAAACCTGCTTAGCATTTCCTTAGCTGCATCCTTGGGCTCTTAGAAGGCAAAGACTCAGGAAATATATTTACCTACAGAGAGGCAATGAGTGAACCCCGAGGAAGTGATGCAGCAGTAGCAAATAATGATGTTCATGACCTTGCAACACTGGCAGAGTCAATTTCTGAAGTGTCATCGCTTCCATCTACCTTTGATCAATACTCTGATGTTTGTGAGTGGGCGGTAGGTGTTGTAATCTTGTTTACTTAAGCATGTACAAATGATCAGGAACAAGTCTGTTGTAAGATCTGGGTCCTATTGAGTTCGTTGAACTG
Organism: Porites rus; assembly: GCA_964035705.1. Lineage (NCBI taxonomy): Eukaryota > Metazoa > Cnidaria > Anthozoa > Scleractinia > Poritidae > Porites > Porites rus. Next base: position 40,358,737 of record OZ037996.1, read on the forward strand.
CCAGTGTAGCTTGCTCTTATCCCAAAGCTTAGTATACCAAAAATAAATGCTTGTAACCTACTAACCTCTCAAATCTGTTTGGGCATGAGTACATTTTCTTACTTATAGGTTTATCAAACTTATATTGCAATGGTCAAAATGTATTAAACAGTCAGTTGGCCATGCATTCTATTTACAAGTTTGAGTGTCATTATTACATGTATCGTTAGTACTCTAACACTAAAAAGCACACATCAGATAAAATAATTCAGTAAACCTTTTCCTGACGTTAATTGTTTTTATTGGCTAGCTTCTTGTTTTGTATTGATTGTTTTGTAGCTCACATATATATGTTACAGGTCAAAATTAAATTCAGGTTAAAATTTTTGAACCTAGGTTGATTCTCCATTTCCTTTGTCTTCTAGCCCTAATTCGTGAATAATTAGGGCTAGGGTTCAAAAATTTTAACCTGAATTTAATTTTGCCCTGTAACATTTTTCAAGATTAATCTGGCAAAAACAAGATGGCAGCCACAAGTGGTACAGCCGGGCCTGGTGTAAAAGATAGAATTCAGGTTGCAAAATTTCTGATCTCAAGCAGTATAAGAAAGATTGGTTTTAGACACACAATCGTATCTTTTTAGAAGATAAGATATTCCAGTTATGGCTTGGTGTGAAATTGGAGGCAGGATATGAAGGTCCCAGCGTCAGAGATTTGGCGGCCCATTAGTACATTTTCATTTTGGTATATTTTGAATGTTTTCAGCCTAGAATCGGCAGAAAAATAAGGATAACAACAGTGTACCAGTGAAATTTAACATCCTACATCGAACACTAATGAGTTGAGCCCAGTGTGAGAAAGCATTGCAAGAAACCATCACATTCACGGAGAAAGGAAAATTGATTAGTCATTTAGATCAAAGCACTTTGGAGAAATTTTAAGCATGGAAGCCCTTATTTAGCCACAATAAAGAGCTTTACATTTCTAAAGAGGTTAAAGAAAATGCTCTTGTATCAGAAGGCAAATCCTGCCCACTATAAACAAAAACCACGCAAGAAAATTCATATGCTTATCATGACCTCTGAGTGTGAAACAAGCGGCAAAAATTGCATAATAAATTTGCTCAATCAAAATTTCAAACTATCCAGAGTATAATCTACCTGCGAGAGAAAGAACACTTACTGAAACAAGCAGCATTTTGGCGGGATTGCCGGAAGTAAAAGTAGTGTGTTGCCTACTGCCCCCTTTTTCACTAAAAACGAGGGCGGCAGAGCGGGAAGATCGATTTTGACAGCGATTTCCCGATTGGCGCACCTCATGAGACTACCCCTTTAATCCCAAAACATGTTTGTATTGTGTTTGTTTTCAGGAAAGTGACATGAATGGACAGCACTTGTGGATGGATACAGATGCTTCTGGAAACTCATGTTACTCAAATGATTGTGAATCACTGGTGAGAGAGTGTTTATTTTAATTAACCAAACCCAAATCTGTGCTCTTAGGTAAATTGAAAGTAGCCCAGTGCTCTGAACCTGTATGATCAAGGGTGCCCAGCACGTGATTTGTGTAATAATACTGATAATAATAAAGCCCGAGGCCAAAAGGTGGGTCCCAGGGGCCACCAGGCTCATCTAGAGAACAGCCCTGAAAAGCTACATCTTTTTCAGTTTCTGCTTCTTTTAGCATTTAAGCTGCAATATTTGTAATCATCAATAGATTTTTCAATGTACTGTAAAACCCCATTAATCCCAACACTGAAGGGGCCAATTATATGGCTCTGTATTAACAAGGTGTTTGTATTAAAGCAAACTGTCTGTAATAAAGAGGTGTCCATATTAAGTGGGAGTCTGTAAAGTGGGATTTGACTGTAACTAAAGAGACAGGTAGTAATTGTATCAGGAGCGGTACATGTATCTTCAGGACTGCATTTTTAAGTGAACTGACTCTAATAGAGAGTTAATTATCCCTATGGGATAAAGGTCTTTGTTAAGATGCTTATAGGTATACAGTGGAACCTTGATTATATACATATAATGAACCTCTTATTAGGATATTCTTCACTCCAGTATAGTACAGCATACAGAAAAGAACCTCGATTAATGACAAAACCTCATTGTAGCGAAAAAATTTTGCCAGTTCCTTGACCCTTTGAAAATATATTGTGATTCCACGGTATTGTGCTTAAATTTATTTAAGCACAATACATACATGTAATACATTTAATATACATACACAATATATTTTCTATTCTCTGCTTTCAAACTATTTCAGTTTCCTAGAATGATTAAGAACTTAATTGAAGTGTTTTGTTTATAGAAATCAGGACCAAGAAAGAAGTGTTCAGGTATGTCTATGAATGAGTATTTGCAGAGGGATAGATTGATAGAATCAGGTTATTGTTTGTCTTGCCTGTTTTATCATATGTATGCAACTGCAGACACCTTTCAAGTTAGTGTTGAGGCCTTGTCTGGGTGCATGTGTCCATATTCCGAATTTTAAGAATCCTTCATTTCACAAATTGAGGAGAGAACCATGTCCTTGATGGTGTTTTCACTTCTGAGTTTCCAGTAACTGGACAGTAACTGGACAATTCTTATCTTCTTCAACATCAGTTGAAGGTCTGGTCAATTTAGTGGTTAACAAATTACTGCTTGAGATCGATCTTTTTGTCTGGGACCAAGCCTTCAATTGCCTCGCTTCCTTAGATACATGTAAACTAATAAGCTTTGCTCCGCATTTTTTGACAAACCTGAAAAGTTGTTGAGCATGCATTTTGTTGATCTTAAATTTCGTTAATTGCTATGGGAATCTTCAGCAACAAAGTGTTAGTCTTAAGAAATGGATCTGTCTGGTCGTCATGTCCGACTGCAAGTGGGATTTCATCAGACATTAAATTTACTCAATGTCTGATGACCGACTGTTATTACCACTCAGTTTCATCTGCCTTATGTTGCTGAAATTTATAGAGGTCCTCTTAGTGGGTGTACGTATGTCCCTAGTCTGAATTTCAAATATTATGGTTGTTTGGCGTTTTGAGTAGGCCATGTTCCTGTTGGTATTTAACCCATCTTTATGTTCTTTGTCACCATTTCATCTAGTCTTATGTCACTGTTTCAAGGCCATGTAGCTTGTTGAAATTTTACCCTAACATGGCCTCTTTGTATAGGTAATAGCATGATTTGTAGTGATATTTGGCATAAATACCATGAGTGATTTTTTGAAATTGTTGTACTTAATTTCACGAGCCGTTAGGCAAGTGAAATTTGAGACAAGTTTGAACTATCCGAAGTGGTATTTATGCCAAATATCACGTACAAATCATGCTATTATTTGTTTATACCACTACCAGCTAAAGTTTTGTAATTTTCACATGTAGGTATTTCAAATTAAGCTGAAAAACCACTGCTCTAAGCCAATCAAATTGCAGAAATTTCTCATTTAGTGGTATAAAAAGTGGAATTTTATAGTTTTTTCTTTCATTCTTGACCTTGTATTACAGTAGCTAATAAAGAAAGTACATTTTCATTTTGACCCTACAGCTTGTAAAATTATTGTACATACAAAGTGTATAGAACAGCTATACAGGGTAAGTGTAAAGTTGTATCTTTGATAAATAATATGTCAAGTCCTTATTGGTGGCTTAGTCCTCTATGGATGGTGTAATTATCACATTAAATTTTGACCCTGCTCGCCATAGAGCCTCCAGTACACTTAGTGGTGAGAGCATCGGATCTAGAACTAAGAATTTTTTTCTGAGTTATCTGGTGTTTGATATCTCCTTTTAAGTTTCTTGTTGATTTTGAGTGACATTGCAATACAGGATTTTAGTTGCCAAGTCATGAGATTTCTTCAGTTACCCTGTAAGTTTATTTTGCAATAAACTGGGCCTCATCTTGACTGGATATTTTACTGAATGAAAAAAATTGTTTAACATCAGTCTTGTTTCCTCTTTAACTTCCCTATCTACTATCTAGCTACTGATCTGTCTTCCTGTAATACCTGTCAGAGGAGTTGATCGATGCTCATGAAAACTGTAAAAAAAAAAATCAATATTATTGTTAGAATAATGTTTTGAAAATGGTTTTGGAGAATTTGGTACAAATTTTAGGATCTGCACAAGACTTTTTTGCTGTTCTTACTAGCTTGTACACCTCAGTTCAATCTTTGTTGTCAAGAATAACCTGAAATAAAATGACAGGGATGTGTATGACTTGTCGGTACATTTTGTATAGAGTTCTATAGTGACTACGTCATAAAAATTAAATTTTTGAAATTGTGGGATTTGTTTGGATATTTTGAAAGAACAACATCTGAAAGGCCTACTTGCCAAATGTAGCATTGTGGGGCAAACTGTCTCAGAGATACCAGACCTGTTTTGCTCTGATGACTCCATGCAAATCCTTCTAAATTTGATGTGGTTCCTGATGTTATGAAGTGAGTCAAATTTAGACAGATTTGTATGGAGTCATCAGAGAATAACTGGGCTAATATCTCAAAGACAGTTTGCCCTGAAATGCTAATATACATAGGCCTTTTGGATATTGTTCTTTCATAATACCCCCAAAAATCCTATAGTTTCACAAAGTAAATTTTTTATGACATCATACTTTAGGACTCTATAGGTATAAATATTATTGAGCTCTTTACAAGACGTTTTTGTTCTGAATGGTGTGTTTTTGTGTTTTTCCATTTCAGATAAATTTCAAATGCAAACCAACATTTCGGGAAATTCACCCCAAGGGTACTCATGAGGTAAAAACTTAAAAGTATTTACAGCATTTACACCTTAAGTTTAGGAGCTGTGTCACAGATTCAATCAAAATTCTATCAGTAGGAACTACAACCAAATTGAAATAATCGCTCAAAACGTTAAAAGAAGGTATTAAAAACAGTCAGCTGATACAAAAGTAAGCACAGGTGGACAAACTTTAAGAAGATTAAAACAGGTTGAAATTGTAGGTTGTTGTTTGCAAAGTTTGATATAATGCTTGGGAAGTACAATGTTTGGACAAGAAGCTGTGATTTTGTCATTTACAAGTAATTTCTTCATTAAGGTTAAGTTCCATAGTGCATAAGGAAGTGTAATAAATCCTTTTAAATGCAATTAAAAGTAGTTCACAACTAAGAGCGTCTTATGTGCCAGAAGTCAGCGGTCTTTTGGCATGCGCATGCCCAGTAGTTCGCTACATCAATCATGTGATTCAGTGGTGCGTAGAGTTTTCCTTTGCGTTGTGTTGTTCATCCCACCTCTAGCTCTCCTTGCACTGCAGTGATAAATATTTTTATAACTGGTTAGTTTATTTTAATGAGTACATGTACTATAAGCAGTTTTGTCTTAATCCTTGGCATTATTAAAAGCTGTTTTTACTCCAGGCATCATCAGTAAATGTAGAACTCTAATTCCTCAATTTGATTGGTAAAGCTCCTACACTATATCCCTTTTTAGAGTAACGTGCGGCATCACTGGGTTCATAGGCGGAAACAGGAAGGCAAATGTCATCATTGTGGCAAGGTATTTTCAACCTGAGAACTTGTAAGTTTCCATAAATCATGATAAATGACCAAATAGAGGTCCATTTCCATTTAATAAATGCCCACTCTATGCTTTTAAAATTGTATTAGACACCCCTCTCTAATAAATGCCCCCTGTCTAATAGATGCCCCTTGTGAAAATTTAAGTCCAAAATGTTAGAAAGTAGCTAAAAGGAGCAAAATCATTCTATTTATTCAGTATCTTGGTTAATTAACAAGGCTTTGCATATTTCATCTTGTTCAATGTCAATTTTAAAGTAAGGATAGACTAACGATCGCAACACAGTAACCCTGAGCGAAGGATTCTGGCATTGATGTTGGGATTTGAAAGAGTGATATGGGTCTCGTCAGTGACAAAATTGTTGAGACATACTCAAATAGGGTAACTTCAGAGAGCGTAAGAATCCATACCCCTCCCCTGTCCCCTCCATTCAAAGTTGGGGTGTTTTTTTTTTCTAAAGGTAGCTCCAACAGCAGCACAACATTGCGTGGAGGGGATGGGGGAGGAAAAGCTACATTTTCCTCTTTTGAAGTCAGGAAAACATCAAAAAGCCCCTTTAGGGCAAAATGTTTCAACTTATTTTGTTGCCGATTGTAGAAACATGTCCAGACGTATCGATGGATGGAGTGGATATTCCGCTTTTTAAAAAAGTCTCTTGATATTTTTGCTGAAGCATATTAGGATTGTTGAGCTTGTTACAATTAAGAGAATATATGCCTCTCTCTGTTAAATGCCTCCTATCTATTAAACACCGTCGCTTGGACGCCTCAATTCAAATAGATGTGCCAGTCATTTATTAGGTCATTTATGGTACTGTAAATCAGTTACAGTACTGTTCAAAAGTGGTGGTAGTGGATCAAGTGAGCAGTGGAGGTTTTCTTGGAATGTTGAATTTTTCTCAAAATGCACAAATGTTCAGTAGCTTAGGACAGTTTTTTATTCAGACGTGGAGCCGCTTTAAAAATATCCTCCTGAAAAGTTCTATCTTTCTCCTGCTACTAGAATTCTTAATGAAAACCCTGAGTTTTTATTTCTCATGTAAAATATTCCATGATCTATACTTGTTCCTACTATAGACTGATAAATTTCCAGGCATTACAAAGGGTGCGTACTCAATGATAATGATGCAGAATGCTTTCTTTACAGTCATTGTACAAGCATTTCTTTAAACATATAATTATTGGTTAATCTTCTGTTCTTTAATCTTGATAAATTTACTTTTGTTTTCTTTTTGTGGCAACAGTCTTTTCAACATAAGCTGTCCTTTCAATCCAAGGTAAATTGTTTTACTTGTATGTGAATTTTTAGTTCCTGGTGGTTTGTTAAGAATAGAAGTCATTTTCTTGACAAGATTGTGATGAAAACAGTGTCTGGGATTCATGTAGGTTTTTTTAGTTGTTAAAAAGTGACTATTTGCGTGTTGACAATAAACCTTTTACAGTCGAACCTCTCCACAATGGCCACCTTGGGGACAGAAGAAAGTGGCCGTTCTGGAGAGGTGGCCGTTATGGGGAGGTTGGGGTGTCATATGACAATTTTTTCAGGGAGTACAACTTGTTTATTGTTCTAAGTTTGTGCATCCCATAATGGTACATGTAATTATCCAATCACAAATAATGTACAGAGAGATGGCTGTTACTGGAGGTTCGACTGTAGTTTTCAAAGTATTGTGTAGTTGTCCTGTTTAGTTGTCTATGCAATAGCTTCCCCCTCCATACGTCCAGGAAGGTCGTCTTGCTCAAGTAAAAGCGATTTGAATAAACAAAGATTGGACAAATTTTCCTACACGTTGATGTTGATCGAGCATTCATACAAATTTGATATGTGGGGATAATTCCTGTTTATTTATTACCACTGTTGGGTATCGTCTGTAAAAATTTGTATGAAAGCAGCCTTTGATACTCCACTCAAACTGTTTTATGTACCATTTGTATTGTAGCAAATGATTATCTTTTTTCAAACAGGATATCATTGCAATCAGTTGTTCTTGGTGCAAAGCTGCAGTAAGTGACATTGTAATTAAATTTTTTTAGTGTTATCCAAAAAAAATTAACATAGTGCTGAGTTTCTGTATGATAAGTGGTCTTTTCTCAAGCATGGAGTTATTTTTAGAACCTTGACCCAGCGTAATGTAACATACTTGTACATTAAACTGAATGACAAGCTGATTTTTTTTCAGTACCACAACAGAGTAGAGTGTTTCAAGATGCAGAAGATAGATGAAATGTGTGATTTGGGAGCTCATGCCAATCTTATAGTTCCTCCATCATGGGTTGTCAAACTCCCCCCTAAAAGAGTAAGTCATTTTTCTTTCATTTGTCTGTCTAATGAACTGTTCACCCCCCATTCCCACCCCCCGAATTTGCGAGTGAACATGTATATGTTACAGGTCAAACCTGATTTCAGTTTAAATTTTTTAAACCTAGGTTGATTGTCAGTTTCCTTTACCTCCTAGCCCTAATTATCCGTGAATTAGGGCCAGGAAAGAAAGGAAATTGAGAATCAACCTACAACAGGTTAAATGAAAATCAACCTGAAATCAAATTTGACCTGTAACATACATTGTATACAATTGCCTCACTTTCAATTTTTAGTTGTATGTTTCTTTTTGTAGTATCTTTTAATGGTACGAAACAAATGTGCAATTCAAGTTACTACTTGAAATTAAGTTACCAGTTGTCCTATTTCCTTTGATACATTGTTTTGACTGCTTTTTTGTTTGCTACACGAATCTCATCATGCACTTTTGAGTATCACATATTTCGAAAAAACAGTGAAATCTTCTGCGTTATCCATCTTGAGTTTTTGTGCTATTTTTTTATGTTTAAGGCAAGAGGTTCTTCCATGAAGAGAGGCAGCTTTAATAAAAAGAGATCTGTTAAGAGAAAATCTACTAAGGTTTGTGTTGTTATAATCAGTGATATTAAAAAAAATTGCGGTTTGTGAATGGTAGCGCCCATTTGTTGTTTGCCTCACAATCATCACTTTGTCACTGATCACAGCAACATTACCGTATGATGATGTCTGAACTTTTGATAACCACTGATGCATTAATCATTTCAGATTACTTCAGTCAGTCACAGTACTGCTTCGTACAATTTTAATGTCTAGATAATTATTATTTTTCAGATAAATTCAACTAAGCTTCTTATAAAAATAACAGTTTATTCCTTAAACTATTTTTTTGGTATGTTAAACCCTGGCAATTTAATTTCTGTTGATGCTAACACTATCTGTTTGCTATTCATTTCTTCAAGTTTGTTTGAGTCAATTTTTGTTATGTTTTGTTGATGGTGAACGCTTATAACAGAAACAGAGCAGTAATGAGAGTGACAGTGATGACTTCATCTTGCTTGATCTTGACTGGTACCATAACTGCAACAATCCTTGCTGTAATGTGAGGTTTTAAAGAAATTTAATCTAAAAACCATTAATAAGATCTTTTTGCCATTGTTATTAAAAATGCTATGTGTTAAAGAGACTGTCGAGCAACTGTAACCATAAAAGAAATAAACTGTAATCTTAATTTTCAGTTTTAATGCATTGTATTGCCTGCATTATAACACCAGACCCCTTGTTAATTTGAAACACTAACAGAATTTGCAATTGTCATGTTATTTCTTGTAATTCTCCATAACTGAAAAGCAAGCTTTGTATTCTTCTTGTGTGAATAACACGATTATTTTTTTAATCTTCTTGTTAGTTGAAAAACAATTTCCCCGTATTTTATGTGCAATCCCAATTTATTGGCATATTAATTATTAGTATTGTCCATATTTCCTCAGAGCCTTGTCTGAAATTAGTCCTAGGAGTGGTTTTGAACAGAAATCTTCTAAATTGGTATTTAGCACTAATCGCTGCTGTGATAAAACTTATGTTGAACTCAGTCTAAGTTGTTGCAAGTGATTCAAGGAAGCTTATACCACCTATGAATAAGTTCAAACTTAAGATTTTTTACTTCTTTTTGACACTTTGAGCAGCTCTTTTAATGTTTAAAAGAAGTGACAATTTAGTGTGCTTTTTATTCTCTTTTTTTCCCCAGAGTTAAAAAGTACTTTATACAGTGGAACCCTGCTATAACGAAGACCTCTTAAAAACTAAAAACTTCTGAAAGCCCGGCAGAATTACAGTAAAATATGTGGAAACGAACCTCGCCATAACGATTAGATTTTGACGCTCCCAACCCACAATTGACCCTGCTGTAACATATAGTTGTTCCAGTTGCTTGCAGCAGTCATTAGAAACCACATATTTGAGTAGAAATTACAGCTTGCTTTATTTTGGTTTTGAGAAATACGTGTACGTTTGTATTATTGTAGTGTTCAATTTATGCATCAGCATGCTGACACATCTTCCTGTCTTGCAGTACTTATTGAATTTTTGGTAATTATTATTTATTAAATTACCCCGCTATAACAAAAGAATATTTTTGCTGTAAACCAGATAATTTGATAACAAAGACCCCGCCATAATGAACAGTTTTTTCGGTACCGTGGCACTTCATTATAGCGGAGTTCCACGACACGCGTGAAAAACGCAGTGCGCATGCGTTCAAAATTATATGCGATACCAAAACAAACTAGATTCCGGCCGCGAAATTCAAAAAAGTAAGCTCCACACACAAAAGATAAGCTTAGAATTTCACGAACACAAAGTTTATTAATTGCTTTAGTTTCTCTCTTTTGCACCACATACTTTCCTCCTTGCACCAAAGGCGAAAATCATGTTTGAAAGTCCACGCTCGCTTTGGCAGCACTTCGCCGTAGCCATTGTTGCTGTTTTGGTCATCATGTCGCTGAGCTCGGTCAATGCGAACAACGAAAACGACCAATGCATGCTAAGTGGAAAAACAAGGACGGAAAAACCTTGTACTGGACGACTTTACCAGTTAGTTAGTTAAGTTAGTTTAAGTAATTTTTTGTTGTGCTTAATACTAGAACCGGCTGCAAACCATTAAACATATCAAACATTCCTAAATGTTTTTCAATTTAAATGGGGAAGATTTTGCAAATTTTAATTATTGAAAATAGAGACCTTGCGCATTCGCAGACGTTTTGCACGTGTGCCGAGTTCCACTGTATAAGGTCATCATTACATTTTTGTTTTGAACGCCTTAGTCAACATTTAAATTATTTAAATTTACCATTACTCTATAATTAGTTAAATCTTTACTTCATAACAGCCTTTACTTCTTATTTCTTACACGTTTGATAAAAAAATAATAATGACCTCGTTGCTTCTTTTTTCTTCAGGAAAAAAAACCGTTTGTGGTAAGTTATGGCTTACTTTCATTTTCTAAAAACAGAAATCAGCTGCCTTGTTTCATTAGCCATGCATTTTGAGTACTCTGTTGGTACACTGTACATAATTTCATGATTTTTGTAAGACAGTATTTTGCGGGGTTTTATTTTGACAACTTTTTTATTTGCTGCAAGCAAATATGAAAATTAGAGGATGCGAGGATTTATATTCACAGGTCTTTAATTTTGGGAATTTTTACGATCATGAAAAATGCATAATTAAAGACCCACAAAATTAAGTACCAGTAAGGTAGTTTAATCCCATGTTTACTTAACTAGATCAAGCCTTCTGGATCTGCTCAACGCAAGCCTCTACTTGTGTTCATAAACCCAAGGAGTGGTGGAAATCAGGTTAGCTGTCATCTTAAGTATTCCTTCTAATCATAACTATAACAAAATTGTCAAATCGAATTGGCTTTCAACCGTTCTGATTTCCATACTAATAGGACAGTGTAATAGGACAGTACAAGTCATGCCTTAGTAATTGGACAGTACTCAAGTACACGCCATCAAATGCGCGCACTTGAATAGGTTTTTTATTTTCACTTCTAGCAAAAAATGGAACATCCTGTGTTTGAATTGGTAACAGAACTTTGTAATCATGGTGTTTAACAAAAATCGGACTCCCCTATGCGGTTGTGTAATTTTGTTAATCACTTTTATGATTACAGACCGAATTGGTCTCCACTAAGTCCTATATTACCATTGTTAATTTTATTTTTTTCACTCCTACTTCAAGTTATAGCACTGTGATTTGTCACTCTTATGATAAATTTTCTGACTTGAAAATTACAGTAAAAATTAAGATATTGCTTTATTTCTAATAAAATCGGCACAGATTATGGCGATGTTTAGCCATTGTCATCACATACTACACAGCTTTTATTACATGTGTGGGAATTTAATAAATTATTATTTCTTACCACAGGGTGCAAAAATCATGCACAAGTTCCAGTGGCTGCTGAACCCCAGACAAGTTTTTGATCTATCCAAGGGGGGAGGAGGTCCCAAAATGGGGTAAGTATTCATCAAATCTCATTATTTTTTCTTTATTTCATTTATTTCACTTATTATGACTTGAATTGTGGGCCAGTTGTGACTGACATCAATTTTCTAATAACAACATTAGCAGATCATCAAGAGTAAAGTTTATGAGAATTACTAAATTAATTACCAAAGGGAGAATGCTTTGATCTTAAACCAAGTTCTCCCAACTATTCTTTAAAGAAATGTATGGAGATCAGTCTGGAGAATTTTGTATGTGGATCTTGGAGCTTAAGGGGTTAAGATTCTGATTCAGAGTTGAAACTAATTAGATTACATTGTCAGTCATATGCAATAAGCAGGTGGGGAACTGACCAGCTGGTTTTTTAAAAAAATTCTCAAATTCTGTTCATGTTTACATTTCCAGTCTGCATCTTTCAAATATGTTGTTCTTTTCGTTGCAGACTTGAATTGTACAGAAAGGTTCCAAATCTTAGAATATTGGCTTGTGGAGGAGATGGCACTGTGAGTTACTTTTTAACCTTTTGTGTGGTCCGCCTTGCTGACTCATAAATAATGTGTGATTAAAGTTCCTGCACTTAAAGATTAATAGGCAAGTATTTTGTAGGTGGCACACTTGCAAATTTTGAAGTGTAACTTATGTTGCCTTTTTTGTGTCTTGTCCAGGTTGGCTGGGTTTTGTCTGAACTCGACAAGCAAAAAATCACACCCCCACCCCCAGTTGCAGTGCTTCCACTGGGAACAGGAAATGACTTGTCAAGAGTGCTCAACTGGGGAGGGGTGAGTATGCTGACTGGGCTTCATTGAGTAGTTGTGTTATGTGACAGTTGTGGAGGAGTGAGTTTATCAAGAAGAAGACTGTAGTGTTTATCCCGGCCAGAACAGATGGACATAATAAGAGTGTGGTCTTACGGCAGGGTTCTACTGGAAGATGATAGTACAGTAATAGCTATAACGAAAAGCTGACTTGCTATAAAATTATGTTTTGTTGTAGGGTTATACTGATGAACCATTGTCTAGAATTCTCACGCACATTGATCAAGGAAGTGTTGTACAACTAGACAGGTATAGTCTGATTTTAATTAGACCCTGACCACTAACCGTTTAAGTTTGAAAATTCAGGCATTTACATGTATTTCAGCCTTGAATCTGTAATAAAATGATCAAAGTATAGTATTTTAATCCAATAAAGCCCAGCAAGTGAATGTTTCTGGATCAGTACAAGAATTTCTTTCATTTGATGAAGTAAGCAAAAGTGAAGGATGAGAATATGAAAACTTGCCTTTTCCATGCCCCTCGCTTGTTCTTGTGTTTGCATAATAATATTGCTTTTCACTCTATCAGTGAACTAGAGTATAAGTACAGTCATTGCCATTTGCTTCAATACATTCTTGCTTGTATAATCTTTGTTATTATATAAGAACATTTATGTTATGCTTATTTTGTACATGTAAACCAATCTTCAGCCACTGCTGATAGACTTTTATTTAGTCAGATGTACCTACTCGCACTGGTCCCAAAAGTTTGAAAAAGTCAATTTTTTTAGTTATACTCGCTGCAGAGTACCATACAGAAAAAGTATACGTGTAGGTAATTTCATGAGGCATTAGGTTGATGCACTTTTCTTAGTGTTTTGGTTTTCTGAATTTGTGTATTGAGTTCTTGAATCTCTTCCACTTTAAAATCTAGAAGTCTTTCCGCCATTGTTTTTGAACTTGCCTGGCGACCTTGTTTCGTGGTTTTGGTTAGCATGGAAACAGTAACTTTCGTGTGTAGGTATTTCAAATTAAGCTGAAATGCCACTGTTCTAAGGCAATTAAATTGCAGTAATTTCTCATGCAGTTGAATAAAGGCTATAATTAATTAAGATGACTGACTTTTCCAGATGGAATCTTGAAGCAATGCCAAATGAAGCAGGTGAAATTGACCCCAGTGACGAAGCACTGGCAGACAAGGTACAAACATGATTGGTGATTTAGTGCAGAATAATAAGAGAGGACTAGAAAATCCGGCCATGGGAAGGGAGATCATTTACAATGTAGCAAAATAGTCACTATTAGAAAACATATGGTACTATATGGGAGGGGCTTCATTTGGTCACATTACGAGGATTTTCATCAGCACACTTGAAATTTTAGAGCCACCATAGCTGCATTGAGAAAAGTATTCATTTACTATTGATCGACAGTTTTCTAATGAGCAAGCAGTGTTATCATAATTATTTTCTTGATCATTCTATGTCTTTGTGATTTGCAGCTTCCATTGAATGTAATGAACAACTATTTCAGCTTAGGATTTGATGCTGAAGTTTGTTTAGAATTCCATGAATCAAGAGGTGAGTATTGCGATATGTTTAAATTAAGTGTTTTTATATTTTATTTGAGCCTTTTAGCTAGTTTGTTTTTCATTATCTTTAATGTAGATTGTAATAAGGAATACAAGGCAAGGTAAAATTAAGATTAAGCCAATGAAATTATTGTCGATCAGCATAAGCATTAATTAATCCTTCAAGTGAAGTATGCAGAATTAAAGTCACGATGCTTGATTGTGCAATAAAAGTTGAGTCAGAGCATTTAAAATTGCCAAAATAGGTGAGAAGCCTAAAGATCTGCATCATATGTCACATTTCCAATGAAATCAGAAGTTCCTTTGCGTGTTTGTTTTGGCAGCAAATATTAAACAAATTCAACAGGCTAAAGGATAGCAGATGCTTCTTGTCATTCTGATTGATCATTGGCGCAAAACTTTCTAGCTAAGGAATTTCCTAGTGAGAATAAGTGCAAAAGGTTATTTTTACACTTCACGCCTCTGGTGGATGCAAGCCGAGAACAGTTTGGAGGACTTCCTTTCTGGTTCTTGCTAAAATCGTTTGTCTTACTGAGTGTCGATTTGTATCTATTTTCATTTGCTTGCGACATGTGATTTGACTTGCTGTCTTGAAATTTTTAATGACCCTTTTTTCTTGTTATTTTTCTTCTTCCAGAGGCTAATCCAGAAAAATTCAAAAATAGATTTAAAAATTTTGTGTTTTATGGGAAGGTGAGTGTTGCTTGTTGCCATACATGTTTTCTTAGTTATGTCTGTCTGGTAGGTGAAGAAAGTTTATTTTCAAAACAACAAGCCCAATATTTTAGTCATGTTTAAAGGCATTGTGCTCGCTCTGAAGACTGAGTTTTTTTGTTTTAGGCTGGCAGTGCCACCTTCCTACAACGAAAGGCCCATAATTTTTTCAAATATACTACTCTACAGGTATTGGTCCTTCCTTTCTGTTCTTAGTGCCTTTCTGTCCATGTACTTGCGTCATTCCATCACCAGTGCTTTATATGGCAGCCAAAAGCAAATTCGTTAGGTGTGACTGTCTTCATCTTGTCTTTCAGTGTGATGGAGTTGATCTTACCGAAAAACTTCAAGAAGCCAAGCCTTTATGTCTTTTATTTGTTAATATACCTTCGTAAGTACCTTGTTTATTATAATTGCTTTTTTTTCAATGTCGGCTCTTTCTCTCATTGCGAAGCAGGAACTAAGGTTCTTGATGGTATGATCATAACTTTTCCAGCCGTCTGATACTCTTGGACCCGGTTCAGTCGCCGAACTTTTCGTGAGCCGAACCTAATACATTGAATTAGGTTCATGAAAAGTTCGACGTCGGAATCAGTTAGGAACGCCTATTTCAATGGGCCATTTCCGAGTTCCCCCAGGCCTCTATATCAAAGTGAGGTTAAGTGCTCAGCCTTTGATATGGAAATGATTTTTCATTCTCATCCAAATATAGCTCATTTTCACAAGAAAGGTTGTGTACTTGGCCTCATTTTGAAAGTGAGCCTTTTTTTAAACTCGGAAATGCCGAAATGCCAATAGTTGGAACAGCTCAGCTGTTCTTCCCCCCTAGCCAGGCCGGGAATTTTGCCTTTGGAGCGACGTTGGAACGGTTTTGATTCAGACGACAAACTTGTCATGTGCCTTACCTAATGTATAAATTATTATAACGTATTTTGCAAGCAGTTTGACCGAAATAGCATTTTTATCCTTTTGACTTTAGTTCGACTGGAATTAAGATCGATGTCTGAATCAGTTCAGCCGGTGTAAATAATTTGGGTCGGCTTTAATTCGAATTAGGTTCGGCTCATGAAAAAAGATCGGCGTCTGAACCGGGCCTTACCAATATAACTTGGCTTTATTTTTTATTATTCGTTTTTCTAGGTATAGCGCTGGAACGTCTCCATGGGGCCATCCTGGGAGAGAAAGTGTAAGTTTGTATCCACTAACCTATGGACTGTGACCCAAGTAAAAAGAAAGCCAATTGAATTAAATCTTGTAAGTGGAATTAGTATTATTGACTTTTGGTTGCGATTTGGTTTCAGGATTTTCAGCCTCAAAGGCTTGATGATGGTCTTCTGGAGGTGATAGGTCTCAACACCGGTAGTCTGGTAGGTAAACTGTATTACTTGCCCGCCTGCTGGGAACTCGGTTAGAGCAACCCAGATCTGGCAAGCGGGCCTGTCTGCCTTCATATGGGAAATATTGCATGGGTATTAAAGGCTAATTATGTATAGGAATTGTGTCGTAACTTGGTTACAGCAATATCACTTTGTTGATAGTATTTTGATTAATAAGGCAAAGAGTTAAAACGTAGTTGTTTGTCGTGCGTTTTTGACTGTCGTGTTGTTGTTTGCAGGCTACAACACGTGTAGGAGGACACGGTGAGAGAATAGCACAGTGTAAAGAGGCTGTTCTCGTCACTCGCAAGGCCCTACCCATGCAAGTGGATGGAGGTACGCATGCATATCCATTTAAGCGAAATCTGGGAATGTGAAAGATTGAAAGTAATATAGTTGTTCGAGGGGGCTATTAACGCAGCTGCCTGTACTAATGGTATTGTGTTAGTTGCTTGTCATTTCCTTATGGATATTTTTTTTACTGTATACAAAGTAAGATCTTAGAGCAACTTAGAATTTATTCTGCTATAATCGTTTAGTTCTTCCTTCTTTTATGTTTACTAGAGGTTTAATTAAATTTTTGAAAAAGTGAAGATAGCGTTTTGTGGTAATAAGATGATACACTAAATAACACTACCATAAAAAGTGCAGCTCAGTCACTTTCATTAATATAACCGATACATCCACAGGCTAAAACTTTAAACAAGAAAAAAATCCCCGTTTTCTCAACGTACGTTTGTTATATATATCTTTGGGGCGGGTGGGGGGGGGATGAGTTTAAAATTTTCCTTAGAATACAAATTTGAGACAACTCATCACCAAATGCAAAGTGTCTCTCTCTTTTGTGAAATTTATCTTGTTTTTTACTTGTTTCAGAACCTTGCAGAATGTCTCCGTGCATAATACGGATTTCTCGAAGAAACCAGGCTAACATGATACAAAAAGTAAAGGTCAGTAATCCTCTCTGTTCAGATTCAACTATAGGTCAACTTTGTATGAATGAACGGATACCTGGCTTGTCTACGGACGCAAGCAAAAGTAGTTACGAGAGAATGGCTGGACAACCGACAACTTTAACTAACATAAAACTACTGTTTAACTCTGTCAACAGACGGTTCAAAACGCACCAATGACATTACGAGTTTTCATAGCCAATAACATCATGGCTTAACTGACAGACTACCAATAACATTGCGACTTAACTGAACAATCAGGTCAATAACCTTTAATACCATCAACTGACGTGATACAACTCATTTTGAATCTGAAGATGACTATGGCACAGGTTGTCGAAACGTCAGTCACTGTCAACAACAGTCAGGACTACGTTCACCTGCAAGATCATGCTTAACGTACCTAAGTCAATAATTATAGGTACTATGCTTGGCTGAAGCAGTGAACCTATCGCCGTACGAGTGCGTCTAAGTTTGTATTCCTATGCAGACTCTTGCGTTTAATGTTTTTCGCACAAGAAAAGGTTTTTTCCCAGCTTTTTCACTGTGGGCCTGCTTACGAAACAATCCGCTGACGATTGTTCTCGTGTGGGCGCAGACGTTTGTGTGTTTGCAAACTAATCCGGACTCGTTTGAACACGGCCTGACGCTGTCAAATTTTGAGTTGAGCTTACGAAAGGGCCGTTTTGATCGACGCACGTCAACCGCATGTGACCTTTTTGCATTCTTGGCAGTGGGTTTGCCCAAATTTTCGAGCATATTATCTCCATAGGGGTAAAGACACCTAGTAATGCAAATTTGGTAGCGTCGAGGTATGTGACTTTATTAACCAATCTTGCAGTAACAGCATTTTCTTTATTCATTAGACAAGAACGATAGGAGCCAACTCAAGCATGGGGTAAGAGTACTAAAATTATTTGCTGTAGGAATTAGGCCGTTTCCGAGGTCCAAAAACCCTCATTTTCAGTGCGAGACTAAGGGCGCTTTGCATTTAGAGTGGTTTTCGTTTGAGTGTCGTAAAACCAAAACCAAAGTAATTACTCTGACCAATCACATAGGACACAGACAATACATTGAACCAATCAAAACTCGCAGTAATTACATGTGGCTGACGCAAAGCGCGGGAAAATGCATGCGAGCGCGTCACAATTGGCTTTGGTTTTACTTCTGATTGGATGAAAAGGTGGCGCGAATCTTTTAAGCCAATCGCATCGTGTAGAAAGTGCAAAACCAATTACTTTTCGACACTCAAATGAAAACCGCTCTATCAGAACTGGCAAGCCGGACCAAGGTATATACAATCTGTGTTGAACTTGATAGCGGACGTCCTCGTGGACATCCATAATATGGTCAATTGACAGATGTCAAAAAGGGTATTTGCTGACCAGCGTCACCTGACTGTATCGCGGACTCAAGTGGCTTGACCAGTCATTTTGACAATAAAATAGGCTTTTATGAAGAGTTTTAGCTGAAAAACCATCTCCTTCGTGCATACTATTTAGGATTTGCGTGATCTGGCTGGATAGTTTTGATTAAAAGCGAAATTCTCGTTACGACGGGAATAGCCTGGCTGCTCAGCTCAGACAAATGGAAAGCGCCCTAAGTGCAAAAACCTTTTATGTGATGTCCGCTTTTATTTAAATGATAATACATTGTTAGATGTTTAGCAATGTATACAGGGTTTCCAGCAGTAACCGGAAATGGGTCGTTTTATCCACTTTAGTCTGCCTTTAGAATCTCGACGAATCTCGTGTACTAAATCATAATTTATTTGTCATGCGTGGTTTATGTTGGCGCTGATGAATTCATCGAGTTAAACTGTTATTCGTTATTTTCAATTTTTCCAGGCCTGTTGCATGTCCTGAGCCAGTCAAGATACAGATCTACAGTGTAGGATTTAAGGAATACGAAAGACACTGTTATGAATTATCAGAGATGCGAGAGACAGGTGAGTATGCGTGAATCATCTGTTTTCTGGGAGTATTCGCAATTTCTGTATGAATAGACCTCTTTCATAATGACGGCCTATTAATGTATTCTATTATTAGTATGACAATAAGCCTTTCTGACCTCGTTGGCATGTGCAAAATACAAAAGAATTCTTACTTTCAAAGAAGGTCAGAAAGGCTGATTATCATACATATAATTAATTTCCATCCTTTGCGTTTGTATAAAAGAATATATTAATAAGCCGCTAGTATGAAAGAGGTTTATGATATATTGTATTCAGGTGTTTGGCATCGTGCGCTGTTGAGTTTTCGGACGAACACTGCGGCTCATACTCGGGTGTAAAAACCCGTGTACCTCACGAGTGACGTAAAACAATTAATACAAGAAACCAGTGAGAAGTCAACTCAATAGAGCCAAGGAAAATAATAGCTAGAAAACAAAGAAAAACTTCACAAGTTTTTACATCTAGTATGACCCAACACTGTGGGGACCGGCACTTAAGTGTCTTGTCCCCGTCAAAAAAGTGACTGAGGTACGGCAGGGCCTATGCCAGGTGTCCAATTCAAGGAGATGACGGTCTTATAGAGGTGTCCATTGAGAGGGACTTGACTGTATCTATTGAATTGAATGCGGGGCAATCTCATTAGCAGATGTTTAGGAAACAGTGGATTTAAATATCCCTACTATACTACTAATATGAACATTACGATTTTGATATGAAGTCGTCCCACGCGCTCAGGGCCTGTCTTCACTCGGTGCGAATGTATCACTTGATTTATGTTAGTAGGTGGCCTGAGCCTGATTGTAAGCTGTACGCTGGGAATGAGGCGTAACGAGGCTAAACAGTTGTGTTTCGTTTCTCACTTGCAACTTTTTTGGTAGACTAAGGGGTAATGCTTGCTACCCGCATTAAACATCATACAGTCGAAGAGAGTCTAATTGCCGAGTAGTGCCAAGACAAACAGCAGCTCTTCTGCAACCTACTGTGCTGCAATGTTCCACAACAAGCTGCAACTTATTAATGCTTCGGTAGTAAAGTCGATAGTGCTTTTTTGTCATTGAGGGTGTAGTACTGTACCATTCATTTTTTGAGCAAATTAAAATGCTCTGTTTTCATTTTTTTGTAGCCAGACTCATGGCAACGACAACAATAGAACCCGACAGTGACTTGGAGCAGATGAGGGCTTGGATCGAGCGGTTTAAAGAGGATGAAGAGGAGGAGGTACACTTAAGTTCGTTGGTACTGACGGGGGGAGGTATATTAGGGCACGTGGTCCTCGCCTTGGTGGTCTATCTCTCGTGGGGGAAGAACTGTTGTGGGCCCACAGTATTTGGCACCACGCAGTGTTGCGATGACCGTACCAAGAAATGTTGAACCTATGAAGTAAAAGCATTCGTCAACAGGGTCAACATTTTTGACGATAGTCGAATATATCAGTGTTTGTCAGTGTTCCATTTCGTTCTCGTATTGATGGCGATGTAACATTCCTCCAAATTGAAGACGCCTTGGAGTTACTGCAGAAGTATTCTTTCGCCATATTAGCTTTTTCTCGAATATCGCAAGAAAAAAAGAGGGGAATATAACGAGTCTTTCAAAGTCCCAGCTACTTTTAATTGTCTTTTGCATGGATGATTTTCTACTGTGTGACGATCCTACCACACTACTGAAAGTCCTTTATTTTGCCAAGATCGTCGAGATCAAGTGCTTTCTGTAATGGGAGGTCGTCTTGGTTTCATATGTACCGAGAGGGCGTGCGTCGGGGTTTATAGTGGTGGGGGCCCGGGAGAGAGGCGCTTCTTCCCCACCCGACGCCCGGGTTGTTAGAAAGATTGATACTCCTGAAACCAAGATGGCCGCACGTTTCAGTAAGCGATTGATCTCAACGATCTTAAGGTGATGTTACACGGGACGATTCGCAACGACGATTTTTAGCGCAATACAAAGTTGCAATGTTGGAACAATGTTGTAACCACTCGAAACAATGTCGCAACAATGTTGTAACGCTGTGTTGCGCTAAAAATCTTCGTTGCGTACCGTCTCGTATAACATCACCTTAATGGAAAACAGAGGGCTGTGAACAAACTGTGATTCTGTATTCTTTCTGGACAAGAGGTGCCAAGACATCTGCTTTAACGCGGCTGCGAGCCTTGAGGTAACTGTTGTTTTGTTTTTACATCCACTTAGAAATCCCCTTTGTCAGATGAGTGGTGCTTTTTAGACAGTGAGTATTACTCACGTTGTTTCTTGATTTTCGTTGATTGTCGTACGGGAAGCTGTGTACACTAGTTTATCATTGTGTCTTGGAACAAAAATTTTTATATTCTTTTTGGCCTAAGGGACTGGTCAAAAAGTATAGGGGGGGGGGGGGTGGGCCGGAGCAGAGAGGGGGTGGGTCATGAGGTTTTGAGCCTTGTGCAAGGGGTGGGTCAGGCAATTTTCAGCTACCCTTAGGGGGTGGGTCACCCTATTTTATTACATAGACAGGCACTAACTACTAACGAGACAGTTGACAACACTTGTTATATAAAACACAGCCAGCTGGAATTAATGCTAAAATACTCACAAACCTGTTTTGCGAGAAAATACAAAGGGTGACAGGCCGCACATCTATATGGGCGTGGAACCCTCTGTTAACCTTTCTTTTTTTTCGGCTCTAACGAGCATGTCCTTTAATGGTTTTCCTTTTTTGTAAGGAAATGATCGGTGGTTCTTTAAAAATTTATTGAAGTTATAGTTGGTTTGTATAAGATTCCATTTTTTCATTCAAGCTTCCTTTATAGTAGACACTGAGGGCTGGTATTGTGTCAGAAAAGGCAATATTTGTTTTTCCTCATTGTTGTTTTGTTTTATGAGTTTAGATAGTTTAGTTTAGATGAGTTTATGAGTTCTGACAGTAGGTTTTCTATCAAAGATTGTGGGTAGTCTCCGTCCATCAAGCATTTTTTTTTTTTAAATTTGAATTATTTTCCTCAAAGGTTATTTCTCAGGAGTTTATTCGTAGAATTCTCAAGGCTTCTCCTTTGACAAATCCTTTTTTAACATTTGGAGAGTGACACGAGGTGAAATGTGTGTGCAAGAAGGTTTCCGTTTGTTTAAAATGTGTCTTTGCATCAAGGATAGATCTTTCCTTGAATCTTGTGCCTTTGTATCTTCTGTCTAAAAACGCAGTCTCAGTGTCAAATGTTTCGGCCGTGAATTCAATAGTTGAATGATGTAAGTTTGCTTGTTCAATGAAGGCTTTGATGTCAGGTTTACTCATTTCCCATAGGAAAAAGATATCGTGTATGTAGCATTTCCAAACTGTAGTTCCCAAGACAGTTTTGCTTAGGGTTGTTGTTTCAATATATATGATGAAAAATATTGGCAAAGGAATCAAAACTGCTGTCTTTGTGCCGATTGCAGTTCCATGGTTTTGTAAGTAGTGCTTTCCATTGAAGTGGAAGAAATTTTCTTTGAGGATTAATCTAAGCATTTCCGGCAAGTAATGTGTAGGAATGGGTTGTCTGTGTAGAAATTTTCATATGCTTTGTGACAGATAATTTCAATATACCCTCGTTTTGCTGTATATTTGTGTCAAGACTCATAAAGTCCATCGAAACAAGAAACGTTCGGTTTTTCACATTTGTCTTTTCAGTGAAAGGTTAGGCTGAAATTCATCTGATTGCTTCGAGTCGTTTTCTCCTCTCAAGGAGTAGTAACGACTCAAAGTAATCGGATGAAATTCAGGCTGGTGAAAGGTATGATTTCTGTGATTTTGATATTGGTTGTAGCAGTGTATCAACAAATTTTGTCAAGCACAGAACAAGGTTTTCTTGGACTGTTAAGAGGAAACCAAACATCCACGTTTTAACGAGGGGGTGGGTCATGCAATTTCGAACCTTGCTTTAGGGGTGGGTCAGTCATTTTTGTGCCGAAGGGAGAGGGTGGGTCATGTGTTTTTTATCAACCACATTTCCAAATGCTCCGGCCCACCCCCCCCCCCCCCCTATACTTTTTGACCAGTCCCTAAAAGCAAATATCTTCTAATGCAATGGAAAGGTTACTCGTTCCTCTGCTACAGCCTTGCATTCTCTGCCTCAAGTCTATGTATTTCCTCATCTCCTGTGATTTGTATACTTTTGGCGACATTTCGCACCTTGTTTATGCTGGTATTTAGTTTACGTTTTTCAGTTTCAAATTTGTCACGTAAAAAGACATAACTTTATCGACCAGTAGATGCAGTTTGGTGGATTATGTGGTGAACCTGATTTTTTTTGCTTTTTCTCTGAAGCTACATATCCTGACAGAGTTTATCGTGTCGACGTAGCCCAGGTACCGAACGTTTTCTGTATCGTCAGCTTCGTTTCTTTCAACGCTTTACTTTTAACTTCATTTT
Source organism: Porites rus (assembly GCA_964035705.1). Lineage (NCBI taxonomy): Eukaryota > Metazoa > Cnidaria > Anthozoa > Scleractinia > Poritidae > Porites > Porites rus. The sequence goes on from OZ037996.1 coordinate 40,382,269, forward strand.
TTTTTAACCTCTTCATTTCTTTATTGTTTTCTCCAGGAGAAAATCTACAATGTAGTGGATATTCTAGAGGATGGAATATTTATTGTCGACTTGAAGGATGATTCGTTAAAGTAAGAAACTCGCTCGACTCACATTACAAGCCAGAGTATGAAAGTGACATATTTAACATGCATTAATACGTTATTTTTCAAATATCTTCCGTTTCTTTTTTCTTGTCATAAAGCTTAGTTGCAAGCATTATCCCTTGTTAAAGGAGCACTTATTTCTTATATCAAAAATATTTTATGATACAGTCAACTCTCTGGTAACGGACACCTCTGTAAAACGGACACCTAAAGTTGTCCCTGCTTTTCTTTACTCCCCTTATTTGACTCTCTATAAGACGGGCTTCTCTCTAAGACGGACACATAGTACTGGTCCCAAAGGTGTCCGTCTCAAAGAGAGTTGACTGTACTTAGGTATTATCTTATGATATTTTGGTATTTTTGCTCCCAACTGTACTGCCTTTCTCTGTTAACTGCTTTGATTTTTTATCCATTTTTTAAATATTTTATTGCGGATGACAAGAGGAGCCCGAAATTCTAATCTTCAGCTGGACCCAGTTGTTCGAAGGTCGATTAGCGCTAACCCGAGGTTCAATTTTAATCCAGGCTTCATTTTCTTTCGTTCAAAAGCAGTTTCTAGAGTAATTTCGCTATTCTATTCAGAGTATCCGATCATCAAATTATAAGCAAAAAGAATTAAACTGAATTTGCTTTTTTAAGCTTTCATATCTAAATTCAAATTTCACACTAACCCTGGGTTGTCTAAATCCAGCTTTGAACAACCCGGACCAGGTTGCTATCACGCATGCACGGCAAGTATGAAGCAGTTTCGTTTGGACTTCCACTAAGAATGCAGGGAATGTACAAAACACAATCTGATCACGCTCGTTTGAACCTTCTATCACTCGTCTGATCGCGTGTGTTTTGACCATCTATCGCCTGAAACGTACGCAAATCACAGCGCTAAAGCATGATCGTTTTGTCCTTTGGTCGTTGCCGCCCGCACTTCGTAACCTTTGGTTATTACTGGTGTTGTTTTGTGGGTGTAAAGCGTATCGGGGACGATGGAAGGTTCTCAGTGTCCTATACAACATGTTCGAAACGAGGCCTCCACCACAAATCAAAGTGTCCATCTTCAAGAACACCAATTGTGGCTACCCCTATGAAAACTGAAAAAAATCGCAAAGGCGAGGAAACAATTACTCTAAAAACGATTTAATTTTTTCCAGAAAACAACCCAACAATAATAATAACAACACTGGCAATTCAATTCCGCACAAAAGACCGTTGTCCGTCCCTGGAATACCTTTGTCCAGCAGGCCTACTCCCATACCCGATGGCGGTCGATCAGTGTTTACTCTACCCCCTCCCCGGAGACATAACAGTTCGCTTGGATCCAGCCCATCCGAGAGCGTGGAGGAGATTTTGGAAACGACAGTTATGACTCCTTTTTCAGCGTAAGTACCTATTTCTGACTTATCAGGTAGCTAAAAACAACCGACTTAATGGTTGATAATTTGTGTGCCAACGTCTTCTATTTCCTTTGCTTAATGATTGATTCCTAGGGATATCTAAACAAAAAAAATCTTAACAAAACGAGGGTAAATAAGTACGAGACTCCCAGGGAGTTTTCGCTGAAGGGAGATTTTGTTGTGCAAATTAAATGCAAGCGAAAATCTCTCGTCTTTATCGCATGCATTCCTTATATTTAGCGGGTAGATGCAAAAAGACCTGTAAGAATGGGTTGTGCCGCATAGTACATCAATTTTTGGCGCTTCTTTTTATAGGAAAGAGTTCAAATTGCCCTTCCCCGACGTAGATGAAGCGGATACCATTTGGTGAGTAAAACGGTTACCTATTGTAAGGGGTTTCGATCAAACCAGTAATAGATATTATTATATATCACATGTTACCGAGCAAACCTAAGCTAGCGTTATATTTTTTGACAAAAAGTAATTCAATTCATTATATGTGGTTATCATACTGATTCCCTTGCAAGCTTTACCACTTATTCTGTGTGCGAAGTACAATACTTCTCATTTCTTGTCGCCCATCAGTAGTAGTGTAGGTGGTTGTCATAACGATGAATCCTGCAGGCGTGGGAGGTATCGCAAAAGAATTATTTTTCTTCAAGGAAGAGTTGCAGTGCAAAGTTTTCAACTATTTCTTAAAGTATCTCTGGTTTTTCCTGCAGGGTTAAGAACGAAATAGTAAAGCGGAATGAACAAAGTGAGTAGAGTTCTTGAATGTATTTTGACGATTTTAATTGTTTTTCGATGTTGGAAACTAGAAAGAAAAATACTGTTTTCGAAATTCCTTCAAACTGATAAAAGATTCGGGTTGTTGGTTATTCTTCCACTTTTAAAACTCCTCATAGAAGGTATAGTTATATAGTTGAAGGTTCGTTCTTCAAGGTCGCTGGAATGGTAATGCTCAGTATTGTTCTTTGTTCTTTGTTAAGGCATGATCGAGGCTTCCAAGAATGGCGACTTAGATAAGGTGAGATCGTCTTTGGTGGAAATATTTCTCGGCAATAGACGTGGTATTGTCAACGTTGTCTTGTAACTTTATTGTATTCAAGTAATTTGCGTACGTTTTCTGTCACGCGTTTCGTGACATTTCAAGTGATACCTGCATGCATAGGAAAGAAATACGTACCATAATGACGTTTTTACATGTTACAGACCAATGTAAAGTTTCATCATTTTGCCTGAAGGTTGGCCAAGCCAGCTGAGAAACTTCTAATCTACTTCGTTTCGGCCGTTGCATCATTGAAACATTGTGGAATTCATTTTATTAGGTAATGGAGCTACATCGAAGTGGTACGAGTTTGTCAGCTGGTGATCACAGGGGATGGAGACCTCTACACTATGCCGCACGACATGGCCACAAGGAGGTGGTCAGATACATCATCTCCAATGGTATGATGAAAATCCATACAATAAAATAGAATTAAGTCGGAATCATCAGGAAATTGAGTAGTTTTAATTTTCCTTGTACCAGAATAATTTAAACAAAATCGCATTCTCTTTTACTTTTTTCAAGGGCTATAGATGTACGGTCAACTCTCTCTAAGACGGACACCTTTGGGAGCGGCACTAAGTCTCCGTCTTAGAGAGAGTCAAATAAAACGAGTAAAGAAAGGCAGGGACCAGCTCTAAGTGTCCGATTTACAGAGGTGTCCGTCTTATAGAGAGTCAAATAAAGGGAGTAAAGAAAGGCAGGGACCAACTCTAAGTGTCCGTCTTATAGAGGTGTCCGTCTCATAGAGAGTCAAATAAAACGAGTAAAGAAAGGCAGGGACCAACTCTAAGTGTCCGTCTTATAGAGGTGTCCGTCTTATAGAGAGTCAAATAAAACGAGTAAAGAAAGGCAGGGACCAACTCTAAGTGTCCGTCTTATAGAGGTGTCCGTCTCATAGAGAGTCAAATAAAACGAGTAAAGAAAGGCAGGGACCAACTCTAAGTGTCCGTCTTATAGAGGTGTCCGTCTCATAGAGAGTCAAATAAAACGAGTAAAGAAAGGCAGGGACCAACTCTAAGTGTCCGTCTTATAGAGGTGTCCGTCTCATAGAGAGTCAAATAAAACGAGTAAAGAAAGGCAGGGACCAACTCTAAGTGTCCGTCTTATAGAGGTGTCCGTTAAGAGAGAGTTGACTGTAATTAGTGATCTGTTATAATACCACGAAAGAAGATTTCTTATTAGAGCCCGAGAAATTTCACAAAATGACATCTTACTCATGAAATTTTCAGAATTTTCCCTGTGTTTTCGCATGTCTTGTAAAATTTGACATTTATTTAAAATTAAATGGCAGGTCAGTCTGCGTATTGTCATGTGACTTTACACTTTTCACCTCTTGCTGGTCATAATTTGTTGTCGGCATATTACCAGTCAGAGGATATATTTTTTGTCCTTTATTACGCTTGGGTTCAAATGTTATTACAGATGGGACCTTTATTACACTTGGGTCCAGTTATAACACTTGTGCCTTCTTCACCGGATTGCAAGTCCAGCTCCCTACCCTCTCGGCCACGCTGCTTCCATTCAATTGTCTGCATGTTACTAGGCGTTAGTTGTATAAAACTTACCGCCAGATCTTAATGCAAGCGTCCAGCGTTAAAGGGAAGAGTGAGTGAGCTGAATGGAAAATATTAGCAGCGTGCAGCGAAACCAAGAACAGGGAACACCTTGGAACACTCCGGAACATGTTGACAGTAAACAATAGCAGACGATATTTGACAAATTAGGGTTAGGGTTTCTGTCTTTTTCATTTTACCTGTTGCCACGTTTTCCGGAGCGTTCCCGAGTTGTTCACGTCCTACGTTAATATTTATGCAACAGGCCTCATGCAACTTGTTTATTGACTTCAAAAAAGTGTACTACTCATTACGTAGACGTTGAAGTGATGCATATCAAAACGAATATGACAGAAACATTGGAGTGAGAATAGAAGTGAAGTAGTGCGATACATTTATTTTATTATATCTATTTGCAAGTTACCAAGGTTTAAGACAGTAACAACTAGATGTACACCATAGTTTCTAAAATTGAACAGCCTCGGTACCAGACTGCTGCTTGTTTCCTGATAACACAGGAACGCCAGCATATCATAAGCATCATGAAGTCGGACGATTCAGGTAGCATGACCAGATTTCCTTAACCAGCAGTTCTGGATAAGAAAGGAAGACATAGATTTGGTGGGAATTCTCATTCTCGCAGGCACAGAGCCCTGGTTGAGGGAGGTCGTTGGTATAAAAGGATTTTCCATAAATTCGACTCCCTGGTCAATCACAGGCTTTTCTCACTGCACGTCCCAGTACTGCATAGTATTCATCGAGCGTTTCTGATCATCTGTTGTTTCTTCCTTATTCAGTTCCCCGATGTGTATTGGATCTTGTAGATGAAGAAAGGTAAATATGCTAAAGTTGATGATGCAACTTATGACAGTGCGGCCAGTCTGATGAGTTTAATTTTGGGGGGTAAGGAAAAACTTCCTCCCCCCCCCCCCCCCCCACCTCAACGATAACCGCAGTATTTAAGTAAAGAGTAACCATTCGTTGGTTGGTATAATATTATGACGATTTTGCGCAGTTATCTTACTGAAGTTTATGAAACTTACTGTTCTTGTTTTGTCTCTTCGTTGCAGGGGTCAAACGGCCCTTCATAAAGCCGCGCTGTACGAGCGACGCACAATATGCTCGCTGTTAGTTCAAGCAGGAGCGTCCCTAACGAGGACAGATTATGATGTAAGCTAATAACAGACATGACTTAGTAAAAGAGGTCTTTCGATTTCTTATAAATCAACGTCTCGGATATCTATTACGGAGTTCTAGCAAAGTGGACGGCGACGGCAGCAAAAACGTCACCAATGAAAAAGACGTTGTCATTGCCATTATCCCAACTCGCTTACTCTTAAATGTAGGTGGATTTCTCTGGAATTGAAATCTTTTTGTCGGAACACAAGTCTAGATGAGGGAACGGAAATTCATCGGCGTGTGTTTACCTCTTCCATAAAACTTCGCACAATTAAATTCCACGTCGTAGTCGTCAGTGCAGTGACGGTAAAGAAATATACTAAAAGTGTGCTGCACTTGCAGAATTGCTCTGCTCATTGAACCGGTACCCAATGCTTTTTTGGCGTTCTCGTTGCGGCCGTCGTTGCTAGAGCTCCCTGAAGTAGCCGTAGTGAAGAGCTGGCCGTTTGTAAAGGTCCCACTCTAATGTTCTTTAGTAAACTCCAACTAGTGGTCTATTATCAATGCTGCGTTCTGATTGGTTGAGCTGCTACTAGGCCATATGTTATAGCCTCCTAATAGCGAAAAGCGCGGGCTTTTTGGCGGCAAAAAGGGATTAAAGCTAATTTTTTTTTTCTCGATAGTTTTGACCAACTAGTTGGGTTTTACTACAACAATTATTCGTCTCGCCCTCATTGCCTCTGAGCCCATTCAGCCTTCGGCCTCATGGGCTATTGACTCAGAGCCCGTTCGGTTCGAGTCGAGGACTAATTGTTAATTAGCTGATGGAGTGATATTGGGTAAAAAAACATATAAAAAAGTGTCAAATGTTTTTAAAAATATAAACGTTTCGGGTTTAGTTCCCTTCTTCAGTGCGAGAAAAAACGGACAACGGTTGAAGCTTTTGAAGTGCAAGTGTCACGCATCCCTAACGGTTTTTCCGTTTAACATTCATTCTAATATTCTTTTACTGCTTTGTTTTTCCCCAAAAGGGCAACACGCCAAGAATTCAAGCTTTGAAAGCTCAAGATAAGGAACTTGCTAAATATCTTGAAAGTACGTAATTTATATTGTTTAAAAGCTGAAACGCCAAATCATCAAAACTGGTTAATTAAATCAAGAGTTTTAAGCAATTGTGTGTTTTCACATGACGTCATGGCGGCCATGTTTGTGTCCCAAACCAGTCCTCTGGGAGTTGAACTCTTTTGTTATGTAAACGATTTCTTTTGTTCCAATAAATTTGCATAGATGTTGTTTCTTAGAATAGTCTTGAGTTCAAGTCCTGGTCACTTAAGTGAAAACAAAGAATACACGCGTAGATCATCTTTTCCACGGTTCTCGCCACTTTTGCACGACCATGGGAAAAGGTGGCATGAAAACAAGGGTAGTCTCTCAAGAGAAAAACCAACAATTGAGATATATTTATTTCTTCCTTCTATACGGGGAAACGCTTTAAGACAAGAAAAATTTATAGGAAGTGTTTTGTCACGTTTTGGGTTATTATATTATTGTGCCCTTGTGGTCCACCAGTATGGTCCACCGGGATATAGTTTTTCAAGCTACAGGTTTTCTCTGTTTGTTTCCTAGATTAAAAAAAAAACTTGACGGCGATTACTTGATGATGGTTTATACTATTATCAGCTGTTCCCTTTCCCTCTCGAGACACCATGTGACCTTGCTTTTATGCCATCATCAGGGAACTGGAACTAGCTGCAGGCTACAAGACATTAATGTTCTCAAAAGAGGCAGATTGCAAACGGCGTGAAATTACTAAAACTGTGTTTGGATGTCAAGAGTTGCCACCCATACAAAAATGTTGCTCTTTTAAGGTTCCTTTCTCAAAATTTCGTCCACAAAGCGTACTTCAAGTTTTTCTCAATTTATGGAATGTATTTCTTTAATAAAAAGCAGAGTTCGAGAGTCATTTGTGCCTTTTTACGTGGCTTAAGAGTTTGCCAAAAAAAAATGTTTCGCCAATTTTAATTTTTAGAGCTCCAAACAAGCAAAACATTATAACAACATCAAATCTCTTGAGCTATTACCGTAGGAGACTAAACATTACATCTCTTCTCCTGAAGTGGCTCTTACCAATTTCTTTTTGTATTTTAGCTCAAGAGCACCTACAGATTATCGCAGCTGAAGATTACGAGACTGCCGTGTAAAAAGTAATATTTCAGACTGGCTCTGATGATAAGAGAAGAGGAAGAAGAAACAATTCCTCGGTAACCGGTCAAGTCGCCCGAATGTCATCTCGCCCCAAGTTTTGTCGCCCAGTCGACCGAAATGCTGAGTCATGTCGTTCGAAATTTTAATAAAGAGTGTACACGACATCTCGTTCTTGAAGCGATGACGGGAACAAACACTTAGCGCGATAAATGAGTAATATATCTCGTTCTATAAGATTTGATGAGACGAGAAAAGCGCAATAAAAATGTTAGGATGTTTTTGAGCATGTTGAAATTACAGGCAACATTACCCAACATTTCAGGCGACTTAACTCAAAATTTTGGGCTACATAACTCTGGATTCGCGCGACGTAACTTCGGGCACGATGACTTTCGGGTGACTTGACCGGAAACACGATTCCTGTACAGAAAGAAACTAGGAATAAATCTATAGCTCATTATTTTTTAAAAGTAATAGTTTATTAGCTAATATCCAGCGCTAGTTTGCATCGATTTGTAGTTGATACAGAATTTAAGAATATATATAACTCGTTAAAATAAATTAATCGGGAAAGAAATGGCACGAAAATGTGCTTATTAAGAAATTAAGTTCACCGATGTCACGAAGAATAATTTTCTGGGTCAACATTGTATTTGTTGCCCTTGGAGATCCCAGTTTCTCCTTTGAATTTGTATTATTTCGGATATTGTTTTTTTTATATTTTCCTCGTGTCATTTGTTTCAAATGAAATGATTCCTTCAGTTGCTTCGGAATGCCGAGTTCAAGTTCTCTCTTTTTGTACCGAGAAAATGCCCTGTCTACAAGAATATTAATGCGGACAGTTTTAAAAACCGTGTATTTAAAACAGGCAATGGAAGAGTATTACAACATCGCCTGAAGTAATTACGACTGTGAAAATCCCCGCACTTTTAAGTCTGTCTGTCTTAAATGTTATAAGTGTCGTAGTCTTGTCCAGCCTGTCTAGTTTTAATTTTGCGATTATGTATTTTAACTATTCTTATATTTTTGTAATTTTCTGGGCCCGCAGTAACTGGCTCACGATTTTGCGAAGTCCCTGTCACATTTTCTTCGTTACTTTGTTTGATTACCTGGATGTATTTATATTATGTTAGCGAAGCTAATAAAATAAAATAAATAAAAAATAAAATCCTTTTTACCCATCGGATTCGTGTGGACGAGGTCTCAAACTGCTCGGAACAGCGCTTTCAAAAAGATGCGGTTTCGGTGAGCAGATTTACTGGTTTCGTGTGAACGAAATGCCGCTACGTGTAAAAAATAAGCGGTTTAAAAAAGATCCAGATTCGTGTGCACGTGGACTAAAGCATAAGTGTTAAAATCTGCTAATGTGTGTAAGAATAACAGTAATTTTCCTTTCTCTTGGTGGAGACTGTGTACGTCAGTTCACAACTAAATTAAATGTTATTTTATTTCTCTGTTTGGAACTAGAATCTGTCGTGTAAAACGCCCTAATATTGCTGTGGGGCATTTGCTGGTTTATTCCAACCTCTTACGCCGAGTCCTCGTTACTCTTGTCCAGCAGATTGGGTACACAATGAGACAACGGATTCAAATAGGTAAAGTCGGTACAATATATGTCCCCATACATGAAATACCTACCCCTGTTGTCTGTTCCGCTGGACAAGGGTAACGCGTTGTCGAGATTGATAGCGAGATTGGCGCCCAACACCCAATTAGCGGTTGCCCACAATCGTGGGCTTTTTTAGAGCTGCGCTTCGTGGTACCGCCCTTATTTTGTTACTGTGAGGCGTTACGAGAAACAAATAAACCGTAGACAGGCTCGTTGCAGTCGTTCTCGCCGATTTCGGATGTGACGCCACCTGTGAAACTTGTAGGGGTTCCTCCATATCGCGCTCGGTTCCAAGCCACTTAAGGTCGGTACATGCCAGGCGACAAGTTTCAGCAACAAGTCGCGACGACAGATCACTCCTTATGTACAGGTCTGGCGGCTAGTTGCAGCAACATGTTGCGGCGACACATCGCAGCAACAAATCGCTTCGTGTATCCTGGAGAAATGTGAAAATCTTTGTCTCTATAACAGAATTTTGTCGCCGCAACAAGTCGCATAAATTCTGTCTGATTTGATTTTTTGCAACATGTTGCTGCGACAAAGTTATGTTGCACAGACAAAGATTTTCACAAAAATTACACGGAGCGATTTGTCGCTGCGACGTGTCGTTGCGACATGTTGCTGCAACTTGTCGCCTAGTGTGTACCGACCATTACAATCACCTGCGTAGCGCGATCTGGCCTGGGGACGAAGTTGAACCGGAAACGTTTTTTTCTACGTACCTCGTGCCTCATTTTACTGACTTGCTTGTTTGTGTAAAGTAAAGTTCATTTTCGTTATCGTGACGAATGCCTGCTGCGTCTACTTTGTTTACATCTATGGAGCTTTTATTAAATACCTGAAAGTGCATTTCTCGTGTGTTTGTTGTCTCCTCATAGACTAACAGTCAAATTGTGTTTTAAGGCTATGGTCAAAATTAAGAAGGCGAATGGTGTCATTATTATAAACTATATTAACCCTCGCTGAGTGGCCTAGGCTTTTATAAGGGTTACACAAAGTTAAATCGCACGAACTAATTTTTTCGATCAAACAGTTTTCCACTACGCAATGCTCTCCCCTACATGAGCCCTTATGTTCTTCCAATTTTTTTATTCGATGAAGTATTGGCCGGGCTGACTTTTTTTTCGATTAAAAATATAGGTTCGACCACAGCAGAACCGAAAGCTCTTAGTCTGATATGTTTGGACAAAGTATATTGTGAGGCCTTTGCTGGCAATCAAGGGTCTCGATACAATTTTCAATCCCATACCTACTATTTATGACCCACCGGAGAAGAGCTCGAAGGTTAAAGGTGGATCCCCCGGGTTAGTGTTCCTGTGTACCGCGACACTTCATTGCTTCTACCAACACTATGACAATGGTAGCATTCTCAATTTAATGTTATTAGAAACGTATGACGTGTATAGACAAAAAGAAAGCTTTTTTAGCAGAGAGAATCCTTAAGTTTATTTTCTGTGCTAATACAAATTGATTCCAGAACAATAGTCACCCCATGCTTCGATTTTCTATCACCACAGGTTTGTTTGTTTTTCTTTTTTTGACGTGGGCGTTTCCCGTTATTTTATACAAGTTTAAGAAAGTTTAAATGTAGCACGTACGTATGTTTATTTCCCGTTGACGTTTTACATAAAATGAAAGTTTTCTCTTTGGTGTGAGACGTGTCATTAACTTATTTTTTTAGCCTCATCTGTGACGTCCGAACAGACGCTTATATCCTGGTTTGCCGTCATTTGAAATCTATGTGATATCACAACTGGTTATCTTTTAGCAATTTGTCTTTTTTTAAACCTCAATAGCCTATATAACCGGTGCGAGTACTTTCATTTGAAATTAGTGCGAATTATTTAAAAGCCTTACTCTTTGAACAAGGAGAGGCCTTTCCGTTTTTGCAGCCGGTTTATACGAGGGACGAAGACACAACATCCATCCGTGAGGAGGGAAAACCTGCCAACACACTTCACTAAACTGACACCTGTCGATGTAGATAAACAATGGAAGATCATTCGACTGCTAAAAACAAAAAAATATAATACTCATGTATCAAGGCATATTTTTTCGATTGTTTTTTGTGCAATGGCGCTCCATTAGTGTTCAGAAAAATACGTGCAGACGACACCTTCGCCGATAAAGCGCTGACGCACTGTTTTGCTTCAACAAACTTCCTCCCTTCACTTCAAAGCGCTAAAAACACGAGGATACCACTTTCTCGGCCAAATTTTTAGTTTATAAATGTTTTTTAAGTCGAGGAAAGCTTTACCACAGTTTTATGCTTGTCGTGATAAAGGGATTGTTTTCGTGATCCATTCAGTTTAACTAAATTATGTTATTCCTATTTCTTATGCCATTAAATTCTACTAAAAGCTTGGTCACCCAGTTCTATACTTGTACTTCTTGGCTTTTCAGTCGAAGCATTTGTCAAGGATCTCTTTCAGTTCTGAAATGAGAAAAAGTACAAAGCTTAAAATTAGTTTTTATTAGTAATATTGAAATATTAACACTACGGAACAGATTTTGGGCTTCTCGGCTCGGCTTCCTTGATTCGCCAAAAGGTGCCTTATTTTTACGTTTTTTTGAACTATTTTTCCGGTTTTACAGCGCGAATAGAGGAAGTTGTGGGGACAAAAAAAACAATTTTTCTGAATCTTTAAATAGGGTTCATCGAGAGACTTTTGGCCACTAACCTTGAGAGCAAAGACGAACAGAGGTTCCGATTAATAGAGTAAAGAGGTAAGTTTACTTTATCACTCCCATCCACACTTTTAGATGTAACTTTTATTTTTAAGGTTTCGTAAGCGGATAGTGCCATTATTTATAATTTGCAACAGGAGTTTAAGATTTCACTGAATGTTTGATAATTTCTGATCCGATCACACCAGGCGGAGATTACAATGGAGTTGTTAATGCAAAAGATATTCCTTTTTTAAATATGGAGAAACAGAGACGTTGAGATGTCATAATAAGTATTTTTTTACATTCTAAATGGAAAAAACGCATTACGGTGTATATATCAGTTACCTGATGTAGCATATATCTTTTAAAAAAAATTATAACTGGGGAGTTGGAAAGTGCTAATGAAAAAAAATATTAATCTTTGAAGACCATGCATTGAAGGCTGGATTTGAGTTGTTAGTGATTTAGACACAATTTCATGATAATTTTTCGCGGTATTCACCGCTATTAAATTAATTCTTGCGATTGAGACTTGTATTTTTTATTTAAGAAATCTCTTTGTGGCAGTGATTCGCATGAAAACATCAGATTGAAAGCGTTCTACCTCGAAAACGAGTCAGGTGTAAGAGTTGCAAGGAGGAAAAACGTTCCAGAAAAAGAAATCCGTTTCTATAGATACACTCTTTTTTTCTATGAGAATATATTTTATAAGAATATGAGGCTGAAATTTGCGAAATTTTAAATTTTATTTTAAGAATAAACCCCAGGCTGAGATATTGAAAAAGGATCATGTATTTTTGTGTGTTCAAAACCTGTAAATGCAATACAATTATATATTTTCAAGTTATTCCATTTTCTGAAGGGCAAAAATTGCCAACAAAACGAAAAAACCGGCAGTAACTATAATTGATACTCCAATATATTCTAAAAATGGAAATGGCATAAGTTCTAATTTAAGAATAATACAAGAATATTCTCAGCCTAAAATCGGCAGAAAAATAAGAGTATTCAGCCTGGGCCGGAAATTTAACATTCTTATATAAAAAAAGAGTTTATAAACATTAACAAATTAAAATAATATGACTGCATGTACCCCCTTATGACAGATAATGTACCATACTGTTTCTCCATGAAATTTCTCTTTATGGAATTAAGATTTATTCTATTGCACGATAATTTAATCGCATCAAATACACACCAGAAAGTGGAAATCAATTATTATTTACGCCAATCTCAGCGGAAAAAAAAAGTGGTCGTGAAACCAGTATGCTTCGGTACCATGGGATGTTCCAATACCCAACAAGTTAACGGATGTACACTGACATCTTTGAACTAACTGTTAGGAAGGACTCATTTGTGACTCACTTTATAATTGTGCATGTGCCTGTGTCCTGACTGGAAACATAGTAAATTGGAGTTATTTTTACTCTCAAACTAACCATTTTGCTTCACTTATGCAGTTTGTTTTTTTTATTTAATCCCAGACGAGGCTCAATTGATCTGAATTCATGCACTCAATACTTAAAGCCGAATAGTGAAATGAGAAAACATTTATTTGACGCACCTTTTCATTCTTGCCGAGTTCACTGATCTTTTACTCGCGGTTAACAAACTCTTGAACAAGTTTAACATAACAATTCTATGAAAGCGGCCCAATTGTGATTATCGTATACTCACCTGTCGCTAAAAATGGGTTCTTGTACGGCCTAAAAACTGAACAAGGTGGTTGGGATTACTGACATCGACTGGGACTGGCCATTGGTTTAATCGAGAAAGCTTGCTGGAGGCCGCCAAGTGAGAAATAAAATGGAAACAGTTACTTACATTGGAGCCATTTTTTATTTGATTTTTAATCTTGAGGCTCCATATAAAACTATGGGAAATTATTTGAATTTGATACTTCACAATTCATTTGAATCTTTCAGTAATGCATAGCTTCTTACAGAAATAAGAGAATAATAAATTCACAACTCTGCTTTGCATGTTAAACATTGTTTACCTTAAAATGCTCATTATTTTTGGCACTTTTTGCCTACTCAGATCTACTCAGTTCAATTCAGTCAATGATGAAATATAATTACTCGCGATCAGACCTTTAGAGGTCAAATGTGTTTAGACCTTGAAGCATTTAAATACTGTCCCTATTTTTTTCTACTGTGTCTCTATTTATTGAAATTGTCTCCTGTCCAAAGCGAAACGTAGCATTCAAGCCGTTATCTAAGATTAAAAATCATGAAACATCAAAGCAGTAATAAATTATGTATTAGTACATGTATGAAATATTCCGTCCTAAATTGTCAACAAACCAACCATGTATATTAATTAGCAAAGGCATTACATGGGGAATTAGTTTTGAAGTTTTCCAAAAAGTAGCTATTTAAAAAAGCTCATCTGTTATTTGTCATAGGAACAATTTGAGAGCGACCTTCTTGCTCAGTATCACTTTCACGTCATCTTACCACAATGATAATCTTTATCATAATCATTCTTCATAATCATAAAAAATTAATTGTTGTATCCGTAACTATCCCAACTACTTCATTTTCGGTTTAACTGTTATGCAAATATTATATATAACGACCGTAATGTTTCCTCTTAAAAATGTGAATACTATAAAAATGCAATGAAAACCGGCATTTAAGTCTTGTGAAAAAAAAAGGAAAGAAAAAGAATTCCACTTATCGAGTGAACCCGTTTGAGAGAGAGCTCCCATGGAGTATGTTCTTTTAACTGGAGATAATCTAAATTTCAGTCTTTGCTTAATTTATTAATTTAAATTATTTATTAGCCATGTCTTTAATAAATTCAACTTCTAAGACACAGCAAAGGAAAATCCGTAAACATCAATTTATCATCATGTCAAAGGTGAAGCCACCGATAAGAATTTCCTTGGGTGGTAATACATTTATCTGAATAACCAATTAAGTTGATAAAATTGGCCACATCTAACGTGCTTACTCCCTCACCAGGGCCGCACAGAAAATGATTAACCGACGAGTTCTTTACTGTATATTGGCTGGCTATAGAATAACTGCGCGCACAATTCAATACTAAACATTCTACAACAGTCTACATATATGTAAGTTGACACAGCTTGAGTATTGATCGCTCGACGAGCAAAGTTCATTTCATTTATCTTGGAAATAGCTCTTCGCGTTGTCCGAAATATCAAGAGGGGAATTTATGTGACAGACAGCTAGTGCGCATTAATTTGGACCACTGTCATCGGGCATGTAAGGTAAAATTTTGGTTTGAAATAACTTGTCACCGTGTTCAGATAATCATCCATGTCTTATTGATAAAAAAAAACGTATAGCTAGGAGCCTCATTAATTTCAAGCGTTGTCAGGTTGATGTATATGTTTAAACTGCGGGACTCAAAGAAAGTCTGCAGTCTTATTGAGCTCTTTTGGTTTTAAATACCTGACTGCTGAAGTTTGGCAGTGATGTTGTTTTTATTTTCATATATCAATTTGTCTAGTTTAAAATGCATACAAAATGCACTACAATCTAACTAAATATGTGTCGACCACACTAACCTGAATTTCAGCTTCTCTACGACCACCTGACCTACAAACTAAAATGGTTACTGCCAAATTCTGCAAATCAAGGCCGCTTGAAAATCAATTGGTACCTGTTGCGTGAGTGACCTTTCAACTAGAGTGATTTCCATCTATTTTTCTTGCCTCAAACTCACATTAGGTTGTAATAAAATAGGTCTTCAGAATTAGAGGTTGTCAGTAAAGAAATAACTAAATTGAATGCATCATTGAATGCATGATATGAGCCATCTTTTTAGCGTATTCAGTTTACATAAGCCAAATTTGAACATTTTCTGGGAAGAAAAGCAAATTTTTTGACATGTTTAATAATACGGTTTTAGTAAGTTTTTAGCTTGATCGGCTGAGAATTTATTATGTTTTCGAGTTTTTTGTCTTTTGCTGCATCGCTAATAGGTGGTCTCGTGATAATATGTTGGCCTTCCTTGTTCTTGGTGGTCTTGCTAAGAAGATGGGAGAGTTATTTTTTCGTTCAGATTTACTGCATTTTTGTTAGCTAAAACGTAAATGATGTAAAATAAAAGAAGAAAAGAGAAAGAAAAAAAGGTAACGATGATTTTTAAACAGTGGCGAAGTCCGGGAAGGATGAAATATAAACAACAACAGAACCCACTTTAATGCAAGAAAAAAACAGCGCGAAACCAGACTTACGGATCTTTTCTTTTGTACTCTTTTACAGAAAGAAAGTACCAACAACAAGGAGAAGAAACCTAACCATAGTTGCTTCAAAAATGCCTGAATTTTATAAATCGATAGGAAACTCTACAGATGAAAAAGAAATGAACGGATTCTCTGCGATCGAGATAATCCAAATGGTTCTGTATGTTGCAATTACAATCGTTGGCCTTGTAGGTAATAGTATGATTATAATATCATTGCTTGGTCGCCAAACGCGAAGAATCGGAGAATACATGATTCTCAATTTGGCCATTACAGATTTGGCGACTTGTGTCATTAGCATTCCCTTGGATCTTGCTGAGCGTCTATCGGGCGGTTTTCCATTTGGATCGATACTGTGTTACCTCATTTATCCATTTCAAACCGTTTTAATGGCTGTCTCCGTCATCACGCTGTTATCTATGAGCTTAGAACGTCACCGTGTAGTTATGACACCTCTTCGTCCGCGAGTTCTTCCACGAACGGCCAAGATGACCATATGTATTTCATGGATCGTTCCTTGCCTGGTACTTATACCTTACGCACTCGTTTTGCGCTTTGAAGGCAGGCAGTGCATGGAAAGATGGCCTGAGGACTGGTACGTCAAAGTCTTCACTCTAACAAACTTTGCCCTGTTTTATGTGATACCCCTCACAGTCATCGCTTTCTCGTATATCCGCGCTGGGTTGAAAATTCGAAAAGAACTTAACAGGCTTGATTACATGATGGCAGATAGTCATAGATCACAAGTTCAGTACACGAAAAAACGCACACTGCAAAAAATGCGGATAACAAAAGTATTCATAGTGGCTGTTAGTGCTTTTCTAGTATGCATGCTGCCGACCCACGCGGCGTGGATTTGGCACGATTTTGGCCAAGGATGGGAAAGTAAATACTTTCAAGATGTACTGATTTTCGGCAACATCCTAATGTACGCAAATAGTGCTTCGAATCCCTTCATTTTTGGTTCCTTAAAGAACATTAAATCATCTAAATGTTTTGCATGCTGTCGTAAATCCTCGGATGCAGACGCGCGAGGTGGCTGTTTTTACGAACTCCGTGTTGGGTCATCACGTCTGTATGTTGGAAGAGAAATGGCTTTGAAAGAATATAATCAAGCTGAGGTGAAATTGCTGACCAAGAGGAATACACCAAATGTAGAGACTGCACGAGTTTAAGTCAATGGCGAAGCTAGACCAATCCGTTGTCAGTTGACCCGGGAAAGAGGGTCACTCTCCCAGTCGAATCAATTTTAGTGAGCGTTTACTCTATGATGAAAACGTACCTCTTTGCCCGAACCGAGAGTTGACAACAGCGCTCCCGCATGCTCTGAAAGTCTTACCTTAACTAGGTTGACCAGGCTGGACGAGGCCAAGTGTTACAATGTAGAAAAGTTGGCCCAACTAGGAGGATGACACCGGTTTACCATCTAAAAAGTGTGACCGGCTAGGCGGGTCACCCTTCTTGTCCAGCCAACTTTTTGGGTAGGCGGGTGAACCTTCTACAAGAAACATGTTTTCTCCATATGGACAACACTTCTGTCTCATCACAGGTTTCCAACCGACAAGAACGTATCCGCTATTCTTCCCCTTTTCTGGACGGTACATATCGCCAGCGGCTCATGTCAGTGGCCCGGTTTTGGCCCAAAAACTGTTTTATGGATCTGAAGTCAACAAGTAGCACACTACACACCACCACGATCTCTCATGCCATAGAAGGACAGGCGTGAAGTCTCCATTTAACAGCTAACGAGTAGTGTGGAACTAGCTCTTGAAGGGGAGCTTCTGTATACTTCTTGGCAGTAATCAGTACCGTAAGTTACCCACTCCGCCAAGGCTACGCCTCTGGCATACTGAAAAATTGTTTGCGAGTGAAACCTGCCTATCACTGCCACGCAAGCTGTATGATGTTGCTCGGAGTCAATGGAAAAATATTGGTCAGACCGCAGTGATAGGATAAGGTTTGCTTCTTGTGGTCTCCAGTGGGTCACTAGGATAAGTTGATGAGACAGGTATAGCGAATATTTATGAGCTTTCACTGAAAGCTTACTGAGCTTTAATGAAATGAAACGTTTCTAAACAAATCTTGTCCAGCCCCCCCTAAAAAAAAAATTGTCGGGCAGTTAAACAGCTAGGCATTGGAGGTCTAACCATGGAATTCCCTTTTAGCTCAATACCTACATTTCCATGCATAATGAGTGCTTCAATCTGACAACCCATCAGTGGCAGGATCAATTAAAAAGTATTCGCTGCCTCACTTTTCTGACAGCTCTAGTCTCACACTCGCAGTAACAGTGAGAAAACACAGCACTATAATTTTTTAAAATATTTATCTGAATTTTTTCTCATTGCTTTTATTAATACATATCAAACTAAAAATCAGTATTTCCCGCCTAAAGTGTCTGAGTGGACATGCAAGCTTGAGAAACTGACGTCAGAGGGTAGCATGCACTTTTACCCGCAAATGTAGAGCGTTTGTACACATGAAAAGTTTCCTCATGGGCCGAGTTGTTCAAAGCTGCGTTAAGATAACCCAGGGTTAGTGCTAGATTGGAATTCAGATTTGAAGCTTAAAAAGCATTTCAGTTTTAATTCTTTTTGTCTACAAGTTGATGATTGGAAGCTCTAAGAATAACAGAGAAAATTATCCGAGAAAATGCTTTTGAACACAGGAAAAAGAAACCTGGGTTAAGCGCTGATCGGCCTTCGAACAACTGGGCCCTGAACTAGGCAACCAATCACGTAGGCTATGCTTACACTATAAGAGATAGCTATTGTGCCTACACATCAGTAAACTTGCTGGATAAGTTAAGTGCACTTTCCTTTATAAAGAAACAATTAACCTTTTAACTCATAAGAACGGGGTCCTCGGCGCTATTTCTGTAACGGACTCAAGCTGCGCCGCGCCGACCTTGAAAGAGGATCGATCGGCGTCACATATCGGACAGTCAGGATTGGTTCCAGACACTCTTCGTCAGAACTTAGGAGGCACGACATGGAACCTACTGAGACGGAAGTAAATATTCAGAAAAGAGGACTGGGATTTAGTGTACCAAGCCCTCTCAGCCAACCGCACCGCTACGATGTTGAGGTTTTGTAGCGCGCAGCTGCTCGGAAGAGAATTCATCAATGGTGCGTTTCCGTAACGCCAAACAATACTAAAACAATTGGAAGAATGACATGTTATTTTTTCCTGCGACCAATTAGAAGAGACCTTCCGAGCAGCTCCTACACTGCTCACGATGTCCGATGGGTATGAATGACTTGTTCCAGGTCCGTGCCTTTGCCATTCATACTAATTACCAGAAAACCTTTCATGTCGTCACGAAAAGCTATCCGGCTGGTTAAGACATAGCCTCAATGATTCGTCCCTCGGGAAACTAGTTATAGTAATTTTGTTTCCCTCGGGACCCCTCATTACGTGTTTATTATTACTTGCATGTGGGGATGTCATTACGAGAAGGTTGTCTTCGCTCATTTCACGATGCGAAAAGAAAATAACTAAGACATAATTACTGAAACTACTTTTTTCTGTTTTTATCTTATTATCTTTGCTCAAAGATTAGATAGCAAAGAACAGCTATAAAATCAAAGGACGTTTCAATTTCGTCAAGACGTCATTAATTCAATGTGTTGAAAATAAACTGTTCAAAAAAAGTTTTCTAAGATTACTCAACCATTTGAGTCACTCGAGTCGAGTTTTAGATACCCATACGCCAGGATCAAGTCACAGGCCCGTAACCAGGGGGGGTGCACGGGGTGCATTCGCACCCCCCCACAGGCCTCAAAGGTCCGCATTTTGATACTCAATATCCAGTTTAAGGAGTGCAGTCTGTTAAACTGAAGTTTCAAACTTAACAGTGATATTTAAACAAAATCAAAGAATGGAAAAAGCAGTAGTGTATTCACTGGGAAAATAAAACCAGCTGCACTCTAGTAGCCCGAGCCATTCAGAACATTTCAATGAGCGCACAGATGTCCCAGCGTATCTATATGAAAGATGAAATTAAAGTGCGCACACTTTTGCACAGGCCAAGTACAGCAGCCAAAGCTCTTAAGGAGTGCGATGATGATCTCTTTCCAAAGAGGGTCTAGAAGAGGGATAGGCGTAAAGCGGCCAAAAATTTAGTCGATAGCCGTAAAAATTGAAAAATTTTAACCGTTAGCCGTAAATAGGGTAAAAAAGAGTTAACCGTAAAAGAAATTGTTTCCTAGATTTGTTTATTTTAAGGAAGGTGCTAAACTCGCTTATGGTTGCTTTTTTTATTTCCCGGCTACCTTTGACTCCGTACGCACGTTAGGCCAAGCGCCTTTTAGGTGTTGACCTAGACCTAGGCTCCATTTCCGCCGCTCTCTCGAATAATCAAGTTTTTTTCCATAGCAAAAATCTGGCTTCTTGCTGGCGATTACTATTTGTGATTTTCAGGAGGTCATGCCCTCGAAATACTAGTGAAACAACACGCAGAGATGTCACTGTTTGTAAAACATGTTGTCGATAAACAACAATTCCCTGTTTTTCTCTGATGCTACGGTAGACATTGCCATGCCTAGTCCCTGTACGGCGTCTTCCCACGCAATATCGGTCAAGGCAATTTGGTGGCGTATCTATCCCTGCAATGAGCTGTGAATGTGAAAGAAGTGCGAGTTCTTTAAGGCGGCTGCATACATATAACAGGGCATGCGTGGGCCAGGAAAGGCTGTCATCCCTCGCACTAATGCACTTACATTATCAAGTTAAAATTGTTTTGGATGAGGTGATAAATCTGTTTGCCACCAAACACCCACGGAGGCTGGAGCTCGGGATTATTCTGAGGGATTAGTTCCGCAGTATTTTGATGTATCATTCGACAGCGTTAAAATTACTCCTTTATAACTTTATTCAAACAGTTGTATTCGACAAATGTAATATTCAGTTCCTACCGTGTACTTTGCCATTACAATTTCTCATGTATTGCTACTTTCCTAAATAAACGGATCAGACAATAAAATATACATTTCGGTAGTTTGGTCCACTTTGGTCTCGTTAGCACCCCCCCACATAAAATCCTGGTTACGGGCCTGTCAGTCAATCCAGTATTTGAAAACATAATAAACATCATTAAACGTTAATGAAACATAAATATTAATGTTGAAGGCTTCAAGGATTTGAATACGCGTGCTGGGAAAAACGGAAAAATGTGGCCGTAGCTCGGGTGGCCCAGCCTTGCTTTCTAATTCGGAATTTGGTTATTGGAGTTTAGTGGAGAAGAATCAACGAATTTTCATAGTTTAAGACTTATCACTGGGAGTGACCAAAAAGTATGTGGCGCTTATATTCCACCACATAGCCTGCGAGCAAGCTTCCCGGGGCGCTCTGGAGGCGGGGCGGGAAAAGGAAGGAGAGCTTGCAACCACGTCTCTGGAATTTGAATTCCCGTGATCTCGAATTCCCCTAGGCTCCCTTTCAACTGAACTGCCAGATTTTCGCCAATCAGCGCGAGGCGGAAACGAGTGCGAATGTAAACAAACATTGGAAAACACGTTCCAAGGGTAATGACATCATTACTAATGTCATCTCCGCCAATCAGCATTTCGCATCCAATTTTTCGAAGCAGATATTCAAATTCCAGAGACGTAGTTGCAAGCTCTCATCTCTTTTCCCTCTCCGCCGCCAGAGCGCCCCGGAGAGCTTGCTCGCACACTATCCACCACACAATTTCTTTCACCTTTCTCCTTAAATCTTTAAAGACCTTGAAAATGATAATGAAAAGTTCTATTCTTTTGGATCAGTTTTCCTTAGGGAAGATTTCAACTCTAGGCATACTGATATTCAGGGTATTGTCATCTTGTAGGTTAAGAACAATTGCGACCTTTAAATTTGACTTCGAGTGTGAAAACGAATACGAGTACGACTACAACTCTTTCCTGTTACATCTTGTTGCTTCCTTATAGCACATAAAATAACTGACCTTAGAGATAAGATTCATGCGGTAACTATGATATGAAACACACTAATTTGGTTTTAAAACTCGTACTTGTACTCAGTCTAATCTATAGGTCCTAGTCCCTAATGAGTCTAATGCTAGCCACCAAATGCCAAAATAATAAGCTCAATGCTGATTCAGGTTCGGTCCTGAAAGTTTACACTAGAACTTGACTAGAAATTCGGAGATTATTTTGTTGCATGCAGGTGTAAGAAAAGAATCAGTTGAAGGAATTCCCTTCCAATATCATCGCGGAATGTTTAACAGTTTTTTCCTTATTTCATTTGTGCCGGAGTCTTTAACCTTCACCAGGAGCTCTTGCCTTCACTAGACTGATTCACTGAAGCGATCAAATGATATTCATATTGTCGGTATCACTTTTTTGCTCATGAACGGGATTAAATCGTTGATTCATATAACAACCCAAAGAAGTTATTATTAGATTGGAGTCTCTCTTTTCCATTGTAACAATCTTTAGCCCTTCCACCATTTACGCAAGGAGTGGCTAAATTCTCCCTTTTCCAATTTCGCGCCATTTTTCTCCTTCGTTCCTTATCAGAGAAAACAATAGTGAGGCCTGATTTGCCAAATCTCTGATAAAAGCATCTGCAACTATTGTACCTTCGTCCTAAGGCGCCAAATATGTAAGGATCCACCGCGCTGTTAGCGTAAAAAATTACGTAGGCGAAAGTCAGAACCGTGGAGAAATGTGGCCATTTTTGCCCGTTCCCGAATTCACTCCAGATCCACATTACTTGAAAAGGAAGAAGGCAAACTGCGAAAGCTATAACAGCAAATACGAACACTTTGACGACTCGTATATTCCGCCTTGCATGTTTCTTTACCGAGGCTTTTTTACTGGCTACAAGAAAATTCGCTTTGCGGCTGTCGGCTCGAAGGTGCACTCCAATACGCGTGTATGTCACTGATATCACACACAGGGGTCCCAAGTAGAGTAAAAGAAACACGCCTAATGTAAACATTTTAGGGTATATTGGATCATTGTTGGGCCAATTCTCTACGCAGTTGCCATTTTCCATCTTCAGCGCCAATGCATACGGAGAAACCAACGCCGGACTCAACACCCAGATTAGTGTTATGACCAATATTATTACCTTTCCAGGTATTTTATATTTAAGAGGGTGGATAATTGCCCGATGTCGCTCCAAGGCCATACATAACAACGTTGACACCGAAACAGCCATGAAAATAGTCTGCAAAGGGTAAATAATTCTGCACAATACAGATCCAAAAGGCCAGCCTCCCAGCGCGACCAGAACAATGTCAAACGGTATACTCAGCACGCAAGTCAAAAGGTCCACCGTTGCAAGATTAAGGATGAAGTACTGACTGGTTTTGCGTTGCCGCTCTTGAGCTAATGAAAATATCAACATCACGTTGCCAATGGTCCCAGTGATGCAGATTACGGAGTAGCATGTGATTTTCACGATTAACAGTGTCCTGGAAGACTTCTCCAAGCTATCTGTAACATTTGATTCGGCGAACTCTTCGCTTGCATTTCTTGAAACGTTGCTGACCTGATACAAAAACGCCATTACTGTTCGTGTATGTTGATTACGTTTCCTTTTGTACCCCCTGTTTGTTGAAGAGCGAACTCGTAAAGCTTAAGAATTGCTTTCCTTAACAATAGACAAGAGTTTGTAAAGCTGACGGCTATAATGTCCTTTTGTCTTAATTCCTTTAATCTTCCACAACTTGATTTCTCATATAACATTGGCCAAACTGAATAAAATCTTTTGTTGTGGTGACTCAATTACCTAGTTGCCTGCCTTTTTGTTTATCTGCAAAAGAAAATGTATGATTGCTGGTCAGTTATTGCTAATGCAGAAGATTTTAATCATAAAATGTTGAAATTTTAATTTGTTTTACGCACCAATGTAAAAGTAATTACCCAGACTCTCAATTTTAACAGGTGGGCAAAGGCCAGCCTAACAGACAACAATCAATAAGTACAAAACTTAAACAGGTCCCTTGAGAAAATTGCTTTATGCACTGAGCATAGTCTATTTACACTTTCGGCGCGTTTGACGTTTGACAAAAAAGAGAGAATGAGATATTAAGAGGCTAAAAATGGATAGATACCCTTTTCTGTCGTAAGAAGCTTTTTTCATATAAAAACGTTTGAGACAGAAAATGGGTAAAACTTTTAAGTCTTACAAGACTGGGACGTTGGAAGAAATGTATCCTCTCCTCCTCCCCCAGTGATATTCAGTTAAGAACAATGTATCGCACCCGCTCTAAAATTACTTGAACAATAATTAAAAAAGCAGGCGCGCGCTATCCAGAGCCCTGAGATCATTTCAGGACTGAGCACGATCAATAACATAGAATGAATTAACATAGAACATGTCAAATGAAGAGCATACCGTCCAGTCATCCTTAATTTTCCTCAATATTTTTGACGTTTTGACAAACTTGTTTTACTTAATTGATGTAAAGAGGTTTCGTTCGCAGACTCAGTCGCTTGGCAGAACCACAAACACGTCTTAATTCATCCTTTCTTGTGAGGTAAAAAGGAACCTGGCACATATATAACCTTCCCTTTGTCCATTCAGGACAAGTCCCTGGCATTGATCTCATTACTTGACAAAGGAAGGCCAACTAAAAACTCGTATGGTCTTAAGCTAATTTTTTTGCCTTAAACATGAGCAAATAAAACTCAAGAAATTGTAAAATAGTCGGTGAAGCCCAAACCTAGCTTAGTCACCATGTGGTTGAGAAAGCAAAAGCTCGAATTCTGTTGGGTGAAATTCCTTCGATGCAACTCGCAGACCGCTCAACCTATATTAGCCATCTAGACAATTCAGTTATACCTTTCTGTTTCAGAGATATTATACGCATGACATATGAGCCGAGAACTTCTGTGATGAGTTGTCCTGAGACACAAACTCTCTTGTATCGCCAGCCCCGTTTTATGTGCACTTGTTATGATAGAGGTGTTTTCTGAAGTTTGCATTTTCAGCCCCTATTCTTTTCGTGTTACCAAGTAAATTCTACGCTACATAATTCTTCAGAACTACTTCAGAATTAACTTATCGATGATATAGACATAGGCATAGGCATAATCTAGACCCTTCCGACAGAGCCAATCCATAATGGCAGTCAGGTGAATATACTTTTGTTTTTATTAATACTAAATCAGCCACACATATATAGTTCTCAATATCAAAATTTGGAAAAATATCTAATATGAAGTAAGGTTAGAGCTGATTTTTAATGTAGACTAAAGGACATTTATCTAGCTGGCCTCCTTTTTAGAGTGGATGTATCGCAAGCGCCTTAATTTTTATTTTACTATATTTTTCTTTAGAGAAGAACGTAATTCACCCTGGCCTCGGTCCATTAATTTGCCATCCAAGTCGCAAAATAAGGGCAAGACGGACCATAGCAACAAAAGGAATGTCGCCCAATAAGGGTCTAAAAATGAAAAAGTCACGGAAGCCGGAATTATTCTTCCATGGTTAAAACCAATGTTCCTCTGTTCTTTAAAATTCATTTCAAATATCTGAAGTATACCTGAATGGAGTTGTTTCCTAAAATTGTAATGGTCCCTAAAACCTAGGGGGACGCTCTTTAATGTTAGATGCTTTATTAATGAAATACACAATCGGCCTAGATATTAAACCTGTATAAAAAATAAATGGAATGCTTTAACTAGGCTCCGAAGTTAAAAAAAATAAACCGTAACGAATAACATAAGGTTGTCATTCGTTGAAGGGTACTAAATTCATACCTTTAAGGAGTCTTCACTTGGCCAAAAGATAACAATTAAGATCTTTAAACAAAGTTGGATACTGATTATTAATAAGTTTGCCTGTGAGAATGCATTTCCCAGCACTCGCGAATCGTGGAGGAGATGAAAAGCAGGATAAAGAGGACGTTACAAAAAGAAATTCCAGATACACTTTTACACTTGAATGATTGTGCTAAATCGACCTAAATCAGCTTGCTTTCAGTTTTCATCTTGCGAATTTTGCACGTGAGGCAACCTTGACCTAGCCTGCGAAGCGCAGACGCATTTCCGGTCGTCGCTTCTCTCCCTCCGAAAAATAGCGTCTGCGAACCCGAGCGGCAAAACGATTTCCGTGACGTAAAACCTTTTTAGCCAATCACGGTTTAGCTCTTAAAATCAAGGAACTAACTCGCGAGACTTCTCGCAGGATCGTGCGCGGTGGATATGTTTTCAAGTCGAAATTGAAAGGACGACGTGGCTTGTGTATAGCCGTCCTTTTTTCTCAGAACGACGCGTTTGCGAAAGTTAATTTGCCAGGATTGTGGGACTGATTGACGAAATAAGTATCAAGAGGATTCATATCGAAGAAAAGATTAGAGGACAATTTCCATCTATTTGCCTACGGAGTCATTGATTTATCACACCTTGTTGTTTTGATCATATTCGAAACGATAAATGTCCTAATGACAGAAGACGTATCATGTCGTTTGTTGCTTCTGTTCCTCTCTGGTTCCTGACAGGAAAGTGTGCCTTGGAGAACTCTTCGATAGTTTGTCGTGTTCCGCTTTAGATATTTTTAGTAGATATCCTTTATCTTTGAAAGGTAGGACATGTGGTAATTGATTTTCCATGCGTGGTTGCTTCTTGGTTCAGATAGAACTTTGATCAGATCGAAAGCATTTTATATTTGTTCCGGTATATTTCTTTAAGTACATGTTCTTTTCAAGGTTCTCATTTCCGTAGTTTTTTGTGAGATGAGTCGAAGCGTCGTAGCTGAAATGTCATTTTGACTATGATCTATTTACTGCTGTAACTATTTATTTCACGCTGGGTCTGGCCCAGGTTTATAATATTTCAGATTATTGTGTTGTGGCGATACTAGAATTATTAACGAGCGATTGTTAGAGATTTCTGAATCAGTCAAGGATGTGTCTGTATAATTGATTCACCACCTTTTGTCAGCGCTGGTTAAATTGAAATAAATAAGTCTGAGCGCGATGTCATTAAGCTATGTTGCTTTCCTTTCGCTGTAGCGATTATTTGGTCCAGGTTTTGTTTATGTCACGTACTACCGTCTTTTATAAAGCGAAACCAAAGGCCCACATCACATACATAGCTTAAGAAGCCGTTGCTTCATAAAGAAGTCACCATTCAACGTCGCAGGAAACCTTGTTATGGTCGTGAAATTCACGTTCCAAAGCGTGTTTGGTAATTCTCGCCAAAATCCAAGACACTTCAGCGCGCGAGGTCGCGAGGAGTCACTCGAGCTGTATTCTATCCTTTGATCTGATTGGCCTACATCAAAACAAAAGGTTTTACGTCACGGAAATCGTTTTGCCGCTCGGGTTCGCAGACGCTATTTTTCGGAGGGAGAGAAGCGACGACCGGAAATGCGTCTGCGCTTCGCAGGCTAACCTTGACCTCACCGACCGGTGGCATAAACAGTTTGGTCTATCAACAACCGATAAGCCAATAAGAATCAACATGGTTTTTTCTGACACCTCCTCAGACATGTTTTGTCTGGTTCAATCTAGCCTTTGCTAGACTCTCCGTAAACAGGGACGCCGCGAAACCAATTTCAATGGAAAAAAAGACGAACGTTTGCTTATTATCATCTTGGAGCATGGAGCAAGCTAGGTTCAGTCAGTCGACTTAAAAAAAAAATTAATCGTTACCTAAACTCAATTTAAGACGATGACTACATTGTATCAGATAGCTCTTACTCTTGCGCGAAACCCTTATCAGATAGGGCTATTCCCTAATGAGATTGGCGATGTCGGTGTGGTTTCTGTATTACACTAGCGAAGCTGTAGCGCGCCGATCTTCGTCACATATTGAATAGGTTTCTGTGCCCGCACTCTTTGTGGTAGTGTAAACAGAAGTTTACTTTACTGTACTGGATAACTTTTCATGTCAACATGAAACCGAACTAACCGGAATAGTGAAGGCACAGTGTTTTTTCCACCTCGTTTTTTTGGTTGCTATCCAAATGAAAATTACTGTCATGATATATTATTTATCAAAGTGACCATCGCCAAAGCTTTAAAACTCTTGGTTTCAGTTTAACTTCCCAAAAGGCCCGTGCCACTGAACGACATATTTAATCTTTAAAATCTTGAGAATTTTTGAGTTTAACTTCTCAAAAGGCCCGTACCACTGAACGAAATATTAAGTCTCTAAAATCTTGAGAATTTTTGAAAGTAGTCAAAATATGAAATTTCGAGCAAATTGATGTATATGAGAGCGTCAATATCAATTTGCCTTTTCGCAGTCATTGCATTAATCGAAGGCAGGGTTTTGCTGCATAAACGGACCGGGTATTTTTTCCCCTGATCGTTCTAGTTCATAACTACTTGTAGTAAGGCAAAGCAATATTCACCGTACTATTAGTTAAATTGTCTGCATTTCTCAAAATGCTTCTGATCACCTAGTATCACTCCATAACCTACAATAACAGATGACTGGCTAGTTTGGAACATTAATCTCTCTTGTTCAGAATTTTATCATCGAAAATGTACAAGTCGATTACCTTTGAAATAAGTTTCGCAGAAGACATGATGATAAACTTTGACTTTTTATCGGCTCACTTCAAGAACTCAGTATATCGTCAGTTAAGCATCTCCCCGGTTTCCTCAGTTGAACAAAGTTAATCAAACTATAAAACCCGCGCGCAAATTTGTTACCCCACGAGGCTGTTTAAGAGGCAATTCCCTGGAGTGTCAAAAAGTGAAGACTAAGCGATAGTTTTATTTTGAAAAATGCCGTTCTCACGTAGCACATAGCTAATCAGTGTTATAATTTACAATTATTTATAAGCTGGCGACAAAGCTTACCTTTGCAAGTGCTAACTCCGTGTAACTGATCAATTAGAACTGTCTTAACCGCATTTAATATAAAGAAACGTAGATATTCCAAACTATTCAGACATCACACATCACATTGTCTGCCAGAGGTTTTGAAGGCACTTGATTTTATGCCAGGACGAGCTAATTTCGATCGTCAGCTAATGGCAGCAGAAGTTTCCAGTTGTCATGTGCTCCCACTAACCTAAGTTATTGGCTTGTAAAGTTGCCTGAAGGGGACGGAGAAAAAGAGGTATACAAATGCATGTATATTTCTTTGTAAAATAATTTTTATTCTGACTAGAGCGTCAGAAAACATTATTATATATAGGAAAAAATACCACTTCAGTAAACAGAGCCTTGAGAATGAAACACACGCTAACGCCGGGTGCTGACTGAAGCAACATGTAGGATCGGTTGCAAAAAGTCTGATTCTAAAATATTATAAACTTTTCCGTGCCACGTTATTAAAAACGCAGTTTGCCTAAGGTCTTATTCGTGTCTAAAATAATAATGTTGTGCGTTTGGAATTTTAATTTACGCCACGATGGCTCCTTTCATATCAAACACGTCTCACTACCTTAGTATTGCACAAGTCAGGGAGGTTTGGCACAAAAAAAAATAAGTAGGTAAGCCATGCCGCTACCTTCATGTAATCATCAATACAATATTAGCAATTATGGGCGACTGAAATATATTTCCTATCGCCAATAACCTTTTCAGTGTAAGTTGGTGAAAAAAATTGGAAAAAGAAAAAAAATCGGAACAGCGAAAGTGTGGGAAGGTTTGTATAGTAAGAGATACCGCGTACGCTTGCTTTTTAGTGCGTTGCGTGGCTTGTGTAATTTATCATAAAAATCCAGGTGGGTCTGACTCCTTTCACACTTTGAAACAATCTTCCCACTGTAACATACTTTGGGCACTTTGTATTAATAGATGCACTTTGTAGGCACTGCACTTTGTATTAATTCCTCCCGCACTTTCTAATAATAGCAATTAGTATTCGCTGAAAGCAGAATATATCTCATTCAAAGCGACACTTCTAGAACCTGCCTCGGGAATTAGCGAAGAAAATTTTCAGCAGCTCTGGATAAAAGTCCAAGTTCGACACTGCAAATCAATTTTTATTTGTACTGTTTATAGACCACCTGGCACCACATTAGCTTTCAGTGATAGTTTGTCCAGAACTCTCCTGGATATGTTACTGCATGGCAATGATATTATCATTTTGGGTGACCTAAACTGTAACATTCTTGATGATACAGTGGATAGTCGAACTTTTAAAGAACTTTGCGCTAGCTTCAACTTAACACAACTGGTGAAGGAACCGACCAGAATTACAGAAACAAAGCGCTCGTTAATTGATGTCATTATGACCACCGATCCTACCCTAGCGGAGTCTCGCTCAGTCATTACGTCCTCAATAAGTGATCACAACTTATTTGAGATTACCTTGAAGATAAGTCGCCCTAAAGTAAAAGCCAAATACGTCACTACAAGAGGCTATTCCGGGTACGCACCCCACAGTTTTTGCGAAGATCTTTCTCTTGTTAGGTGGCACATGGTATACTTCTTTGATGACATTGATTCCCAAGTGGAAACATTCAATTCTCTCTTCTTGGACGTACTAGATCAGCACGCGCCCATCAAACGTATAAAGATCAAGTCCCGCTCTAATCCGTTCGTAACACCAGAAATAAAGCAGCTCATGAAAACCAGGGATCGTTGGCATAGGAAAGCCATCCAGACTAATGACAAGCTATGCTGGAACGGATATCGCTTCTTCCGACAAGAAGTGAAACGAGAACTGAGGCTTGCTGAAAAAATCCATGTAAGAAACGAAATAGCTAACAGCAGAGGAAATACAAACGCCACTTGGAAGATCTTAAATCGATGTATGTCTCGCGGTACTGCTAAACGTCCAAGTACTTGGGAGGACCATGAGACTTTGGCAAATAAATTCAATAAGTACTTCACATCAGTAGGAGAACTTACTGCCTATAAAGCGAACCTGATAACAAGGGAATATGGTTTGGATGAAGAATGTGGTTCTAGGGGGGAAAACATTGCCACAGGCCTACACGTTGAAACAGAAGCATTTGAGTTCCAAGATGTAAAAGAAACTGACGTCAAGTCTGTCATTAAGAGTTTAGCTGCCAACAAAGCACCAGGATATGATAAAAATCTCAGCACGAGTCCTGAAAGACAGTTGTGAGAGCATCGCACCTGTGATTTCTAGATTGGTGAACAATTCATTTAAGATCGCTGTTTTTCCTAAAGCATGGAAAATTGCTGAGGTGATACCTGTACCCAAAGAAGGAAACTCAGAGGAACCAGCCAACAACAGGCAGATTTCATTGTTACCCATCCTATCGAAAGTAAGTGAGAGACTGGCGCACACGCAGTTTGTGGAATTTTTGACAACGCATGACAAACTGTCGTCTTATCAAAGTGGTAACAGAAAAATGCATTCGACAGAAACTGCCCTCATAAACGTTACAGATAACATTTTGAAAGCAATCGATGAAGAATCTGCCTCGTTAATAGTACTGCTTGATATGTCAAAAGCTTTTGACAGCCTTAATCATAATCTATTATTAGGAAAATTACGAAAACTGGGTCTCAAAGCTTCCGTAATTTCCTGGTTTAGTAGCTACCTATCAAATAGATACCAAAGAGTACGATACGAAGATTCAGTCTCAGAATTGTTACCCGTAACAAATAGAGTACCTCAGGGTTCGATCTTGGGTCCTTTGCTTTTTACTATTTACATTAATGATTTAATCAGTGTTATTACCCATAGCCAACCCGCTGCATATGGATGACAGCCAATTGCACTTTAAATTTTCCGTATCAGACTCATCAAGTGCTATGGCAGCCCGTAAACCAAGATCTTAGGGACATCAGTAAATGGTATACAAAGAATTCTCTACTCATAAACCCAGAGAAGACAAAATTAGTGGTTGTTGGCTCAGCACAACTTATTAAGAGGCTACCTCATATCTCCTTATCCTTGTTGGGCAAAACTATTTCACCAGTGTCAGTTGCTAAGGGTCTCGGGGTATACATTGATCAATATCTTACCTACTATTTACATGTTACTAAAACAGTCTCTAGCTGCATGAACCAGTTGGTACAGATAGCAAGAATGTTCCGCTACCTCGACCGATATTTGGTCTTGGCCGAGATAGGGCAGCATAACCAGCGAAGTTGAAATTACTTTTTATATGGTAAAAAAGGAAAGAACTTACATAGGCTTGGTTGATGTGAAAAAACTAGAGAGTCAATAAGACAATGACTATTATACTTTGCTAAAGGAAATCCGAGCGTAACAGATTGACCAATAATAAGGATTTACGACAGATACTATCTCTAAAATGACTAACCTACGTCTCAAGCGGAAATAATCACGAAACAGAAAAATGATTGTTTATATAATGTTCAGTGGCGTGACGGCACACTCCTCGCCTGGTATTCGAGAATACCACTACTGACTAAATTGTTCGGTAAAGTGAGACAAAAAATAAAGAGGGAAAAGTGTCAGTGATCCAGCTGGATTCATTGGGTCTCTGACGGCAGCAGGATGGTTTCTGTAACTGGGCGTTTATAATGCCTCCTTGAGCTCCCACGAACGGTTACTAAGTCTACCCTGCGCACCATTCCGTCACTGTCGGTGTGAGCTCTGGTGACCCTAGCGAGGGGCCAGTCGTTCCTTGGGGCGTCTTTGCAGCGGAGAATGACTAAGTCGCCCTTCTGCACGTTGCGGGTCGAGTTTTGCCACTTTCTACGCGGTTGCAGCGTTGGTAGGTACTCTCTCCTCCATCGCGACCAGAAAACATCGGCTAGGTGTTGGACGCGTTTCCATTGTTTGTGTGACAGGTTCGCAGCACTGAATTCCCCAGCTGGCGGTTTCAGGTGTTGCGGCTTATGAGTAAGCAATGTCGCTGGGGTCAAAACTTCAGGCGCGTCTGGATCGTTGGAGACTGGAATGAGCGGCCTAGCATTAACGATAGCCGATACCTCAGCCATCAGGGTTGTTAAGACTTCGTGTGTGAGGTTTTTCGGCGAGACATCCGCTAACATGGCTTCCAATACTCGTCTCGCCACGCCTATCATTCTTTCCCATGCACCGCCTGTGTGCGAAGCGTGGGGTGAATTAAATAGCCACTCGCAACCTTCCTTCAGCAGATATCTTTTAACAGAGCTAGCGTCGGAAGGTTTTAGCACTGCTTGAAGTTCGTTGCATGCTCCTACGAAGTTGGTGCCGCAGTCTGAGCGAAGCTGGATGACCGGTCCCCTTATAGCTAGGAATCTGCGGAGTGCATTAATAAAGCTCGAAGTATCCATAGACTCAATGACTTCAATGTGCACTGCACGGGTTGACATGCAGGCAAATAGTACGGCCCAGCGTTTGCTGTGAGCAAGGCCCCCTCTGGTCCTCCGGGCGCAAATCTGCCAGGGGCCAAATACATCGAGACCAACATAGCTGAACGGGGGCGCGGGACTAATTCGGTCCACAGGTAGGTCGGCCATTTTTTGGATCTGGCATTGACCTCTCAACTTCTTACATTTCACGCACTTCTCAATGATGCTGTTAATCAATCTCTTTCCTCCCAAGATCCAGTGCCCACTTCTGCGAAGTGCACCGTGCGTTAGAACTCTTCCCTGGTGCTGTACTCTTTCGTGGTAATGTCTGATCAGAAGAGATGAGACGTGACTCGACTTGGGCAGGATAATGGGGTGCCGCTCCTCGTTGGCTAGGTCTGCTTGGTTAAGTCGTCCGCCTACTCGAAGGATTCCTTCTCCGTCTATTATGGGGCTCAGCTTCTCTAGAACGCTCAGTCTGGAAACCTTTCCTGAGCGTGTGATGCGTTCAATGTCTTCGCCAAAGGCTTGCCGTTGGACACTTTTGATGATGACAACCTTTGCTTTATGATAAGACTGGGTGGCGGTGACATTGTCCTGCGAGAGTGTTTCACTCTTTGATCGTGCAACGGTGATCAGCTTTGCGATTGCACCTTGAAGTTTGGACCATTCTGAAAACCTGCTGAAGCGCTCTGAGCCAATGGTCGAGCAGACGTCTACGTGAGTAGCCAAGACATTAGAATCTTTGCGCACCTCTGGATCGTCGGGAGAGATTTCTGCGTCCGTGTCCCTATCGTTGGTGACAGTTGTAAGGCTGTTGTACAGAAACTTTGGACCCCTATGCCACGTGCTCTCTTTTAATTTACTTGCTTCGATTGATCGTGTAGCTAGATCTGCAGGGTTCAGATTGGTAGCGACGTACGTCCATTGGTGGGGAGCTGACGACCTACGAATGCGCTCCACGCGGTTGCTGACGTAAACATAAAATCGGCGGGATTCATTTGAGATGTAACCCAAAACGACTTTGCTGTCCGAGTAGTAGGTCACTGAGTCCGGTTTCCGTTCTAGTTCTTCGTGGACAAGGTCAGTCATCTCAACCCCAAGAACGGCTGCGCAAAGTTCTAAGCGAGGTATTGTTGTGGCATGCGCTGGTGTCAACTTGGCTTTTCCGAGCACAAATGCTACTTGAACCTGGCAGGTGTTGTGGACAATTCGTAGGTATGATACTGCGCTGATTGCCATCTCGGAGGCATCGCAGAAGGTATGCAGTTCAATGCGAGCGGAACATTTTAACGCCTCTGTTCCGTAAGAGCGGGGAACCTTGATATCTTCTAGAGCTCGTAGAGAATGACACCATTCTTTCCATTCTGCCTCCCTTTCTGCAGGTAGAGGGTAGTCCCAGGCATCGGGGTGTGAGGCGCTAAATTCCTTACTCAGTGACCTGAGTAAGTGTTTCCCTTTAATGATGACTGGTGCTGCAAGGCCCAGGGGATCATACAGGCTGTTGGTAACCGACAGAACTCCTCGCCGTGTAAATGGTTTTTCTTCTAGCAGCACTTGGAAGGTGAAAGAATCGGACTGCAAGTCCCAGTAAATTCCTAATGATCGCTGCATGGGAACGGGGCCTTTGTTGAAGTCTAGGTTGTGGAGGCCACTTGCATGATCTTCAGGCGGGAAGGCGTCCATTACTTCAGCGTGACTTGAGGCAATTTTGTGCAGGCGAAGGTTTGCAGTGGCTAGCATGGCCTGAGTGCGACGTAGCAAATCTATCGCCGTGGTTGGATCCGGGGCGGAATGGAGGCCATCATCTACGTAAAAATTGTGGTGTACGAACGACTTTGCGTCTGAACCGAACTTCGCTTCTCCTACCTCGGCAGTCTTGCGTAGGGCGTAGTTAGCTACTGCTGGTGACGAAGTGTTCCCGAAGATATGAACTTTCATTCTGTACTCCGTTATCGCGCCGTTTGGGTCGTTATCCTTGTACCAAAGAAACCGTAGGAAGTCTCTGAATTCCTCTTTTACCTTGAAAGAGTGAAACATTTGCTCAATGTCGCCTACCAGAGCGACTGGATCCTGACGGAAACGTAACAGCACCCCAAGAAGGTTGTTAGTGAGGTCAGGACCCGACAATAACAGCTTGTTAAGAGACACCCCGTTAGATTCAGCAGCTGAATCGAAGACTACACGTATTTTGTCCTTCTTCTTAGGGTGATATACGCCGAAGTGAGGTAGGTACCAACAAAGTTTGTCTGGTCTCAGATCTTCCTGTGGAACGATTTCAGCGTGATCGTTATCGAAAATCTTCTGCATGAACGTAAAATACTGTTCCTTCATAACTGGGTTTTTATCTAGGGTTCGGCGTGTAGACGTAAGGCGTTTCATAGCATTCACTCGGCTACTGGGAAGATCCTTGACGTCGTGTCGGAAGGGCAGTGGAGCTTCCCAGCTTCCGTTTTCATTCTTTTTCATACCATCCTCCATGATTTTCAGGAACCTGCGATCCTCAGTAGAAATTCCGGGCTTATTGTCGTGATTTGTTCGTACGAACACGTGGCGCCCTAGGCCATCGTCAAAGGGGCTGCCTATGGGGGGTGTGTGTTCTTCTTGTCCGCCCCAGGCTGTAGGAGAGGTATCGTGTTTAAGGTAGAAGCGGTTTGGGCAGGGGATGAACAGCGAGGGTCGACCGTTGTAGAGGACTTGGGTCTTGAAAGTAGAGACTTCTACCGGTTTGTGGGCGCCATCGAGACAGGTATTTCCAAGTACTACCCAACCAAGGTCCAACCGCTGGCCCCAAGGCGCGTTTCTGGGTCCGTTGCGTGACTCATGAACCTTGTGCAGTGCGGGGATATCTCGCCCGACAAGCAGCAGAACCTCCGCTTCCTTATCAAGTGTGGGAATCTTGTTTGCTATCTGAAATAGGTGCGGGTGTGCTCGTGCAACCTCTGGTGTGGGAATTTCTTCTCGATTGTTTGGGATCTCATCGCATTCCGTTAGCGTTGGCAACTGATACCTTACTTGCTTGTCTAAGGATTCTATTACCAGTCCGTGCGCACGTCTCCCGAGGGTCTGCTTGACGCCAGAACAGGTCTTGAGGGTGTACGAAGTGGCTGAGCCTTTAATGTTTAGCTTGTCGAAAAGTTTGGCTCTAGCCAGGGAGTGATTGCTTTGGTCGTCTATAATAACGTAGGTTCTAATCGTTACATGGGGCGCGCTCGGGTCATAGACGTCAGCCAAACATATTTTGGCACAGGATCTGCCGATTCCAACGGTGTTTTGACCGCATACTTCGGTACACCTGTTAGTCACGTCCGGAGGC
This sequence comes from Porites rus, assembly GCA_964035705.1. NCBI lineage: Eukaryota > Metazoa > Cnidaria > Anthozoa > Scleractinia > Poritidae > Porites > Porites rus. The sequence continues at coordinate 40,418,667 of OZ037996.1, forward strand.
TCCGTTCTTTGGGAGGTCTCAGCTTCCTGCTCCTCGCCGTGCTTCTTTCCCGTCTTGCTGAATCGACTAGCATCTCGCTCTGCCCCATCAACATGAAGCGCAGTCACGTGTCTGTCGCTGTGGCATATCCCGCAGTTTGGGGTGAAGGTGCAGTCTTTCGCAGTGTGACTGGATGATGAAACGCAGCGAAAACAGATGTGGCGCCGTGCTAGTAAGTCCAGGCGCTCAGAATACGGTCTACTTCTTAGTTCGCGACAGACTCGTAAGGGATGAGGTCTTTCGTGAAGGAAACACCACTTGTCAGGACTCTCGACGGACTTTACTTTTTCAGGGATTTCGGGAGTTGTAACGGCAGTTTTAGCGGTCGATATGCCATGGAAACTGTCAGATTCATCACAACTTTCTAGCGTTAGGTAGGGGTCGTTTCTTTCTTTAGCGACTTCTTGAATAAATCGCGAAAATTCGGCAAAAGGGGGATAGTCTACCACTTGCTGTGTTTTGTACTTAAATGCGTGTTTTTGCCATCTCCCTTGTAGGTCGGCGGGGAGCTTGGCGACGATAGGCCTCAGATACGCAGGTTCATCGAGAATTTGTAGGCCCTTTATTCTTCCATCATTTTTGGCGCATTGTAATTCTAGAAGCAAATCCCCAAACTCTTGAAGCTGTTTATTGTTTTGCATTCCTATCTTGGGGAACGAGTTTATTTTCTGGAGATGAACTTGCGTGACCACAGAGTTTGAGCCAAATCTCTCTCCTAATTTGCACCAAACTTCCTTTAACCCTTCCCCAGGGTTGTCAATATAAGCATTGCGGAGTCTTTGCGCAAGTCGTTTTGATTCGTTAGTGGTGTACTCGATAATTAAGGAAAGCTGTTCACTGGGGCTTATCTTCACTCCCGCGATCATACTCTCGAATGACCCTCTCCATGTGTGGTAATTCTCTGGGCGGTCGTCAAATTTTTCGATTTTGTTCGATATAAGCTCTCTACGGGCCATAAACTCAATGTAGGTACCCATGGTTGTTTGAACTGGATCGGGTGTAGGCGTAAAGGGTGGGGAGTTTGGGTTGAGCTCGCTGTAAAATGGGATTTTCTGCCTTGCGTCTGGATCTTGTTTAACCTTTGCCCCAGGCTCGTTTTTAGGGTGGTGTTTTTGCTCCGAATGCAAATCTTCCCCTTTGGTGATGTCATGGGAGAGACAAAGGGGCTCTTCGTGTGAATCTAAATATTTTTGTACGCGTTCCTTAGGATTTACTTGTGGTAAATTTGGCAGGGAAGGCGTTTGAGAGTGAACAGAGGCACCTGACAATTGCAACTCGTCCTCGATGGCTTTAGCCTTTGCTAACGCGATCGCTGCCTCTTCGTCTAAGCGTAGCGCTTCGAGCCTGGCTTTTTCGCTTCTCTTACGCCTAGCAAGGGCGAGTTCTTCTTCTTCTATCAGCAGCGCTGAGCGCGATTCGATTTCAATCCTTTGTTTATGCAACTCGGCCTTTTTTACTGCAGCGGCGGCTTTCGCCTTGGCTTTTAGTCGCGTGGATGTCACGGAGTTGATAGATCCTGTCGTTGAACTTCTTATAGACTGCGCCTCTAATAACAAGCTTTTTATCTGTTCATCACTATCTTTTATCACACTGTCTAAAAATTCTTTGCGCTTGGCCGCAGTTTCCTCTAATTGTTTTCGTTCATCTATAATTTCGCTTGATTTCACGCTAGCGGTCAATTCTTGTACAGATAAAAGCGTTAATCGGTAGGCACTGAATAAAGATCTTGCTTCCTTGATCCCATTGCGAATTTCTTCAACAGACTGTTCTGGCGACTGTACGATTTCTATTTGATCTAAGCACTTCTTCCACTGGATTTCGAGTTGGTTTTCGATTTCAACTAATTTATTCTCGATTACCTTGTGCGACGGTTTCTTAACTCTCTTCGGGCGATTTGTCCCTACACCTTCTTCGGCAGGTTGAATATTATCAGCTACAGTGGGACTCGCGGCTCCCAATTCGTCCTCTGAGTCTGGCAGTGGGATTTGCTCGGGTGACTGAACTCCCAAATCATCTTCGTTGTGGTCCATAGCTTCTGGCGATCAGCTCTGTTTGCGTGCTGCGTAGTTCTCCTTTTTTACTGTTCCGCTACCTCGACCGATATTTGGTCTTGGCCGAGATAGGGCAGCATAACCAGCGAAGTTGAAATTACTTTTTATATGGTAAAAAAGGAAAGAACTTACATAGGCTTGGTTGATGTGAAAAAACTAGAGAGTCAATAAGACAATGACTATTATACTTTGCTAAAGGAAATCCGAGCGTAACAGATTGACCAATAATAAGGATTTACGACAGATACTATCTCTAAAATGACTAACCTACGTCTCAAGCGGAAATAATCACGAAACAGAAAAATGATTGTTTATATAATGTTCAGTGGCGTGACGGCACAAAGAATTAAACATCTTTTAAATAGGAAAACCCTTTTACTACTTGTAAATAGCTTTTTGTTTTCAGTAAACTTTTTTTATTGTTCCTGAGTGTGGGGGAACACATCTAAGCGTAACCTACACAAACTGCAGTTGGTACAAAATTTTTCTGCCAGAGTTGTATTAGGTTTAAAGAAGTTTGACCATATCTCCCAGGGACGGAGATCTCTTAAATGGTTAGATGTTTACGGAGAAGGTTCTATTTAATGACTTAGTTTTAGTATTCAAATGTGTAAATGGCTTAGCTCCAGATTATTTAGGTAAATATTTTATTAAACGTTCAGCAGTTCACAACAAGAACACAAGGGGATGTAACAATTTTGTGGTCCCCCGATGTAGACTATCAATGGGACAAAGGGCATTTTATTTTCGGGGTCCAAAGGAATGGAATGGGCTACCTGACAATATTAGGAACACTAAAGATATTGACAGTTTTAAGCGGAGACTTTTTAATAGGATATTTCATACGAAATAATTTTGAATATATTTTGAATAATTTTGAATGTATTTTGAATTTCATTGAACTACTGTAAATAAGTTTTCTTTTCTTTTCTTAATTACCAGTATTATGTAATAATTAACATTGTGACTGAAAAACCCTGTTGAAAGGAGTCTCAATAAAGTATGCATGTATGTATGTATGTATTTATGTATGTATCTCTGTTGTTTACTAACCCCGGAGACGAAGTCGAGGGTATTATACAACAATGTTAACTGAGGCCTAAGGAAATTGTTTCAAGTGAGACAAGCCTGTGATTAGCCTCCTTCGTGAGGCATAGGACAAAGACCGCAAAGCCAGAGTGATTTCATTTGAATCGTAAAATTGGTAATAGAATACTACGCACTATTATGCAATAATTCTATTGTCTTCTTTTGTTTACCTGGCTATTTTGCACTATTTGTTGAGATCTGTTTCACGGTTCAAGTAAGGGCCTGTTTACATGGAGTGGGGGACCCCGGTCTAGTGGGGTTGGTTTCTTTTGTTTTCACGCTCTAGGGGACACAAAACAAAAGAAACCTACCCCACTAGACCGGGGTCCCCCACTCCATGTAAACAAGCCCTAAAATCACTCTATAGCCTGTTCCACGCCCTCAGGCGCGAAGAGAAGTGAAAATAACAGTGAGGGAACGGAGTCTCTCCCTATCTTTTTCGTGCCGCTCTCTGACTTCTGAACCCGCCTGAAAAAGGTTATTAGATAGCAAGAGAAGAGCAGACGAGAGGTGGCTGAATTCGAAAGCTAGGAGGAAGACAGCTAGCCTGTCAAAAGTTTTGAATCCTCTAATCTGACCTATTTTTATTAGAGACCTTTAGACTGGAAGACAAGGAGGACTGCGAAAACGAGATTTGACTTAGAGTATTTTTCGCATATTCTCACAAAAAAAGACACCTCGAAAACGTCACTTTACTTTATTTTTTTTTTCAGAAAAGTTAACAAGGTTATTTTAATTGAAGGAGGTTAAGCCCTCTCCCGATAACAATATAGAAGGATGAAACTTCTAACAAATGATAACTTGTTTTCGCGGCAATGAAATATTAAAACCCGTAATAGAATAACGCCGGTTTTCTCCTCCCTTATCGAAAAATGACGCTTGTTCAAGCACGCGCACTTCTTATGTATCGAAAAAATGTCGTTCTCGTAGGACTTCGTCCTTGTCTAATATATCAAAAGTTCTCTATTATCCTGCTGATCATCTACCAGCAAGGTCGTTATATTAAGTCGGATACCTTGACTCATATCAAAACCTGAATCAAAATAAGTATGTGATAAACATCGCGAGTGAGCCAGACGCATGGTGAAAATTTCAGAAACTTCCGGCTTTTGATGAACTTGGTGTTTCAGTTGATGTTTGTGTGAAGTGGTTGGCCTGTCGTAAAAACGTATTTAACGTATTTTGTATTTTCAAACATAAGAATTTCTTTTGCAATGGGTCAAAAATCATTCTACTTCAATGCTTTTAAAATACCGCGATATTTAATTCATTCCGCAATATTTTAATTCATTAATGCTCAGTCAAAGAGTGCCCATCCCCCCGGGCATTTGTCGGGCATTTGTTTTTCATTTCTCCTGGGTATTATAGCCGACCCAAGAGAACTTGAAAACAACTCTTATGCAAAATTTTAGGGGGCAAATAAGGTGCATTATGGGAAATGTGGAAGTGGCGTATTAAGAGCCAAGGTAACCAATCAGAGCCTCGCTCAACAAGCGATATTAGAGACCTTTAGGACCGGTTATTTAAACGGAGTTTAGCTAGTGTTTAAGAAAACCGCGTTCTAAGTCATTTTCAGTTTGCCCAACGCTTTTATCTAAGCAACTTTTCTCGTGAACAGTTTCATTAAAGCATATAGTGAAGGTTAGTAAAGTATTTATCTTCTTAAATTATTCCACTAAAGTAGAGATTTGAAGGTCCAGAGGTTTCTGGAACCGCAGTCTAAGTTAGACTTCGTTTAAATAACCTAGCCTAAATTCTTGAAGACGAGAACGAGATTTTGTCGACTATTTCTATACTAGTAATATTTGACACTACAGCTGTCCCCGCGCTGTATATTGTCGGTCAATAGTATTCTTGAAATATACCGATTCATAATGAAGATTTTCACACATATTCCATACAATAGGTGAGAAACGCAAGGTTCCATGCACAGTTTCAGTTCGATTTACACAGCTTTGATCAAAACATTCTCAGTTTCTAGAATAGTTTATTCTAAACCATAAGAAAAGATTTAATTAGAAGTTGAATTTTTCGCTTTCTACGTTCAGTTCATTTTATTTGCCCGAAAGCAAGCCTTAGAAATTAAAATAATCAATTTACGCTCGCGCATTCTAGTCTTATTTTAAACTTTATAGCGGAAGGACATCTGTGAGCAGGGAATAAGTCAGCACAGAATTGATTGTCGGTGAATTTCTGTAATCATCCATCGTTCTTCTAGTGATAAGCTAGCCGTTTCTCACTCGACTTGCTTGTTTGGGGCTGAATCTTATTCCGGTCAAAGAGAAAGAAAGAGTGTCTGGCAAGGTTTCCAATCAAAGATTTGTGAACTTGTGTCTGGCAAACTCTCCAAGTGTTTATATATACGCAGTACGCACCTTATAACTTCATCTGTGCTCAACGAATGTCTTTTGGTCCATAACTTTCAAAACAACTGCTCCACAGAATGTCACTGATAACAGGTAACGAAGTATGACTGCACGATAAATGTCACAAAATCTACCTAAGCGGTCCCTTAGGGATTTTCTGTCTTTACGTCATCCTAGACATCCTAACCATTTCGTACTTGCGGGCGCAAACAATAGAAACGTCATCATTACCTACCGATTCCTCGCGGCGCCTGTTCAAGCAAATCGAGATTTTTTCTATATTGGCTTGTATGACTGTATATTTCAACTGTAAGTACTTTCCTTAATATACGCGTGAGTTACTAGAGTGCCTCCTCGGGATTTCGCCTTCTGGGCGAAATCCCTGCAGGGGCAACTAAGAAGTGCAAGCGCGTGAACCAGCGTGATTTTGGCGGGAAAACGTGATAGCTGACATCATTCTACTTCGAGTCCTGGGGACGAGGTTAGGCCTGGATAAATTCTGCTTGAAAAATAACCTGAGATCAGGCCCAATTTTAGCGGTTCTAATACATTCTCTCTAACTGCCACCGCTAAAATTAGGCCAGATACAAACTCTCTCACGTTTGTGCTCACTGCGGCCAGATTTTGGCCGTAACGCAGATTTGCTGTTGGAAAATTCTGCTCGGACACCCTTATTCTGCTCGAATTCTGCTTGGTACCCGAAGGAGATTTTCGCAACGACATCCTAAAAACTAATTAATGCTCATTATGCGTAGCAAAATTGTAATTCATCTTACTTTTAATGTGAGCGGCGTGAAGCTATTAAATAATCAAATTATCACAAAGTATTTTCCATTTAGTTTTTTTATTTTGTTTTAAATATTAAATAATCAAATTAATCACAAAGTATTTTCCATTTGGTTTTTTATTTTGTTTTAAATTTTCTTACAACTGTTATGCATATCATTAGTGCCGCTGATTTTCCCTTATTCTGCTCAAATTCTGCTCGAAAATGCCTTATTTTGCCAGCAGAAGGCTCTCCTCAAAAATTTCTTTTTTTTTTGCTAGAAATTCTGCTGGCAGAATTTATCCAAGCCTAGACGAAGTTGTTTGGTGGAGTATCAGGTGAACATATGGTGTTTTGAACTTGTCTTGTTAATACCCTCAGAAGGCAAAAAGTGTGAGATTCTGAACCAAGAGCTGGGAAAAGCAGTGAGAAATGGGTAAAAAGTCGCGAGATGTCCCAAATGTTTGGGAAGGACTTTCAGGAAGGATTATGGGTATTGGAAGTCACATATCACTTTAAAGCTGGAGCAGTAAACATCACGATTTTACGATTACATCTAGAAACAAGAGAAACAGTAAGTCTGCAAATTTTGTGGCATCGGTAAGTCGTGGTAGGCTTAAAGAATGCAATCAAACGCGAAATCTAAGCGTTTCTTTGGCCGGATTGCGCTGGCTACCTATTGATATTTAACTTGGAAACGAACCCTACCGCTCCAAATTTTTTGTGGGGTTTGACTTTTCATGAAAGCGTGGGAAATCAGTTGCCAACTCGTGATAGCGTAAGATAGGTTAAGATAGATTGTGAAATCATGAGACTCACGACAAAGTCGTGAGACTTGGCATGTCTAAAAATGTGTGTATAACAAACATGGAAGATTTTAAGTTAGAGGTGAATAATGTACTACGCAAATTAACACTTACAGTATTGACTGATCCGCTGTCTCGTCACGTACATTCGGCGATATTGAAATCGCCTCCGTTAGTCACCTACCTAAGGTAAAGTCAGTATGATCGTTCCAGGAAAGATAGTTGATACTTGCACTTTTGTATGCTCCAAACAAAGAAATAATTTTCCTAAGTCAGAAACACTTAACTTTACTGGTAGACTCCCGATCCAACTTCACTAACATGCCAGAAACATTGGAACTCTCAAGCTAAGCTCTTTCAGTTAAGTGAGCTCGCACCAAGGTTTAATTCATTGTAAAATAACTTTCAAAGATGAAAATAGGAAGAGAAACCGGTTGGAAATTTAATTAGTTTTGAAACAGACACCAGCAAGGGTCAATATTCCAGCGCCCCAGGTTAGAGACGGAATATTTTGGTACAGTACAAGTTATCAATTTTAAAACAGGGTACTAAATAAACTGTATTAGAATTTAACATCATTTTGGAAATGATTTCAAAAATGTCCAATTATTCTTAATTTTACGTCTTTGAATTTTCTAAACTCACACGAAATTCACAAAATGTCGATTTACCTAAAATTCTTAAAACTTCTGTTCATATTGTGTTGTAACAATGAAATGAGAAATCCTATTCCTTCCCCCGTGGTTTTCTTGGGCTTGCTCGCAATTAGCTTTTAAATATTTGGAACTTCTTGTTTTCTATATTTTTATGGCACAACAGTAAACTGTACCTAAAACTGAAACCATAGATATTCCAGTGTGTTTGGTTTGCATTATATTGTGTAAACGGCGTTAAACTACAAAAATAATTCAGAAAAGCAAAATTTGAAGATTGCTTATAAAGCAATCTAAATACCAATTAATCAGACATCGTACATCAATCAAAACACAATTCACAGGGCAGATCAAAACAACATGAAATGGAGCTATTGCTAAATCACACTCATCTCAAATGAACACAACATAAAAAACGAATTGTGTTATTAAGGACTGCAAGCCTGAAGTGAGAATTGTGTTTATAGTAACAAAGATGGGTGACCAACCTAACTACCTGTTTCAGTAGGGCGTAAAACAATATCACATGCTGTGTGTTGAATGATTTACCATTAGAAACCTTAATTTATCTGAACTAACATAAATGAAGTGAATTCATTTTGGTAAAATAAGAGATGTAATAAACTATTTAACACAGGATTGTATTTCCAGAATAGTTCATTTGCGACTTATAATATGCTGTGGACCAAACGAGAGTTAGTGATTCGATTCTGAATAACAAACTTAACCGAAATCTTTACTGCGTGAGCAGCGCGCTATGTCTGACGTGTAAATTACACTTATTTGCATGGGAACGACAGATCTTCTTTGCTTTTATACTTAAGCGACGGCTTTTTTAAGAGAGGCAAACTCGGCTGTTTCATCACAATATGATTTTGCACGTTTCATTTTTCTTGACTTTATTTAGCAGAATTCTGCTTCAATTTTGTGTGTTTTCCCAGTCGAATTGATCGTCACAGTGTTCCTCCCGATGAACAGGAACCTCATATAATTCTTGTCAGTATAAACAGTGAGCATATGATTAACTGTAGTTATTAAAAATATTGCTAAGCGTTTAAAAAAAGGCATAGCATTCGTGCGAATACACCTCATGTTCAGACTGATGCTGCCTAACGTTATCTGCATTTCGAATGTTCTTTCCAAATATTTTCACAATTTACAACTCTGAAAATCAAATGGACATAGGAAAAAAAATGGGAATAGACAGACCAGATTGTCAGTCAACGGCGAGTTTTGAGTTCACTGAAATTCAGCGTAAACTTAAAAGATGAATTACCTTTCACTTCTTACCTCTGCTTGATATAGATTCTCTTTCCTGGGTTGGCAGAACTAAACTCGTAGGTCACTCCGCATATTTTATCATAACTAATATTAATAATATAACTGCGTTGGCAGGTTCTGACAAATGTTGTCAATCTAGATTTACTCATCCATCTTTCTAGACGGCAAAAAGTCAGAGATTATCGACTTAAGTCTCCCTCCTCTTAAGTACACTCCGGGGGGTAATTCCCTACAAACTGAATAAAGGATTAAATTAACTGCAAAAACCGTGGACGAAGATCCTGCTAGTTGTAAATGTTGGATCTCTAGAAAAGAGATCTAATCAGCCAAAATATAAAGAACCAAAAACGAGAAGTCCAAAGGCTACTGCAAAGCTGATTCAGAACAACATGTATTGTTTTTTAAACATAACAATATTTCGGCTGGCCATACCAGCCTTCTTCTAATTCAGGTTTACAGATGTTACTTAACTTATGTAGGAATCACAATATTATATAGATGGAGAATGTCGCAATATATATATAAAAAAATGACAGCAGGAATGCTCGCCCCCGGGGCTCGTTGTACCTTTTTGGAGTTGGGTTTTGTAGCCTGTGTACAGCCGCCCCTTCCCTCAAAAAAAGGGAAGGGGCGGCTGTACACAGGCTAGGATTTTGTGAACTGCTGGCGTTTTAGGCGCTTACTCTCAAGTGATATCCGTTAGTTTAGCGACACCTTCGAGGGGCCTTTATGGAAGTGGAGTCGAAAAACGGATGATTGAATAAATAAGTGTCGTGGATATTAAGAGGACAACAGTCGTGTCCCCGGGGGGTGAACTCCGAATATGATAGGGGTGGGGATGCTCGTCGTCTCGCTTAGGGGTGTAAATTTCGGATTTTGGTCTCAGTTAGGGTGTTCTGGGTAAAACGTCATCATATTTAGCCGTGAAGGTCTCGTTTAGGGTTGCACGCGAAAAAATATAAAATATATATTTGATATGTATATTTTTAATTTGTTTTATTTACTCCATTCATATAATGCAAGTTTTCTCATTTGTCTGTGTTTTAACATGGTCTCTATTAGGGGTAAAAAAAAGCTTGGGCCACGCCCAGATCGGTCTCCTTTAGAGGTTTAATTCAAAATTTCCGACGAGCATCCCTACCCCTTTCATATGCGGAGACCCCCCCGGAGTCGTGTCCTTCTTGCACTGATATATTAACGCGTATTAAACAGCATGCTAGGACGTCATAGTACAAGGGCGGCAATGACAGCCACTATCCAGTCCATTTATAAGCAAACTCTATCCACTCGGCTTAGTATATTATGAATGTTGTGTGCAGTGGTGAATACCACACTACCAGGGAAACATGTATGTCGGTCATGATAGCAACTGTTTGCTTCTCAGCTGTTTTATGGGTACCTCTTAGGAGTAAATATGAATTTCAGAATTTTTGGAAGCTTTTTTTCTTTTTTAGGGGGAGGGAGGTGTTTTTTGTTGCAAGAGACTCCCCCGGGTAGGTACACACAAAATCATGGACATACTTTAACATAACGCCTACTTTGTTTTGAAGAAAAATAAAAAATGAAAAGAGTAAATGTTTGTTGTTGTTGTTTTCGCCTCCCTTAGTCTATATTGTTTATCCACCTAAATTAATTGAACTTTTGGACCACTGGCGACTGAGGGGTTATCGCCTCTGCCAACGCGTTTTGTCAGAAGAAAAATCCTAGTCTTGCAGGTTTTCCAGTCTTTCACAACATTCGCCACATGTTTTTGGCTGATCGAACAGCTGCTACATCCTTAAGATCATATGGAAAGAAGAGGCAACTAAATAATTCTGAATATTACTATGTAACAATTAATTGTAACGTGAATTTTGATTCGTTTTGCATTTTTCGTCTTTTTACGGTAATCAGGGAAAATCTCGATAAAAGGACGAAATGTATTAAACTAAGTGGAGGCATGTTAAGCGTGTTCTCAAATGTACAACAGGAAGAATAATACGATTATTCTTTCCTTTCGGCAAAGGTTTCAACTGATCGTAGACGCTGATATAATCAACAAATGTATCTATCAGTGGATGTTTACGGTGTAGTGATTTAACTTTTCTCGATGTTTGGTTATCTTATGTGGAGTGCAAATAGTAACACCAAGAATGTGAATGTTAACGAAAAAAGTGTGAATGTTTCAGCGAGAAAGATAGAAGGATATTTTTTTTAAATTATTAATTAGACTTTTACATGAATCACTCTGTTTATATGAATATTAATTGTAGAAATAAAAACAACGGACGGAGTGGGGCAGTAAATAAAGCATTAAATGAAAAGTCCGGCCGCACTGGCTAGTCTGACGGCTTTTTAGAATTTGTTCACTTCTTAATCACTGAGCCGAGTCTTCAGTAAAACGTTTTTGAATATGCGAAAAGCGTTGAGATCACAGACTGAGCAGAGCGGTACCGAATTTGGAGAGATCTCTAGAAGAAAAGCACATGCAGAACATTTTTAAAAATTGATTCTTTAGAAGCTGTCAATTTCAGGATATTCTATGACTGTCTTCAAGAGAATCCTGTCATTTCGAGCGGCGAGAAAATGCGCGAGGGAGCGGCATCTCCTCAGTGCGTGCCACTCACGCGTTGCATCTTAGCTTAGACTTCTTATGATATCGCCTCATGGAGAATTTGCTCGCAGGCTATTCTGAACTAATCTACGTTGAAAACCGATTTACAAAAATATTTGTTTTAATGGAAACGGTATTAAAACGCAGCAGTTGGCGTTTAAAAACTTAACTGACTCATTCCGGGACACAATCAGATCAGATATATATACGGCCACTGGCGATCGATAATCCATCAATGTGACGTAAAAACAATATAGAGAAACTGAGACCGAGATATAAAGACTTTTCCTATCTTTTTACCAAATCACCAAAGACTTGTTTAAATTTTGCGAGAAAATCGAGCAAAGGCCAAATTTTAAGAACACTTAAGGAACCTTTCGATACCGCTACAAGTTAGTGAAGGATGGGTTCCTACCCCTCAAATCACCATTTCAAGTTATTTGTGGTATTGTTACCATATACATCATATGAAAGTAACTGCATATTAGCTTTGTAGGATATTTTATTAGCGATCATGTCAAAATGATTTAATCAAACTACGCTGTTGTTTTTGTATATTACTTGCGCTCACTCGACTATAATTAAAAGCGAAAAAAAGTTGATAACTTGTATATTAGTATCATGATTCCTGCTATACATTATTTTGTTCTGTATTATGATCTCACTATTAACATGGGCCGTGCTTAAATGTGGTCTTTTTCTGCCGTGGGTAATGGACATTGTGTTGCCGATCTTGAAGCTCTCATTCAGTGTTCACTGGTCGCCAAGCAATCACTTACAGGTATCAATTTTGGCTGATCGACATAAATTGCAGCGTAAACAAGGAGCTTTCAAGTGTTATTAATTTTCTGGCGCAGAGAAAGTCTCGTTTTTTTCATGATCCTAGCTGTTTGCCAATGAGGCACGACTGCTCCGTCATCTGTGTTGTTGGAATTGCGAAGTGGGTCCTCTTGAGTAACTTAAGGCTCAGTGGGGTTTTTGACCTGACAGTACGGTCCAAGCTCTATCTTAAATTCCATTTTAGGTAATAAATGATATACTTATTCAGACTAGTTTACAATTTGTTTAACTCTCTGTTAAGTCAAATTCACGCAGGCCCATTTTAAAAACCTAAATCAGTGGTTAGTTCCGGAATATTTACGCCTGACAAAATAATTTTGTGTCTTGAATGTCAGATCAATTTACCGCACTTATTTTCAGTGAAGATTAAGTACTGGACTAAAAAGCTTTAAGCCTTGAGTTAACTTGTATTAATACCCGACCCACGAAATTTGCTAGTAGTTGCTATCCTAACTCTTTTGGGTCTTAAAGAGTAAAAACGATGACTTTTCGGTCCTGTGAGTCCAAAAGATGTAAGTCAGCTTTAAAAAATCGCCGACATGTTTGGCGTGCCGTGCTCAGTTGTCATTTTCACGACCAAACATAACAAATACTGGAAAAGGGATGTTCGACTGATCTGTCAGTCTATCCTAGTATCTTTTTACCATCTTTTATAACCACTACCAAGCATCAATTTGTACTTCAAGTTAACAGCGATCAGGCAAAATTAAAGAAAAAGGTCTTTCTCTCTTCACAATTGCTTGATATGTTTATAACATCCTCTCTAAAATGACAAATATTCTGTCAGTATAATGCACATGTCATATACTAACCTTACCTCAGTTCCGGTCCATCAGATACGAGTTGCAACCTGAAGACAATCTTAGGTTCACAGAATCTGCCCGTAGATAAATTATTATTCCACATACGCTATCCAATATGAACAACACCTTGTGAGGTGATAAGTACGGCTGATACGACATGGTAATGCTAATATCAAAATTTTAATCACCATCTACTGCACAAATTAGTCTGCTATTGATAATGCCGGAACCTTTTTCCTCCCACAAATTAAGAAATAATTCTTTTATGATTTTTATCATCTCTATGGCGGAAGCATTTATTCACACGTTCGAACTGAAAACTCTCCAGAACTTTTTCTTTTCGTCCGACCAGAGTAAACTTTGACACTTGTTCATCAACTGTTTTCTTGCAGGTACCTTTCACCCTTAAAGTAAGCACCGTCAATCTTATTTTGAAGGCTTCCAAAGGTCACACCTTTTCCACTGAATGCAACTGTTTTTTTTTTTTCACAAAATAATTTTGCCAATGAAAAGATTTGAGGGTTACTTGATAGTTGTGAGGTATAATAAATGCGTAAACTTCCACGGATGTTTCCAATTGGACTAGGTTACTTAGTAACCGGAAAAACGGCTACGCGGCGAGACAATTCTTGAGGTGCTTTTCAACTACTCCAGTTTCAAGGGCGCAGGTTTTGCAAGAGAGAAATGGTATAAGATAACTTTTATGACCAGATTACACTGTTAGAGCGTATATAAAAGATGCGTGCTGTATCTGAACGTAGCAAACGATTATCAACAATATAGGTGTCTCACGGTAACATGGTCATTTAGACCGTCTGACAAGATTCCGCGGGACGGTCGTGAGTTTAAATTTTCCTCTGAGGACGTAAATTATTTCTTTGTTTCACTTTCAAGTTGCTTAAAGAGCTTCCGTTTATTTATTATTTAACAAATAAGCTTTCGTTATGCCCTATTTACTCAGATTGTTCCAATTATTTTATGACTTCCGAGAGTAGAAAACAAAGGAAAGTATAATTTTTTGGAACTGAATGTTACTTACGTAATTAAAATTGATCAGATTGCAGCCAGCAAAATCAGTAGCCACTTATTCACCTCTGAAAATCGTTTTCCATGGCGGACGTGTTGCGTTGGCGTTGAACGCACGCCATGGCGGACGTGCGTTGAGCTGCTGAAGGTCGACAAAGTTGCCTTTACTACCACGGGAGCGGATTCTGGTGATCATGATTTTGAATGTTAGTTATCCTAGGTGTGCCACTTTCCTTTTTTTTGGTAACATATTCTTTATAAAATTATTATTTATTGAAGTAATAATGTACTAAACTGGAGAAAGAATTTAATAAAATGCAAAATACAAATAGAAATTATAGATGTAGCATGTCCTAGATAGGTGTTCGCCCATGTCCTTTTAACATCTTATTTTAAGGTTTTCTCCTCTTTCTCAATTTCGCGCTTCTGCAGGCACCTTATCTGAACGCCTTAAATGTTTTGCCGCTCAGAGCGTGTGTTTGAGAAGGTCTGATGCGTGTTAACCTAATTTTTCACTTTTCGTGCCGTCAGAAACCGTTCGTGGCTCAGTATCTCGCGCAGCTTGCTGTATCTTCGCGCCATTTTCTGAAAGTGTACTCTCTATGCTGTCTCTTGTATTTGGTACCATATATCTTAATAATAATAATAATAAATAATAATAAAGGTTTTATTAATGTATCAAAAGCCTAGCTTTTGAAACAGAAATCATGAATGTAGCATGTCCTAGATAGGTGTTCGCCCTTGTCCTTTCAACATCTTATTTTAAGGTTTTCTCCTCTTTCTCAATTTCGCGCTTCTGCAGGCACCTTATTTGAACGCCTTAAATGTTTAGTCGCTCAGAGCGTGTGTTAGAGAAGGTCAGACGCGTGTTAACCTAATTTTTCACTTTTCGTGCCGTCAGAAACCGTTCGTGGCACATTCAGTATCTCGTGCAGCTTCCTCTATCTCGCGCCATTTGTGAAAGTGTACTGGCTTTCTATGCTATCTCTTGTATTTGGTACCATATATCTTAATAATAATAGTAATAATAATAATAATAATAATAACAAATAATAAAGGCTTTATTAATGTGTCAAAAGCCTAGCTTACACGGAGTGTAAACTAACTGTGGACACCTAACTACCTAAAAAATCAAACAAAGATAAACAAACTCGGAAACCCTGCCCGCTTCATTAATTATTCTAAGAGTTACAGGTGACACTTCTTACATGTGTCAGTTCCTAGGAGGTTCTCAATGTCCACTTTTCTCACCTGGTTCTTCAAAGACTCAAGGGTTACAGAACTCTTAATGTGTATACCACTTAGTTTGAACCATATTACAGGAACAATAAATCTAATACTGTGTTTCCCCATAGGTGGTAGTATTTATTCTTGGAATCATAAAAATGTCTGAATTTCTCAGGTTATAACTTCGGTTGCTTAAATTAAAAACAACGAAAATTTATCTAGGGCATAAATTATACTTGACTTTGTACAATATTATTGCTATCTCGTGCAGCCCTCTGTTCAGCAGTGAGGGGAGTTTAGCCTTACAAGAAGTTCATTGTATGCACTACTTTTGTCACAATATACTGATCTAAGCGCTCTCTCTTGGAGTCTCTTAATCTTCCGGCTATCAAATTTTCTACAAAAGTGCCAGACCGTCTGACAATAGGTTAATTGTGGCAAGATAAAAGATTTGTAAATTCTATGCTTTGCTAATGTTGGTATTAAATTTTTCGGTCTCATCAGGACCCCTATTTTTCTAGATATTCTTTTAGATATTTGATCTAAGTGGTCAGTAAACTTCAGATGCTCATCAAAAGTGACACCCAATAGCTTCCTTTCAGGACCACTTTCTACATAATTCTCGAGGACTTTGATCGTCATTACTTCGTTAATGTGCCCCTGCCTTAGACTAATCGACTGGAACATTACATTTCAAAAAATTGAAACTTCCCTTCCCTCGTCTGTGAAAGTCCTTTCCACCTCTTCCATCTTTTGAGTAGCATAATCTAACTACCGGTCTCGATTGCTACTTGAGGACCGATACTTCTCCTTTTCCAATTCATACTATGATTAAGTTGTCGTTGGACAACAGGGGCCCGGCTAGAGTTTTTATGACGTTGTTATCGTTCACAATACCTAACCTTAACCGAGACACAGTGGATAGCAGCATGCAATCGATAGACATCTGAATGGGAATCAAACCAAGCGAGACAGCCAAAAGAACGATGCCAGGTTTGAAGTTCGCCACCTTCCCGCTAAAATGCGGAGAAAAGAACCAATAACAACAAGAAATGGGTTGGAAAGTGGAACAAGGCAAAGAATTCATCGATTTTATAAAGGATTACAGGACCTGGCTTACGTGGGAAGCCCACACCCCCGTACCAAAATGTCTCTATTTAAACCACATTAACTTTTTCTCATCTTCTAGGATCTTCCTTTCTCCTATAAGCTCCAATGTCAATCGCTTAATTTGAATAACTTCCCACGCTCCTACGTACTTCTTTTCAACGGAAGAATCAGCCTTCATTTGATTAAATCAAGATTATTCTCTTTTGAGCTTAACCGATGCATTTCTAATCCTAGAGTTAACAAAGTCATAAAAAATGGTGATTACAAAGACGTGACAGGGATGATTAAAGAGCTCTCTGTACTATCTCAGAGATTTAACGACTTTTTCACTCAGTGCCAGACTGCAAAACTGTCGTTTTTTTTTCTCAAAATCGGTTTTTTCGTAGCCAAAGAGTCTCTCGCTGTACGTTTATATATATCCTCGCTCCAGACCTTAATTTTGACTGCTCGCGCGTACTTGAATACGCAAAAATACGGACTGTTTTGCAGTCTAACCCGGTACTTAATGGGGAAAACAAAATTCTTCATGTTACATTATTTCGCCCGCGATCATGCCCTCTCTATATATCTCTTATGGCCGTGTTCTCGGAAATATAAAGCCGGATCGCAGGTTATACATACTGACTATATTTAAAGGCAAGAAAAACGAGAAGAATTTCTCCGTCAAATCATAGTTTGAACAAATAATAATTAATAATTATTGGTGTTTAGTTTAAATCATATTTCATTTCAAATCTTGCTAACAGATGTGAGCACGTTTGTCCCATAATTGTGCTACAGTCGGTTAGGCTGGATTTGAAAAGAAGCCATTTTCATTTTACGGTAGCTACACTGAACTAATATGGAGACCAATTTTTTGTTCGAATAAGCTAACAACAAATTTCCGAAGCATTCTGGATGTTTTAGAAAACTCGTTTTCGAGGCCTTTCTTTTCTTCCACTCTCTCTGGCGGTACAGAAATGAAACATCCGCTAATAAGAAACTGTGGTTTAAGAACCGGCTGGCAGACATTTGGCACTTTAATACCCGCGGCCATACCTATTCAATATCAATTCAGTAGCCAAGCAAAATCAAGGAGGTTTTTATATGTGGGTTACAGGTTATTGAGATAAACATTTTAACCAAGGAGTTTGACCTCAAGACTGCCATTTGATATTACAAAAAAAGATACTGCAGCAAACTGTACTAATTACAAATAGAAGTATTTCTGTAATTCCTACAACGAAAAAAGATTTTATAAAAATTAAGTTGCAACTGCAATTGTCTTCATGGACCTTCAATGCAAATTTCGTTTATTTTTCGGTAGTAAATGAAACAACTATATCTCCTTCATAGAAATTAAGAACCTACTTCGCCTAAATTGCCAATAACTAGCCCGAACTAAAAGAACCTTTTTTGTTAGACCTCAAAAAATGTAGGTTCTTCTCTTATTAGTGGGTGTTTACTGTAACTTGGGCCATCTGCTCCTACCTCAGTAAATCATCACTACTTTGAAAATCGAGGTGTTTAAGAATCGACAAGAGAACTTGTACCGTTGATCGTATCTTAACGAAATATTTGAAGCTTGGTGGAGAATTGCTGACTACTCCTTAAAAGATAAATGCTTTTTTCCCTTTCCGGTCAATTACATAGCGAATCGTATCTACTTCGCGCTGTGAATCCATGCTTATTTTTCGTTAAGTAGTTTTCACTGTTAAATTCAGGCAGGAAGTCTTTCTTCAGTATAAATACTACACACTTCCTAATTATAACTCCGCGTTTCGACTCATATGCATTGTTCTTGAGGCTTTCGGTCACGAGGTCCCGATTTGTTCCTTAAAAACCACCTACAGGGACTAGGCGATCGAGACTGCACACAAAAACAATATTCAAACGTTTGTTTCATAAAGAAGATTACCAACGTCGCAGCTATACACTGCATGTGAGTCTGTCACATAAGACTGTCGTGTTCTAATTGCTCCTTCTCTTTCCATGTCAAGGTTGGTGTCCTGTGGTAGGTCAACACACAGTCGAGACAACCAAGTGGAAGATCTGTTCTCACTGACGGCCTTACAGCAACAGGCAACCCATCGAGTGATTAATCTGCCTCGGACACTCTTGAATATGAAGGGATTTAATGCGCTGTTTGAGTACATCAAAATGTTGGCAAAGATCAAGATATCTGTAAAATATCTGTAATTTTTCCCGTGAGCAAAATCGTGCCAAATCCATACCAAGTGTGTGGGTAGCATGCAGATGAAAAAAGCCACTACAGCTGTGATAAAAATCTTTGTGACTTGCAGTTTCTGGATAGTTCGCTTTTTTATGTAATTCGATCTCGATCGCTCATTACCCTCCATCATATCGTCGAGTTTTTGTAGCTCCATCTGGAGTTTTCTTTCTGCCAGAAAATACGACGTTGCGATAACAGTAATTGGAATCACAAAAAATATGGTAAAATTAGTCAGTGTGAAGACTTTGACATGCCATTTCTCAGACCACTTCTCCATGCACTGTGCTCCGTCAAGTTTGAGCACTAAAGCGTATGGTATGGTGATCAATGTCGGAGCTATCCATGAAACGCAAATTGCAATTTTTATTGTTCTTGGTAGAATCCTTGGACGCATCGTTTTCATGACGATTCGCCGACGTTCCAGGCTCATGGAAAGCAACGTGATGACAGAAACAGCCATGAGAACGGTTTGTAATGGATAAACCAGGAAACAAAGAATCTCTCCAAATGGAAAGCCTCCAACGAAACGCTCGGCCAAGTCAAATGGAATACTTACAGCACAAGTTGCCATGTCTGTTATGGCCAAGTTGAGGATAAGATATTCACAGACTCTCAGGTTGTTACGGCTTAATAGTTTATGAAATATCACGCCGTTTGCTAATATTCCAACGAGTGAAATGAAAAGCAGAAGAGATATTCCAATAACGCGAATTGCAGAAAGCTGTACATGTGATGTCGAGTTCTCTCTTTTGTTCGTTCCATTGTTGAGTATATCCATTGTTTAATCTTCATTCATGCAGGAACTGACCTTCCCAATGTGGTTGTAGTTTTCGTTTTCAAATCTTTATGCGCTAAATACCTAAAAAACGCAAAACGTGGATTAGTTACACACTCAACAAGAACGACCTTCCTCCCAATGGTCTCTGAACTCAGGCTCAAAAAATGATTATGTATTCTGGTTTTGATAAAAAATAAGCTTGAATGAGGGTCTCGATGACGGGGGGGGGGGGGGGGGTACAAATGTCAAGTTGTCAGTTTTAAAAAATTTGGCCATTTGTCAGTTAAATGATTACTAATTATTAACTATGAAACTTACATGTATTTGTTTATTTTTTTACTCGAAATTTAGCTTAAAGGGACTGTGATACGCTCCTGCGCATGTGCGGCGTCCTGATTTCTGGCCTGGCAAACCTTTTTTCAAGATTGGCTTTTGGTGTAAAAATCCTCTTCCATCTCCCCTGGGACGCCCGAGAAAGCTATTATATCAGTATTCAAGAGCTATTTGGTCCATTTTGGAAGTTTTAAACACCATATTTTGTATTTTTGTGCAAGCATTGTCGAGAAAATTCGCAAAAACGTCTGGAAGTCTCCCGCCTTTTGATTAATATGTAAATTTCCTTGCGTGCATCTAATTCGCTTCCCATTGGTTTAAAAACAGTCAGCTACTGTCACAGCTCACGCATGCGCACTATCGTGACTCAGTGCCTTTAAAAAGCACAAATAATGTAAACAAAACATTTTAAATTCGAAAACTCGGGTGCAATGGTATGTTAATTTTTATCAGTTTTGCCATTGAAAGCATTTCAAGTGGCCCTCAATTTCTTATAGTCTTGTGCCACTCTCCTCCACACAAACGTTTTAACCTGGCCAGAGACCAACTTTTCCAACCATTTTTTTTAAAAAGGCAAAATTTATACCGTTTAAGGACGTAGATCGTTAGCCTGCGAAGCGCAGACGCATTTCCGGTCGTCGCTTCTCTCCCTCCGAAAAATAGCGTCTGCGAACCCGAGCGGCAAAACGATTTCCGTGACGTAAAACCTTTTTAGCCAATCACGGTTTAGCTCTTAAAATCAAGGAACTAACTCGCGAGACTTCTCGCAGGATCGTGCGCGGTGGATATGTTTTCAAGTCGAAATTGAAAGGACGACGTGGCTTGTGTATAGCCGTCCTTTTTTCTCAGAACGACGCGTTTGCGAAAGTTAATTTGCCAGGATTGTGGGACTGATTGACGAAATAAGTATCAAGAGGATTCATATCGAAGAAAAGATTAGAGGACAATTTCCATCTATTTGCCTACGGAGTCATTGATTTATCACACCTTGTTGTTTTGATCATATTCGAAACGATAAATGTCCTAATGACAGAAGACGTATCATGTCGTTTGTTGCTTCTGTTCCTCTCTGGTTCCTGACAGGAAAGTGTGCCTTGGAGAACTCTTCGATAGTTTGTCGTGTTCCGCTTTAGATATTTTTAGTAGATATCCTTTATCTTTGAAAGGTAGGACATGTGGTAATTGATTTTCCATGCGTGGTTGCTTCTTGGTTCAGATAGAACTTTGATCAGATCGAAAGCATTTTATATTTGTTCCGGTATATTTCTTTAAGTACATGTTCTTTTCAAGGTTCTCATTTCCGTAGTTTTTTGTGAGATGAGTCGAAGCGTCGTAGCTGAAATGTCATTTTGACTATGATCTATTTACTGCTGTAACTATTTATTTCACGCTGGGTCTGGCCCAGGTTTATAATATTTCAGATTATTGTGTTGTGGCGATACTAGAATTATTAACGAGCGATTGTTAGAGATTTCTGAATCAGTCAAGGATGTGTCTGTATAATTGATTCACCACCTTTTGTCAGCGCTGGTTAAATTGAAATAAATAAGTCTGAGCGCGATGTCATTAAGCTATGTTGCTTTCCTTTCGCTGTAGCGATTATTTGGTCCAGGTTTTGTTTATGTCACGTACTACCGTCTTTTATAAAGCGAAACCAAAGGCCCACATCACATACATAGCTTAAGAAGCCGTTGCTTCATAAAGAAGTCACCATTCAACGTCGCAGGAAACCTTGTTATGGTCGTGAAATTCACGTTCCAAAGCGTGTTTGGTAATTCTCGCCAAAATCCAAGACACTTCAGCGCGCGAGGTCGCGAGGAGTCACTCGAGCTGTATTCTATCCTTTGATCTGATTGGCCTACATCAAAACAAAAGGTTTTACGTCACGGAAATCGTTTTGCCGCTCGGGTTCGCAGACGCTATTTTTCGGAGGGAGAGAAGCGACGACCGGAAATGCGTCTGCGCTTCGCAGGCTAGTAGATCGTAAGAAAGACCAAGAAAGACCCTATCTGAATCATCTCGGCCTCATTAGCAGCCATCCTGTTCGCCGGCGCGTTCTGAGAGGGGGCGTAAATTTGAGATCATTAGTCATTTACAACGGATACGATGGTACATAAACCTGCGAACCGAAGACGTATTTCCGATCGTCGCTTCTCTCCGGAAATACGTCTGCGGTTCGCAGGCTAGATGGTATGGGACTTACAGTAAACCATATGAACAAAATATGACACTTTTAAAGCGTCCTGCTGCTAAAATTACCCATATAAATCACGATAAACGCACATTTTATCACACTGTCTTACAAAAAGAGTGAAACAATGCTATGCAGAGGCCTCAAAAAGGGTCTTGCAGAAGATAAAAGACAATCAGGTCCTTTGTCATTTGTCAGTAAAACCCAAGGCAAATGTCAGTTGTCAGTTAAATTTTGGGCGATTTGTCAGTTGTCAGTTAAAATTTTGGCTATTTGTCATCAGTTGTCATTTAACCCCATCCAGACCCTCTTGAATAATCAAATAGTTATTTCACTTCTTATGGAAAACTGGCCTCAATTTATGCTTTTTTTGGTGGAAAATGCTAATTTAATTATTTTTCTCTTTGTTACTTGCTGGAGGGTTTAGTAAATCACTAATGATACCCTTTTCTCGTAGTCTCTGCACTTACGCAAGCTTACTATATAGTTTAAGCTTTGAAAATTTTCTGGGAACATTACTGTTGCGGATTTTCCTAAAACTGAAGTTGCTATTTTAATTTCGCGGTCTAACATACCCTTTCCGAATTAAATCAGTTTCCAACAACTGTCGAAAAAGACACCTTGTCCACCTGGCAGAAGTTTTATTTTCTGAGGTTGATCTGGGGTTGATTGATTGATAATCTGGGTAAGTTCTCTCTAGCCCGAACAAAAAATATCGAAAAAAAAAATATCGATTGCTACTGCTAAGTTACAGCAAGAAGTTAAGGACGAACGCTTAAAAACATTGCTCAAGGGGTATTTATGGGGTAATTCATTCAAAAGTGCGAGTCTACCTTAAAAAAATTCAAAATTTGGAAAACCTAAAATGGCTGAAATGTGCCTAAAATTCGTTTCCTTTCAAGGCAGCGCGCATTTCTAGTTATTTTATGGAGGCGATTGCATTTTATGAAAATCGGCAAGTTACCGGTCTTTGATTCGTGTCCGAAAACTCGATCTCTTAAATTGGATTTAAGTTCGGCTTACCTTTGGCCTCAAAGGTGATGTTACACAAGACGATTCGCAACGAAGATTTTTGGCGCAACACAGCGTTGCAACATTGTTTCGAGTGGTTACAACATTGTTCCAACATTGCAACGCTGTGTTGCGCTAAAAATCGTCGTTGCGAATCGTCCCGTGTAACATCACCTTAACTGTCCTTCGCCGCTTTACCCCACCTGATTTAAATCAGCATCAACATTCAATCCACCTGTAACGTGCGGAGTCTCTGTCAGTAAGAACCGAAATTTGCCAAAACGGTGTCTTCGGCACCGATAGAGTAAAATTTGAAAGAAATTAACGATCTTACTTAACTTGCAGCGATTATGCATATTTCAACGATGGCGTATTTTTAATTCGTGGATTACGTGTAGCGTTAGGAGCGCCGGAGTTATTGTGGGCCCTGCCACATGCAAATGTGTCACTAAGGTGTAGACACTTTCGGAATTAGTCGCCTGGTACGAGAGCGCCCGATATCAAAACGACAATTGTCGTAGATCGATCGTTCCCGAACGTCCCCGCGATAAAGAAGTGCTGAGCGTGCATTGTGCCCAGAGCTTTCGAGGTTATGATTTTGTTGCTTCCATAGGACGGTAAGTTGTTTTCATGTCGACTTCGAATGTTTCAAATTAGTACTATGCTTAATTACTTGGGACAGAATTGAGCCAATGTTTTAAGACAGGAAACTCAATGCTAAAGTGAGTAAACAATAGTTCTCTCCAAGTAGGCACTAGCCGCATATAGGCACCCACTGTCACATATGTTCCCTGGAATGATGGAATACCCAGAAAAGTCCAAGCTTCTTCTCATATGTTTTTATCGTAAAATATGTCCAACGTAAATCGGCAAACTAAGCCCTGCAATGTAGTTTTGTGAGAGAGATTTTGTACTATATGACCCATGTTTTGAACAGACTAATACCAGTAGACATATTGCTAGTTAATTCTAACAAATTAACAATCCACGAGTTAGCCAGAGGCACCCTTTGACTTCTGTATGATATTTCTTTCGTTTTGTTTTCATGACGGGGCTATGAACGTTTAGCATTTTTCTGGTGCGCACTTGCGTAGGTGCAGAGGGTGATAACGACCATTAACCCCATTGAGACGTTCTTGGAAAAATCGCTCTCTCCTGCACCACAGCGAAACTTGACACTAGCTTTTGAGAGCACTGAGTGCTTTGCATCAGTTTTTCTTGTCACCACAGAAATTAATGTTTCCATGTTATTAGGCGTTTCGCTAGAAGGACTAAAGAGGAAAGCGGGATCCCAGTTCTCTGGATTCAGTTGGCTAGTCGGAGGCATCATTAATTCGGGTCACGTGGTCCAACTGAGAATTTTTTTTCCCTCCCGGCCGTTTGCGTATCGGATACGTCACAGAAATGCATTGACCGAGAAGGCATGGGAGGACGTCGTACACAACCGACACAGGACAGTGAAGGGAATGGATTTAGTACGTCTATTGTTCAATTACCAGGTGTCTTAATCACAAACTTTGCGAGAGATGTGTGCGCTAACAACTAAGGCAACTGCTAAGCTGTCTTTAGAAGGTGTGACCTTCTGGTTTTAACTCTATTAAGTAGAGTCAAATGCCCCTTATATAGAAAATGAATCTTTTAGTATAGAAAATCCCAAACATGACTCAGAGCAAAATTTGAGACAAGAATTGAATTTCGTCCGAATCGCTCGAACTTTATAAGAGATAGGAAGTGTCAGGTTGCGTAACAGAAAAGTTACCTGGTTGTTACGTATTCCCAAGGGAGAATTAAGGCTGGCAGTCTAGTCCCTCGTCCCCATTCAGAGAAGGATTGACTCGCTCGGCGCTTGATGGTTTTATTTTCTTCCGATAATACTTTAAAAGTGCGTGGGTTGATGTTGTGACTCGTTGCATGGCATTGCTCTCAGACAGTTTGCTCTGAAGTCTTGGAATTTTCTATGCTGTAAAATGTCTTCGCCAGAGCAGGTGAAAAACCTGATTGGCTAAAGCAGATAAGATTGTTCAGTAAGAAAGGTGGTTGTCTCAAAACCTAATTCTTATCATCAACACTCACACTGATAACTCTTGGCTCTGTGACCACCTGTAAAGATCGGTGGCATGGTCAGCTAAGTCAAGGTTGCTAAAGGTATAACGTAAAATAAACATGCCGACTTAGCACAATCTCAGTGCGTCAAGAAATGTAAGATACACGAAAAACAGCTAAAATCAGTTTCACTTGATTTTCACTACTGTTCGCAAAATTCAACACCACCACGCAGGTACGAAAAACAGACGAAACAGGTTTTCAATACAGCGGTTTGCCTTATTATTTCTCATAAAAAATCAGCTGTGCTTTCTTGAAGAGCTGTGCGTCTCGGTAACCAGTTTTCGATCACGAAACCCGATGTACAGACAAGACCCTATAGTACAACGTATGTTAGGTTCGTTTGATTTCCGGTAACACTTTCTCGTTGTTTGGTTTTCTTGACATCTTAATTTCGTTGAAATTTAAAAATTGTTTTCCAGAAACTCTTAGCTCAAGCGCAAGTCTCTCGCCTCTGTGAAACTGTGCGACAAAATCTGTACGTATACGGCAGAAAAGGATGCGATCTGTTATCAGAGCTAGTGGTATTTTTTTCGTAATTACGACTTAAACGTTCCTAATGTCTCAATGGACATATTTTAAGCAAAGGCGAAACTTTTGGTTGGGTCTAAGAGAAATTCTCAAGAGTGATCATTCCATTATAGGAGAAGTCTATAAATGTGAGACGATACACTTAACAGACCCGGTACTCAGTCTGCGACTAAATCATAAGTCAGTGGAATTCAGTTCAACATTGCAAAGCAGCGTTCTCTTGCATTTTGCAGTTTCGTGATGTTGACAAAATTGAGGTGGCTATTGACAAGAACTGATTAAAGACTACAAAGCACTTCTCTTTGTTTTTCGGCCAAATTTAAAAAGCTGTTTAATTTGCACTTTAAACGCTGTTGGAAGAGGTACAGGACGAAGAGTCAATATATATATGCTCGAGCTCTGCTCTCTGCTTGACGTCTCAGGGGTGTCTTCCGCGCGCGACTTATCTATGTTTGACAAAAAAAGCTCTTTTTGTTTCAAATTTACTGCATTTCAATCATCTGGATCCTTATTTCACATCCTGGCAAAAGTCATAAGCACGAGTTTTGCGAAACCCTGCTGACAAACTAATCTGCCATTTTAAAATCCTCTTTACCAAGAAAATTTACTTTCTACGCCGCCATTGCAATAGAAGGAAATAAATGCAATTAAAACAAACTAGTTTCAAAGAAAGTTGTTTTTCTTTTAAAATTTACTGTGCTGTATATAGAAAGTTACACTTAAGAAAAAAACAGCAGATTGCTTACCTAAAATGAATTTTGAATCTTCTCAGTTTTTATCCGTCTCTTCAGCAGACGAAGCCTTTCGCGGCTAATTTATTACTATATCATTTTTTGGAAATCACCATCCTCCGTTTCAAGTCTTCCGTCTGCTTGGCCAATTTAGAACTTTCTGGGAATTTTTTTTCACCAATTCGTTTTTGAAACGACGCAGGTCGTGATAGGAAAGATATATGACTGTTTTTAATTTTATTGGCCTTGACTGTGAGTACATATTGACGGAACGGTGGCTTTTGAGATTGAAGTTTGAGTATAAATCACCCACTACTTTTTCTTTAATTACAAATTATCAGTAAGAGAACTCTTTCTCATTGGGTAAATAGAAAATAAATTTTTGTTTCAGCGGAAGTTTAAGTGTCATCAATTGTCAATTAGATACGCGCTGTGCCTATTTATGACTTTGAGTACAGCTGTATTCGTGATTGTACCTGAAAAATCTTTATTTCTGCTTCCACAAAAAAACAAGTTACTTCAGAAACAAAGGGACAACTTTACCAAACTTGACCCCATGCAGGCAGAAGTATGTTGTTCATACTGCAAGAAAGATCTGTGACGTAATGTTTGCGTCACCTGATATCAGGCAAGTAAGGCCCTAACCTCGTTCCCAGGTTCTCTCTCCTAGGAGAGAACCCTGGGAAGGAGTAAGGAAGGAGGTTGGTTAGGCCCTTCCACACGTTTCCGCATAGGTTTGTTTTATGCCTTCTGTAAACACGTAAACGGCGTTTTCGGGCACCAAAACGCACCTTTTCGAAAACGGTTCACAGAGTGGAGTTTTTTTTAAAACGCCGGCTGTCATACATCATACTGCGCATGTCCTGTAAGGGATCCTTTCGTATTTCCATTGTTTTAGCGTTTTCGAGTGGACAGTCAAAAACGATTCGAATACGCTACGTGTGGAGGCCTAGTTGTTTCGAAAACGGAGAAAAAACCTCCATTTCAGAAAATCCGGATACCTGTGGACAAGGCCCTAATCAATCTAGTCTGCTACACAGCCGTTATTAGTGTCGTCACGCAACGCCCCTCCCCACTAGCGGGGAGGGGCGTTGCGTGACGACACTAATAACGGCTGTGTAGCAGACTATAATCAGTCCCAATCAACCTCGTTTCCAGGTCTCGGAAAGAAGGCAGACCTGGGTAAAAGGATGAATCCCCCTTTTCCTCGCCTTTTCGTTTGTCAAACTTTTCGTACTTACCGTCGATTGCATCTAAGCGTGTACATGTGAGGAAAAAACGTTCTAATTGGGAGCAAACATGACATGTTTTGCCGGCAGACATTCGATGTTTGGAGTAGGCAGCTTTTGTCGACTTGATTTGTTTTCGCTCAACAAAATATTCTTTAAAAGAATTTTAGACGTTAAGAATAATTTCTGGAGGCAAGTGTGCTGTTTCTAAGCGAGAAATATGACTGAAAGTTGAGAGAAATAAAATATGAGCGTAACGGGCTGATCAAAAACATACATACAACTTACCATTGGCGTGTCAGTTTGCTTTAACGGCTGTCAAACTTCAAATATTTGGTGGCAAAAGATGTGATGTCTGGCACTCTATTAGAAATCAAGGCTCCGGTTGTTCAAACGTTGGATACCGCTATACACCGGATATATCACCGTCCGGCGGATAAGTATTAGGGAAATCAATTGCGTTATCCACTGGATAGAGATTTATCCGGTGGATAGCGTTATCCACTTTTCGAACAACTGGGCCCAGGTTTTTATACACTGGGTCCAGAGATTTTTCTAGCGTGCGGCGGGAATTTTCGGTGTGGGCCGAAGGCCGACACGTCTTCGGCCGTAGGCCGAAGCCCCGAGCGGCGATGCCGCGAGAAAAACTTTTCGCGCGGGTCACTATAAAGATTTGACAAACCGGAAACCGCGCTAGAAAAGTCTCTGGCACCCAGGGTAAGGCTTTTACCATGACTGAGGGAGTGGACAAAGGCTATTTAGGATAACAACATGTAGTTCAACCACATTCACGCGCCTGCACTCTTGTTGGAACAATTTCAAAATGCTAACATTTATTCACAGTTGAACGAAAGAGAAAATATTATGTACAAAAGTATCAAACTGCTTAAGACCAGAAAAGGTTAAATTTAAATAAAGAACACAAGTAAACCGGGCCGGATTTTCACAGACTGAACTGAAAATAATTCCCTTACGTCTGCACAATCATTTCACATTTTCTTCAGAGTCCAATGCACTCCCCAAAACTTACTCCCTTCAATTTCAAAGTACAGTATTATGGATAAAAATGTTATTTTTTACAATCCATACAAACCCCTGTGACAACCTAGGCCCTGAAAATGATTTTCTGCCCTGACTTTCCCATTGTTGTTGGTAGCTAGCCCCAATTAACAAGAAATAAACATAAAAGCATTCAGATCAAGTCGATCAAAAGTGTTGCCTCGGAAGTTGTTCTCACATTCAAATACAGCAGTAAAGGTAGACTACAAATGTTTTTTCATTAGGATAACAACTTCCTGAAGCTTAGTGTTGTAAAAACTATGCTACACTTTTCTCGTTGGCCACAGTTAATTTATACATTAAAAAAACAAATATGCAAATGTATGCATCATTGCGGAATAAAAAAGGATAAAATTAATTCTTGCTGGAACTTATATTTGTGTATAAATAATTCAGTGAATGGCCACTAAACCCTATTAAACATCTGTTTAGGCAATGACCTGTGTAATTTGAATGTACATGCATGCGAGACAAGAAGAAGGCTTGGTTTTACATAATTTCATATATAGTATCACTCAAAACTATAGTGAATCCCGTTTCAATTAGGAAATGCCTTGTCCACCCAATCTGTCCATGAGGTAGTGTGGCTGATAGCCTTTTCCAGGCTCCAAGATACTAATGCAGTGCAATCATGCAGTAAAAAGTGATGCAAAAATGTGCAGGGACTGGGGAGAGAGAGGGTCTCACCGCCCCCTTCCCCAGATTGCACGCGTCTTATTTTTGCTTCGCTTGTTTTATTTTTCACAAAGTCCCTACTATCTTAGAGCCTGGCACAGGCTACAGTGTGGCCGATAGCCTGTTCTAGGTGTTCAGAAAGTGGCAATAATGGAGGCAGTTCAAAGAGAAGTAAGCAGGAAAAATCAGCAAGGGTCTCTTTCTCTCTCCACTCTCCATTTCAAGCCACTCTCCACTATCTGAATACCTGGCAACAGTTAGACTGCTACAGTGTAGACTTGCAATCCCAAGGCCCGAATAAAAGCCCTTACATTTGCTACTGTTTTCCCATGCTTTACTGTAAGTTGGCCACAAACCTTGAGGTCTCACTGGCTTATAAAAAATTTGACCAGCCATTGTTGTTACTGGCTGAAGGATGGACTTGCATTAATACCATTCAAGTGAAAATCACTCACATAAACCTTGTATGTAGGGAGTAACAAATCCCATCTTCTCTCGTGAATGGTGATAGATCTACTCTGCAGTTCCAACTTCAGTCAGCTTAGTGTTGTCCCACATGACTGTACATAAGCTTGCTTCAAATATTTCATGAATACAGATTCTTTAGCAGGTGTTGATATAATGAACACTAACATAAACCTGGTAAAATAAAGCTAATAACCAGGAGAAGAAAAATTTCAATGAGTCCTTGCAAATTCCTCACGCAGCCATTGAGAGTCCTTGTAGAACCTTGGATCACCTAATCGTAGGGCTGTTCTTTTGTAGAAGTAGTAATACAACACGGCTCCTAAAAGAGTAAAAGTCATACATGTGAGAACTGGCTAGATAGAGATCTGCACAAAATACTATTCAATTGCTCCATTTTCTTTATAAATCGTCTCTCTTACCCTGGTTGTTTGTCTCTCTTCAAATTCATTATTATTGTGATATGGGCACCATTTTTACTACCATTCATGTACTATTGCACATAGTGTTTTTTAATTCTTACCACCAAATTCTCTTTTTCAGGTTTTCATTTTAGTTTGTCAAAGGGTGACTCTGAAAAACGTTGAGCTTTGAGTACAGAAGAATTAGATTTTCACGCTATGAATAGTCCCCTCCACACAAAAATTAAAACCTTTGAACACCACTGAAAGCATTTTTGCTCAGTGATGACTCAAATAAAACAAGAAAACTACCGTATGTATTATAAATTACCGTACAACAAATTTCACTCACCAACTCTTTGAAAAACAAAAAGGGCTTGAAATGCTTCACTCCAGATAAACCTCCTAGGTGCACCCCACTTTAACGTCTAAAATGAAAATAATTTATTGAACAAGTACATGTACATTGTAAACGCATGAAGATCAAGGCTGAAAAATAAAGCAGGAGTCTTAAGGTAACAAACAACCATTACCAGTTATTCATTGATGATGATAAAAACTATTGAATTATTAAAACTTTATTTACTGTAGGTTCCAAATTCAGAGATGTGTAAAAATTGAGCATTTTTTGTTTGAAACTTTGAATACAAATAGCCTGAGCCAGACTCTCTGTCAGGACAGACGAGTGAAAAAAGTGAGCAAGCGGTGAAATAGCGAATGAGCAAAAAATGGCGCGAAGAGAGAACTTTAGAGCCGGTAAGCATCTTTTCAAATACCTCAATCCGCCAACTTCCAAACCCACTTCCTGTGACCATTTCAAAACGTCACAGGTGCAGTAAAGGAGGGTTTCATATGCTCAAAATGTTTGTTAGACTCTGTGTGCGCAAAACCAAATGATTAATGATTAGTGTTTAAGTAAACTGTCACAATTGACCAATCATAGGGTATACCAGGAGTTGGTATACCAGAATGAGGTATTAAAAACAATGCTTACAGCCTTACAGGCTCCAATACTCCATCTCTCCCCAGCCCCCACATTGTTTTTGTGAGACTTTTCTCGATCTGCTTTCCTCGCTCTCTTGGAGCCTGAAACAGACATATTATTACAAAAGAATTGCAAGCCTATATTTCACACATATACAAAATTTGTATATGTATGTTTTAGAACATAATTGGTAAAAACTTGTATGTTATTTTTTCATTTAATTCAAACCCAGATCAGGGGACACTTACCATTGTCCATACATGAAGTCCTACTGATAGTGCTAAGTATAATATTGAGATTATTATGGTGGTCTTGAACTTCCTTATTAGAAGAGACACCAATCCAGCTTGAAATATGTAGGTGTTAAAAAACACCAGAAATACCACAATGATAGCAAAGATAATGCACAGGTCTTGTATTCTGTCAACAAAGAAATTTAGAAATATCATCAATAAAAAACGGGAAAACAAAAAAAGGTGAACATTCTCTTGCAAGTACATGCAAAAGAATGATCAACAAGAGCTTTCAGCAGTGTGTTATCATTTAAACTGACTGTATGAATGCCATGGGTGTCACACTTAATAATTAAAACTTTACATTCATTTGGTAAAGGAAAGAAACTTAAAGTTATCAAAACAATTAGAAAGTCACAATGTACTCAAGAGCCACAGTACATACCACCATGTACAAGAACAACGTAATTTATTTATTTTTTTTTCACAAAATTTAGGG
This sequence comes from Porites rus, assembly GCA_964035705.1. Taxonomy (NCBI): domain Eukaryota; kingdom Metazoa; phylum Cnidaria; class Anthozoa; order Scleractinia; family Poritidae; genus Porites; species Porites rus. The sequence continues at coordinate 40,450,753 of OZ037996.1, forward strand.
GGGAGATGATTTACATACTGTGTGCATTGTAACAAATCAAAAACTCAAACAGCTGGTAATGAAATATGATGATCAAGGGCTTCCAGCAGGTGCAGCTTTTATGGATGATTAATCTTGCAGCTATATACATGCAGTGCACACTGTAAAATTATGTGAAGCTGCTTAATTATGAATACAGATATGTTGCAGGGCAGCTTTGATTAAACTTGCTGATAATAACCAGTTTTAGAACTGTGACAAACAAAAAATAATAAGAATTTTTAGACTGGAACTTTTTTAATCAAGACTTACATAACAATAAAGAATAAAAATTTTCACTTTTAGTATATCAAAATTTAATATGAAAAAAAGATAACCTGCTGTAATTTTATCAGAGACAATATCCCTTGATTTACAAAATTATAATGTGTGCTCCAAAATACTGCAACGGTCATATTGAACAGTCTGAGTACAAATATCTGTGCAACAAAGAAGATGAAGGACTGCCTGTTTGGATGGAGATCTAGACAAAGAAACGTGAAAGGAAGGTTGAAACCTACATGTAGGATCTAAAATGTAGGCAAAGGCTGCTTACAGCTGTATGTAGGCGATTTAGATTTTTATACAGTAATGAAGAAAACTAGTAGACCGTACTATAGTACACTGTATGCAAACTCTGGGAGATCAAAACCTGATCGCTGTATTTTAGATTTTGTGACTCCCAATACCTGATGGAATACCTGATCCCAGAACAAATTTAGGTGCTTAAGCTAAAGCCATATAATCAGCTTAGATGCATTGTGGCATCAAATACTCCAACAGAGAAATGCAGGGTATGGATGTTCAAGTCATGAAATTACATTCATGTAGCATAAATTGTCTAATTCAAAAGATTACTTTATTCTAATACAATTGTTAATGAACAGAACAAAAACAGCAAAACAAAATTGTCTAAGGCTAAAGGGATTATCACCATGAAAATCTTCACTATATAAGGCCATAAATGAAGACTTAGGAAAAACCTTATGATGAGGCTTAATCCTAAGGGATTTACAAAGTAAAATCTGTGCATGCTTTCAAAGTCAAACCAGAATGAATAAATGCCAATTAATACTTTAAAAGACATGGTTTTGTTCGTTTTTCCTTCCATGTAACACTTCTTGCTGGTCCCAACAGAATCTGTCTTAGCCAGAGTTGACTATAATATTGTAGCCTTTTTACCAGTATTCGATTAGGAACCTGGTACACCTACAGCTCAAAAAATAATATTGATTTTAAAAGAATAAATGCTGTCATCCTTTAAAGTCGAAGAAGATTGCATATTTGCAAGGAAAGCCAATTTGCTGCGTAAATTGGGATAGACAAGGCCAGCAAGTTACTGATACATGTGTATACAGAGTAGTGAAATTTATCTTTTGTTTGTATGCCAAAAAGAATTAAACAAAGATTAGAATTTAGGGGATGTATAAATTTTTGCACGTTCTGGTCAGGAAAATCTGTTTAATCCTTTTATTTAAGCATAGAGAATAGCATTCCTTCAAGGAAACAAATCGAGGAAAGGTATAAAAGCAAAGACGTGTGCCGAGGAATCGTCGCCAGCTGGGATAATTGTAAATTACCTCTCTCTGAACTGCAATATAATGTATCTACAGCTGTATGAGGAATATTTAAAAAAAGTTGAAATTTTCATATATTTTCCTTCATTAATCATCCTGTCAGTTCGACAAGATATGGAGGGAAAACCTAAAATAAAGAAGGGAATACTTACGAATGAATACTGTAAAAAGATAATGAAATCAATACGCGTGCGAAAGAATTGATCATGATAAAGATTTCAAAGTTGGCGCTGTTATCCTAACAAGTCAAACATCGGCGTGCTTAGCAAATCGTTGTGGTTTGAATGGCAACCACACGAGCTCAAGAATAAACCAGGCGATCTTTTGACTTCTTTAAGACAAAAGTGACGATTCTAATCACTTAAGAACGATTATCGAGCCGAGAGTGAAAACACGTTCCTCATCGGAAATGCCCGCGCGTTAACACCCAAGGAGAAAAAAAATTCAAAGGCACTGGATTTAAATTACTTACATGTACAACACGAGGAGAACGACATCAGCCGTACGGAAGAGTTCTCCAAAGGAATTGATGAACAAATCCACAAACAGGAACAAGAGCTGGAGATAAACTACAAAGCAAAACCGTGAAACTTTCATCCTGTGTCAACCATGTTTGTTATTAACAAATGCAACAAATAATATTTTTAACAAATGAAAGAAAGCCGCTGACAATCGTCTTGTGTCCTCTACTCATCGTGAACTGGGAACGAGGGACTGCGCCTGATTGAAAATTGACCCGCGCGAGGGACAGCATGCAAGATGCAAAACTCTCTTACAGCGTGCTAAGAATGCTGTAATTTCGGTTTAAAAATAAACCAAGATATTTCGCCCTTAGCTTCGAACCTCGTCAGTCAGAAAAACAAGTCATTCGAACGCATCCCTAGTCTCGGCATTTACACTTTCTCAAAGACCAGTTTTGCCCTTTGAATAAAACCTTCACTTTAAGTTACTTTTAATAAGTAGTAGCGATTCGGGACTTCTAAGTCATGGCAATTTAGAAAATGAAATTACAAATTAAAATTGTAAGATCACAAGGAAAACTTTGACTTCCGTTCGCGCTTAAAAAAGCTGCCTTGTACTCGAACCAAATCAAGTTTGAACACAGTCAAACTCAGTCACTCATAATGACCGCTTTTGAGTCAGGCATTTGTTTTGAGCATATTATAAGCAGCAACAGTTCTCTTGCTCGTGCACAAAATGGATACGTGGACACTGAGATGGAAAATTGAATTACATCATTATGTTGAGAGTTCGTTTGTCTTGTTACGTTAGTGTGGATATCTCCGAGGATATCTATGGATCAAAACATTTGTGATGTCATCATAAAGTAATTTGTAATTAATTAAGCATAGAACATGCCGTGTTATAATCCAGGAGGCAGCGAAGTACAAATTTCGCCGACTTTTCTGTCTTCAGATCTCCTCACCCCAGGAGTACATAGAAGAATTACTTTTTCTTCTTTGGGGTAAGTTAATTATAGTCCCGAATGTCGTGGAAATCCTAAATGTATTCGATCGAACGCGCAAACGCGTGCGCATGATTTTGTTACTTACTGTTAACTGACCATGTTCAATTCAAAAAAAATAAAAAAAATAAAAAAAAAACGAATAACGAGGATCACATCTGAATTTGCCTGCTTTATCCGTAGTTTACTTGAATGATTTTTTTTCATACTTCGCAGTAACCTTCTGACTGTTAATAGAATTGTCAATGAATGTGTAGCCTACCTAATACGTCAGGGAGGCTAAAACTGAGTAAGTCAATTTTCAAGAATAGGGTTTCCTCTTTTCTGAGAGAGGAGCAGTAATTGAATAGTTTTAGTGTTTTAACTGTTTTAGTGGAATATTTTATTCAATTTTTATTTATTTAAATAATTTTAATCTTCTTTGTAATATAGCTGTTTTTTTTTTTATTATATTGGGAGCATCCCTAGTATGGCGCGTAGGCGCTTTTGGGTGTTCCCCTCTAGGTTGTAATTTGTTAAAATTATTTTCGCATAGAGTGACTGTTAATATGTAGATCTAGCAAGAGCTAAAAAGGAAGCTTCCGTTTATGCGTTTTATGGATTACGCCATTTGGTGATTGCACCAGTACCCAACACCAAGAAACTACGCCCATCTACCCCTCCCCTAACATAAGCCAACATTAACACTTAGAACAAAACTGAATGCAAGGCTGTCACTATGGCAAAGGGCTGATTTATTATAGGCCAATATTTCGGCTAACAAAATTAGCCTTCCTCAGGGTCAGAACTATACCGAGAGAGAATATCTTTTAACGGCTCCTAAAATTTAAATCTAAAATTTACATAAGTGGTTAATAATTAACTACAATGATAAATACTATGCAGAATAATATACAGGTAAATGATTATACAATAAAAATAGAAATAGAAACAGGTCAATATTCATCCCTTCGGTTCAGACCGTCTGGTGACAGGGACTGCTGCTGTGGCGTTTGCGTGGAGTGGATTGTTTTTTGCCGGTCTGTTTTCTTTAAAGCGTTCACGAATTGAGCATGTTGGCTTAGGGGAGGGGTAGGTATGTAGTTTCCCAGAAACTTATAATGATCCCAAACGACTAATACTCACGCTAGTGATCGGATAGGTTCAATGCAATTTATTTGTAATCCGGTTCAAAGGAAACTTTATCCATTTTCCTTTTAAGGCGTCCAATCACGTCATGTAAAATACATCTCTGATGGTGTTTTGCTTTTATAGGGTTTTTCGAAGACCAAATAATGCAACAAGTTGGGGGACAGAGGAAACCAAATATGGAGCCATAGGGAGACTTCCGGTCTTATCCCAGGCCCCTGCTATCGTAAAAGACATCGTAAAAAGTCGCACTCACAGGCATTACTCCAGTGGGGTGAATAACTAGTAAGTGAAATTTGTCAGTTTTTTGTTTCATTTTTCACATTCCAAAAGGTAATCTCATTTCTAGATCTCACTCTGACGCTAAAAGATGAGAGACCTGGCCTCGAGAATTGGGTAAATGATTCAGATAACTTTGGCCTTAAGACCACAGTTAATGAATGTTATTGTAAAAAATGATAAAAAATAATTTACAATCTAACACACCTCTTCGACCTGTAAGGAGAACCTCTCGCTAAAGAACGTTGTACAGCGTTCCTAAGCAACGATGACCGCGCCTTGTTTCGGCCTAATAAGACCGAATCAGTCTTCAGCCCAGAGCTCACGCTTATGACTCCGCGTAAATGTGATGCGCAATAGAGAAGAGCTCTACATGGGGTGGAGAATGAGGCCGAAGCAGCTGTTCACGGCTGTGCGCATGCTTAAAGGAGGTGTTTCACGAAATTTTTCAAAATCCCAACCGTAGGAACTGCGACCAAATTGAGTGAAACATAAAGAAAAACCGCTCAAAACGTTAAACGAAGGTATAAATGATTTTGTTCACAAGTAAATTTATCTCGTTCCATGGCGAATAGGGACGCGTAACTGGCAAAATCAACAAAATAAACTAGACAGCCGTGGCCAGAACTCCTTTAATGAACAAGGGCATACCACAGCGAACTGAAGAGCTGTGTTGCTATGTCATCAATTTTATTTGGCTGTTCTCTTTTTTTAGTAATGCGTGTAGCCAACCTTACGCTGTAACATCACTGTCTCTCAGCGGCTGCAGGATAAACGATCAGTTGTAAGTGTAACAGTACATTTTCTCCTTTTGGACGAAGCACACATATATACCAACGTCTTAAAATTATATTCGACAGGCAATCATTCCATCTCGTCGAACATGTGTGTAGATATTCAGTATGCAACTTGTACTCGCCCCTTGAAGGGAATCCAAGACAGTCTTGGATTCTGAATTCCACGCCATGGATACCGGATTCTCTGATCTGTATTCCGGATTCCAAAGCCCAGGATTCTTGATTTTACACGCACAAATTTCTGCATTCCTGATACCTAAACCAAACATTTTCCGGCTTTCGGTTTCCGGAATCCGAATTCCTTTACATAGGGCGAAAGTACTGCTCAATCTACATATCAATCGTTCAATGTCACTTGTTCACACTGAATTAATGAACTCGACATCAGCTGCCTGGACAAATCAAAAGGAGCTTGATTTTAAAAGAGTGGCTACCTTTCAGCGCTTTTGTATGGTTTGAAGAAACCTGAAGACGTGTTTTTCTGTTTTAGTTGAAAACCTCTTGCTAACCCTGTCGTCTTTTTGTTAACGTAAATAACCATCCTAATGCCTGCATTAAACGTGAGGCCTTTTCTGATGACCTAGATAAATAACGGCGTCATTGTGACTTTAATTGGAATGACGATACCTTTCCCGTCTTTTTGCAGGTTACCGGCACCACTGGATACAGAGTAAGTTCCTGATATGCCAATGGGCCGGCATTGTGTAGCTAGGTGGCTTTGGCAAGAAAAGATTAAGAAGCAATATCTTATCGAATATGAATGAGCTGAAGATAGTTTTGGGCTCTGAAATGTCTGAAATGCTATTTGTAAGATGAGAAAGGAGTTTTAATTTCATTTTGTGTGGTTGATGTAAGCTAAAAGAGATCATACAACTCACATGAAACCAGGAAAACTGGATGAGAAATGAAGAAAACAAAGCATTGAAAAAAAAAAAAATCTCCAAGATTAATGACTGTATTTCAAACGAAAGTTTATCTAAAGGAAATATGTCACGATTTATTAACATAGAATACTAAAAGGTGAATCATCTTTCAGTCAGTTAGGTGGGAAAGCTACACGGCTAGGTTCAATTAGATTCGGCCCAACTGAAGAAAGCGAACGAGCCAAAAGAACTGGGTTTGCTACCACCCCACAATCATGACTGATGGCAGTCTATATTAATATAGCTATTTTGCTTCGCTCTAGACATGAGAAATTAGATGAACCATGGCCTGGACATGCCTACACCTCTCACATCTGTCGGTTTGATGTTTTCCCAAGATTTGACCCCGAGCGCACGAAATTTGATGGTAAGTAAGCTTAGCCACAAGTTGCTCGGCAACTTTTCGACAACTTTTGAGATTTTCAGCGACTTTTCACTTTTTTAAAAATTATTTTTAAAATTTTTCGCAGTTACCACCTTTGCTTTGAGGCAGTCGCGCCTGGACTTGATGACGTTTCAAACAATCGTTTAAAATTTGCGGACGTCCCAGAAATTATTCTTCCTTTTGATTACCAGCCCCTAAAAAATATCTTTATATTTAGTAAAATTCATATATCCCAGCCAACGCCCTAAGTTTCTCTCTCTTGTAAGAACTAAAAAACGCCACGTGACATTCGCTTATCAGTCCTGCCTGTCACAAATGCGTTGTTCGCGGGATGATTTCTTATGACCCTGAAAAACTATTTGTTCTAGTTTACATCTGCCAGTAATTAGTTGAAACCATCAACACAACCTTTTCATAGTTTTTTAAAGTCTTTGCCCGTTAAAAGGTATCACCAATATGGGTAAAGTCCCCTGGGTAAAGACACCCCTATTAGCTTATACATGCACCTCCTGCCTCATAATCCGGTTGCTATATAAGTCTTTCTATAATCGCCGTCTATATAAAGGAGGCTTAAAAATAGGTGAATGGATTGACGATCAGAGTAGGGAAATGACTCAAGTTTCTTTCCTTTTTTTCTCTTCAGTTTCCTCTCAACAGAAACTCAAACAGGTAAGCTGTAGACTGCTTGCAGCCCGCCTTTTCTCTAAAAATCCGTCCAGTTCTTTATCCCAGCCAGCGCGGTTGCTTACGCCCCAGTTTATCGTGTGTTTGCTAGTGGTGTAACTTTGCAACGAAAAATAAGGGACTGCTCGCAGTCTAACCAAGGTGATAGAATCTTATTACAATTCAGCTGCAAGGAGCATGTTCGCACCCATGGAATAGGTTTTGAAATCAACTTAAAAGATAGGGTTACAGGAAAAAATTCAAATGTAAATTGTAGCTGTAAAAATGAGTACGTAAAACTAGCATTTTTGGGGAGAAGAGTACGGGGGTGCAGGGTTTATGGAGAAAGCTAAGAGAGGGAGAGGATCGAGCAGTTAAAAAGGAAGGAAAAAGGGAGGTTAGAATTGAAGGTACTGAACAAGATGAAGAGAGGGGTGAGATCCACGTGCGATATCACGCAATTTAGCCAAATTTGACTTGAGGAACTGTCTACCAAATTAAGTACGTGTGTTATAAAAAGAACTAGTTAAATCATTGGAAGAGGTACTTTACCACTACACCAATACAAAAGAAAGGACAGACGGGCAAAATTCAAGAAGGTTTAAAGGGATTTTAACTGTTTTTTAAAACTGTTCAGCCGCCCAGAAGTTGTTTAGATTATCTCTCTTGCTAGTTTCATTATATCATAAAGCTTTGAAGACTCATTTTTTTGTCATAAAGCTGTGATTGTGTCGTTTTAGAACTGAGTAGTTTCCAGAATAGCTCAGAATATACTTAGCCTTGAAATGAAACAAATTAGGCTAAACTAGTGTGACGCACTACCTTTAAGTCAATGGAAAAGTGATATTGAAAGTGTCCTTTTTCCTGAAAACCACTTCAATAGTGATCTAATTTGTGAAACTTTAATTGCCTGGTCTGCCTGATCAGGATGCCACTGATTTCGTGTATGCTTTTCCTTAGCAACTTCTCCCTTCAACTGAGGACGCATTGGAGAAACTGTCATACTCAATCTACAGCACTTCAGTGTACCAGGAAGCAATAAAGGATAATAAGCACAGCCCGAATCAAAGTGGGGAGGCGTGTGAAGACAATGTAGTTAGTATTCCTAACAAGGAAAACACTAGTTTAATAGAAGTGGAAGATTGGGAAGTGAAAGATCAAGAAGAGATCGAAGGAAAAACTGAAAATGAAGAGGAGCAGGTCGAGGTAAGCTGTAACTCGTTGTCATCCAATAGCTTCCTTTTACAAATGGTTAGATTACGGGTAAGAATTTCATTCATAATCGACGGCTGTGTCCCTAGTTTTGTATAAGTTCGGAGAAAGTTTCCTTCGGAAAAACAACTTCAATACATTTTTTGAGGACCTTTTCTTTAGCCAGGGTGGCCATCGGCGCGTCTCTCAAACGCCACAAAAATGACAACTTCGCGATCGATTAAACGACAATCGGCCGAGCCAGCCCTGTGCAGTTGAGATCTCGATGCGGAGGTGCCGGTCCGCCTTGCAGAGCTGAAAATATTCCAGGTGATCGGGGTTTATAAAACCAAGGGAAGACATAAATAGAGGTTATAGCGAACCAAATGTAATGAGAATCGTCACTTGTCTCTTGGTATCATTTGGTACACTCTTCTGGGGAAGTGGCCACACAAACCTTTTTAGTCAAAGTTGGCTTCGTCCTTTGTCCTGGACTAACTCGCCTGAATAGTCGTCTCCATGAACCGACCAATTTCACTGTGTAGTGGGAAGATAAATATTATAAGGAAAGCCTATGAAAAAAACTTTAATGAAAATCTGATAATCATGAGCCATGAGGTGTAACTGTGTGAGATCGTAAAACCTAAAATATTTCCTTCTGTTAGTAGTAAGTTTGATTTCTTGCTTTTTCTAAAAGAGGAAAAATGATACAAAAATATCACATTTTTTTTCTGTGGCAGGGAAACCTTAAAAAAGGACTTCCTAAGAATCGACCTGATAAACTGAAAAATGACGATGTGGAAACTCAACCACATTTGTCAGTGGTCTGGCCCATTTGGCCAGTTGGTCTCGACGATATGCGCAAAACACCGCTAAACTTTCCCAAAATACCACTTCCCACTTATGCTCCGCAGGATTTCACAAAGATCAGTCAAATGCCCAGCAAAGAAACCACTCAAAACATTCAAGGAGGTTCAGAAGAATACAGCCCGAAATGTGGCTCACTGGAAAGTACTAAATCCCAAAATTGGATTAGAACTGCTAGTAAATATATTCCTGCGTTAACTGCGTATGACTTGAGCAGTTTAGATGTCGGTGAAATGAAGCATCTCAGGTTCTCTAATCCAGAACATAAAAACTTGAACGAATTGGGTCACATTCGCGTTGGTCTTCTACCAGTCAAGCATCTTGCTGGAGTTGATTACGTTAAGCTTCCCATGATTCCAAGCAAACAAACAACAGAGCAATCCCATGAGCCTCCACAAAGGAAATTGCACTGCACGACGGAAATGCTGGGAGTACGCTTTAAGACTGATGCTCATAGAAGGTAATGACGCAAGTAAATTAGATGAAACCAGGGCGTAAGAAGCTAGGGCTAGCTTCTTACGCCCTGGATTAAACTGAGGGGCAATTCCCCTCTTTTTCGCCTCTGAAGTTGTAAATCATTGTAGGTGTTTCACCTCCGCTACGTTTTTGTCAAATTTGTCCCTTTGAGTTGAATCTGTAGCTGTAACACATATCAAAGAATCGAAATCATTAAGTGCAAAAGATGCTACCTCAAGCAACCAAAACATCGAAAGTAAAGCGATACATGGCCTTAACCACTCCCAAGCGCGGCAAAACGCAGGTAAATTTGTCGCTGGTGCTGAAAGCGGGAAAACATAAACCTGATATCAAAAGAGATATCAAGAGAACGAATCCCTAGCTATGCCCCATGATAATTATTTGAGGTGTTTTTCAAGTTCGCTCGCGTGCTGCAAAGGTTATTTTTGACTGTTGTTTCCGTGACTCGCGTGGTCTAATTTTTACGCAGCATCTGACACAGAACCAAGAATGGATTTCAAACAATTTTCATGGGAAGAGGGTCATTTATGGGGGATTCGCTCTCTTAGGCCATTCTTTCTTGTTGGTATTCATTAATTAATTCACTGTAAAACACTAGTCTTGCAGTCGGACCTAAACTCAGGGAAACAACCAGCTCATAAACACCCACTTCATATGATAATGACTTTGTTCCACGCATTTGATTGGTTCAGTAGAGCTGGGATCTGACGTTGGGGAGTAGATGATTTGAACTTCAGGCTCTTGAGTCAAATTTAATTTTTTCCCGTTCTTGTTTTTCCAGATATCATGAAATTTATTCTGACGTTATTCCTGACCTTAGAAGTTCAACGATCACAGGAAGGCAACATTTCTTCTGGGGAGTTCATGCATGCACTCTAAGATGACGTTTCATAATGATCGATTATGTGGTGCTCTTAAAACATTAAACGTCCTATAAGATCTTCAAGCAGAAAATTTCCGAGTTTGACAAGCTGCATTGGCCGTTTCACAAAATCATTTATTGCAACCCGAAAAGAACTAAGAGTCTGAACTTACACTAATGCCGGACAAGGACGTTTTTCTACTGGAGTGATCTACGCAAAAGTCACCAAAAAATAATAAAGTGAAATATTCTTGTGACACTCAAATATGAAGTTTACAGCTTAAAATGAAGCCTATTTGTAAAGCTTCTGCTTTAGGGACCGGTCATTATTTATCGCCGGTGGTAGCGGGGGGGGGAAGGATTTTAGGCTAAACAAGGTGAAATTTAGCCGATCCCCCCTTTGAATGTTACTTCACTGAAGTGATCCCCCCTAATAACTTTTGAGGACTTTCACGACCCCCCCCCCCCCCCATGTATTCATTTTCCAAGTAAATTTGAGTTGTCCCTCCTCTGAATCCTTCCAAAGCTTTTAGCGATCTTTCCCTTCTGGGTTCTCAGTTACGACTGATCTCCCCTTTAGTACGCCCTAAAATCAAGTGATTCCCCCTAAAATCCCCCGCCTCTTCCCCCAGGTGATAAATAATGACCGGTCTCTTATTTAGCTTGAACTTTATCGTATAGCTTTTAAGATTTCAAAAGCGGTTTCCTTGATCTACGGATCTATCCGGGTTCCTCTCTGGAGTGAGGGTTACCCATTGTTTGTATCGTGTACCAGAACCCCTTGTTTTTATATAACAATAAAAAGACAAGAAAGGCTCCAGGATAGTAGTGCAGTCGCGCAGTAAAAAGTAATAGAAGAAATGCGCAGGGGCTGGGGAGAGAGTTTTATAGCAGTCTCCTTCCTATTTTTTCCCGGAACGCCACCTTTCCCATATCGCGTGCGTCTTATTTTACGTGACGTCCCTACCATCGAGAGCCTGGCACATGCAGGCGACCCCATGATGGCACATCGTCTTTTTTTATATCGGTATTTCTGTGCTCGGTCTTTGGTATACTAGAAGGGGTGATAAAATATAGTAACCACATTCATTCGCCGTGTAAAGTCAATCAATTATCAAGATTCTTTCCTTAGCAATAGCGAAGGAAAATCGTAATTCGTTTTCCCACCTTTTCGACAGTTACTGACAGTTTGGACCGTGGCATCACGGATGAAAAAAAAAAAAAAAAAAATTAAAAAAAGGCACCCAACGATCGAAAGTTTTCAAATACGTCAGAAGTATTACTGATGATTTTCTCTATGCTTAAGAAGCCTATTTGGTTAGTTTGGAGCAGCCCTAAAAACTATTTATCTGTTCGGATGTCTCAGGGGAACTTTGGTCATGTCGAAAAGTTTTAAGTGGCTTTCTCGTCTCATCCGAGACTTTTAGCTACCCCGATGGGTCCGGTCGGAAGTTTGAGGACATGGGGTAGCCGTCCGCGTACTTTCATTGGAAGATTCTAGGGGATATTTTGTCTTTACACCCAGATTTTATGGAAACCTTTCTTAAACTATCATGCTCGGTAATAAAATGTGAGAAACGCATCGTAGGTATATAAGTAAGTAGGAAAACTTCGGACATCTTTGACACTGGAAAGGTTGTCCGATAATTTTCAGCCTTTCTCGAGCTTTAGAACTTCTAGGCAATATTTGTTCCTTCCAACATTCATTTTACGGAAAAAAGTCGTTGGGTGCTCCTGAATAAAATATTTACTGATTTTTCACTGACTGTATTCTAGCCGCACTGCAGAGCACATGTCTCATACATAAAATCAGGAGTAACCTTTGAACTGAGCAGCCTGCATCAGTCAGGAGTTCCCTCCGAGTTAGAGGTTAGAATGCCCAACCAAAACTTGAGAAGCCATGGTTTCAAATCCGTCGGGGACTTTGTTTTTGTTTCCTCTTCATGGTCTCACGCCCAAAGATTTTACTACATTAATTATCGCAAACTAATTTTTTTAACTTCGTATTTGTTTGTTCCCCCAGTAACTGAAAATCAGTAACGCTGTGTGTTGTGCCGCAAAGTAAACACAGAGATGATGAGAGTGGGCCGTGTTTGTGTATGTAACTATGGACGAATCTTTCTTATGACGCACTTGGCCGCGGGATCCCACGCGTGTGTTTACGTAACTTCAGACAAAACATCTTGACCCATGGCTTGTGATGAAGGAGTTTTGATTGTACAAATCACAAACCAGATTTGAGAGAAAAGATATTTAAAATGCAAAGTTTAGATCCTTCAGCCGCACAGCCAATAATCTAATTGTCTTGTCTACACCACCAAAATCTTACTTCATGTGATAATCAGTCATGGCCTTGATGTGCTAAGAGTCTAACAACACACACCCATACACATCCAATTTTCATGAGTAATGATTTACCAGAGGCTTAACCAATGTTGAATAAACCAACTTGAAGTTTGTCTAATAACCGCTTTAATCGATTTTAGTCGGACAGGAAATCAGAACGTATGGATACCGTTGAAAAGAACCGAGAGATTAGAAACCATTGGCATCCGGTAGCCTCAGTTATTCTTGTGGCAGACTGTCTATTTATTTCGCATTGAGCAAAGACCGAAAAGTTTTTTGTACATGTTTATTTTGTGATTTTTGATTGCGGTTATTTCTTCGCTTGTCCCTGGTCCAAGACGCTTTTGTTCTTCTGGTCTGTTTTGCGTCGGCCGGCTTCCATAAAAGCCTGTAGCACTTTTGATGCCAGATGTACAAATCATGTAAAGTAGAGGGCGACGAACGGTGTATAGAAAATTGAGAGTCCGGAAAACTTTTGATTTTATCCAGAAATCTTTGGAGACTTCGAGATAAAACACGAATTCGACTTGAAGTCTAAATTTTACGAGTTTCCCTCTGTATTAATTACGCACAGTTTTTCGCACTTTTAGTGTTACTAAGTCTCGATTTTTTGAGAAAGGTGTTGAACGATTCATAGTTTCTTGGGTGATAGTCATATATAATGAAGATTATGCAAAATAGTATGATTATACTGACTTAAAGCTAAATTCTAAAATAATCGTTAATCTGTTGCTGATAAAAAGTTTTTACCATCGCAACTGTTTACAATAAGTAAAATTAAAGGGTTTGAAGCACAATTGAATCGCAACATTCTGATGCAGAAGGACAAAAAGCATTGAACGATAAGATAGAAGCAAATAATAATCTCTCGTGAAGATTCCGAAGGTGCTAAAACTTCTGTAAGGACTTTATTGCCAATTAAATAGAGATTTATATTAAGAAACCAAGAAAATGTTTCCTATTAAACAAGGGACATTAGGAAGATAGTATGAACTGGCGTCCAACGATCGATTAAAAAATTTACAAAGAGCAAAGAGAACGAGGCGAGGGAATCGCGTGCGTGGGAAGAGAATTCAAGGCGTTCAAAAAGGCCTTCCTCTCCCCGAGTGCCTTAGATTCTTAAGTGACCGTCAAAACCGTCTTCCCTCGTCTCGTCGGCACCCCGCTTTAAATCACTCCATGAATCTTCACAGAAAGCGAGGACTTTAAGCTATAGTACTGCCTACTCAAACTCTAAGGATTATCTCTCTTAGTTTAGCGTTGTCTAGCCAACGAACTCACGGCGCTAGCGACTCATATTTTACTTCGGTGCTAGAGCCGCGCTTTTTCACCTCCTTAAATTGAACTTTGACTCCTTTTACCTCCGCTTTGGAAAATAATTGTTGACTATACTAAGGAGAGGAGACTTCAAATCAGTTTCCGGAATAAATTTTTTTTATTTTGTTCGGCCGATTCGTGTGTAAATTTTGTTCAAACATTGGGGGCACTTGTGTACCTGAGTAAGACATTCATCTGTCTTAGGAGTCAGTAAGGACGCAAACTGATCAAAATTTATCTTTACAAAACGCGCTTTAACGCTGTTAGAATCAGAATGAAATTCAGCATTAATTTTTCAGCTGTAGTGAATATAATGCCTGTTTCAAGAATTCACATGCTTTCCAGACAGAAAAGTTTTCCATAAAGCAAACGGAAGGAGCTGTACAATTCATTCATTTTTTTTAAAAATCGGCGATATTACGGCAGGCATTACTCTTTTTCAAGATAACAAACGTCTTCCTAGTAATTAAAAGGTGTCCATTCGATTTCATCATTACTGGCGAAACTGGTCTGTTTTTAAGTTCGAAGGTTAGTTTCTTTAAAACAACGGTCTCTGCAATTTGTCCATTGGCCACGTGCTCTTCAAATGATTTCCACCATAAGTTTGGAAAAAATAAGCAATATTACTTGGTAATATTGAAAGGGGAGAGCTCAGAATCGATGGGAGATAATTAGGATAAATGAAATTCGTTTCATGGCAAGAATATCGCTCAGCGATAGCTGTAATTTAATTGGAAATGATTTTTTTTCTTGCGTTAAAGAAAGATGAAAATAAATGAATTTAAAACTTGCTAAGATTTCGTTTAACCGCCATGATTTCGCAAAGGTGGAAACGAATTAAATCGTTTTCTGTGTCTACTACGAAAGGTCTCGTAGTTACGAACCCTTCATTTAAACAATGTTTTTTGTCTAGCTAATCTATCAAAAGAGCAATTGTTAAATAATTTATATTTACAGACTTAAAGGACCAATCAAAAGCGTTTCTTTCCACAGGCGAGTTTCAAGGCATACCAGCTAGTTCAAGAAATCACCTGTGAGACGTTAATTATGCGAAATTAATTATGATAAGAAAATTTTGGGTTTCCAAATATGGGTTTCATTGTGTCAACAGCCCGACTATGATTGGTTGAAAAGACAAATTATTTGTGGTTAGGAGGTATGTCTTTCGACGGGCGAACAAAGACCGTCACAAAAATTCTATGACCTCGTCGGGGCTTTAGTCCGTCAATTTATTTCTTCCCCTCTCATTTTCTCCCGGGACATGGAGCATTCCTCTTTAGATTTAAGTATAGTTAAGAAGGAGCCGGGATTTGGCGAGCCATTTTCCCCAGAATCTGGCTTGTTCGACAACATGATGTCTGAAGACTTTCACGATACAACCTTTCATTCTATGGTTAGTAAAGTTTCATTCATTGCATAGCGTAGTAAAACTCTTTCACGTTACAACTCTTGCCATGCCGTCGATGATATTTCTGTTCACTAGCTGAGGATTTGTCTGCTCTTTAACGTAGCACCAAGCCAATGAAGACGTTCCTGTTGACTGGCTCTCAGGTTTTTTCGACGAAGTTCCTACCTGTGCTGAAACCTTGAGCTACAACAGTTTGCCGGAGTACACTTCAAGTAGTTTACCGTACACATCACTGGGGAAATCACACTATCTGAGTCTGAATGGCCTTAGTATGGACACAATGCCAAGTTTTCCTGAGGAATGCTCCAATGAGTCTCTGTATTGCTCAACGCCTTCTGACTCTACACCAGATTACAAACCTCTTTCTCCAGAGTCCACACATTCATTAGAAGCCGACGTAAAGCCAAATTTATTTAGCAAAGACGTTCTACTTGAACCTCACGAAAGTTTTTCTCCATCGATGAACCATCGACTAGAACCGCCTGATTTACAGCTGTTTGAGCAAACCGATGGACCCAAAAGTTCGCCGGAATCACCACATTCCGAGAACGGCTCTGACCGCCTCGACAGCGAATCCGGTAGGTCACGACATTGTTTTCCTCTCTTCTGAGGTTTCAGAGTTTCATTTATTTCTCCTTTCCGTCTAAGCAGCTTATGATCACTATATAAACAACAAGACATGAGGAAGGCATTAAATTTTTATCCGGTGTTGGTAAATACTGATCTCTTTGTTTCACATGGCCAGAACTACCATTGTTTGTGTGACTCTCTACGACAGTCGATTGAATGGGTATCGTTTCCGGAAATCGAACGAAATGTACCAACGAAATAACAAGAAAGCAAACCTTTGTCGATTTCCTGCTATATGCAAGCTTACCGAAACGGATAAACATCCCTGGGAATAAATTTCTGAGACATGAGTGATTCAACAGGTAAAGTTTCATCAAAGCTGCTTCTTCTTAGAGAAGTGATCTTTGTACCGTGCACTCCTGGCAGGAAAAGAAAGTATCAATTTTCCGTCTTAAGAATTCCGCTATCTAGAGCATCCTGTTTTTATACACGAAAACAAGTTGTCTCGGTTGGGATTAGATTTTTGGTGGCTACGGCATTAAAAGCTAGTCACAATTTCTTTAATCCAGGTTGTTTGCGAGGAATTTTTGACGGTTGACTAAAATTCCATGGGAACAATTTCGCCGGCGACCGAAAGAGTTGCGAAACTTAAAAATGAAGGAGTATTCACTCTAACATGATGATTTTAGCGTAACAGTGCTGAAAACTTTGAGTTATTTTAATTGTGATGCCTTGACCGGTTTTCTTTTCTATACAATGAGAAGACAGTTGTTGAAATGTTTCGGGAAAAGTGTGTTTAAATCTAGACAATTCTATATAGTTTTTCGTTTCCAAGGTTTTGCTTTCTTCTTGTTCGTTTCTCCTTGAAATTTATGCAAGATCGAATATTTTGAACTCCATGTGTCCTTTTTTAATGTTGAGCTGAATTCTTAATATTGAATCAGCTGTGTATACTTTGCTGTTTGACAAAAATGTGAGAAACTTTTTATATATGTTTATGTATAATTTTTGAATCATTTAAAATAATTTTTTCTTCTTCTGAATTTTGTCGGAGAATTTTGTCCCGGATAATTTGTACGTGTATTTGTAAACTTTATAAATAGTTAAGTTTTCTTGTAACTGTACCACAGGCCGTGGACGTGTTTATAAGAACTATTAATTTTTATAATTCTTAACAGTGTACACACAACACACAAGTTGGTCACTGATGTTTTTAGCACATTTTTCATGTTCAAATGGTAACTCTAAAAACCAATGAAATGCTTGGAAATGTGTATTTTAAGGGTGCCTATGGGGTTACTGCTGTAAGTTCTTAACATCGCTGTCTTGCTAAAGCAAATCAGAGCGGTAGTACGGTTAGGCTGGATTTGCAAGAAACAATACATGTATAGTTTTGATTATGTGTAACGTTCATCAGTGGTAGTATAAGTAGTAAACTGTATTTCAACTCGGATTGAAAGAGAGTGAAAGAAAGTGAAAGCTGAAAGAGAGCTCTTGGAGTCTTAATAGGGTAAGAAATTCATAAATACTTATGAAAATTTTGAGTGGAAAATCACCAGCCCTTAGCCCTTGGTGACAACGTTAGTGAAGCTTAATTCACTAAGTAGCCTGTGATGAATTTATAGCATTGACCACCTCATGATCAGTTATTTTTGGAAAGACTTTGTCCTCATGTGGGTCATAACCATCTGACTGGTCATCCCTGTTGTGATGTGTGAATAAGATTTTAACAGATGTCTTGATAAGTGGTTGTCATTAGATTTAAATATTATTATTGTCAGTTATTTACTTAACTTAAATAGAACCTGGTCAATTTGCCTGCAACAGTACATGTTCATCTGATTGCATTTACCTAAAGACAGCTTAAATGTTTATACTTTGTATTGTCTTTTGTGGGTTCCTAACTATGGTAGTGTAAGAGACAGCTTTAGATTCCAGGACAAGGAAGCTTCACCCTGAAGCTTTATTGTACTTCACTTCACCACAAAAGTTGGTACACTTTTTTCGATTTAAGGACGTTAAGCCCTCCCCCGATAGCTAAATGATAAAATTTTCACCATTTTGATAACTTGTTATTGCCACTACAACATTCCCACTAAAACTCGTGGTCGAATGATAATAGCTATTAGGTTTTCTTGCCAAAATGACGCTGGCTCACAGGCGAGAACTACTTAGCATTGAGGAAATCCCGTTCTTGTATTTGTCATCATCTTAGAATCTAATGGTCTCCAATGACATTATTAGTGCAAGTTTTAAGTATTTCCAACATGAATGTTCCGTGCAAAGACACTCCATCATGCAGTGTTGCATTGTTGTGAAGGCTTAACCCTGTTGTGCAAATTTTCCACTTACGACTGTTTCCCCCTCCTTTTCTTTATTCAGCTTCTGGTGATGGGTATTTTTATCCCGCGCTGCCTATCCAATCAGAATACGCTACAATCAGAGCATGTAGAACTTACAGTAAGCATTCTTAAAAGCTAAACCTTAAAACATAACTCCATAAAGAGGCCAGGTCACACAATTTGACACAATTTTTACACTTACCAACAGCAAGTGTAAATTGTAAAATTGGCTGAACTTTAAAAGAACTTTGAAAAGAAGTACAACCAAAAGAGTGAAAAGTGATAGACAAAACAGACTACAGGTTGTATCTCCTTTGTTCAGTTTGCACAAATAAAAATTGTGTGATTTACAGTGTACACCTGTATGGCAGCTACTGCTGTATCTTTGGTTGTGACTGTGGTTTTGTTATCAACAGAATTTTGTTTTGGTGGATAGCAGAAAATAGACTAAATCAACTGTGACATAGCCTCTTACTGTGTAGTGCTTATTAATTTTTCTGTTAATTTTTATAAAAAATAAATGTTATTATCTTGTAACTTACCATGTAATTTACTATGTGACTAGATAAACCTAAACCTTTTTTTGAGCTGTTGTTAATGAATTTGCATGAATTCTCTACTAAGACCTTATGATCAACCCTTTTTCCTAGAGCTTACAGAGTGAGATGCATAAAAATGTTGTAGTTAATTTTTTATCTCAGGTCAATTTTTCTTTTTCTTTTTTTTTTAACTATTTAAATCCTAAAGATTCTATAAACTATCAGGTTGTCTTCACTTTACTAAACCTGAAACCACTTCCTGTTTCTTTAATGTGTTAAAATATTCAGGTTTATGAAATAATGAAAAAGTACTTGTTTATGTGCCGCTTCCTTGTAATAAACACCCACTTGCAATGAAGACACATGGTTCTTCCCATGAGATTTTTATGTAGGCAAATATTAAATAGTAGTTTCTTGTTACATCACTGCAAAACAAGGATTTAATCACATCATTTTGAATCTTTTACATGTAAGCCATGAAATAATAAGCTCCGGTAAAACTTGTGTTTATATTTTTGGGACACATTCATTTTCTTCTTTGTTCTCTGAACAGTTTGATGTCTTTGTTTTGAAGGACGAGACATCAGCTGTCTTATTCCTCTGTGCTCTACATTTCACAATGTAGCACTTTTAGGGATTTATTTAAATACAGTGTGGAGGCCTGGATCGATAGTGATATCCACCAGATAGATGGCTATCCAGTAGATAACTATAAATGAAACCATTGTTGTGCTATCCACTGGATAATGATTTATCTGGTTGATAGTGCTTTCCAGCTTGTGAACAACTGAGCCCTGATGTTGAGATGAATTATTATTTACATATATTGAATCATTGAATAAAACTTTATCACATGGTTTACAGGACAAAAAGTACCACAATGGTGGTCATGATAGATTTTGCATTGTCCACAAAATTTTTCCTTTCTTTTCAGTGCTTTTATTTTCGGACAAGTAACGTGTTGGCTATAGGAATACATTCTTTTTAGTGAATTGACCCTGAATTTCAGATTGATTTTTTTTCCTTTACTCACCCTAGCATGAGATTGGTGTTGGCCTGTTGCATTGTGAAAAAGAGGGAAAATATACATGCACCTGTAGTAATAATGAAAAAAAAAAAATGAAAAACTGTTGGTTATTTACTCTATAATTTATTATTTATCCTTTCTTCCAGGTTATGACTCTGCTTCCCATTCCCCTCCATCCTCATCTAACACGCCACCACACATTTTAGAAGACAATGATATGTCCGTATCAAGTGTGAGAGAAACAACTCCACCTGTAATACAGGTAAAAGCAATAGAACCCTTCTCAAGTGAACTCCCCAAGGGAATTGTAACTTGGTAGAAAGTGCCCTGTTTACATTGTATGAGAGATGCAACCCTCTGCCAATCTCAGATCATTAATTTCATCGGTTGTACTTTTTTTCTTTAATCATCACTTCCCTTGATTAGTATGGAACATATAACTGCCCCCATTAAAGCCTTTGCAGGTAATAAACAAGTTATCTTCACTGATGCATACCTTATCCTTCTTTTGTGTGGTCTTGGTTAATTTGGTCAGAATCTGTCCCAGAGTAAGATTGATTAATATATAACATTTTACTCTTGCCATTTATTTTGCTTGCAAGTACTACCTGCTTCACCTAAATGGTTGCTGGCTAACTGCATACAGAGAAATTTTAATTAAGGAAAATCATGGCAATAAATGATTTGTTGTTGTTGGTGGTGCTTTTTAGTAATTCACTACTTTTTTCTCTTAAAGCATCACCAAGAAAAACAGCCATTTTATTTAACTGAAGAAGAAAGAAGAACTCTTATAGCAGAAGGTTTACCTGTACCAACTGGTTTGCCTTTAACTAAGGTATGCACACTTAAAACATAAGTCTTTTGGTAAAATAATTGTATCCTTTATTGACTCTTTTTTATCTTTATTGTATGAAATTACTAAGTAGTGGCTGGTTGTAGAACTGGGTCACAATGTCAAAAAAGAAAAGAAAAAATCATAAAGTGTTGATCATGGAATCCATCTGTGTATGAAGGTGTTTATAAGGTCCTTTATTGAGCAAAAAGTACATGGTAAAAACTAAGAATACTTACATTGTGCAAAAGTCAAAAGAAATTAAAAAACTTAAAGAGTAGAAAAGAGTATATGTTATAATATTCTAGCATGCAGTGATTTTGTTACCACTGCGTCCCTGACACATAAAATTCCTCAAAGTTGCAAAAGTTTTATGGCATTGTGTTGAATCAGAATCATGCAAAGATTGATTAAGGGAACTGAAGATGTTCTTAAAAAAGATCCTGTTCATGACTTGAAATCTGTATTAAAACCTACAGGAGCAGTACTATAAAAATAATAGTTTTAGGAGTTAGAATTTTTGGACAAACAAACAATTTTAAGCTTTTCCATGCAATTAAATAATTGGTTTCTAGATTGGAACTGACTGTTTCAGGACTGGCGCTTATGATTGTATATGATGAGAGTCCTTGGACTCACAACTTCAAATTGTAACAGTATCACTCGATGTGAAAAGTGCAATTGGTGTTTTTGGTTTGGCATTTAAATGGCATTTATTTCTTTTTGGTGACAGTTTTGTTTTTGTGGCAGGTTGAAGAAAGAGCCCTGAAAAAAGTTAGACGAAAGATAAAGAACAAGGTATAATGATTAAAGCTCTAGTCGCTAAATCGTTGGTGTAGATTGTGGTACAGACTATTCATCCATTACATTGTTGGCAGTTCCCTGAAGGCGTGCATGAGGATTCTCTCTGTCAAGTGACATTTTGTTGTCTATGAAGGCCACAGATTTTGTACCTTGATGGGCTGGCAATAATTCCTTTAGATCCAATAATAATATTGTTGTTAAGTCTAACGTCCTGTAAGCCAACGCCCTCTGGTGTTGCTTATGGGATTTGTCCACTTATGAGAGCTTGGGTTAACTCATAACATTACATGAAGCCAGAAAGACAAGTTTGAATTACATGTATCTTTATCATCTAGAAATCTGAAGACCTGTCTACTATTCACTTGTCACAAATTTTATTTTGTCCATACGCTATTATTCCACCCTGCAACTATATTTGTCAAATATACCTGCTAAAAAAAAGGAAGAGAGAGAGAGAGAAAAAAGAAAATCATTGTCTTCTGTTTGTGTCCTCTGTACAATGTGAAAATTGTCAAGATATCAGTGACACATCCCCATACATTGAGGTTGTTGTCTTTGTCACCTACTGTCTGCTTCTTAAAGAATTGTAAGGTCACAATTAAATTGTAGCACCTGAGGAACCTGTTATTCTGCATCTATTTATTTAAAATAATATAACTTGAATTCTCTACTCTACTCAGATTTCAGCTCAAGAAAGTAGACGTAAAAAGAAAGAATACATGGAAACACTGGAAAAGAGGTAAGCTTGAAATTGTCATTGTTGTTATATTGATTTTGTACGCTTAATTTGCATCCACAGTTGTGTCAGGTATAGAACGTGTCTTTTTTCAGTTTAACTTGAAAATGATGTTCTTTCTTTATCTTTCAGAGTAGAAAATTGTGCAAGTGAAAATTTAGATCTTCGCAAAAAGGTGGATACTTTGGAAACTACAAACCGGTAAGTTCTGGGGCTGAAGCAGTTTATACTTTGTTCTCTATCAATTATTGTATCATGATTTTTCCTTTGTAAGAAATGGTTTGAGATACTTGAATAATTCAAGTATCTCACACCATTTATTGATGATGTCCTTGAAATGATTATATTTAATTCACTGCTGGAAATTACTGTTGGACATTGGACAAAATTTTGTAAATGTCCGACTAATATTGCAATTTGTTCAGACATAATGTTCTAGCACTTAATTGACTTAGCT
This sequence comes from Porites rus, assembly GCA_964035705.1. Classification (NCBI taxonomy): domain Eukaryota; kingdom Metazoa; phylum Cnidaria; class Anthozoa; order Scleractinia; family Poritidae; genus Porites; species Porites rus. The sequence goes on from OZ037996.1 coordinate 40,473,763, forward strand.
CTTGTCTTTGAAGCTTCTTAACATCCCTGAGTTGATTTCAAAAACATTAAAAGTTAAAAACATTAAAAGGTAAACTTTGCATTGGAGTGAAAGACTCTCTATTTTGATGAAACTCAAAAACGTCCATGTATTTGTCTTGCTATCTGGCAAAATGAAGTAGCCCTCTTTGTTACGGAATTACTGGGCTCTAGTTTCCATGCACTGAAACCGAGCTAATTTATGCATGTGAAAGCACATGCTTTGAAAACAAAATGGCTGCCTGTTTCATTGATCTGAAAGATGAAGATAGCTTTGTAAGATGAACAAGAAAACTTTCCATGCAATATTTTCGCCACTTTGAACAACAACCTGAAGGAAAGGCAGTGTTCAAAAGTAAATTTAGTCATTAATTGGGAGAGAGGGAAGAAAAATCTGAAAGCATGACCGTATTTACTTGAATTAACAGCACCCACAAACTTTTTTTTGTCTCAAATGCCGAGCTTATTTAATAAGCTCTGCATTTGAGACAAAAAAGTAACATGTTATGCTAATTTTTGACCTAATTAATTCCCTTTCAAAATAAAGATCTGAAAGGTGACATGTTTTAAGTGAGGAAACTTATTTTCACTACTGTTATTTCTTTTTCTCTCTTTTATGTCCCTTTAGTTCCCTGATAAGTCAACTTCAAAAACTTCAATCACTTATAGCAGCCAAAGTTCCTCGTGCAGTTACAGCAAGATCAACACAAACAAGCACCTGCTTAATGGTGAGAAATATAATCTTCAATTATATTCAATAACCTTTCTAGTCAAAACATACTCAAGCATCTTTTCTGCTGACTCTGCTCTAAAGTTGCCTTTTTTACACTTCTCGTAAGGTATATACTACTTATTAACTGTGAGTGAGGCCATTACATTATTATTGACCGTAACATGGCTGTCTGTACGGATATCCACCATCAAGTTAAACACGGATTGTATATGCTTTGGACACCTAGCTAGTAATGCCCGGTCATTACAAGAAAATAATGCCCAGTCATTACAAGAAAACAGCCAATCAGAGCATGCATACTGCTGTAGCCATATTATAATACTGTTAATACAGATTAATTATGTAGGTTGTTTATTATAGGAAAAAAAACACAGTCTGTTTTTAGACCAGTACAGTAGACCAGTTTTTGTACATGTATATTAAATTAATACTTGGCTTTGAGGCTAGGGTGAGTAAAGGAAAAAAAAAATCTCTCGAGTTGAAGGGACGAATGGTTTATTTTTTTGTTCTATTCCCTAAAGCCTCAGAGCCAAGTTGGAATTTTTATTTTGAATTTCAGGGCTCAAAATAATTTTCGGACGGTGGCGAGTTGCAGGAGTCAATCATTTTGCTCATGTTGCTTTTGCATACAGTAGTTATAGTTGGTTTTTTGTTTACTAGGAAATCCAACAAACATGGCTTAACTTGTTGTACAGGTATAGCTGAATTTAAAAGATCTAATTGATATTTTTCCTGCCGTTAATGGTATGTTTTTGTGTTACAGGTTGTGGTGCTTTGCTTTGCTGTGTTCCTGGGCAGTTGGAGCCCTCTTTCAAGTACAGGCATTAATCTTCCATCGTTAAGTGCCTCATCAAGCAAAGGCGCAGTTGATTACAGCACACCCTCAGGTAAGAAAAAATCCCTTCATTATTAAAACGAAATGTAAACACTATGAAACAGCAGTAATTGATCATAAGGCAGTGCAAACTGATTCACTTGGTGAGAAATAAATGATCAAAGAGGTTGTTAGAAAATTCCTAGATGACTTCTGAGAAACGGCAGATTGTTCTTCAAGTTTTCTTGAACAAATTGAGCAAGGATTTGACATTACGTCAAGAGTTACTTGGGGCCTGTTTTCTTTGCATCCTTTCAACAATAATAGTTCATGTAACTGGAACCATAAAATTTCAAACTGTGAAGTTGACTTACCTACTTCTTATAAACTTCCTGTCAACACTTAGAAGATGACAGGATGAAAACTGACCGCGTAAGTCTTAATCACTCATAAAACTTTCTAGGTCTCTAATATTCTCCAGACCAGTATCCCTCAGCAGTTTGTTAATGTATGTAGTTGTTGGACTTCCTCATTCGCCCTCCTTGCCAAGTGTAGGTCATGTAGGCACATATGGTATCAGCTGTTGTGCTGCAGAGTGAAGATAGCATTACATGCACCAATGTTTGTCATTATTTTTTCCAAGTGCACTCAATATCTTGTATCTAGTTAAAACGAGGGTTATTGAAAGTCGAGTTACAATATTATTGACCTATTTAAGTTTCTAGAGTGTTATTTTTTACTTTAGTTAACGATTCTTCATTTATCTGGTTTCAGTTCGCTCCAGAGTTTTGTTGTCAGTTGTTGATGACCTGGACTCTGATGAATTCATTGAGCCCTTTCCAGCCAATAACATGTTTGATCCAGTTGATCAGTTGATGCCTTCCATGCCAACCAAGAACATGGCCGCAGAAAATCAAACAAAGAATATCATCTCCATGGAGACAGTTGCCATGGAACACAGAACAAATGAGAGCCAGTTGGTTGCATCTGCAGCTTGAAAGACTTTCCCAGTGTTTCTAATACCAAACTCTAGTTAGTAGTAAAACTGTATTAGTATTGTAATGTGCATTCAGTATTTTTAATTTGCTGAGGTTTTTGTTATTCTATCAGCTCTGAATAGTGAGTAGACAAAAAACTTGGGTGCTACACGCTCAAATTTGCATTAGAATATTGGTACAATTTTATTAGCATAACTAGAAGGGTCAAACTCGATTTATGTTGGCTTTGAAAGATGACTCAGGGCTTCAGCTATTATAAACCATCTGCCAGTAGAATTCTCGAGTTCCTCTTGAAATTATTACCACTATTAATTACAATAGAATTATGACAAAGGGTATTTTAGTAGGGATAATAATTATTTGTAGTTAAAAAATATTTTGTATTTTATAAACGAGTTGTGTCAGGTTATGAGAAAATGAAGGACCCAAAGACTTAACACGAACTTCAAGAATATGTATAAAATTCGCCTCCACAAATCATATCCTGTCTCCTTGTATTTTCTCTTAACATGTACAAATTTCCTTCAAACCCCGTCATACATTTTGTAACGTATTTACCGCAATAATAATAATATATCAGACTTGGTTTTCTTAATAGATAAGGTGGCTGACAACGGAGTACGACCTTGGAGCTCTGTCGTACTCACAAGGGCTCAATTTTCAATATCGAATGCTTAAATTATAATACATGTATTTATACGTATAAGTTAAGAAAAATTATAAATTCTAATTGAGTTCGAATTGTTGCATTGATAGCCAAATGGAGTATCGCTCCAAGGTGGCCTTAACCTATCATATTTCTCGCCGAGAACAGGGTCTTTAAACAGGTTCTTCAGAGAGTTCACAGTATATTTTTCAAGTGCGGTGTATTTCTAGCTAATAAATGGTACCTTTTGTTTAGAAACGTGTTTAGGATTAGTAGTAGTACATTAGGAAGTTACAGTTTCGTTACTTGAAGGCGACATCAAGTAATAGGAAAAATCATGTAAATAGACTGTACAAACGCGCTAGGGATGGCGTTGAACCAAAGCAGAGTTACCCAACTATTTTAAAACGGTCCTTTTTACAAGTGTAGTACAGGTTGTGTCACTAATTTTAATGGGTTTTGTATATTAATCGCTTAATAACATTTGAATTCGGTCCATGAAACTATTTGAAAAATTAAAGTAGCTTTCTAGGTGACAAACTTGTTCTGACAGGGACATAGGCGCCCCAAGCTTGGTGCGTAAATTACCGCGAGTTTCGATACTGTTTTGCATATTACAAACGATTTAAAGACTTTGTATGAGAAATTCAATACAGTTGTTAGAGTTACAGTTGTCGGTAATTTATGCACCGAGCTTGGGTTGCCTGTGACAGAACAACATCAATGTGATTTTAGTAACTAAAATATTTTTGACGGGCCAAATGGCTTGTTGTTTACGGATGCAAAAAGTCTCAGGAATATTACTCCTGAGCAATGTATCGTAGAGGGAGAAGAAAACAAGTATTAAAAATGTATTTACAAACAGTGTCATCGTAACATTTTGTGAGGCCAGTGTGCATTCGCAATTTTGGAAAGTGAACCAAGTTAACGTTCGCAAAGACTTCTGGGGCTGCACGTTTCGGCTCCTGTTCCTTTCTCGATACTGGATGGGCGAATAGACCTATTCGGCTAACTCAATGTTGTACCCAATTCAAATCTCCCGGGGATAAGATTCTTTGTGTATTGTATTTGCATTACAATGTGGCATTCACATTTAAATGATATGGAAATTCCTGAAACAAAACGTTTTATTCCCAAAGGGTTTGAATTGGGTACAACATTGAGTTAGCCGAATAGGTCTATTGGCAAGGCTTGCGTGCAAGCGGCGTTGTGTGTGTGTCTTAACCAGCTTTTGCTGTTATTTCATTCCGGAGATACAGACTCCGTTCCCCTTGACGTAGCTTGCAGGAACCTGCAGTTCAGCGTGGTGAACTTTCTGCAAAGGGGACTTGGAAGTGGCTGAATCCCCCTGTCCCGTACGTTTCCACAAGGCAGTCAAAATGTACCAAACACTGGAGATCACGACAAAAACGCGCAACTTGTCTTGCAACAGTGCTGCAAAATATGCGCGTTTTACTAGTTAGGAACGAATCAAACCTGTCTTGCAACATATCAGACTGTTGTAGGTGGAGAAAAGTTGTTGCGGAAAGTAGAGATTAGTTGGCTGCAACAGCCTGGCTGAGGAACAGTAGGGAAAAAATATCAGCAATTTTCTTTTATGTTATTGGCTTAGTGCTACCTATTTCTCGTATATGGTTTCGTGGGTTTACCGCCGTCAAGAGAAAGAAATTTGCAGAGGATAAGCAAAGTATACTTCAAAGCCAAGGTTGTCATTTTAAAAATTCTTAAAATGTTCACCAATACGCTGTTGATTTCGGCTTAGCATTTTGAAAATTGCAAAAAACAGTTGCTGAACATAAGCGTCTAGAGCTTTCAACGAAAAGAGATAGCTCATATTTTATGAAATCCCAAGGAATTTTAACGAACACCGTCTCTGAGGTTTGACCGCGGTTTGGGCTGGAAGAGCTTGAGTACCGTGCCATTTACAAGGGACAACCGGAAATTCCGGTTGGAAAATGAAATGGTTCCCGCCATTTCCGGTTTGGAATTGGCTGTGACTGGAGGTGACGCAATTTGTTTATTCTTTTTTAGTCTATTCAGCTGATTTCATACTTTGTAGTAGGGCGTCCTCCCACCACGACAAATTTTGTAGTTTTATGTAGACTACGAGTAGTCCCCATTTTTCCTCAGGGATAGTGGAGCGGGCGAAACGCGAGCGCGCGTGAAAACCACCCCACGCGAGAAAGGCGAGAGGCGATGGAGAGAGAGGCTTTCTCGCGTGGGGTGATTTTCCCCGCGCTCGCGTTACGCTCGCTCTACTATCCCTGAGGAAAAATGGGGACTACTCGTGGTCTAAGTTTTATGTTCCACCCGGGTGGTTTGTGCTGATAAGCACCCCTTGAGTTTCATGAAATGACATAAGAAGAGAGAAACCTGGGAGCGATGTTTTTTAAGGGTAAAAAACACCTGTCACACCGCTATGATTATTTAATTTTCGAGTATCATTGCATTGTTACTCGCACTGGAAATCCTAATTTGTTAGCCATAATTAACAACGGAAATTCAACTGTCAGATTTTGAAACTAAAATGTTTCAAAACCAACTATATAGAGGCTTCGCGAGGTATTTTTTTTCTAATAGCACCATTGCGAAAGAGGTTACGAATGTTTTTTGGAACTTTTCCTCGAGGATTTGAACTACATTATTCGTGACCTGGATAACTTAACTTTGAAAGAAATTCAAGCCAAATATTGGCTATCAGTAACCTTACCTCAATTTTATGTTGAGATTTTCAGGGGAAGGAGGCTCAGAAAAGTTATTTTGTAATACAAAACAAAACACCAGGACTGCGAAGCTAACAGAAGAAACAATTCACTGCAGGATGTCTGGAAGATTTGTTGCTAGCAACGTTGTCAGTGGTTTCCAAGGGTATTGCTTTACTAACGAGGTTGGTGTGTTTTTATGTAGCAAGCAAATGTCTCTGAAATGGGAAAACCAAACTATAAAGGATGCACAATCATGTGTTTCCACCTGCCTGTTAGTCAAAGGCGTACAGACCAAAGACATCACCATGCTGAAAAGAAAAGGACGCAAAACTGTTTCTTCGACGATGTGGACGCCAACGAAAAGCGTTGTTGTTAAGCCACCAGACTTTGAAGTCAAGGGTACATGCTTCGAGCTGGAAAAAGACCCAGGCGCAGAAATGGATGGTTCAATTTTACAGTCGGAATTGAAGGTTCAAGAGGAAAAGAAAAACGGTTCTACAAAGACAGAAGAATGTAGTGAGCAAGACATTTGTCCACAGGAGAGAAATGGCCGGGAAGAAGGCAACGAGGGAAAAATACTGTTAGCCCTTCTGGAATCATCGCTAAACCAAAAGCTAAATCCCGAGTATATAGAGATTATACCAAGCCGGTTGAACCGACAAAGTGAAATAAAATCACACAAGCTGGGCCATTTATCTCCACGGCCAATAATCAAGGAGGAAATATTACCAAAGGAATTGAAATTTGGAATTCGAAATCCCAAAAAGTTGATATCGGCCTCAGCATTCAAACGTCCGGAAGAAAATCGGCCAAAAATAGCGTTTAGTTTCCACAAAGGAAGGCTTGAACCGCTGCTTCCTCGAGAAAAACCAGCAGTAAATTTACACAAGGAGCTCGAGTTAGAAGAGGCTAGGGCGAGGAGAGAAACACGCTGTAATTGACACCTGTCGATGACCTGTTTTACTGAAACGGCTCTTTTTTGTAGCGTTCTTCAAATCGTAATCACTGAATAGGTATCTTGCTTAAAAACGGCTGGTTTACCTAAAAAAAACTATGACACACTACACTAACGTCTCCAAAAAAAAAAGAAACTTTTTAATTTTTTAAAAATGTAATAACATTGTATTCTGAGTCTATAAAGTTGATTCAAGACTACTAAGAGCTCTAAACATCGTTGTTTAACAAATATTTGTACATGTAATCGGATTAGTACGTTGAACAGCGTTCCTAGAGTGCAAGTAAATCGATAAGAGCCTTATTTACAGTAATTTCTTTCCTGTACAATAAAATTGTTTTCTAAGGTGTTACACAAAGTTGATACAAAACATCTCAAATTCTAAAAGAAACCTGGCTTTGTTTAAGAAATAAAAAGCGTTAAGAATAGAAAGGAGGGAAGTTAAATTTAATTTGTTAAGATCTTCAACATCAAACATGTAGATCTGCTATAAGTGATTCAAGAAATAGACACCGTATTTCCTTGTAAAAATCCCGAAGGGTAAGTTTCCTCCCCCATGGCCTGCGAGCAAGCTCTCCTATTTGGGCAAGCGTAGCGAGCCTCGCGAGAACGCGCGAGCGGGGGTCGAGGAAAAGAGAGCTTGCCCTGCTCCTCGCGGCTTTGCCGCTCGCTCCCGCGTTCTCGCTAGACTCGTTTCACTCCGGCGTCCAAATAGGAGAGCTTACTCGCAGGCTACCTCCCCCGAAAATCAAGAGAAGAGATTGTGGTTTTCCAAATTTGTTTGATGTAATTGTTCAAGTAATATTTCCAAAACTTAAAGTGAGGAAGGAAATAGGGTGTGGGCAGAAAATTAACAAAGGACCGGGGGGCTTGTGGGTATCCGCACAATTGACGTAAATTGTACAGATATCCAAAAAAAAAAAGGGACAGTAGAAGGCTTGGTTACTCAGTTGTACCTGGAGAAAACAGCTGAAGATTTCACGAGTAAAAGAGAAGAGAAAATAGACTAACTACTGCCTAAAAACAGCAAGAATGACAAGACTACCACTAAACGGATGAAAACTATATGAAGATAATCTGTTGGAATAACATTCCTTCAAAACCTAAAACTTTGAGGAACAGGCCATTGTTATGAAGACGAGAGAGATCGCAAGCACGTTTTGTTGAAGTTGGAAATATTTTGAATGAATCATAAACAACCATTGGAATTGGCTGTCGTGTGATATGGAGAATTATGCAGTTCTCGGAGGGTGTTATCCTCCTCGATCTGCATAATTCATCATATAACTCTCTGCCTCATCCAATTATTCCTTATCACAGAAAAAAACCAAATAAACGCTTAACGAGTAAGTTAGCTGATCGGTTAAAAAATTTGACGGTATTTGTTACAGGGAATGCTCTTCCTATAAGTGAAAAGACACTGCAGCGTTCCGACCAGTGTGAACACTTGGAGCAGCTTCGGAACTTTGGAATGAGTGATGATGATGACCTCTCAGTTCATCCAGTAACTCTGCCTCTGCGGGTTCCACTAGCCCAGAGCTGAAGAGTTGATGAAAACGGCCGCCCTCTGTCATTGTTGCTTCGGTCTGAAAAAATAATACACACGCTCGTATAAACTGGTAGAAATAAAAAAAAAATTGAGGAAATTCGTTCGATTGACGCCGCACGAGCACAGTGCAAAATACATGCATGTGACAGTGGCGTTATTTGCCTCAATCTCCGAGAGGACTTTGGGAACGAGGTTGCATTCGCCCTGAAAAATGATCGCTGTAGAGAGGAGTAGTCGTTATGTCATGATGCTAGTGGAAGCAAAATTTCTGGACCTCAGCAAACCGTGGTGCTGCAAATATAGCAGAAAAAAATATCGAAAAAATTGACGTTATGACTTTCCTTTGCATGATTGCATTCAGGAACAAAACGGTAGTCCACACTTTTCTTACATCGTTCGACAATGCTAATGACCGTCTCAGTTACGAACCAGTAATTTTGCTACCATGGTAACAAGACGTCACACCACTCCTCTCTCGCTATGTAGATAGATTTACAGCAAAGCTTCTTGTAATGATTACCTGTGCACTAGCGAGTGTAAGTATTCTACAATCATCAGATCGTTTGAATGGAACATATCTGTGGTGGCTCACAGCAGTTTTCTATATTTTGCATTCAGCAGTTGCTCCCTGTTAAATGGACAGACTGTACGATTCGTTGCCAGATAACGTCAAGCCAGAACGTTCGGTACGGTCTAGTCTCACACATCGCGAGAAAAGCCAAATTATTTTCAACATTAAAGGAAGAAAGGCGCATCAGTATACTTACTATGACTGAGTGTGAATTTTCCCTTCGTTTTTGCTGTTTTGTTTCCCACTGACTGATAAAAGCCTGTAAAATAATAATAATAATAAGAAGAAGAAGAAGAAGAAGAAGAAGAAGAAGAAGAAGAAGAAGAAGAAGAAGAAGAAGAAGAAGAAGAAGAAGAAGAAGAAGAAGAAGAAGAAGAAGAAGAAGAAGAAGAAGAAGAAGAAGAAGAAGAAGAAGAAGAAGAAGAAGAAGAAGAAGAAGAAGAAGAAGAAGAAGAAGAAGAAGAAGAAGAAGAAGAAGAAGAAGAAGAAGAAGAAGAAGAAGAAGAAGAAGAAGAAGAAGAAGAAGAAGAAGAAGAAGAAGAAGAAGAAGAAGAAGAAGAAGAAGAAGAAGAAGAAGAAGAAGAAGAAGAAGAAGAAGAAGAAGAAGAAGAAGAAGAAGAAGAAGAAGAAGAAGAAGAAGAAGAAGAAGAAGAAGAAGAAGAAGAAGAAGAAGAAGAAGAAGAAGAAGAAGAAGAAGAAGAAGAAGAAGAAGAAGAAGAAGAAGAAGAAGAAGAAGAAGAAGAAGAAGAAGAAGAAGAAGAAGAAGAAGAAGAAGAAGAAGAAGAAGAAGAAGAAGAAGAAATAGGTAATGAAATAAATAAACACCAGAATACGAGTGAAGTTCTTGTCAAAGGAGCAACACGTTCTCGCCAATATTCGTCCAAGATGCGTAAGTCTGTAGTAAAGTCCCCTTTTTTTCACTTCTCGTGAACAACTTGAGTTTAATAAATGTGAGCAGCGGAATCCCGGTTTTTTAAAACCATCTTGACCTACGCCTCTCATTTGGCTGAATAGTAAACAACAACAACAACAGAAAAACTTTATTGTACAAGAAAGAACGGTGAACTGACCTCTAAAATTAACGCCACAAAAAGGTTAATGATGAGAATAACAGAAGTTAAATACCAAGCGATAAAGTACAGCTGCGACCACCTGGAACATGGAACAATACAATTAATACCAAACTTGATCGTGATTAAAAATTCCGTCCGTAGTCAGGTGTAGTTTAAAACTGTATAAAAATTTCACTTTGACTGATGTCAAAATTTTGTCCATATCGATTATGCCAGAAACTACATCTACAAAAACTTCAAGGACTTCTGTCCGAAATATGCCATGCAGTTTTAACTTGGACTTTGTGTGACTTACGCACTAACGACGTTGGCATACTCTTTAAGAAAAACATGCCAGTTATTAACCACCATCAAATCCCATAACACCACCAATGCTGCCTGCAAAATAACACACAAAAACACAATCACTAGAAAACAGTCATCAAGACGAAACACCTGAATATATGAAAACAACGTTAATGACACGCCAAGTTATTGAAGTTTGACACTGATAAAGCAACACTTGTCGTAAGGTTCACTGAATCAAGCCTGGCTAAAGTGAAGAACAATTTCACGACGATTTGGCGGTCTCAAACGACTTATTGCACGATAGCTACATTTGACGAGAATTATTCAGTATTTCTTTTCTTGAGCATATCACCAACAGGGGCGTTTTGAAGGTGTACGCACGGAAAGAAAGATTGGACCTCCGAAGCGGGGTACTGCCAACTAGGGAGGTATACGGACATGCTTCCCAGAATATGTTTCAAATTTAGGGGCTCAGAAATGCCATTTCCTGCGTTTTCCGCGAGACATTTTCAGTAAATAAATACGAAGGAAAATGCAATAATCGGTAAGGTGTAATGTTTACGGGAAAAAGGTACAACAGTGACGCTATCAAAGAGGTTACAAGCAAAGGGCGAGATGTCTACCCTTCAGACGGGTAAAGACACCAATATATCATGCGAAAGATTTATCAATCATCCCGATTTAATGATAAAAATGCTTTCAGGAAATGAAAAATATATATTTTCCAGATTTCAGCTGTAGGCACGGGCGTATGTGCGTATATGGACGCTACGCCCCTGCCAAAGCTTTGGTTACTGAACTTTAACCCGCGCCGCGAGAAAGCTTTGTCGACTTAGAGGGGAGGGAAGGGGGCGGGGCAGATTGGAGATAAGAGAAAGTGAAAGGGCTTGCTCAGGGTATGGGATTAAAAAATTTAATTAATACTATTATCAACAGCCCACGTCCGATATATTAAAATTCTAACATGACTTCGAGGCTTTCTAGTCATTTTTCTATATTTGGTTTGGTTTTCTTTGTGCTCAAATCTCTTCTGGGAATTGTGAGACAATGGAGTGGTAAAAAATTTGCAATTTTGACCCTTAAGCCTGGAGTCATGTAAGAATTTTAATATATCAAACGTGGGCTATTTTACTGAATGTAGTCAAATAAAGCAACAATGAAGATGACTCTTTTAGATTCGACAGTACCAGTTGCTTCAATCAGACCCCGGGAAGTCCATCATTTTCTTAGGGGATTGTAGAGTGCGAAAAATACACGACCGCGCTTTGAAAATCGCTACTCATGGGGAAGATTAACAAAAGAGATATTTATCATTTCCTGTTCTGTCGAAAAAAGATCACATTCTGCGAATGCTCGGGTTTAGTTTGAATGAGTTTTGTCAGCGCACTTGAGACATCAATAGTGTCGATAAGACTGCACTTTCTAAAATAACTTTTTAAAGAGTTATTTCAATGGAAAAATGCATACTTACAAAGAAATCGTCGAAGTTATTTGCGTAGTACTGTAGCTGGTCAAATGAGCCACATTCCTTAACATACATACTGTTGGCAGAAAAGAAAAACAAAATAAAACTGTGTTCCTTAGTGCGACGAGATCAATTACTTACAACCGAGAACAGTACAAAATACCACAAGCTTGGTAATATAGAATTGAGCAACCAACAGATTACCCTGATACCATTTGGTTATTCTCACAAACGTAGTCAGTCCTCAAAGACATCTCCGCATGCGCAGTTGCGGCGCAAAGAAATACTTCATCAAGACTAGTGAAATACTCCAGCAATAGAGTAACAAAACGCATGACAAATGCTAAAATGTCTTCTTCGGCGAAAATGTATTTCCAGCGATAGGTACCATACAGCCTGAGAGCGCTTCTAAAGAGCGTTGCCTTGAGTTCCTGAAAACTGGGCAGTTTATAAAGGAGGAGCTCCTTGCCTCTTCTGGCAGAAGATGGTTACATGTACGACATATAATCAGACCTTAAATGGTTGCAAAAGGCGAAAGAATGGAAACTCACTTCAAGTTATATATAAATAGAAACGCAGCACACCTCACGAGCTACTGCTAAACAAATTATAAGCATATGTTTAAGAACAAAATCTTAAACACTTAATGACTGGTCTAGAGGGAAACAGTTAATTTCGTTTCGCGAGGCGGAGCCGAGCGAAACATTGAGATGCGACGGAAACACAATGAACTGTTTCCCGAGGGACCAGTCTTTAAGTGATTTGTTACATAGCTCACGACAAAAAAACTTTTTCGTGTACAAAGTTATGAAAATAAATCTCGCCAGCGGTGAACATTCGCGCGTAGTAGTGCACTGTTACCCTGTGATGTCATAGATTTTGCAAAAATTTCCAGCTATATAACAAATATATTTGTTACCACGATAGAATAGCAGTGTTTTACCGTGTTTTATTGGCCCCAACATTTGACGGATCAGTGACACCGTTAAAAAGCATCATTCCAAATATTGCGAAAATATAATAAAACGCCTACAGGGCAAGATACAAGATAACAGGTTATAACAAAAAAAAAAATATGCAAACGAACAAACAAACAAACAAACAAATAAACAAAACGGACACTTTTTACAACTAAACCTAAGGATGGCTACAAAAAGCGTTTCATTCAATAAGATAAAACTACCCAATTGTTATGAACTTATAACGAATAAGCACTGAACCTCTTAACAGCAAAGGCGCGCTTCATTAGAAGAACTTAAAATGGAGCGCGACAGTGGTGAAAATGGCTAATGTCAACTTAAAGCCACTACCTTTCACTTTAAACCAACTAGCAACATAGGCCGTATATCAAAAATATCACAGTACTCTTCTACAGAGTACTTTTAGTGTTGTATTCAGAAAGAGAGAAACTCTACTGTCTTTATTTTTTTAGCACGAGCTGCAAGTATTTCAACTTACCACTATAATACCCGCGAAAGGCCTCAAGTTTTTTAACAACTTCAACAATGTTTTGAGAATCAGACGAAGCGCCTGAAAGAAAAAGACACAAATGACAAAAAACAACAACAAAAACAAAACAAACAAACCAAAAAGGTAATAAACATTTAACACAAAAATAGGAAGAAAATCTAAACTAATGGTGAACTACAGTTTTTGACCTTGATCGAAATTGACTAAGTTGATGAGACAAAGACCAGAGATAATTAATGAAAAACTGTACGTCTTATTTTACGAACTTTAGGGGATTTTTTTGCATTTCATGTCACATGCCACCAACCCCGCTTAAATGGACTTAAAGCTCGCCAGGTCAGAATTAAAGTTTCTTGTTTGTATTAAATCCACTTCCTGTTGGTAAGGTGATAATCTTTTGTATAGGTTTGCTCGCTTGAAAACCATCCTGACGACTTTTACACTTCTTTCTCCCATGAAACGCGAAGAAAGACAAACAAATGACAAAAAATTACCCTGACATGAGGTACAATTCTTAAAAGACGAAATGTGATCAAAATGTTGATGACTTGTGTTAGATTTCTCAGGTTAAACGAACTTCTTTCATTGCTTCCGTCGTCTGACCTAAAAGTAAATACGAATATGAAAACATTTGTGCTAAAACATCAGAATTCTAACAGGAACAAACGTATTACGTCACTAGGACCTAAATACATCTCGTGCTACAAAATGTTCAGACGGAATATTTTCGGGCGAATTTGAGCATATTTTGGCGATTTTTTTTCCCCCTGAAATTTCGGAATTAACCTGAGATCAGGCTCAATTTTCGTTTCGCTTTGTAAATGACATTCCGGCGGGCAAGGCGAAACGAAGCAATTTTAAACAAAACAATCTTGGCGCTGGCCGTTAGAGAGAATGTATGAGAACCGCTAAAATTGGGCCTGATCTCAGGTTATTTCGGAATAAGCACACTGAGCTGGAAGATAGAGTGTCTTGTCGAAATCTGAGTCCGTTTAGTTTAAACGCAACACATCACAGAAAAACCTCGAACAGAAAAAAATAAAATGATAATGTTTGCATACTCGGTAGAAGGCTGAAACTAGCCTGCAGTCGAGAATACTGCTGGAAATCTCCCTAAATAACCCTCAACTTCATGCTATTTCTAAAAAGAATTAATATGGTCTTTCGGCGCCGCTCTTGTGTTCAAATTGAGTTAGTCGAGAAATTTCAGTTATTTAATTCCACTTACTTTGTAAAAGGAGAACCATACAGGCTGACATGTACGATCTCTATAACCTGCAAGAATTAAACGACGCATATTATCTAGAAAATTGGTACGGACGTGCGATACTTTAAACATAATGTATACAGCATGACAATTAGAAGTGGGAATGCGAAATAAATTTAATGTGAAAAAATATAGTGACCAAACGTAACTCCGAGTTTCAAATATCCTGGGTCAACAACACGTTAGCGGTATTCAGCTTTCCTTTAAGGCCGTCCCTTCAATTCATCTAAAATCTATTAAAGGTTTAACGGATAAAATGGTTAAATAATACTTACAACTAAGAAGAGTGTTATGGCTCCACAATAAATATTGACCTACAGAGTTGAAAAATGCACGCATTAAAAGGTGGAGTTCTAACCTAAACATCCTAAACTTACTGCAATAGTAGTCCATTTCCGAGTTACTCTAAAGCTACATGCAAACGGACGCAACAACTCTCAACATTGTTGGTCCAACAATGTTGGGAGTTGTTGCGCGCGTGTAGGCAGTAGTGTGAATA
The DNA here is from genome assembly GCA_964035705.1 of Porites rus. NCBI lineage: Eukaryota > Metazoa > Cnidaria > Anthozoa > Scleractinia > Poritidae > Porites > Porites rus. The sequence goes on from OZ037996.1 coordinate 40,488,813, forward strand.
TGGATGCAACAAGTCCCAACATAGTTGGGCTAACAGTGTTGGGGGTTGTTACGTCCGTGTTGGCAGTGGCCTGCAAACGGATGCAACAACTCTTAAAAAAAATCTTAACAGTGTTGGCCCATCACAGGTGTTGGCGTATCACGCAAAGTTATGGCGTTACTGTTTCCAACGAGACCATGTGAGATGCGCGTGGGTGGCCCCAACTAGTTGTTCGAAGAGCTGTGCAAACGGATCCAACATTGTTGCGCTACGCTCCGGCGATCACGGAACAAAAGAAATGTTTGGAGTTGTTGGCTGAAAAGATTGACCGCTTTCAACCTTTGCACACATCTCCAAACAACATGCAACAAGGTGCGCAAACGGACGCAATATATAACATCCAACAATGTTGGGAGTTGTTGACCAACAAAGTTGCGCCCGTTTTCACGGGGCTTAAGCCTCTTTTTCAAAGAGGCTCCTGATGCTCACCCTTTCACGTGAAATACGATTTCGCATTCGCATTTCCTTATGAATGGTTGTGCACCACGCCTCGTTTCGAAAAAGAGACCAAGTGCAACTTGAAAAGGGACTGGTAAGCTTTAATTAACCTGTACTTGATCGGCTACCAAGGAAGTGGTTGGTAAAACTAGGCTAAAAAGAGTCTCATAACGAGACAAAATGTTTTATATTTACACTAGTTCTCTCTATAATATAGTAGCTGTTTTTATTTCAATATCATAGCTACAGAGTCGGGATTTTTTTAAAAGGTTTATCATATACATTACGTCAATGAAATGCTAATAACTTTATTTGGTACGGCTACCGACAGTGTCATACCAAAGATGATCGATATCTCTGCCATCCTACGGCCCACAGCTTCAACAACTACAAGCAAAAGAAAAATATTCATACGACTAGACTGAATACGTGAATCGCAGTAGGAGTAGGAGTACAGGGAAAGAGGCGAATATGCCGAGGGAAAAGAAAATATATGACAAACAGACGGAAAAAACAAAATAGGACTATCCAGAGACTGCTGGAATTGACTGCCCTCATGTAAATCAATATAAAAAATGAAAATGTTAGGAAAATCTTAACCCGTTCCGTGTAGATCAACAACGCTTCTGGCGTTTGGGACACTTTCAGTTTACAGGGTCATTGACAAAGTTTAACCTCCGCAGGGGACGAGATCTTTCTAACCAAACCCGCATGAACACCATTTAGTCAAACCGGAAAAACACAAAGAAACAATAAAGTTCATCAAAAAATCCCAATAAACTTTTGATAAGCAATTCACCCGTAAGTTTTTGAAAAAATTCACGATCCTCGCGAGGGCTTCCCACGGAAACTTTTCCCGCCTAAAAGTCTAGTAAATACCCAGCAAAGCAAAAAAAGGGGGAGAACAATAACGCCTCGAGGAAAATAAAAAAGTAAAAATACAGTTTTGGCCCCGTTTAGCAATAATGATTAGAAAAATGGCACAACTAACTTCAGGAGGCATTGTTTTCACAAAATTCCTTGAAATCATTGAAATTCCTGACAGTTTTACAATTTTGACTGTGAAAACGTTTCACAGAACAGCGACGGGAAGATGGTGTAAAATTTACACTGTCGTTTAAGTTGCGGCCTTATGTTTGTGAGAAAAATAAACAAATGCGCGCACAGGGAAAATGTTAACTGACATTTCCTTACCTGTTCCAAGAGGTAATATAACACGAAAATTAAATTAGCAATCTGCGAAAAAAGCGAAATTATCAGGTGTCAAGGGAGTAGTAACTAACACACTGTAGCATCTAATGTAACTGAATTAAATGAACAATTCAACTGCGCGTCAAATGACAGGCTCAATTTCGAGCCGCTGTTCAAGAAATGAGCCCGCGCTCCTTCCCCGAACCGACAGTCCCTTGTTGGGGAAGACCGAGAGAGCATCGGAAATCGAGGCAAGCCAAATGATAGCACTCACTTTTTAATATTTCTGATATCTTGGTGTCGTGTAGATGACCCTCGTTTTTAGGCTAAAACGGTTCCAAGTCTATACTTTTTGGAACGGTACACCCTAGATTGCTACAGGACCGCGCAATGGTTTAATCTGAAAGTCAGTGGGCGATGTCGATTTCACAAAGCGCACGAAATATAAATGTATGGCGAGTGTAATCTGCCTTGCGGACTCCAGAAATTATGACAGTCAGGGCAATATTTATTTTCGTCTGACTTGCTTGACGCGTGGTTGAAAATAATCTCGATGAACGCTTTAATTAGGCGATCGATCTTGAAAATTGAAGGTATACTAGGGGATTGTTAGCAGGGTAGTATTGTTGAACTTTGCTGATTGAAAGAACATTGTTCAGCAAAAATTACAAATGAACATCATTACTAACCGCCAAATGCGAGTTTCTGTTCACCCATATTGTGTCTTGTTCATAGTCCAACAAAACCTGAAAGTCACAGAATAACCGCGTACGAATTGTCGTGCAGGCTCTAAGTAAGCTTTTTTTACCCGTACCTTAGGGATGTTTAGGGGGCCAACAAAGGATTAACAAACATTTGCTTAGAGGGAGTCAAAGACTCCGAAGGTTCACGTTCTGCATGCAATGATCTTGTAAGAGAACCTTTGCCATGCCTTTTCTATAGAAAGATGCTAAACATTTGTCCTCAATCTTTACTAAGTTTTTACCAAAATACTGTCTTAAATTCACAGCAGGCTAAATTCATCCAATTCATAGCAGGTTCCAGGACGTCATCTATTATAAAGACTGGGCGAACAATCTATGTTAGTCTGCGTAGAAGGTGTTTAAAGGAGAAAAAAAGCGGGAAACAAAGACGCGCGAGAACGGAGGGAAGGAAACTAAACACGTGTTTTTCTCCTCTCGCGCGCCTTTATTCCCCCGGGGGGAGGGGTATCCCCTGTAACGTTCTACTTGGAAACGTTCCTCTCGAAAACTTTTTCAGGTTTCAGGCAAAGGTAGGGGGCTGAGCCTCCCCGTAGAAGACTTTGTTGCGTAGCCCCCCCCCTCCCCCCCACCGGGGGGTTAAGTTTTCCTTTCCATGTCCAGGCTGTATTCCTGGGGTCAAGTGTTAAATTCTGAGAACCAATAGGGGGCTTTCATACTTACAGACACGAGTAGGACGTTCACAAACGCCACAAAATCGCCGGTGTAATCAAATAATTTGTTAGAGACAAGGATTTGAATCTTTCTTAGTACTCTGTTCCCTACAAAGCTCATGGCTGGTCTTGCTCGACGCCTGACTCCCTGATCTAGTACATCAAACAAATCCTGGAATTGCTTTGCTGTTAGGTGACCAGTTGGATGTTGAGTCAAGGACTACAAAAGCGAAAAGAAAAGAAAATACCTTTTCCATGACTACTCATCTCCTTGGAGACCTATGAGCGAGCGAGTTAGTTAGGTAGGGGTATTACAGCCGCGGCGAGCTTCCAGGAATTTTTCTTACAAAGCCATTTCCAGAAGCATTTGAAAGCATCCTAACGAGGCTGTATCACGGCTAGCCTGCCAGCAAGCTCTCCGGGGCGCTCCGGCGGCGGCGAAGGAAAAGGAAGGACAGCTTGCAACTACGTCTCTGGAATTTGAATATCTGCATCGAAAAAGTCGATGCGAAATGCTGATTGGCGGAGATGACATTAGTAATGACGTCATTACCCTTGGCACGTGTTTCTCAATGTTTGTTTACATTCGCGCTCGTTTCCGCTTCGCGCTGATTGGCAGAAATCTGACAGCTCAGTCGACGGGGAGCCACAGGGAATTGGAGGTGGAATCAAATTCCAGAGATGTAGTCACAAGCTGTCCTTCCTTTTCCCACCCCGCCGCCAGAGCGTTCCGCAGAGATTGTTCGCAGGTTATGTCACGGCCCAGCATGTTTATTTTGTTTATAAGCGTCTTTTTTCGCTACGAAACTTGAGAAATAACTCGTGAATAACAAAATAACAGCTTGGTATTCAACAAATATGTCTTCCTAGCACCATATCAAACGTTACAAACAACAAAAAAGACCTTTGAAAAACCGTTTGGCTAAATAGTTTTCTAAAACCACCATTATAATCTGTTTCAATGGTAAACACGTTTATCCATCTGTGCCTTCTTTGTATTTGCTGTGTTAATTACACCTTCTTTTAACGTTTTGATATCTTAATTTTTATGTTTCACTCAGTTTGGTGGCAGTTTCCACTGTTTGAATTTTGATATATTTCGTAACACAGCTCCTTTGATAGACTGACCCTTCCACCGGTTTTTTCAACTTTTGACGGGGATCGGTTATATTAGGAATAATCCGCCACCTCCGCTGGGAAGAACGCCTTAAAATCAATAGATTTGCCAAGTTTGTAGGTGATTTTATTAAAAACTAAACAAAGATTTAGCTCCACAAAGTCGTGAAATTTTAAAGACGTATGTTTTTTTTTTGTTGATTTTCAGGCGCCCCCGGCCACGGACCCGGTAGTGCAATGGTCGGTGCAATGGCCGAACGACATCACGATACTTAACAGAGCCGGAGTGCAATTACTCTGCCGAGCTACGCCTGAAGGAGGGTACACCAGTACGCCAAAATCGCCCAGGAATCGAACCTGCCTTCCCCGGAAACGGTCCCCGCCCAACGGGGCACCTGAGCGGTGCGTATTTCGAGTTATGGATGCACGCGGGAAGTTTGGAGAGCACGAAAGATGCGTAAGAGTTGCACGAGGCGATAGCCCAGTGCAACTCTAGCTTCTTGAGTGCTCTCCAAACTTCTCAAGTGCATCTGTAACTCGATATACGCACAGCTAAAAGCATGAGCAAATTCTTTTATAACACAGCTGCTAAAAATGCTTGCTTTTCGATTAACTACAAAATTCTCGTAACGAGCGACACAATAACAAACGCTTCTATTGACTGATTACAAACATGCCACACTGGTTTAGTTTGAATGAAAATTCTTTCTGTAAAACTGAGAAAGAAAATTTGCTTATTTATTGGTTAACGATCAATGAAAACTAAAAAGAAACAAAGGTAAAGGAGTCTTAAAGTTCACCTAAAGTGAAAATACTCACATGTTCGTAAGAAGTCGTGGAGTATGGTTTGGATTTGCTTAAAAGATGTTTATGTTTTGCTCGGCGAAATCCAGAAAACTTGTTTTTCAGCGAAGACGACTGTCATCCTAAGTCTTTCCTACGTTAAACTAACGAACAATGGCTGGTCATTACGGCTTCTTGAGAAGATCTGGTAGCAGTTGTTTTTGTGAGTAATAAATTTATGTCTTCTTGTGTAATTTGTCTTGTTATTGCAAGAGAAATTTTCCTGCTTCAGTCGGATTGTTCGGCGATAGCAAAAGTGTATAATTTTTTGCTGTTGAGCTTACTTTATAATTAACTTGTTTTGTGGGATATAAAACAAACGTTACTGAAACGGAGAACACTTTATACAAATTGGATATTTTCCGACAGAAACCAATTTGTGGTCTTTTTCCAAGTAAATGTCAGTCTTTACGGCAGACTTTTCAACGAATCATTCAGGCTCTATTATTTGCAAAAAATCTTCACCGCTTTTGCTGTTGCTTTGAGTGGTTAGAACGAAGCTAAATTCCAAAAAAAGTCCAGAAAGTTTTTTATCATTGCCGTCGATTTTTGGGTACTTAGGAAAAGGAACGAAAAACACAGCTGAACACGTCATCTAAAACGCACGGGGGTGCGTAAATAAAGATTTTGTTCATATGAGGCAAGCACGCGCGTTATGTTATAAAATATTCTTTCTTACATAAAGCACACGTTGTCCACCTCTTGAACCGATCTTTGCTCTTTCAATGGCTTGCCTGGCATCTGCTGTACTTATCGTTCCTCTGCAATAAAAACCATAATGTCTATATTCGAGTATCATTTCCAAGACAAAGAAACTTAAGGTACGGAAAAACGGGCAACAAAAAACGTGCAAGTTGTTTTTCAACATTGCTGCAAAACGAGTTGAATAAATAACAATTATTATTCATTCAAAATATTTCCCCGATTCTAATTGGCTAAAAGCACGGGCATAATTCACCATAAGCAGTTACTGATGACCAAATTTGGAAGAATTTTGTGTTTTACGAGGAAATGACGTCAAAAATGCGGCGTTCTTGCTGGTTAATCCACCGTTAAACGAGAAGACCTGGGGACGAGGTTGAGTTGTTTTGCTTGTGAAAACAAAAAATGGCGGATATTTCACTCGTTTCAAGAGTAAGAACTAGGCGAAATTACAGCTAAAGACATGGCAAGAACACAATTCGAAGGGCGACATCGTCTATTTGGAGAATATTTGCGGTGCTGAACAACCCTAACCGTGCACTATCGAAGGTGAACTTAACATCGATGGAGGTAAGCATGTTTTAGCTTTGTTTTTAAACTAGGAATTATTTTGAATGAATAATAAACAATTATTGAATTCGGCTTTCCTATCATATGAAGAATTATGGAGATCTCGGAGGGTGTTATCCGCCTCGGTCTACGGCCTCGAAGAATAACACCCTCCTCGATCTCCACAATTCTTCATAAGATACTCAGCCTCATTTATTAATTGTTAAATATTACTTACAAAGGGAGGTCGCTGTCTGTATCTTGAATTTGAAGAAGAACCTCAAAAGCAGCTCTAATACCAACTCTTCGACGGAAGAAACTTGCCTGGAGCGAACTCTTAAAGAGAGTGAAAAAATAGTTTTCATTTTCCTTTGAGACATAAACATCATATGAGGAAACTGAGTTTTCTAGTACCCACTCGACACTTTTTCTTTGTCTTTCTGCTCCCGACAATATTCGCAATTGAAATTGACCACTTTTGAAGTACCTCTGCTTAAAATGGATCTCTTGATCTCTCGTTAACCCAATTGTTACAAGTCTTTGAGTATGTGAAATTCTTTGGACAGGCAAAGAAGAGAGTTATCTAGCATTGACTGTTTCAAAGCTAAACTACAAAGCAGACCCCTTCGGTAGATAGTGTAAAGGGGCCTGTCTAAAGGTAGTTTAAGAGCTCCTTGCAAATAGTTTGAAGTTTTACTTCCTGAATATAGCATAAGCCACCAGTTACATTGAAATTCAATCATAATTTACTGAGTTTTTCTAAGGACAGATCTGCTGAAATTTTTCTGTACGGTGTATAATTTAATGCTGCTACCATAAATCCAAACCATTAGGTTATTATAACCGGGAGAAAACCGAAAATTTGACATCCACCCGCTCAACAGGACTTACGGTCAAATATCCTCTGAACTGATTGTAGATAACAGCAGTCAACAGATTCAAAAAGAAGTAAAGTCCTGTAAGAAAGAAAAGAGCATCATTCACTTTAACGCATGAAGGGCAGTGCTTTTTTCTCTTGGCCTGCAACAACAATTGGCGACAAAATTGTTGAGACATTATTGTACTCAAATAGGGTAACTTCAGAGAACAAATGACATACCTTTCTCCCCTCCCCTCCATTCTAGTTCGAACAGCGGCACGACATTGCATGGAGGTGATCAGAGAGGAAAAGCTTTTATTTTCCTTTTCTGAAGCCAGTAAAACGTCAGAAATTCCGTTGAGTGAAGTGTCTCAACTAATTTTGTCGCCGATTGTAGGTTCTTTTATAGGAGAGCGAGCCGCGTAGCCCCCAGGTGTATTTAACAATCATTCCTCGAGCCCGAATGGGCTCTGAGTCAATAGTCGGCCTCATGGGCTATTGACTCAGAGGCAATGAGGGCGAAAGGATTAATTGTTTTAGTAAAACCCAACTAGTTGGTCACAAATATCGAGACAAAACACAACTTTAGCTAGCAAAACGCGATTCAGCCGCCATTGTTTTGGTTTTCAAAGCGGGCGCTTTTCGCTACTAGTGGGTTATAACATATAGCCTTGTAGTAGCTCAACCACTCAGAACGCTGCATTGATAACAGACCACCAGTTGGATTCTACTAATCACATTTTTGTGCCTGCCATCTTACGATCTATAAAGCACATTATAATACAGCTGAGTCTAATAAATTGACAATATAGCCTAGATTTTACCAGGATGATATTTCAATGTGACTTCTTTTCTTGTGCCTACCTAGGCTAGCGCCTACACTAACCGTGGGCCACACGCATTGTAATTGACATTGAAAATTGATGAATAAAGTTGTTGCTTAGGAAATAGTTGTCGCTTTGTGTAAGTACAAACCGGAACGAATTGCTAAGTGGGTAAAACTAGGTGTCTACAAAATCTATATCATCGACATATAAAAAAAGTAGTTTTGAAAAAGATGAGAGAACTGTTCTAAGTAGCTGGTTACAAAGGGGAAAGAAGGCTTTAATTGGCTATGTAATAAAGCTTTTAAAATAAGACTTAACAGGACTTACCAACTATAGTAAATGTCACAAAGAACACAGCATACCATCTGTTTTTCATATACGCGTGCATCATTACTACAAGAGAATTTATTAAAGAAGAGGTAAATCACAGTCTCGATTGGGTTCTGTGGCAAACGACAATTTGTCTGGCTGATGATGCTCTGCAGTGAAAGGAGTATGCTCGCAGTTGCACATGTCAACAAAATAGATACGTCACAGACCTCTTCCATGATGGCGGCCCATTTATTTATTCCTTCATTTGTATAATATAAAAGAGCCTTTCTGGTCTCGTTTGAAAGTAAGAGTTCTTTTGTATTTTGCACATGCTAAAGAGGTCAGAAAGGCTAACTATCATACATAATAAAGAACATATTAATGGACCGCCATTATTAAAGAGGTCTATATATTTCCAATTCAACCATTACCCAATCACAGCTTACATAGTTGCTTCACCAATCATAGCGCATATTGGTTTCTCAATTCAAACGATCCTAAAACTCTCAGCTCAGTGTTCAACAGGTTGATGGCATCAAAACTTAGGAGGGGGAGGGGGCTAGCCAGGCTAGTCCCCTCCCCCTCCTAAGTTTTGAATCACAGGAGGTGTGGTCGAGGACTGATTATTACGACTGGCAACGAACTAGTGCTGGCTGCAGTCGCTTCCCTCACCGGTACTTACCCAGCTCTCCGCGCTCACTGAGAGAGAGGAACGAGCGGTTAACAACATGCAATTTTTTTATTGACCGTGCGCAACACGTCTCTGTCGCTTCCCAATCACTTATCTCTTGTCCTTTTTCGTGCACAACAGACGTTTTCCCTGCGCAATCTGCAGGGACCTAAGAGGCAAAGAATTTCCACTCACCATCTGGGTTATTAGCAGTAGTCAACAGGACCAGAAGACTTCTTAGCGAAACTTCAAACGACGAAAAGTAGTAATAGCCTTCACAATTCAAACCGAGTTTTAAATCCTTTCTCTGGGAGCCACACTCACTTTCCTTAAAGCAATATAATACGAACGTAAGCAATATATAAATGTTTAACGAGTCACACTTACATCAGTTTACCCTACACTCACACTAGCTTAAAGTGCTACAGCAACTAAAGTAAAAGGCTCTTCATTAACTTGTGTGCTGACTGGATGCAATTTAAAAGGTTCACACAATGCCCACAAAAAAGCTTTCCCAGCACTCAGAGCTCTCGTAACAATGGAGACTGTTAAGAAGAGGGCCTACATGGTGGCAATCAGAACTTGTAATTTAACACTCAGGTCAACCTTGCAAGTAAATAGGGAATATTATAAAAAGAGTGGATAAAGTTGGAAAGGTTGGTACTCCAAAATAAATGCTGTTAAAAAGAATTGAAAATAGTTCAATTAAAACGAGTTAAGATTCTGGTTTCTTATGTCTTGGAAAATGGCGGAAAATAGCAAACATTAAAAATAAAAGTACATTACCGCAAAGGTATTGTTTTTCCTCAGCTTAGACTTCAAGTTGGCGAAAAAATCACATGAAAAACAAAAACAGATCGATCAGCCTGGTAGCACAAATGAATTTCATTAATTTCATTAAAGCGGGATCTTACGTGCAGCTGGCCAATCAGAACTGAGGCACACAATAGGCTGATTCAGCAACAGGACGGGAACGTCAGTTGACGACGGGAAAGCGCGCGGAAAGGACTAAACACGACTTCCGGTGCTCAATTTGCCGCTCTGCCATTGGTCAAGCCAGTTGCTTGATTTGAGTGCGCCGTCGTCAACTGACGTCCCCGTTCTGTTACTAAATCGGCCTAATAAACCGAACCAATCAAAACTCGGATTAGACTCAGGATAAGTTTTGATTTTTCTCCCGACTGTCACCAAAGTGGCGGGGCATTCTGTAGCCAATCAACTGGTGCAAAGCAGTTAAACTGAAGTGTAATGAAAGACCACTGGTAAGATTAACCTTACCTGATTTCTCGTAGCGTGCGAACTTCGAACTAGAACTAGAACTTCTTATTGGCCCCGTCCACCCTAATGCGTTTTCGTTTAAAAATGCGTACATTTTGATGCGTTTAGGCCTTCCGTTCACACTAATACGCTGAGCGTTTTCATCGAAACGCATCGATTTGAAAACGCTCTTGAAAGTAGATCAAAACGAAAACGCATACATATCGTATTAGTGAGGACGGTTGAAAAACACGCAGGCGCGTGTTTTTGTAGCATGCTCGTAGAGTTCAACTTACGTCACAACTTGCATTTCGAACGTTTTTGAACGTTTTAGTGCGAACAGTCGAAAACGCATCAAAACGGTAGTGTGGACGCGAATCGATCGTTGCGTTTTCGTTGACAACGAAAACGTATACTTTTAAAAGCGCATTAGTGTGGACAGGGCCTTCGTAAAGATTAAGTGACCTACTTGTGGAAACAAAAGCATGCCACACATAGCAAAGAACCACAAATGAAGCACCAGAAGGAACAGCACACTGAAATTGAGAGACAAATATGTTAAGCTCATGGAATACATTCATGCTGAGGGTCTGGGGCCAGTTGTACAAGCAAAGGTAACTGCTATCATCTAAACGTGAGATGTAAGTGATGACGGCCACCTCCAGTCTCGTCCAACTGCCCCCGGATTCGGAACCAACACCCTGGTACAATCGTAACAGCCCCTGCAGGCGTCTAAATGTGCTCAACTGTGTTACTTTTCAAATGTAGGTTGAGTTTGTGTTACTTTTGTTCCTTTCTGAGCTTTGTCACGTTTTGTTCTTTCTAGAGCAGAACACAGTGAGCTACTAGTGAGCTTAAGCAACCACCAAGGAAACGGCGGCGAAAACGTGACGGCACTTAAAACGAATTGGCGCTGTTTCAAAATTCATCGCTCATATTCAATATTTCAAGTTTGAGTGTTTCTAATGCTGAATTCTTAAGGACGTACTTAAGTTTAGAGAAAGGTAAAAGAACAAATCGTCGTCTTGTGACTATGTCTTCCATGAAACTGAAGTGAAATAGTTGAGTCTAACTCGGCGAGGACGACTTCCAGGACGGAATTTTCACAATGCTAAGCAGTAGACGCGGGTGAACCAGCGTCATTTTGGCGGGAAAACGTGATAGCCGTCGTCATTCTACTACGAGTTTTAGCAAGATGATGTAATAGCGGAGACAAGTTATCAAATGTTAGAAGAAGTTTATCATTTTGCGCTCGGGAGAGGACTTAAACTCCTTCAATAAAAATAACCTTGTAGACTTTTCTGGTAAAAATAAGTATAAAGAAGATGTCTGGTATCGATTTTTTTTAGAATACGAGAAAAAACTTTAAAGTTAAATCTCGTCCTCAAAAAGTTTTCTTAATTTAAGTAGTGCAATTACCACAAAGAAACAATGTACGAAAAACGTTGATGCCTAGACCTATTGCTTTCATATGCGGTTCTCGTTCTTGTTGCCGTCGCCGTTTTCGTGCGTTTTTCCTGCCAACTTTACTTTGTTTCCACTTGGTTCTAAAGTATATTCCTAAGCTGACGTTTCGAGCTGACTGGCTCTCCGTCGGAGCGAATTGATTTATGTTTTTGCTCTACATTCTTACGTATATTAATTTCCTGTTGCCTTCACGCAGAGTTAAACAGACACCTGTGCTAAAAAATGCAAGTCAATTCTTATTACACGTTACTAAAAACCCTCTGAATTTTTTTGGATATCTCTACAAGCTATAAGGCAACTCCTGTTAAGTTTCACTAACAAAACGCTGAAAATGTTTGAAAGTTGCAGAAACCTTACTGATCATAACATCTTCTCTATAAACTTATGCAATGGTACCTGAGAATTTCCGGAACAGTTCTTCTTATAGCACGCAGCTGCAAGAAGACAATCCACAGTCAAAAGATTAACTTCAATACACAATAACTCCTTGACAAAGGGGCAAGAAAATCTACTTCCAAACCCAAATATAACAGTGTTTTTTTTTTTCAAGTCGATTATTCCAGACATGCCCGAAGAGCAGTTGAAAAGAGTAATCGTGTACCAGAAATTGTCTGACGAATTTTTCTAACATGTCTAAACCCTAGGTAAATAGCTTTACGAAAGTGTTGACGAGCTTGGTGCCTGTACAGAAATGCATGCCCTGCATTCGCTGCCAAAAGCATTAACAAAATCCCCTCCCTGGAGGGAAAGCTAAGGGAAACGTGCGTACACGAAAGGTCGCGCGAGAGAGGTAGTCGAATAGGAAGTTCCTTCCTCCTTCCTCGCGGGTCAATCGCGTTCGCGTTGAATAAAATTTAAAAAGTTTTATTTAACAAATTTCATGATATAACTCTTAACCTTTATGTAGACCAGAACTCACCAGTTTCTTCATCAGTGAGGAATTTTGTATCAAAAAGAAAGGCCTAAGAAGTCTGCGGATCCTGACAGCCTGAAAAGAAATCATTACTACTGCATTATAAACTTGTGTGAACATGACATAATTATGCATGATAGTTTTTGTGGTGATCTAATACTCATCATAGACAGTACTTTTTTGGTCTAGAAGTTAATTTGCTGCGAGTTTATGGTTACGGTAATGAATCTGGAACTAGAGCAATTAAAGAATTATAACCTCTTAGCTCGGTCCACACTACAATTATGCCTGCGTTCGGACGTCCTCGATTTCGTTTATTGGACGCGGAAAAGGGACCGCATGCAGCAAAGGAAATAGCAGACGTCTGCACGCAGGCTACACTGCAACCACCTCGGGCCAACACTAAGTAGGCTGATTTAACAAGATAACGAGAACGTCAGTTGGGGACGGCGCGCCCAAATCAAACAACTAGCTTGACCAATCGCAGAGCGGCAAATTGGGCACCGGAAGTAGCGTTTAGTCCTTTCCGCGCGCTTTCTGTTGCTAAATCAGCCTTAACCATTGCCTTAACCAGACAAGGCCTTAAAAAATATGGTTAGTTATAAGTCAGGTTTTTATTATATGTCATCCTAATTACATTTTGTGGTTCGCGAGTCCCTCCGGTGCTAATGCCTGGCACTTTGTGAAGGTGGAGAGAGAAACCAATACTTTTTCTTTAAGCTAGTCTTGCCCTTAAGTCCACTTTTTTGAGCGACGAAGTCCCGAAACAGAGCGAAGAACTAAAACTCTACCTGCAAACCGAAGCTGTTTATGAGAAATGGTTGATTCACGGTTGGTAAACAGTTTCAGTTAATTATGAGAGAGTTTAAGCTTCACGTTAAGTTAATTATCAGAGAGTTTAAGCTTCACGTCAGTGGCGGCAAACGGCAAACGTCTGATTCAAGTTGAGAATTTCTCAAAATAGAAAATGAGCAAATAAAAACAGCTCAAAACAATTCTTATGGATAAAAAATTGTGTGAAACTTCTAATTTATGTGTCGAAATAATGAACAGTAAACGACAAGTAAAGGGGAAACTTAGTCACGTGGTACAAATTCGTGTTTGCCGTTTGACGTAAACATGATGCTTCACCTCTCTATAAAAGCAAACTTAGTTACCTCACTGCAGCCAGTACTAAGGGACACAAAAACGTCAATAAAAGAAATCGTGAGAACCAAACAATAACATAAAAGCCATCTGCTTTTGATAAATTCCTGCCTCCCAAGAACATGGCTCTGAAAAACGGGTCAATAATTGAAATTAAAAAAAAGTTGAGATATATTACGCACTCTGATTGGTTGAAAAAGTGCGCTATATGGGAGTATGAAACATGGAGCTAGAGTTTTGAAAATTAGACAGTAATGCGCGGGGTACTTAACGGATTCTTTTATCATAAAACAAATAAAAAATACAAAACAAAAATCAACATCATGATTAAAATTCACGCCTCTGTTACTCTCTCACCCACGCCCAAATAGCTCAACAAAGCTTTCATACATTAAGAAGTTGGTCTTTTAAAGCCCTAGTAGTATACACAAGACCTATCGTTTTATACCCTTCTCTTCAACATTTTTTTTTTGGCAAAATCAACCTAAGAATGTGGGAATGTTTAAAATGCCTTAAATTGGGTCAGCTCTAGACAAGATTTCTTTGATTTGTTTTATGGAATTAAAACAATGCAGCACATTTCAAAGAAGGTACAACTTGTGAATGAGTGTTACCTTGACAACTAAATCACACACAAAACAGATGAGGAAGAAGAGTTCCAGGCTCTCTGTGACTCCACAAGGAGGGTCAGGTCTTTTATCACGGAAACGAGGATCAGAAGATGACCTTCAAAGCAATATTGATAACAACAAGGCCAGCGATCACTAGTTGCGAGGCAGTACAAAATAATTCTGGGTATGAAATTATGGATAACCCAAGTGGAACAATCCCTTATATGGCCTAAAGAGGTAGTGCCGCTGAACAGGGTATGGTTTTGGGGGTTTTGAGTCTTAAACAGTGTTAACTTATTCACTTTTTGGCATCTTTGAGTGGAAGCATAAGCAGGTGTGAACATTGGCAGTGGACCAGGATACTAACAATGATACTAAGAATTTTTTTCGAAAACAAGTTAAACTAATAAGATGTGATGTCAGTGGTAAAAATCACATAATTCTGTACCCGTATGGGTTATGAAAAATGGTCTCTTGTCTTGAGCAGGGCAGTGAAATGAATGATTTTTAAACAGAGTATTGAAGGTAGTAGACACCCAAACTTCTCTTAAGTGCCAAAACATCCACCCTGGGGTGCCATAAACTTTGAACTTTAATTTCATCAGAATAGCCAAACAGTTTCAAAGTTTTTATTTTTCAATTTGATAATTCTTATATTAAAAAGTTCAACCTTTGCCACCTGACACCTCGTGTAGGTACACAGCTCCCATATGTGGACACAGTCACAGTCCAAGCAGCTTTCAAACACTCCATTTTTAACCTACCTTTGGTGTGGTGTTAAATGGATGGCCAATTTTATACCATCCAATTGTCCACATACAGCATATTTGACTGTAATTTCATGTATTTGGCAAAAGCATACCAATAATCCATAGTTTAAGGCAGAGATAATTTTTTGTATGGAAAGTAAATTGAACCCAGTTTTCAATTCTACAAATTAACATCATCATTTTCAGGTACTTTAATTTTACAATACTTTTTTAGGTACTCACGTAAAAGAAGAAGGCTTTTCGACAAACGCCAACATAAGATTCAGAAATATGATAAGGGAGAATCCCCTAAAGAAAAAAAAAGAAAAGTAATCATTTTTGCATAAAAGGTACCATCCAAGTTGTGTCATGTTTTCTTCTTCTATCTTACTCTGAAACCCTTGTGTAAAACTTTGCAACACATGCAGAAGCAATGAACTCAAAAAATGTTTCTGGAATTGGTTGACAAGAGCCCATGCCCATGCAGGGGCTCTGCCATTATTGCGGCAAACGTTGCCTGAGATTATTTCAGCCGTCAATTCATATTTCCTAGAAGGTACTCCTCAGTTGTGGCTAAGAATAGGATTGTTGAGGTAATATATCAAGCATGAGAAGCAGTGTTTCATCACCAGACGCATGAAATACTGAGAAGAGAGTTGAAAATACGATGCGCAGCGGAGTATTTTTTAACAAACTTCAAGGTGTTTCATCTGGTGATGAAACACTGTGTTGAATGCTTGATATTAAATCTCAAACAAAATGATTTAAGAAGGAGAAATTAAGGATGCAAAAATGAGCAGTTTTACATCTGATTTCCAAACACTCATTAAACATTAATTTCCTTTGTATTTTCTTTGTGGATTATTGATGAGTTTGAGAAGTTGTGAGTCCAAACTTGGTCCAGAGCACCAGTCAGTAAAATCAAGCTGGCTGTGTATGACGATCTTTACCTCAGTTGAAATTTTTGCAACCTTGAGGTGTTAAATTTATTGGCATTGACTCCTACATCTACTCACATAGTTTTCAAGGCAACTTATACCCACCTACCCATTATTTAAAAAGAGTAGCCACCAGAAAAAGTGGTACAACCTTTCAGATTAGACTGAGGTGGGTTGTATCACAGAAAAATGTTAGATTTTGTAGACAAAGGGCCAAGACTCTATGATAATAACACTGCCATATTTAATCATCATCATCAATAAATATGGGTTTGAATGCCGTCTTAGGTCCAGAAATTTTTTTCAGTTAATTTGCAATTGTTTAAATTGCAATTATTACACTGCAACGATCATATCTTCCTTAAATTTGTATTTCCGCAGTTCACATGATCCTCATTCTATATATATGTATCATTATTGTTAGAATATCTGTATATGATGAACTTACCATCGAACAGGTTTGCTGTAGTACAATCTGTACATCCACAGAGACTTACTGTCCATTTTGTGGTGGATTGATCTATACTGCAAACCAAAACATAAGTTGCCACCAGTGATTTGAGTCATTGTACAAGATTAAGCAAGTGATAGTGGAGGAAAAAAAGGGAGGATGGAGCCCAGAAGAATAAGGGAAGGGAGCCAGATAAGGGAGTTGGGAGAGAAAGGCTGGGAGGTGGGAGTTCTAAAATGGCAGGAAGCGGGAGAAATTACTTGGCAATACTTATTTTTTTGGGGATCAAAAAAGGAGTAGACTTGGAATTATTGAGAATTCCTAGGAATTCCCACAAATTCTCATTGGTGTTTTTGCAATTCCCAATAATTCCCATAAGTTCCAAAGACAGTTTCCTTCAAACTTGGAATTATTGGGAATTCCTAGGAATTCCCAAAAATTCCCACTGGTGTTTTAACCCATTCCCAAGTATTCCCAGATATTTCAAGGTTTTTTATCTTTGCTCATTTGCCTGTCTTGGAATAAATTGGAATTCCTAGCAATTCCTAGCAATTCCCAGAACTCTGGGAATTCATTTCGCAAGGGAAGGGAGGAAGCCAAAGCAAAGCATGGGAGGTGGGAGATTTGGACACCCTGCCCCCCCCCCCCCCACACACACACACACTGATGTAAAAAGGCTTGTTCAGCCTGAAATACACTGGATTAATTGACACAAATAAGATTTAATTCATAAAGTAACCTTTAATGCTAGATACTGAGTCAATTGAATTCATAATCCTTAGTTAAGGAAATTGCTACCGAAATCTCAATTTTTATAAACTGTTTAACACAATTTTTCAGTTTTCTTAGAAATTAATGCCTCCTTAGCTCTACATAGCTGCAAGTGCACAGTAACAATAGGCACTAATATCTAACCAAAATAACTTCAGGGTTCAAAGATATATTGTATTTCTAACACCGTTCTGGAATCAGTAAACAAATACATATTTACAGTGGATGTAAAATTTAAGTTACCTTAGCAGCATCTTCAAGAAAAACAGCTGCTTGGTTGATTGCATGTTCTATCGGCGATGTATCTGATACAACACATATCAACAAATGAGTCCATATCACATTATTTTGACAGCCTCCATTATTAGTGCTCAGATGCTTATATCGTTATAATTCTTACTAGAGACTATTCTAAACATTTCCAGAAAAATCAACAAAATTGGTGTCACATTCCACCCCTTCCAGCCACCACTCTTCAATGGCCAGTTACCTCTGTTTCCAAGGTAGCAGTTGTGGAGAGGTTCCAATTGACCTTAGTATCCACAGCTAAAGTATTGGACAACAACCATGATTTTTCAATAGACACAGGTAATGTAATCACCAAAGTATGACATTTTGTGTAAACAAGTGGGATTTAAAACTAAGGGTGCTTTGCATTCAACAAAAATTCCAGTTTGAACTTTTGGAAATTCCATTTGCCCAATGGAATGTATATTCCAGTTGCACAGACCCAACCCAAGCCTCTGTGCATTTCATTATTTTACTTGTAAGCAATACACAAAAGAGCAGTATACTAGGAACAATAAAGCCTAGATCAAACATCAAATTTTTTCAAGAGGCAAACCAAACTCTAATTTGGGTTGACCTAAATTAAGTTAAGATCATCTGTTGGGTCAGACGTCGAACTTAGGATGTGTCAAACCAATCATATCACTAAGAAATTCTCTTCGGAACGAGGCTAAATATACATTATCATACAAATCTTTAATCCATTAATTTAGTTCATCGCATGTGAAGATCGATGTTTGTCCCGGAGACAATCTTTAGATGTTCTCCATCTGAAGCAAACGGACAGAATGTGTTTGGACAAATCCAAACTCCTTCAAATGAACTTAACTGAGCCAGTCACACGACAGACTTTTCATGAACTTAACTCACTAACTTTGGTTTGTCTCATGGAAAGTTTGACGTTTAGCCTAGGCCTAATTATGTCATATTGAAAACGACGATTCGGTCTGACCGGTAAGACCGGTCACGTGGGCCTCCTTCAAAGGTGGTCCCAAATTTTAATATTCCAGTTGGACCGAAAAATTTGATTTCCGGCCAAAATTTTGGAATTTTGGGCCGAATGAAATGCGCCCAGAACTTAGAGATCACGCTCGACGTTCGACATTCTCTAGCACAGCCAATCCTCTAGGCACTAGTTGTTCAAAAGGTGGATAACACTATGCACTGGATAAATCTCTATCCACTGGATAGCGCAATTGGTTTCTCCAATACTTATCCGCTGGATAGTGATTTATCCGGTGGATAGCGATATCCAACGTTTGAACAACCCGGGCCAGGTTGCTAGTATCTGCCTATCAGCGGGCGTATGTCTGAACCGGCTGTTCACGGTAAATCGATTTTCTACCAAAACTCTTTTCAAGCCAACTCAAACTGAGTTATAAATCTCCACTCTAAATTGCCTGTTATTAATTTAAAGTAAATTGCCAGATGGAAACTGGCAAGCTTTACTGTAAAAACGGACTCGTCCAAGTAAGTTGTACAATAATATTATAATATTATTCAACGAAGGTTCCAGTTTGTCACAGCTGGTTTAATGACTTCGAAATTCAGTTTCCAATCAATTTCAATGACGTATCTCCGCAACAGTGCCGGATAAACTGTACTAATGTTTGTGATACGATACGTATTCAAATTGTGTAATGTCCTTACCGTCACTTTCCACGATTGGGCTCTGAACTTCCATTGGTTCCATTTAGTTCGTAAGGGGAAAGACGACACTCAAAAAAGCTAAAAAACAACAACATCCTCATACTCACGAGACAGGTCGCTGACCATTCGCGGTTCCAAGCCGTTCCACCCATTCCCATTCCCCCGACCGAGCCCGGTGTCTGAACGGTTGTTGAATAGTAGCAAAGTTCAAAACAGTGGAACAAAAGCAGCCAACTTTGATTCGTTAACTGATTTTCATTTTATCAGTGTTCAAAATTCATGAAACTTTGATCGTAAACTGGAATGCAAACATGGCAAATACAAAACAGCTTTCTGTGTCCGACACGCCGGTTACCGGGAATTTGGAGAAACGGGGCGGCCTGTAGGCCCGCGGCGAAGTGAGGGAAAGAGGCAAAAACAAACAAACAAAAACAACAACAACAGCAACAAAAACAGGGCGAAACAGCGAAAATCCGCGTGCGAAGCGAGCAGAGAGATGGACTGGCTGGCTTCACTCGCCGATTGTGTTTTTTTCTTCGCCCTTACCCAATTTTTTTTTTCGCCTTACTTTTGCCCTCGATGCGGAGCTTGTCCAAGGCTACCTCGACCTAGCCTTGTGCGGTGCTGTGCGGTGTTGACTCCCAGATAGTCGGGTACACAGGAAACCAAAATGTGACACCCACGGGCACTTTTGTCGGATTTTTGGAAACATAGCTATTCTTATTAACTTGCTTAATTCTCGCGTTAAGAGGGTATTTGTTGTGCATTTCAATATGTCATCATGTGTTGAATAAGGATGTCAAGTAAGGAATTTTTTCCTTTAATAATTTTAAGTTTAATATATCCGAAAATGATTTCAGTTTGTGATGAGTGTACTGTAAAGATGGTTAAGAACATTTCTGACAGTTTTTATACTTTTTCTACGAACATCGAGCGGCCGCGTGACAATTCACCACGCCTTTTTGATATAAAATTCCTATTTTTGTTTAGAGGGCTTTGGTTTAGCTACCTTATTATTTATTTATTTATTTTGAAAAAAGAAAACAAACAAACAAACAAAAAAACCAAATGCAATTCTTTCAAGGAAAGAAACAGATTCTGCAAGCAGCCCCGTTGAAGGTTTGCCGTTGCAAACCGAAATATCAATTCATCACTTTGTTTTTGTTTCCTCTCTATATTTTTTCCATCACTCCTCCTGCCCTAAGGATCAGTTTGGCACTCAAGATTTTACTGATCCAGGACTACTAAAGAGCCGGATGACCCTCTCTGGTTTGTTGTCGTGGGTTTGCCTTCACAAGTGTCTCTGCGAGGTAAAAATGCAGCCATATTGAAGCACGAGCTTATGTGCAGTGCCACTGTCTTCCACAAAAATCATAAAGTAGGTCAAACTACACCTTGCGAATGGGAAACAAGACTCTTTTTAACAAACTTTCTGACGGA
This sequence comes from Porites rus, assembly GCA_964035705.1. NCBI lineage: Eukaryota > Metazoa > Cnidaria > Anthozoa > Scleractinia > Poritidae > Porites > Porites rus. The sequence goes on from OZ037996.1 coordinate 40,509,454, forward strand.
GTCAATCACACTTCAAGGATGATGCTACTTTGTTCAACGATAGCTTTGAAACTGCGGGAAAAAAAATTCGGAGGCTTTGCGGAATGCTACGTGGACTTTGTGTTACGTAAAGCATGTGGATCATTATCGGAGGCACTCGAATCAAATTCCACACGTAACGTATTCGAATCGCTATGGCCCTGAAAATTACGATGGAGATACGACTGCATGCCTTTGTGGGCATGCTGTCAGTATGATGTATGACATCACCATATTTGTAAACCTCCGTTTTCGTCCGTCCACACTGCACATGACTTCTCTTTTCACTTTCTTTTTTGAAATTTTGTCATGCGCCGTGAGAATTCAACTTGAGGACTAAAAACCTATAAAAAAAATCGCTAATCGAACGCGATTGAATTATAGTGGTGAGATTTAAATTGAGGAACCACACCTGGCCTTTTAAGAGGCGTTTTTACTGCCGTCAGCGTCGTAGTTGCTTAACTGCTCCCTGTTTCCTAAGAAATCGGGGTGCGGGGCTTAAAACGGTTTCTTAAAACAAGGATTTTACACTTTACAGGACGGAGGCAGCGATCATGAAGCGACAAGTATGAACAGGTTCCTTTTATTTTTTGTCGAAAACTTGTTACCGTTGCCAAAGTAAATAAAAGTAACTCTATAAGAATCTATCATATTAAAATACGATAAATGTCTCTCTTGTCGTCTATACCAACAGTAAATACTAAATATATACAGCACAATACAATAAAGTGGATTATCTGGTCAAAAATGACATATTCCACAGATTTCGCAGAGAAAATTAGAACAAGGATAGTGTTATAAAAGAATCTCATTTTGGTAAAATACCTTTCTCATATACGAAATTCTTTTAGACCACCCGGCACTAAAAAGGCGAGGTTGCTGGATAAGTAAATGCTTACAAAAACGAGTCGAGGCATAATAATCTTGTTCTAGCATCTAAGAAGTAGGAACTAGCAAAGAGATCTTATTCTACGATCACTATCCATTACTGAAAATATTTATGCATGGTAGTGTTGGAAAAGTACCCTGTTAGCAGAGGTTTCTCTATTGCATGGCTTTTAACGTTAATACGAAGTCGTTCGCGAGGCTTGTCTGTTGCGTAGTTGGTTTGTTAGACAAGCCACGCGAATGACTTCTTAAACGCTAAAAGCCATGCAAAAGAGAAACCTCTGCTCGTAGGATATGGAAAAGTTGATTACATACAGAATGTTGCCATTATTTTTAATCATATTAGTCAGTAATTAAATTGTCCTTTGAATTTAAAAGTATCGCTAAAAATACATAAATGTTTTTGTAGTTTTAATTGTATTTTACTTTTTCATTCCTGTTTCCGCACAAGATAAACGTTTATTTTTCTTCTTTTGGTTGCTATTTCGGTTTCAAAAATTCTCATATGCAATATGCTACCAGAATAAAGGCGAAACTTTAAATCCTGAGGATCGATAATCTCTTGTACAAATTAGTTTCCTTTTGCCCGAAGAAAATTAAAATATTTACATATTTGCAGCTATCAAAAGCTATTATTATATAACTTGATCAGACACATTAATTATTTCTTCAAAACATTTGTCTTCTCCGCGTCTCTCTCTCTCTTTAGCACGGTGTTTTTCGCTGTTTTATAGAATGTTCAATAGGTAAACGGTCGACTTCCTTCGACCAAGAAAAAAGAGTTTCACCTCCCAGAACCATATAGGTTAAGCAAACTTGTTCCAACTATTAAACGAAGGCAAATCCCATTATGATCTCTTGATCATGGGTATTACCTCATGGATGTTTAAGCACAAAATAACTACTGTGCCTACCATAACAGGCTAAATACTGCCTGGGTTATCAGTAATTGCGTGAACTGTCATTTTGGGCTTTTAATTTAGCCCAAGCCAGAGGTGCATGTTTAACTGATGTATATCCCCTAACCCAACCAACCGGCGCTGTTCCTTTCAAGATCTAAACTGAAGTGTTTTCCCTACTGAGCTACCACCTGGCTACTACTTGAGACGTTTCTGAGCTTATTCCGGACTGAGCATAAAAAACCCGTCTTCGTCATGTTTTGTAGACCAGCGTGCAAATATTCTAAAACCGTTGTACTTTGCATCACCAGTTCTTGCATACGGCTTAGAGGTTATTGTTTTCCCTCATTCTGTCCAATCTAGCAGTTTTGGTCTGTCTGTAAATTGCTTTCTTTTTCATGAGGCTATATAAAGGAAGAGAACAAAACTATTTCAATAATGAGAGTAACCCAGGTTTGTTACTACGATCATTACGAATGAAATTAAGATATATATATACCACTGATTTCAGGTTTAGAATTATTTAAAGTAATTAAAAAAATTAAACATTCATATTTGAATTCCGATATTCAGCTAAAGGCTAAGCCTACAATCAAATCTCTCTATGACAGACACCTTGGTGACCGGCACAAAAGCGTCCGTCTTACAGAGAGGTGTCGGTTTTACAGAGGTGTCCGTCTTATAGAGAGTCAAATAAAGGGAGTAAAGATAGGCAGGGACCAACTCTAGGTGTCCGTTTTATAGAGGTGTCCATCTTATAGAGAGTCAAATAAAGGGAGTAAAGAAAGCCAAAGACCAACTCTAGGTGTCCGTTAAGGGAGAGTCAACTGTAAATGATTTTAGGGGAGTAGAGAGTGGTTGTTATTTTAAATCATTTTTGCTTATTGGCCAAATTTCAGTCTGTGGGTTCTAAATTCACTGTTTCTTAAATGTACACATTTTTATATGCTTGCGGCATGCTTAGTTCCTGCCAGCATTAAGTCGATTGTCTCTAGTCTTCATGAAGCTCCAGGATAATCTTGCGAAAGAATTTTCTGCGATTTATACAGATTTTCGTTCAGTGGGGAACTCCCATATAAAAAGTACGGAAAAGCTCGTTGTCTCGCTTAGGGGTGTAAATTGCAAAGTTTGGTCACACTTAGGACTTGGTCTAGGACGGAAAGTCACTATATTTGCCCATTCAGGTATCGCTCAGAGCTCCTAGTGCATAAAGAAATTTGTAAAAATGCCGTGATGTCTATTTTAGAATGGTCTTCTTTAGGGGTCAGTTTAAGCTTGAGCCACACCCACATTGGCCTCCTTTAGGGGTTTAATTTACATTTTTTGACGTACATCCCCGTCCCTTTATATAGGAGCCGTCCCCGGATTTTCGTTTCATTCTAACCGAACATTAGCGTACAATGGCGTTAAAACTCCCCAGTTAACTAACCATTTCAGACAAGTCCCTGTTTGTGTTCCGATGCTTTTCATCTCGTTTGTTTTTCGTCTTTCGTTTTCCAAAGAAACCTTCCGTAGTCTATTCAGTTCCGTCAGCAATGCTCTATATACAATGCAACCGAATAGGAATAGAAAGAATCATATATGAATAACATTGTTACCTGAACACAGTTTGAACAAAAACATATATGATTGCAAAGTGAAGGATGGAAATTGTCCAAAATTATCAGGAAAAACAAGAACAACACAAGGGAAAAAGGTGTCCTAACTTGTCCTGAAAGTATCTTTCTAAACTTCTCGCCAGCGGCACGGAAACTATCAAAGATGACGAAACTTTAGAACTGTTAATGATAAAAAGTTCGATTAGACAAATTTTGCTCTCATTAGAAGAACCGTATAGCTCTGCATTATCAAAGCACATGATATATAGTATTCGGTTCTATTCGCTGAACGCTTCTCAAAATATAAACTGCAGATAAATTGATCTTACAGGTGAATCATTACTTTCGTGAACCACTTGCAAACGTAAAAGTTTTTTTTTGTGTGTGGGCCATACAACAGATCAATTAATGACTGGTTCCTCTGGATACCAGTTAATTTTGTTTTCCTCGGTTCGACCCTTTGAAACAAAAGTTTTTTCCCTCAAGACACGGTAGTTAAATATTGTTTCACGCTAACCTTACGGTTGTTTCCAAAGAATCTACTTTTTGCTGAAGAATACTGTTCTCCGTGTTACAAGATTCAACTCTGAAGTAAAAAGAAAATTCTAGTCAGTCAGTCAGTCAGGATATTTACGGCACCTAAAAGGAATGCAAAAAATCTAAACCAGGTATTTGAAAGGGTGCCTTTTTTATGAATAGAGGGTATACGAAAGGGGTACCTTTCCTGTCAAAAATGGCAACTATATAAAAGGGTTGAACCTTTGGTTGGGGGGGGGGGTGGGGGAGCCTGTAGAGTACCCTCCTCCTCCCCCGGGGGACAGAATGCAAATTTTCCCTTTTTATACCTGACTTGACTACCAACCTTTTCTCCAAACCTTCGACATACTCTTTTTTCTTTCTCCGACTTTCTTGGGCGGAAAGCTAAAAGAATAAACAAATTCACATCACACAGTAAGTTAAGTTATTTTTGTATGCACCTCGGCAGGATCATTTGATAATTTTCAAGTAGTTGATATATTATATCAGAGAGCTTAAACTATATATCCATTTCTGCTGCTAGACTAATACAGCTACGTTTAAAAAAAATCGGATCTTGCCTACCTTGTTCTTAATTTTTCTTCGTATTCTCTTAAGGGCTCTTTCCTCTGCCTAGAATGTTAACAGCGGAATATGAATGAGAAATTACTGACTTGAAATACAACAGTGCTAAAGTGTTAATTATATGGTCCTGTACTAAGAGCTTCTGGTCGGACTTTATTACTTGGAGTAATCAATTAAACATATCCTTAAGAGACCTTTCAGACAGCGATATACTTTTTGGTTTTTGGCAAAGGAAAGAAGACTACTTGTTTATCAATCACATGTTAGTCTTAGCTAAGCAACATATTTATGATTGTCGTAACAAATGTACTTATCCTTCCTTTACAGTTTTTTAAATAAAGTCAGTTATGTTCATCAGTTAGAAAAGAAACTTATGAATTCAAATAACAAAGTTGCCGATCAGGAAAGTAAATGGGAAAAGTTTCAGCTATTCTGCCGTGGTAGTGAGAATCAGAATGCAAAAAAAACTTATTTCCTATTTTATAGTAGTAATTGTACCTAAACAGTCTTTGTGTCAGCCATTATTTATGTATGGTAGGAAGTGTATTTTGTGTACTTGTAGTAGTATTTTATTGGTATAGATGTAGTAGTGCTTGTGCAAAAAATAAAGGAAAAAAAAAAAAAGGCTTTTCCGAGAAAGCCATTTTTACGGTGAACCCCTCGCCAATGAGTGCATGATAGCTGGGATTGCCCCGTCCACCTCAAAGAGAGTCAAAGTAAAATAACTGAACGTCGGCCATAACTTTGCGCCATTCCGTTAGGCTATGGGAAGCCTAGACTGCAAAACAGTCGGTTTTTTTCTCAAAATCAGTAAAGCGTGGCGTAAGAGTCTTACGCGGACGAAGATCGCGAGCCTCACGGGCGTGTGAGGCAAGAGAAAAAATACGTATTTTTAGCGTCTCTCCCCAGTCTCGCTCTCTGTTTTCAACCTCATTCCAGACCTTTTGTCTGACTGCTCGCGCGTACTTGAATACGCAAAAATACGGACTGTTTTGCAGTCTATGGGAAGCCTCGACAATTTTTCTTTCTCTTTTGGTTTCTCCAGTTGTGTTGAATATACCGATTATTAGAGACGGCCCTTTTTCCATTACAAAATTCAGATTCAATTTTGAAATTTTACGCCGGTCACGATTTTCAACCAGATAATTTAAGCTTGCGAACGAAGACGTGTTCTTTTTTCGGTCGTAGCCAGGGCGTAAGAAGCTAGCCCTAACTTCTTACGCCCTGATCCGAAGCGGAATCGAGAAACGAGTCTACTTTTGCTCGCCATGTATCTTATGGCAGAAAGTTGACCGCATTTATAATCTTGTTTTAATCAGTTTCTATTTCTGATTAGTTTTGCAAAAGCCTTTTTAGCGCTATTCTTTGTCAGCAACTGAATTAGAACCAAAGCACCAGTGTCGCACTGCATGATTGTTTATAGATACATGTACAGTAGCCTGAGTTATACCGACCTTTGTTAGCGGTGCTCTATTGGGCAAAGGCAAGCCCTCAGATGCAAACGTCTCTTTCTCCTCTTCTGTCAAGTCTACTCTCCCATTACTAGTCGTGAAAATATCGCCACTTTTGTCCTATGGTAATAGATTGACAATCGATAACAGATGGTAATGTGAGAGAGGGGATATACCGTCCATAGTAGACTTTGGAATAGTAAATTAAGTATCAGAATACAGTCGACTCGAGCTCTCTCTTAATGGACACCCCTATAAGACGGACACTTCTGTAAAACGGAAACCTAAAGTTGGCCCTTGCGTTTCTCTAATCCCTTTATTTGACTCTCTGTAAGACGAACGCTTTTGCGTCTGTCCCATAAAAGCGGTGTCCGTCTGTAAATTGAAGATACATGTATTTTCACGGACGGACATCTGTTAGTCCGAGACCTCCACGAAGGTCGGCGGGTTTATCCTTTATTGGTAACCGTTTATATTTTCTTTCGATTTCCGATATTAAACAAATTTTCGTGTTCTGAACTTTTTCAATGTGGCGGATCCCCTGCTCACTACAGCCAAGTTAACTCCATTTATAGCCGACAATCTTGGGACATCGAGTAAGTATGTCGTTAACAGTCCGTAATAGCGGGACCATGTTTCAGTCAAACGTCTTAATTCATTTTGCCGAAGATCTTCAATCGGCGAAAAAATTAAAATTAGTTTACGCACTTCGCCCTAAAGGGCCTATTTAACGTTTCGCTAACTTAAAAAGAGGAAAATAAAGCTCTCCTTCCCCAACCCCCTCCATGCAATTTTGTGCACACCTGTTCGAGCTACAGTGTAGAAAGCAGCAAACATCCTAGAGGAGGGAGGATTGTTTTGGTCTACGAGGTAACTCCATTTGTGTCCTGGTAACCGTGAAAAAGGTGTCTACAATGTGGAATTTGATGTTTGTAACACTGCACAACCAAAAGCACTGAACAAAATGATTTTAGTCTTCAACAGTAAAACATATTTGGGCGTCTAAGTCGACATCATACAAGCAAGACCTTACGGTTAGAAAATCATCGAAAACAAGATGTATATACCTTAAGGCATGTCCGCCGCTCTTCATCACCAAGCGCATGCGAATAACTCTGCTCTCCGCCGACGTCAATATCACTTACATCTGTTCCGTCACGATCTTCAAAGACGTCATCGTCCTGATAAGTTGTGGAGCTGGAATTTTTCTGTGTAAAAAAATCGAAGAAAATCAAAACGAGTTTTGCATTAAAAGATTATTGGGAAAAAAATGATATATCTGATTTTTAATTTTTTAAAAAAAACAAAAAACATTAATTTCGTCTTGAATAGAAAAAAATCTTTATCATCGTTATTTTAAATTCATTTGCAAGGCGCTGTGGAGTCTGTGTTTGCTCATCGCATGCTCTTAGCCTTCTAGAAAAATTTTCAGTTGCCGCTAACCTTCTGTCTTTCGTTTTTTTTCAGTTTCAACTCTGAGTTGTTGCAAGTTAACTAAGAACTGAACCGGGAGATGCTACGTTCAGAGCGGCCCTGCTGAAGTGATTTCCTGTAGAGTCTCACTAAGACTCGCTTTTATGTCGAGAACGTAGCAAGCATACTTGTTGCCACGTGGGAAGAGTTTCTAGGGAAATTTAGAAAATTCAATTTACAAAGAATTAAAAGCTAAAAATACCTACAGAATTAGTAGCCTAAACGCACCTTGTCCAACATTGAGGAGATCTTGTAAAGAAGATTTATATCGCTAGTTCGGTCTTTTGGCGACGATTTTTCGCAGAATATTTGAGAGGCCTTTGATGAATTTGCATTCTGTATGAAAACAATATACACGAAACGTTTCACTAATCATTAAAATGGTCAATGCCATTGTACCAACTCGATCAATATAATGTCAAAGAAACGGTGTATCGCCCCACGAACTATTTGCACAAAAGCACTGTTGAGCAAGAGGCCAAGGTTAAAATACAAAATAAAAAAAAATAACAATAGCCAAGAAAAGAAAGAAAACTTACAAAAACTGGTAATACTTTGTAAGTTGATAATTAGAGACACGGGTATAAATCGTCCGTTTTTGCAAAATAACCAGGAAAAAAAATTAATCTTGTTGTCAACGATGACGACCACCCATTTTTTCCTAGTCACGGCACGGTCTTAACAATAAGAATTTCTGAAACAAGACTAACTATTCACCAAATATCCACTTTCTACAGTGAATTGATTCAAACTATTTTTAATTGGAACGTGGCAAACTTAGTTTGTGTAACTATCAATCAATCCAACTGATGACGTGATCTTCCTGTTCCGTATAGAAACTACTTCTTGGCGGTTCGAGAAGCTATAATCATTAACAACAAGCTAGAGATTTGATATGATTCGGTATTAGTTGTAGCTCTAAGCCTAAATAAATTATCGTTAAACACCGACTGTTCCGACTTCTGCACGAAATTGCATGGGAGGCAAGCTGGCCCCAGAAGCTCATTATTCGACCGCAACTTGATACTCTTAAAGTTTCGAAACATCATGTTCGCACAATTACGTCTGCTTTGCGGGAACCAAAAAAGCCTCGCCACGTGTAGAAGTTTCAGTCTATTCTTAGGCAAAATTTGGCCGCAGTGAAATATCATTTTAATAACAAAATAAATTACAAGATATTGAGCAACTTTTCTTTTTGATACTCGAGGTGTTAAAATTGATTTGATTTTTTTCTTTGTCCGATGGGTTTGAATGTTTTGAATATATATACCACTGCTCACCTAAATATTTTTGTCCAGTACTTCGAACCCCTATTTTTCACGTAATAATTAATGCTATCGCTCACCTTAAAGAAATTAGCTCCGGTTATTTCTTCGTATGCCTGGTTGAACGCTTCCATCGCATGAAGCCTTCCGTCTGAAAAGATACTGCAAAATTACATACATGATGTATTATGTAATTTCACATGCGCCAGAATGAGAAAAAAAAACACAAGAGTGAGTGACAAGAAAGTGTTAATGACATTCATAGAGAATATCGGAACCTATTAAGGTCACTGACTATGTATTCAAAAACAATATGTTATTTACAGAATGTCCTCTAAGTATTTACGAGGCTAAAAGACGCAGTTTTGAAAGAAGTGTATTCTACGGCTAATTGTTTTCTATCGTATACACGTCCAAATCATGTGATGCACTAATTATCTATTCAATATCGACATACACGTGGATTAAAAGAGTTAGTATCTCAGTAAAATCAAACGTGGTTGTTTTGCATGTAAGATGGACATATCTTGTTTCGGCTCAGTTACGTTTCGTTGTGTTTTTAACACGCTTTAGTTTAGACCCCATTAGTATCGATATCGCGAACGCAGCATGCCAATCTTATTTGTTCTGTACCCTTTGTCATTTGTTCACGGCCATTTCCGGCCTGACACAGTTACTAAAGAACCTTGCCACGCCAAGGACATGCAACAGGGGCACCCAACGACAATATAGTTCAAAACCACTTATATAAACATAGCATTGTTAAACGTATTTTAGTATTTAATCGGTAGATATAGGCATATTTTTATCCCCTAAAAATTTTTCATCTGTTCGGATTTTCTAACTGAAAGTCTAGTGATCCGAAAATTATAGGAATCAAAACTTACCTTAGCTTGTCGAAAATTTCAGCCGGAAAAAGGGCTCCCGAAAATTCTAGGTGACCTTTTTTGAGTTAAAAGTCCGTTAAAAATAGGCAATTATCCTATTTTTAGATGTTCGAAAATCCTAGGAGAGGCAGGCAAGCAAGATATTTTACAACAAATGTTCCGAAAATTCTAGATCTCCAGTCGTCTTCCGAACAGATATTTTCCAAAAATTGACGTTGGGTGATAATGCAATTACTGATTGTTGATGCAGTTACTATACTCGGACTCAAACAAACAACTGCCACTGTCCGTTAACATTCAGTACTACTGAAGTCGCATTTCGGGGTAATCCGGCTATGTGGTCTAGTGAAATCAAAGGAAATTACGTTTACAAGACTTACTCATCAGAACTGAATATAGAATTTGTCATTTTGACCAGTAGGCGTATGCCCTGCCAACTCTATATATAATCTGAAACTTCTTGCCAGTTTTATCTCAGCAGTTTAAGTTTCCAAATTTTCCGCCAAAGATTTGTTCAAGAGGAGATAAAGAAGAGACCTGTTCTTCGTAGGCCAGTCGTATTTTCAAGTTCGCGCAAAACTGAACAGTACATTGAACTGGCCTGCGAAACCTTTGAATTCCAGTGGATATGAATACACTGGCTTCTCTCTTTCCTATTTTCAAGATCAACACGTGAAAAGACGAATACCGCAAGGATCTGCTAAGCCACTGATGCGCGCACGATCTCCTGTCATGTCTACAGCTGTGTCTAAGGTTGTGAACAACCTTTTTTCAATGTTCTCTTCCGTCGCTAGTTTTATTTTCCTAAATTTAGTCGAGCGCCCTGGTTAAAATCGCCAAGAATAAACTTCGCAGTGCTCTAGTTAACTACATCAAACCACCAATACAAAGAAATTCTTAACAGTCGGTGCTTCTGAAATACTGCACGATAGCACAGCCGAGCTGAAACTAATAGATTGAAAAAGCCTTACAATTGGGTCATGGACACTTTAAGATACCCATGCATGAAGGACCAGTTCCTTCACCTTATCATATGTGGTATGGTTTCTTTGTAATGTGAAATGTAACTTGTAAAAATGGAATTTGTCAGTGCATAATTTTTGAAAATGAACTGAAACTTCCGCCATGGACTCTATTACAACAAGTATTAAAGCGGCACAGTCTTGAAAACCCCCAAAAATGTATTTAATGAAACAATAGAAGTATTCAGGACTAATTAAAAATGTTCCTGACGATACTTCGTTCAGTAGTAAAATGAACATATTTACGTTTCTCTACCATAAAAAGACACAACAAAAAACTACTGCAACTTAATTAAATAGTTATCCTTATTTTTAAAGTTGTGATGTGCGTTTATTTTCACGACTTGAGACTGATCTATGTCTCGCTTTGTGAGAGTCCTTTTGCACGCGCTTTTAACAGAGCCAGTTCCACCAGAAGCATTTAAAATCCTTGCCTCTGATTGGCTAGATTATATTTTCTGACCAATCAGAACCAAGAATTTAGATGCTCCTTGTAGTGGTTAGGTAAGAGTGAATGGACAGGGTGTCTAATGTTTTTTCTGCAATTTTTGCGTGCGACAATTTGCGTGTAAATATATTGCGTCTTTTTTTAGCTGCTCCTGGGTGAGAGAAGATGTTTTTAAAAACGTCGTTCATAATAAAGTAGCTCATTCAGTGCAAAGACTCACTATTTTTGTCTGTCTTCAATTCGTTCACTGTTGCATGAAGAAAAATCACCTTTGCTAAAGCCGGACCATACGATCGTATTTAACCTAAAGACACAAATAAGAAGTTTTCACTTTACATAATCTTCGAGAGAAAGATTGATTTTGCACGATCACTTCCCGTGGGGGTGTATATACACTGTCACAGTTTCGTAAATAATCTGTTAAACAGCGTTGTCCCCCGAGGTTTGTTTACGCATCTGTCACTGGTAAAAGCCAAGTTACAAAGGAGACGAGATCTTAATTTTATATTTAGGAGAATCAAAGCAAGCCGTTTGGAGAAGAGGTTTTAAGTATACAAAGAACATAACATTTAAGACGTTAAAGCGCCTTGTCAGGTCAGCGAAAAAGATTCTGCCCTCTCGCTATATCTGCCGAAAAAGTACTTAAGTCGACCTTCCAAAGCGCTTAGTTTACGTTTTTACAATAGCTTTAGCTTGTTCGTGATTTTGAGCAGCTGTTGTTTGTGTCCAAGATCATACGTGTAACTTCTAAAAAAGAGCCAGTTTCGGCTTTCTCGCAGTGACATCAAGGTTAAAATATTTTATACCAGACCATGAGAAACGCGGTCCACAAAATTTTGACTACGTAGGTTAAGTTTAAGCTAATAACACGCCGAGACAGTAAATTTATATCTTAAGCGTACAGAAAATTTAAACAAATTCATTCTGTGTTTAACTTCCTTAACTGTTTCTCGTTTCGAGAGCGAGGACTTATCTTGCCGCAGGCGTTAACTTCAAAGGCCAAGAAAATGTTCTCTCTCTTTCATTACACGAGATTGAAAATTAAAACAACACGAAAGATCACCAGGGCTGAAAGAATATAAAATGCTTTGCCATGTTCAGTAAAACGTCCCAGCTTTTATCGTACAAGGCCAAGTTCATTGGCGACTAATTTAAATAATAACTCTGGTCCATATTACTGCTATAAAATAAAGGATCACTTAACAGGCTTTCAGAAATAGGAAGAAGAACATAAGTTAAAGCACGTACCAACCCTTAATCCGGTCGTGGAATTGCGCGAAAACACAAACGTTGCCTCGTGTAGGCTATATTGAGAGTTCACAATACGCAGATCATCTGTAAAGGACTAAAAATCAAAATTTTCAATATTCCCCTTGTTATGCAAATAAAGGTCTATTAGCAATGCAGGCCACCCGTGCCCGACCAGTCAAAAAACAATAAAAGCTCGGGCAATATGAAGGGGATATGGTTATTTATTCAAGGCTGGCTTATTTTCTCAATTTTACGCCACAGTTAACACGTTGCCAACTTCGATCAGGGACGAGAAATTGACACGTGGCAACAGTGTGGTTACGAGCCTCGAGTCATGAGTGAAAACGTGGCGCTTTTTATTAATACCAAAACACGGTGTTCTCAACAATCTATATAGAAAAACTAAATCAAGTGAAAATTTTCACTGAAATACCTGCCATAAATCGATGAACTTTTTCAGTGGGAAGTGGGAGGCTCGTCCTAATCTTGGATTTTAATATTTCAATTTTGTTTGATGTTTTTCTTCGCTTGATCGCGAACCTTGCAGCGTGTCAATCGATTGGGACTCGGAAATTACAGCTTCGCAATGTATTTTTTTTGTTAGCGTTCTCGACTATTTGTGTGCAGCTTGAAAGGTGCGCTTTGAATATCTTGTCTCGTGAATAGAAAGCCAGACCAGAGTTTGCAACAGTGAAAACGACGATTAAAATCACTTTTAAAATTTGCGGTAAACCGCGTGGATATGTTAATAAAGAATTACACTAGTAGGAAATAAGCGCTCATTTCTTATGTTGCTTAGCTGCAACTGAATTTTAGCTACCACGCACATATTTCTCATGTGCCAAGCTAACCCGATATGATGCAGAAAGGACAAGCATATTCTAAACGGGCACCACAATTAAGAGAATAACTCTTGAATTATCTTCACAAAGAATCAGCTTTACAAGGCAACAAACTTTTAAGGCTGCAAAACCTAAGAGTAAACTTCTTCCGCGAAGGAAAAGCTTAAATTACCATAAAAACGATAAAACTTATAAATGGACCGTGTTAGAAGCCTGAGCTATTTCTTTCCATAGTCTTGACAAAACCATTTTCTGTGTTGAATAATTTAGCTTAACGTTTATTTCGTTGAGTCGCCTAAAGCCATGGCCGAGAACAAAAGATTAGATTGGTTCGTTTGTTTCCTCGTGTTCTCGGGTATTCACCATGTAGTGGGTGCTATTTATTAATTTTAACCTATTCGCTTGATACTTAATCGTTTAGCTTTAATCCTTTAGCTATCTGTACAGCCAACCCAGATCGGTTAAAATTGTCCAGATACTTAAAATATAGCAAATATCTCGATACTTATTACTAAGCTCAGAAAATCACTAAGAATATTAAGACAGGTTGCACTCATGTCCCGTAGAGTTAGTTACAAAGACACGGACCTGAAGGAAAAATACCTGAACCAATAGATAAGAAACAAACAAGTAAGTAAGTAAATAAAACATTTGCTAATAAAATAAACCACCCCATCACTGACTCTTTAAATGGATACGTATAAGCATTTAAAAACTGCGCATCTTACTTTACGTGCCTCGTGATCCACGTTTAATAAAGTTAGATGAAACGTTTAGTTAACAACTGTTCAAAATTTTTCTTTTATATCACGAACGTGCTGCTTTTTGTTTCTGTTACCAAACAATGACGAAAATCATAGTAAATACTCAACTACGTAACAGCTATTCTCTGATTTTCATTTTGCGGTTAAACCTGCAATGTAGTTTGTTAGTGTGAATAGGGCTTTGAATTTGTCCGAAAACAGCTTGTATACGTTTGTAACAGCTGTCGTGAGTGCAAACTTATTCATCTTTCATACGTTCACACTTAACGATACTGAAAACAGATATTTTGGTCTCAGATTTACTCCCGGAAATAACTAAGGAGAGGTTGCTATGCTTATCGTACCTTTTTCTGGGTAAAGTTGAAAAGGATTTAGTGCCCCTTGGATTGCTAAGTTTTAAAATGATCTCTGTTAGATATTTCGCGGTACAATATTTAGGGGAATTTTGCGATTTATTGGGCTGAACAAATGAAGACAATATCGTATCTGTTAGTTATATGATTATTTTTGTGGCTTTTTGAAGTTACCAGTGCCAGGTTTTAGAGTTGGTACTCGTCTGGGGCGACTTATCGAATTTAAGCCACGCCCCATCGAGTTTCAGGTACCTGAAAGAGTGCTTTTTGAATTTCAGGCGAGCAGGCCCCTCTGTTTTTTGTATTAAACTGACTAACCCAGGGATTTTTGTAAACTGTCTTTAATCAAAAAACCTTAAAATCGCCTTTTGCCGATTTTTTCACCCGAATTGGCATTAAATGCCGGGATTTTGTTGTTTTATCATGCTGAAAAGTGCATTTTTCAAAAAACTTGGTACTTACCACAAAGCCGTTTACAAGCTGTACACTTTGTGGCCCTCTTATCCAGATGCAAAATATCACCTTGCAATTGAAAGTTCTAGCATGCGCAGAAGGCAAAATTTCGAGATAGTTTTTGGGTTAAAAATGACGCACAGCAGTCTTGACTTCTACTCTTAGCTTTCTCTCCTTCCCCCTTCTTTCGCTTTTCTTGTCTCATTTTTTTTCTTTTGCTGGGCATTTACTAGGCTTCATTTCGGTGGGAAAAGCTCTTAGGATCTTAGAATTAGATGAAAGGAAAGATAAGTGGGTAGTGGAACAAGATTTTCAAGCAAATTTTCGAGGTAATGTTACATGGTTTTCTGCCCTTTTTCTCCGACCTCCTTGACCGAACCATGCTCATTCTGGTATGGTTTGAAAATTCTCCTTACCCTGCAAAGTTAGAGGACAAAATTGTCCTTGAACATTAAAACTGACGACGTCACAAGCGGTAGAAGTGACGTGGATCCGCATGAAACAGTTCATGCGGCGAATGGATTAATTTACGGACAAGAAACGATCGAAGAAATAATTTTCTCGCTTGGATGACCGCGAATGGATAATCTTGCAAGCGTTATGAGTCTCTTGCTGTTGAAGGATCGTATGCTAACACTTACGGAACTTTTACCTTGCTTTTTTTAGCTGTTTTCCTGGCATCAATGCTTCCAAATCCGCTGAGTCAAAAATATATTTGCTAGGTGCTATGGTAGGTGCGTTTAATTATGTAACCGAAGAAATTCACCGGGTTAGCGGTCTTTCTGTAAAAATACGAGGCCCCACACGTTCCCCTCTGTTCTCGCCACGTTGTTGTTTTGAAGAATCACACTTTCGTGCCGTCAGGTTGACACCAATACATGGACGTTGCTAGGTGCCAAGATTGTTTCACAAAAACTCGCCTTAATCCGCTGTCCTTACCGGTGATGAACTAGAATCGACAATGCTCTGTTTGAGAGCCGGTTTCACCAGTTATTTCCTTCGAACCCAAACCATTACTAACATGGGCTTACATTGCTTCGCTCTCATGAGATTGCTTGAAGAAAAACAACTTAAAAAGTAACAGTTTTCGGGCGCAAAATTGGAAGTTTTGAACGGTTATTTCGCCCTATGAAAGGGAATCCGGATTCCTCATTCCGGTTAATTTTTGCTTGTGGAATCCGGAATCTGCAAAAAAAGTTTTTGCTTGTTATATCCGCAAGCCTTGGCTTTGCAATCCGGAAAATAGCTTAACGAATCCGGAATCCCGTGCAATAACGACTGGAATCCACAGTCTAAGTTCCACTGACAATACTGGAATCCAGTACCTAGAATCCGGAATCCACGGCGTTGGTTTCAGGGTCACTCTGAGGGTGTCGGAATCGCTTGTCAGGATATATGTTCAGTGTCGCTTCAGGCTGATCTGGTTCTTTTATTATTGGGGCCCGCTGGAGAGTCTGAATTAGGTTAACCGTCAGCCGTCAAACGGCCTTAAAATTAACCGGCTGCCGCCGAAAAGAGGTAATTTTTTACCGTCAACCGTCAAAAAAAGCAGATTTAAATTAACCGTCAAAAACTTTCAAGGTATTTCATATCTCAATGGCCTCACTACTTCAACTGATCTTTACTGAACTCTGGCTCCTGAAGAATTTCTAAACTGGCAAACGCAAAACCAGTGTTCATGTTTTCGAATTGCAAGTCTTACAAGACCTTACAACTTGCTCATATCCAAAAATATTTCTAAGTTTTATAAGTGGAAGGCCAAGACAATTTCCAAAACACAACAGTTAATAATAATTTCCGAAGTAGAAGTTACAGTCAAACCTCCCCCAACGGCCACCTCTCTACAAGAGCCACTTTTTTATGTCCCAGCGGACAGCCCGCCCTTTGAGTCTTTTTTGAAGTTCTTCCCAACAGCCACCTTTCTACAACGGCAACGGCCCCTAAAGTGTGTCCTCAACTGCCAAAATAACCTCTTGACAACGGCTAGTTTTTTCAGCGGCTGACGAAAAAGTCAAGAATGGTCACGAAACGTCGACAATTAATCGTGGCAAGTCTTTCAATTCATTTAAAATGGAAAAAAAAAAACAGTATTTTTTTTGTGAGAACCCTTTTTATACTCAGAACATGAACCTCCGGCTGAAAGTCAGTGTCATGTAAAACGCCTACCTTCCCATATCAGCCATCTCTACACAACGGCCACTCTCTTCTGTTCTCAAGCAAGGTGGCCATTGTAGAGAGGCTCGATTCAACTGTTTGGACTGAATTTCCACTATTACTATCGACATTTTGGGGGCTGTTTAAATGGAGGGAGGAAGATCCAAGTCCAAGAAGGCGGGCGGGACAACGTTCCGTTGCGTTCACAAGCAGAAGTTTCGGTCCGTGTAGTGCCAAAGCAGAAAGGAAATTGAAGATGGCGAGCGACAAAAACAAAAATGCCATTTGGGCCCTTTTGCTCTCTTTACTGTCGTTAATAACTACCTTTCAACAGAACTATAACAACAATCAGCTCGTGGTAACGCCAAACGAGATGGTCGGCCTTTATTGTCGTGCTTACGCCCTGATTGCCTGATTACCTCCTTCTCCAGTTTTTTTCTGGTTTGTCACTAGTACTAGGATCTTTCTAGAAAGGCAGTTTACATGTGCTTGGATTTTCCTAGTACAAGGATCTTCCTACCACTCAGCTAAGAATATCTTAGTGCTAGGGGCAAGTGAAGCCCTTTGCATGTAAACTGAATACTGGCGCCAGGATGATCGGACCTTCCTGGTGCTTCAATCTTCCTCCCTTGAGATGTAAACCGTCCCATGGTCATTCCTAATTATCTTCATTAAACATACTTGTGGGCAATTTCTTTAAAAAAAAGTAATTGTGGATGACTAGGTAAAAAACAAATGCATGGGAACTGATAATTTCCTTATGTGGAATACTAGACCACTGACGTAAAGGCGGTACGGATCAAAGAAATTATTCATTACGTCTCCATTACTATGCGTAATACCCCGTCCAAATCCTAAGGTTTCCTTTGTTAAAGGTTTTAACAAATCGCAGTAGTCATTGGCCAAGAAAAATGCTAAGTAGATGCATAAATCTGTCGTGAATTTTTTTTTGCAAAACATTTTCGCAAGGAATTTTGTTCTGGTGGTTACCAAGAATTTTAGGGCAGGAAACGAGTCCATCAGTCCTCGGCTATTTTGAATTCGCAATCAAAAAATTTAGGTAGTAACGAGAAAGGGAAACCGGTTCGTGGTTGATTGCTTTCGGGCGACGAAAGAGATTTATACTTTAGACGGAGTTCCTAGTTTATCCGCCTCAAAAACTGAAAGGAGAACGTTTTCTTTTCAGATCGTGCTGGTATTCCGTACAGTTAAGCGCTTTACGATCCAGTGGCAAGGTTTTAAAGCAGAAACATTTTTACTGTACCAGCCAAAAAAATCCGCCGTAGTAGAATTTTCTTTCTCGACACTCACAAACTGGGACTACAAAGGCATAACTTCATCGTGTCTTGCCAATGTCCTTCCTTGTTCTGAAAGCAGCTTTGCTCGTACTTTTCATGGTGGTTGGTGGTTACAGCAATGGACGCGTCATTCACACCGTGCTGGTGGCAGATGCTCTTCGCCCAGTCCTAAACCTGTTGGTTGCGAGCTTGAGTTTTGCCGATTTTCTAACGTGCGTTTTCATCATGCCGTTTTCCTTTGTTTCACTTGTCTCCGGTCACTGGTTGTTTGGTTCCATCTTTTGTAGCATCCAAGGCATACTTCTCCTCTATTTTGCTCACGTCGCTGGCCTAAGTACCTGTGCTATTGTATATGAAAAGTATCTGGTGATCTCGCGCAGGCGTTTTCCTAGTTTATCGTACCGCAAGGTCGGTGTTCTTCTCTGCATCGCCTGGATTTTCCCAGTGGTGGTAGTGGCACCTATGGGCCG
The DNA here is from genome assembly GCA_964035705.1 of Porites rus. NCBI lineage: Eukaryota > Metazoa > Cnidaria > Anthozoa > Scleractinia > Poritidae > Porites > Porites rus. Next base: position 40,528,089 of record OZ037996.1, read on the forward strand.
TCATCGTCTCTCTTACTTTCGTGCAGCTGCGGTATGTCTAGATACCTATCAGGAAGATAAAAACTGGGGCAAAGTTTTTTTCGCTAAAAATACCACAGAGACATCCTTAGGTTTATTTTTCGTACTCTTTTCGTTTTGGAAAATCCTTGCTTATCTTCTTCCCATTCGAAGGCGAGTTAGTCCACAACTCCTTTCGAACGAGGAAAAAATGACCGTTGCTGCGCATATGCGCTCGGCTTGGACCACAATTATTTTTGTATTCATCTACGCGATATTGGCGTTACCATTACATGTAGCCCTCACCATTGACGTACACCGGAAAATTAATGGAAAACTCGGGGTTAACGATAACATAATCTCAGCCTTCCTGTGGCTTTACTGGCTTCAGTGTGCAATAAAACCGGTTATCTACGTTGCGCGGAGTGAGCGCTGCTCATGTTGCTCCTGGCGGTTTTACCGGAGCGAAGAAAACGAGGAGCTGGTTACTTGTTTCTGGAGAGGAAATCGTGTTAGCACCTATAAAGTGAATGAGGTTTCTTCAGTAAATAACGGATCTAATCTCCCTGATGATGGAAGGTCGGGTCAGGTTTTTCCATCCGGAGAATTTCTTGACATCTGTAGGATTCCTAGAATGTCGCTTACCAGCCAAACAGCGCTACCTAGCTATAGCCAGAATGTTCAAGATGAACCCACCATCACTGGTCAAACCGTAAGCCATTCTCTGGCTATAAGGGAAGAATTAATCATGAAATCAGATGTTAAGAAAAGCGAAGACGAAGGTAGTAGTGACGGCAGAAATACCATTCCTGAGGTTGTTTGCCACGATGCAGTGGAATTAGAGAATATCGAGCGCGTGTTCGATGAAGCCTTGCAATTGCAAGAATGGGAATGGGAGAATAGTACAGCAATTGCATGTGGGAATCGGTAGTCGCTACCTTTCTGTTTTTGCCCCATTTTCACAACGAAACATTGGGTCAGATCAAGATTAGAGAAGAAAAGCTTCGTGTCCTATTTTGACTCGGTTGCGCCGTCGGTTCCACCTCCACTATTAGGCTGATTTAGCAACAGAACGGGACCGTCACTTGACGACGGCGCGCGCAAATCAAACAACTGGGTTGACCAATGGAAGAGCGGTGAATTGGGCACCGGAAGTCGCGTTTATTCCTTTCCGCGCACTTTCCCGTCGTCAACTGACGTTCCCTTTCTATTGCTAAATCAGCCTACTTTCTCGGGGTCACGTTTCTCGGTAGGCCCGAGTTCAGCTTCTTGGTAAGGCCTGCATATATGACCAGTTGGCCATTGTTAATCTCAGTTCAACGCCAAAACTGGAAGCACGATGATCTCATCAGAAGCTCTATTCTCATTGGCCTAAGAAAACACAGCTGCCATCGTATTTAATGCTAGGGACATTATTTGATCATTTACCTACTCAAAATCTTCCGGTTTTTTTATGTAGAGTGACATTGTGTTATAGCAGTTACAGCATATAATAACATTGTGATATTCTCAATGTAAAGGTTTTTTATATATTATTTTACGTCAAAGTCAATAGAGAGATTAGAGAGATTAAGATTTACATTAACGGCAAACGGCAAACGGCAAATGGCAAACGGCAAACGTCAGATTTAAGTTGAGAATTTCTCAGAATAGAAAATAAGCAGATAAAAACTCTCCAGAACAATTCTTACGGGTAAAACTGGCGTGAAACTACTTATTTTTGAGAAGAAGTAAATACCTCCCATTGGCCTCTTATTGGCCGAGTTTTCGGTCCGTACTGTAAATTACGGACCGAGTTTTTTTCCATCGATTAGCCTGCGAGCAAGCTCTCCTATTTGGGCAAGCGAAGCGAGCCTCGCGAGAACGCGCGAGCGAGGGGCCGAGGAAAGGAGAGCTTGCAACCATCTCTTATAAATTTTTATTTCCACCCCGGAAACCCCGGGACTCCGCAAAGCGTGAAAACTGTCACCGCAAACGTGCCGCAGATTAGAAAAGTGACAACCGCCTGTCAAGTAAGTTTAGACAGCCGAGGGCGCGTAGAATTATTTATTTATGAATCGCTTTCGCAACAGCATCAAGGCAATGTTTTTAATCACTGATATGTTTTTTTTTTTCACGGGGACATCGAACTTCAACATATCCGCTCGGATAAGAACTCACTACTTTGATTCTTGTTTCGTTTACTTTTGAAAAGTCGTCCATACTGCAGTGTAGAAGACTATTCCCTATCGCAATCACCAACAAAAACATCATATGTTTGTCCGTCTGGAACTGGAGAATAGCGTTTTCCTACACTTGGTTCTCTTAAGGTTTACTCCAGTTGCTTCCAACTCTTTCTCTTTTCCTTCTTTACGGTCAAACTACACAGCTACACTGTCAAGTACATGTTTCTGAATTTTTCTACCCAGCAGAATTCAATCGGGCGAAGAAACCGATGTTGGAAGACAGCGCTTTAATCACTCTTCACTTTCACTCTCCCGGTTTTCAGAACTAAAGAAGGCGCTGGACACAAATGAATACAACTGATGAAGGATTTTCATTGTCCTTCCACAAGAACTACAAACTCGGTCCGACTTATCCTCGGCACGCAATATTCTCTTTGCGAGAATTACATCAAACGAGCCCGTCTGCATTAAAGGCCGAAACAAGTTCTCGGTACCAATCTGATCCCCCTAAGAACCAAATTTGACACACAGACGAAGCGGGTGCCAGCTTGGCCTGTTATCAATCAACTTTGATTTCCGGAACGTCATTTTTCGGCCAATGGTATTTCCCTTCGTCTGGGCGAAGTACAAATGAAAATTTGAAAGAGATCAGTGCCGTAGCCAGACCAAACGGCCAACCGAGGCAGGCGGGAATTGCTAGGGGGGTTCGGGGGCATGCCCCCCCCCCCCCCCGAGAAATTTTGAACTTTAGTCTCTCGGAAATGCGATTTGCAGCGTTTTCTGGGCCTTTCGGTAACTTTTTTTCGAGTTAATTTAAGTGGAATTTAAAAAGCAATAATCAGAAACAAGCTACATAATCTGGGTGACCGTTAACCTCGCCAATGGTTTTGATCAGTATTTGTTCAAAAAAAATTTGAGTTAACGTACGTAGCCCCTTGAGATCGATGATATGGTAATTTTTTCATAGTATATTGACTGAATTGCTGAATTCTTTGTAATATCATGATGCGTTAAAAATATCCGATGATCGCTTATGTAAAATAAAAATGATCGGCGAAATTCGTCAAAATTTTACCGAGGCGAGTGCCTCGGTTGGCCTCATACTAGCTACGGCGCTGGAGATGGTTGCAAGCTCTCCTTTCGCCGGCCCCTCGCGGCTTCGCCGCTCGCTTGCGCGTTCTCACGCGGCTCGCTTCGCTCGCCTAAATAGGAGAGCTTGCTCGCAGGCTATCCACGGACCGAAAATACGAGGCTAATAAGATGTTTATTATATGGCTATCCACGGACCGAAAATACGAGGCTAATAAGATGTTTATTATATGGCTTCTTCCTGTTTGAGGGACCGGAAACAAGTGCAGGCCGCACGATTTGACAGTCATATGACAGGCGTCAAAAAGGAAAGTTTTTATTGGAGCACGAAAACAATAACACATAACAAAGGCTTTCCGAGAAAGTAAAAACAAATTCGCCATGTTGAAAAAGTTTATTCGGTCAAAACTAAGAGCACTGTAAGATTTACCTCTTTAATGTAGCGCTGGAGTATTTTGGAAACCGGTCACTGTGTCTGTCTAGAAGTCGTTTACATCTTTCCTCCGTTTGTCCTTGTAAAAAAAAAAACACTGCAGAAGGCAAAGAAGCTTTTCAAGGTCAGTTTGTTGTAATTGTCGAAGGACTCGCTTGTTGTTTTTGGGAAAACCTCTCTTTCTGCCAGTTCATTCTCGTCTTCAACTGTGGAAAGGCAAAGTCAACATCCCAGTCCTCAGGGTTTATAGACATATTTTAAAGTTTATTCGGTCAAAACTAAGAGCACTGTAAGTGTTCACTCGTTAATGTGACGCTTGAGTCTTTTGAAAAATGGACATTGTGCCTGGCTCGAACACGCTTTCTTTCGTTGGTCTTTGAAAAAACGCTGCAAATGGCAAAGAAGCTAATGTCAAGATGATCGGGTGCAGGTATGTTTGTCATTATATTTGTCGAAGAAATTACTCATTTTCTCTTAGGCAAAACATCTCGAATCTGTGCCAGTCGACTTTCGTCTTCTTAACTGTGTACCACGATAAACTTTTCAAACACTGACTAGAATCCTCTTCGATAAGATTAGGAGTTATTTTCTTCATCGCCTTCGTTCACAAATAAACACAGTTTAAAATATTGAAGGGCAAAGTCAACATCCAAGTCCTCAAGGTTGACAGGCGTCTTATAACTTTATTTAAACATTTTTTCCGAGAAAAAGAGATTTAGAGCTCCGAAATGAACATTTTCTATAAATATTTTGGTCCCTATAGCAAGTTACGGACGGCAAATTGACCAATAGCATGGCGAAAACATACTCAGCCACGTAATAATATTAATATTACACAGTCAGGTCAGATGATGTAAAAGTACTCAAATCACGCTGAAACTTCGTAAAAACAAAGACAACGACTCCAGGTAACAATATTTACACTTTATTGATAACTTTTATCGCTTTTACATCATTTATTTCATCTAAGTTTCAAACTCTATTTTTCCCATACAAACTCTCATATTACGCCACAGGTGGCCCATATTACGCTTGGGCCACCTGTGATAATAAGAGACAAGGTAGGACAGAATCGCTCGATCGATCTTCAAAGCTGTCACGCGAGATCACCTTCCTGCAATCCCTTTCGGTAAACCTTGCGTTTGGATCGCACAACTCGATCGAAAAGATCAACTACAGTTCAAAAATCGGCGCCATTTATCCGTGAGTAGGAAAAGTGTAACATTTCAACCGTTTTGTCGCTCGGCGGTGACTGGGCGCTAGCGTCAAATAATAACTCACTGGGAGAGTGTGACATTACTTCGTTAAGACAAATGTCCATCCACTCCCCAGCAAGGTCGGCTTCTTTGTTTTCATTCGGCCAATGGACGAAGCGCTTGAGGAAACCATCCAAACGCAAAAGACGTTTTTGGCCGAACGAAAACAAAGAAGCCTACCTTGCTGGGAGGTGGGTGCGTAGAGATTTGTCTAAACGAAGTAATGTCACCCTCTCCCGGTGAGTGGACAAAATTGTCCTTGAACGTTAAAACTGACGACGTCTGACAAGCGGTAGAAGTGACGTGGATCCGCATGAAACAGTTGAGGGATGTTCGGGGGCGAATGGATTAATTTACAGATGAGAAACTAAGAAATAATTTTCTCCCTTGGATGACCGCGAACGGATAATCTTGCATGCGTTATGACTCTCTTGCTGGTGAAGGATCGTACACTAACACTTAGGGAACTTTTACGTTGCTTTTTTTAGCTGTTTTCCTGGTGTCAATGCTTCCAAATCCGCTGAGTCAAAAATATATTTGTTAGGTGTTATGGTAGGTGCGTTTAATTATGTAACGGAAGAAAAGTCACAGGGTTAGCGGTCTTTCTGTAAAAATGCGAGGCGCCACACTTTCCCTTCTGTTCTCGCCACGTTGTTGTTTTGCAGAAGAATCACACTTTCGTGCAGTCAGGTTGACACGAATACATGGACGTTGCTAGGTGCCAAGATTGTTTCACAAAAACTCACCTTAATCCGCTATCCTTACAGGTGATGAACTAGAATCGGCTTCACACTTGTATGGGAGGAACATATACTGATAACGCCTTGTTTGAGTGCCGGTTTCACCAATTATTTCCTTCGAACCCAAACCATTACTAACAAGGCTTACATTGCTTCGCTCTCATGAGATTGCTTGCAGGAAAACAGCTTAAAATGTCAGTGCTCGGGCGCAAAATTGGAAGATTTGAACAGTTATTTCGCCCTATGTAAGGGAATCCGGATCCTCATTCCGGTTAATTTTTGCTTGTGGAATCCGGAATCTGCAAAAAAAATTTTGCTTGTTGTATCCGCACCCTTGGCTTTGCAATCGGGAAAACAGCTTAACGAATCCGGAATCCCACTAGCGACTGGAATCCACATTCTAAGTTCCACTAACAAAGACTAGAATCCAGTACCTAGAATCCGGAATCCACGGCATTGGTTTCAGGGTCACTCTGAGGGTGTCGGAATCGCCTGTCAGGATATATGTTCAGTGTCGCTTCAGGCTGATCTGGTTCTTTTATTATTGGGGCCCGCTGGAGAGTCTGAATTGGGTTAACCGTCAGCTGTCAAACAGCCTTAAATTTAACCGGCTGCCGTCGAAAAGAGGTAATTTTTTACCGTCAACCGTCAAAAATGCAGATTTAAATTAACCGTCAAAAACTTTCAAGGTATTTCATATCTCAATGACCTCACGGCTTCAACTGATCTTCACTGAATTCTGGTTCCTGAAGAATTTCTAAACTGGCAAAACTGGTTTTCATGTTCTCGAATTACAAGACCTTACAAGTTGCCCATATCCAAAAATATTTCTAAATTTTGTAGGTGAAAGGCTAAAACAATTTCCAAAACACAACAGTTAATAACAATTTCTACAGAAGTTACAGTCGAATCTCCCCTAACGGCAACCTCTCCACAACGGCAACGGCCACTAAAGCTCGTTCCCAACTAACGAAATAACCTCCCGACAACGGCCACATTTTTCAGCGACTGACGAAATGGTCACGACACGTCGACAATTAATCGTGGCAAGTCTTTCAATTCATTTAAAATGAAAAAAACAGTATTTTTTTGTGAGAACTCTTTTTATACTCAGAACATGTACCTCAGGCTGAGAGTCAGTGTCATTTTATACCCGTACCTTCCCATATCGGCCACCTCTACACAACGGCCACTTTCTTCTGTTCACAAGCAAGGTGGCCGTTATGGAGAGGTTCGATTAAACTGTTTGGACTAAATTAATTTTCCACTATCACCGTCCACAACCGTTAAAAGCTCTATAAAATAACCGTAAACCGTCAAAACCCTCACCCCATTGAGACCCTCCCTCTGATGTGGGGTAGTGTTTCGAGTAGTAATTGTTGAAATAAATTATTCAACAAGGACCAAACTTCTGTCAGCCGAACTAATTAAAAATCTCAGTACTAAGATCATTTTTTCTTTGAATCACCCAAGCAAACTTAACCGATACCTACTCGAAAATTTGGAATTCTGAAGATTGAACTTAGAAATGTTACATTCTAAAAACTCCTCAAAAGTAAAAAAAGCAAAACAATAAATAGAACGAAATCAAAAGTTACTGCTTTTTTTGTTGCATTCTAAAACTAGCATGAATCATTTCGTCTGATGCCAATTTATAGCATAATAAATTCAGGCCAGGGCGCCAGGCGAATCATAAATAGATTGATTTGTGAGAAATCTTAGGTATCGATAGAAATTCAACAACCTTCGAGGAACCTAAACCAAACGCACTTTTTGTTTTTATAGGGCCGGGGGGTTCAAAACTTTGTCACTGTTATGTTAGCTTAGTATCAAAATATGAAAAAGCTCCGGCTTATTAGTGTTATTTAGTTATATGTGTTATATATTCGTGCGAATTCATAAGAAACGTTGCTTGTGATGTGGTTTAATTTTGCCCTTTTTTAAATTTAATTTTCCAATGTTTTTGAGTATGGTAAATGTATTATAATGATTTTGAAACAAACAAGCAAACAAACGAAACAAAGGAACGAGTTTCTGGTACCACAACATATGCTGTCCCGAATCAGTGACATGCACGATTTCATCTCAACAAATAACATGTGAGACACTTGCAAAAGGCTCTAGTGTAATGAATCCTGATCTCATTAGAGAGGTTCGACCTGCCCCTCCTACCTCCTAGACTTGTCGTTTGGATCTCTAACGCATTTACAGTATTTTCAAAGGTGAAAGCGGGGACTTGAGGCTTTCTCAGCTCGTTGTAACGCAAAACGAAAAGAATTACCTGATTACTCCCTTCTCCATTTTTTCTGGTTTATCCCTAGTACTAGGATCTTTCTAGCAAAGGCAGTAACATGGTACTAGGTTCTCCCTACCACTCAGCCAGGAAGATCTTAGCGCTAGAGGGAAGTGCATCCCTTTGCATGTAAACTGAATACTGGCGCCAGGATGATCGGACCTTCCTGGTGCTTCAATCTTCCTCCCTTGAGATGTAAACCGTCCCATGGTCATTCCTCATTATCTTCATTAAAAATACTTGTGGGCAATTTCTTAAAAAAAAGGAATTGTGGATGACTAGGTAAAAAACAAATGCATGGGAACTGATAATTTCCTTATATGGAATACTAGACCACTGACGTAAAGGCGGTAACGATCAAAGAAATCATTCTTTACGTCTCCATTACTATACGTAATACCCCGTACAAATCCTAAGGTTTCCTTTGTTTAAGGTTTTAACAAACCGCAGTAGTCATTGGCCAAGAAAAAAGCTAAGTAGATGCATAAATCACTCGTGAATTTTTTTGCAAAATATTTTCGCAAGGCCTTTTGTTTTAGCGAAGTACTAAGAATTCAAGGGCAGGGAACGAGTCCATCTGTCCTCGGTTATTTTGAATTCGCAGTCCAAAAGTTTTGGTAGTAACGAGAAGGGGAAACGCATTTCGTGGTTGATTGCTTTCGGGCGACGAACGAGATTTATCCTTCAGAAGGAGTTCCTTAACCCATCGACAAAAGGACGTGTGTTTGAGAGAATATCCACCTCTAAAAAAGAAAAGAAGACCTTTTCTTTTCAGATCGTGCTGGCATCCCGAACAGTTACGTGCTTTACGATTCAGTGGCAACGTTTCAAAGCAGAAAACGCTTTTACTGAACCAGACCGCCTAAGCGAAATTTTCTTTCTCGACACTCACAAACTGGGACTACAAAGGCATAACTTCATCGTCTCTTGACAATGTCCTTCCTTGTTCTGAAAGCAGCTTTGCTCGTACTTTTCATGGTGGTTGGCGGTTACAGCAATGGACGCGTCATTCACACCGTCCTGGTGGCAGATGCTCTTCGCCCCGTCCTAAACCTGTTGGTTGCGAGCTTGAGTTTTGCCGATTTTCTAACGTGCGTTTTCATCATGCCGTTTTCCTTTGTTTCACTTGTATCCGGTCACTGGTTGTTTGGTTCCATCTTTTGTAGCATCCAAGGCTTACTTCTCCTCTATTTTGCTCACGTTGCTGGCCTAAGTACCTGCGCTATTGTATATGAAAAATATCTTGCGATCTCGCGCAGGCGTTTTCCTAGTTTATCGTACCGCAAGGTCGGTGTTCTTCTCTGCATCGCCTGGATTTTCCCAGTGGTGGTAGTGGCACCCATGGGCCGTCATCACCTCTCTTACTCTCGTCCAGCTGCGGTATGTCTAGATACCTATCAGGAAGATAAAAACTGGGGCAAAGTATGTTTTGCTAAAAATACCATAGAGGCATCCTTAGGTTTATTTCTCGCACTGTTTTCGTTTTGGAAAATCCTTGCTTATCTTCTTCCCATTCGACGGCGAGTTAGTCCAGGACTTCTATCGAACGAGGAAAAACTGACCGTTGCTGCGCATATGCGTTCGGCTTGGACCACAATTATTTTTGTATTTATCTACACGATATTGACGTTACCATTACATGTAGCCCGCACCATTGACGTACACCGGAAAATTAAAGGAAAACTCGGGGTTAACGATAACATAATCTCAGCCTTCCTGTGGCTTTACTGGCTTCAGTGTGCAATAAAACCGATTATCTACGTTGCGCGGAGTGAGCGCTGCTCATGTTGTTCCTGGCGGTTCTACCGGAGCGAAGAAAACGAGGAGCTGGTTACTTGTTTCTGGAGAGGAAATCGTGCTAGCACCTATAAAGTGAATGAGGTTTTTTCAGTAAACAACGGATCTAATCTCCCTGATGATGGAAGGTCGGGTCAGGTTTTTCCATCCGGGGAATTTCTTGATATCTGTAGGATTCCTAGAATGTCGCTTACCAGCCAAACAGTGCTACCTAGCTATAGCCAGAATGTTCAAGATGAACCCACTATCACTGGTCAAACCGTAAGCCATTCTATGGTTATGAGGGAAGAATTAATCATGAAATCAGATGTCAAGAAAAGCGAAGACGAAGGTAGTAGTGACGGCAGAAATACCATTCCTGTGGTTGTTTGCCACGATGCAGTGGAATTAGAGAATATCGAGCGCTTGTTCGATGAAGCCTTGCAATTGCAAGAAAGGGAATGGGAGAATAGTACAGTAATTGCGTGTGGGGTATAGCTAGTCGCTATCTTTCTGTTTTTGCCCCATTTTCTCAACGAAACACTGGTCAGAGCAAGATTAGAGAAGAAAGGCTTCGGGTCGTATAATGAAATAATAGGCTGATTTAGCAACAGAACGGAAACGTCAGTTGACGACCGAGCGCGCAAATCAGACAACTGGGTTGACCAATGGCAGAACGGTGAATTGCGTCCCGGAAGTCGCGTTTTGTCCTTTCCGCGCACTTTCCCGTCGTCAACTGACGTTCCCTTTCTATTGCTAAATCAGCCTACTTTCTAGGGGTCACGTTTTTCTGTAGGCCCGAGTTCAGCTTCTCAGTAAGACCTGCATATATGACCGGTTGACCATTCTTAATCTCAGTTCAACGCCATACAAAACTGGAAGCACGATTATCTCATCAGAGGCTCTATTCTCATTGGCCTAAGAAAACACAGCTGCCATCGTTTTTTATGCTAGGGACATTGTTTGATCATTTACCTACTGTTTTGTTAGATTTGCTTTGTTGGCGCCTCAAAATCGTCCGGCTTTTTTTATGTACAATAACATTGTGTTATAGCAGTTATACCTTATAATAGCTTTGTGATATTCTCAATGAAAAGGTCTTTTATATATTATTTTACGTCAAATTCAATAGAGGGATTAGAGAGATTTACATTAACGGCAAACGGCAAACGTCAGATTTAAGTTGAGAATATCTCAGAATAGAAAATAAGCAGATAAAAACTGTTCAGAACAATTCTTACGGATAAAACTATCGTGAAACTACTTATTTTTGATCAGAAGCAATAAACAGTACACGAAAATTAAGGGAAAACTTGGTCACGTGGTACAATCCTCACCTGGGACTACAACGTCCCTACTTTATAAGGCCATGATTTCCCCTGCTGGCAGAGTCTCTCACAGGGAAGAGAAATGAGAGGAACTGAGGAGAGAGACCCTTGTCCGCCCCCCTGTAATTGAAACTGACTGGTTTTCATAAGTTAGTGGAAGCCTCATTAAATAGATAACGGTAAGACTAGAGGTTACTTATTGTAATAATGCCGCGAGCAGATGCTGGACAGTAAAACATCATCTTGAAAGCTATACACAGCCGGGCATACACATTTTGCTTTATTACTGACCCTTTTATTGGATCAATTAATCCGTTGTGAGATAAAGGTCTACAAGGGGTCCAACAATTACGAATTCTTAGAGATTTGGGTCTTCATTGGCGGCCACTTTACAGTCTGTCTGCGCGCGCCACAATGTGCTTAACGTAGCGCAATAAGAATGACGCAATAAGGGTGTACGTTACGATTTGAATTCAAAGTTATGATGGCACCGTGGGACATACTTGCTTAAAATCATCCTGACAAAGATAAATCTAGATCGTAACGCCTGAATGGCAACAGGACACCCAAGGAACCAGAGGAGACCTACAGATAAGTGTGTTGCTCTCTAAAGGGGTTCGCAGCAATTTAAAACTGCACTTTGAAACATATTTTAGTTCGTTTGAAGACGAAATTGCCACTTATCTTACTGGCCCCGGCTGTTCAACGTTGGATAGCGCTATCTACTGGATGAATTACTATTAAGCGGTTTTATCCAACGTTTGAACAACCGAGAACAGATCCATCATGGATAATAGGAAGATCCATCGCTCGCACGCTCTGTCATAAATTAAAAGTTACTGTGACGTCAGATTTGATTTTTCTTTTTACTACCGAGAGAGGTGGACAAAGATGCGATAATCTAGCGAGTACAAAAGTGTTTGGTCCATTGCCCAAATCACGGAGGTATTAACTCGCATATAGTATACTGACTAACTTAGAAAAGGGTCACATAATTAGCGGTTAAAGAAGTATCACGACAAGAAACGATAGTTTGGGTATTACTCAGTTTAAAAGGCCTTGGTCACTTTTAGGGGACCGTCGCTTTTTGTATAGAGGAAAAAACTAACTCTGAGTGCACGAGCAATGCAAACGCGACAACCTGACGAAATGCATACGCCAAATGTAGAATGTGCAACAAGAGAAAAACATGAAGGGGGTCCATGAATCTTTAAGATTTGTTTACTGTATTCACTGCTCGCTTGAATGTATGGTAAATTGCCTAAACTCCAAAAAATACTAAGAAACGAGTTTACCACGATGTGCCAAATGCGATATTCATTGTTCGTGGCTAGAAGATGCATTCAGAAATGATCAGTATTTGTACCATTCGTTGTTCTTTGTCGAACATACGACATTATTTTTTTTTCGTAGTATAACTCGTCAATTTGCTCGAGCACTGACTTGTTTTCCTCTATAGAGCGACGGTCCGCTAAAAGTAACGAAAGCTAGACAATAAATTGCAGTGTGTAAATAGACTTAATAAATGAAATTTAAGGGCAATAATAACTTTTCATGACTGGTCCATAACCTACTGAATTGACTAAACACGCACTCGCAACTGAAGCCTAGAGCCACGTTCCTTTTAGCTTGCGTTCGCTATAAAAAGGACGGCAGCTTTGAGGAGAACGAGAATGTCACGGCACACGGCATTTCATTAGTTACATGTTTATAAATTTCATACCATACATATTTCATCTTAGAGGCTATTCACGATCACATAATACCGCAATAACTTTCATTCTGGAACGAGTTCATTCCATCTCCATTCCTCTGAGACCGAAACGAAATTTCGTTCCCATACAAGTCATCCCGGAATAAGTTCATTAAGGTTTTCAATCCGGATGAAATTCTCGTTCTGGTACTAAATTTAAACGAGCTTTTGCTAATCGAAGGTCTGAATAGGGGTTACCGCGATAACAATAAACACTTCATTTTCTTGGCTTTGTAACATGAAACAGTTAAATTATATTTTAGGCATTTTAACACTAACAGTAAAAAATTCTTCGAAACAGTAAATTTTTTCCAGAGAAAAGCAAAAACGGCTCCGAAAAGGCCAATATTATTACCTGTAGTATATCAAGGAGTTTTCGGCCATTCTACAACAATTTATTTCAGATTTCTGAAGGCTACCGAACATTCCCGAAGACTTTCGAAGACTAGCAAAGAGGTCCGACCATTGCCGAAGATGTCCGAAGAACCCACCAAACATTAAAACATTAAAAAATTGGCCAATTTAACAGCAAACACTAAAAACTATGGCCAAACACTTAACACTAAAGTGTTAAGTCTGGGGCGGGTGACCCATGCGTATCTGATCTGGCACTCGAAAACCACCCGAAAGAGAACGCCTTAGGCTGAGCAGTTCGATTTTATCACGTGAATGCAGTACTAACTTCACACTGGGACGAAACTCTTTCCGGAATGAAAGTCACTCCGGTATCACCATATAAACGGCCCCTTAAACAAGTTATGTAGTACGAAATGGCTGCTGTTTTGTTGTATGAGTTGTCTGGAAAGATATCTTTTATTTCTTTTACCTTCATAACGCGTTTTTTCGTAGAAGATAATCATTATGTCTCGAGATGTCCCGACTTTGGCTGGAAACTAGATTGGCGAAGTTTTTTCACTTCCCATCCAGTTTCCGGTAACAGTAGCGGATAACAAACCTCAGAGCGTTACTTTCACACATTGTTTCATCCCACGGGGGGGAGGAGGTTTTTTGAAAATTTCGGGTAGGGATGTGCCGCTACGACCCTGGAACGCTTAGCCTATACCAGAGCTAGTTCAAGTGAATCTTACTATACTAGTCTGAACTCCCCAAATCCTCCCCTATCCTAGAGTAGCTGTTTTCCAGAAACTACTGAGGTCACTAGCACAGTTCAGCCAAAACAAAACTGATTTGATTTTTTTATATCTTTGAGGGGCAATTCCCTGTTTCCCTAGTCTAGCCTAAAATCTTCAACCAATTGATCAGTTTCCTGGATAATGATAGCCTATTTTAGACCCAAACTCTCTGATTTATTTACCCCATCCCAGGGTAAACTGCTTGAACTGCGTAAAGGGTCACAGCGGTACATACCCACATAGCCCATGTAAAATTGTAAATTGTAAAAAATTGTAAATTGCTTTTTTACCCACGAAGCACTTAGGAGTTCATATGAACTCGTTTAAACGTGTCCGTGCGTTCATTTACTTATACATACATGGCAGTACCCCCCGGGGGGGGGGGGGGGTTCATTCTGTCTATTAAATCTTGTTTGAAATATTATAGGCAGAATGTCTGTTTTTTTGTTAGTGTATGAGTTTAAGAGTAGAAAGCTATCTTTTATTTTACTATACTTAAAAAAATGCTTCACCTTGATAAGTTTTCATCACAGGAGCTGATCTTTATGCTTTTTGATGTCCCGACCATTACTAGAAACTAGATTGGTGAGGTTTTTCCACTTCCCAGCCAGTTTCCGGTAACAGTCGAGAATAAAAAACCGCAGAATATTGGTGTTACCTTCTTACGTATTTCCACATTCAGTTTTAGTTTTTTAGTTTGTCTTGCTACTTCATCGATAGTTTTTGACGAAAGAGGTCTCCTAACAATTATCCGTTTTTCGTGATGTCGGCAGTTAAACATCTTCCAAATTTCACCTGAAATATATCCGCAGTATCCATGTATTCGTCGAGGATATTTTTTTATTTCGAGGATACCGTAAATCCTCTATTAAACCCCCCCAAGGGCTTATTTATTTCAAAGCCTTTTGAAAGGGGGCGTAATGGAAATGGGGGGCTTATTTGAAGGGGGAGGGGGGCTTAAATTTATTTACCAAAATTTGGCACCATATTGAATTTTCAAGCAACCAGAGGATGGTATCAGCTCTCTATAAAGCCAGGACTCAAAGTGGAAACTCAAGCATATGTCGAAAGAGGTATTGCAGCTGAAAGATCAAAACAAATCCGAACTTCTAGCATATGAATAAACCATGATACCACTGTGATCAGTCCATCTTTGATAAAATTGGTAGGGAAGAATGAGGCTGGAAGTGCCTCGTGTCTGTGTGTGGTGGGAAGGGGAGGGGGGGGGGGCAAATGATTGCAAAGAAAGTTGTAAGGCCGAAAATTTAAAAAAGTACATTGACCAAAGCACGACACATGATTGATGTTTTCATTAGTCATGACCGTGTTTTAATCAGTTGGTCATGTGGTTGACGATGATCGACGTGACTAATGGCGTGACAGATGGCGCGACAGATCACGTGGCCGTTGTCATAACCAGTTAGTTGTTTAATCACGGATTACTTAAGTCATAAATGACGTTAGCATGACGTCATATCATTATAGACCGGATGTTATCTCACTCAGTTAGGAGTTTATTACATTTGATGGCAAATGTTATTGCATTTCGGACTTTATTTCATTTAGGGTGATTACATCTAGGACTTGATTACATGAAGGTCTTCTACAACGTCTTGTAGCATCAACACTGTCTTTACAGTGTATTAAAAACAAAAATGATCTTTACTTTGGTCCGCCCGCTGCGTAGAGACATTTTTAATTTGGGTCAATATACCATCGTATCGTTCGTATATTCTCGATATATTCTCTATATCTTTCAAATATGGTGAGCACCGGCTGCATGATTATGGAGAATTAACCTGCATGGGGATTGGAGCCAATACGAAACAGCGTAATATTTTGAATGAATAATAAATGTAATGTAGAAGTTTAATGTTTCTTTCACAGAAATATTAATTCACCTCGACCAAAGCATTTTGTTATTTATGTCCTGACTGCGCATGCAGGACATTACTCTGCTAACAATTTGGGTACTTATATCTGACTTACTTTAATATTTCATCAAGCAAGTCCTTGGTCCTTGCTCATTTGTCTTTGTCGATTACAACCGTCAAAAGACTAAATTTGGTTTCGTTTATCAAGCCAATACAAGTTACATAAATATATGTATTTTTTTCATCAAAGAGCTGTCAGTTATTGCATGTATTTGTTTTAGAAACCCCAATAAAGATAAGGGAAAAAAGGTTCCCCTCTCACAAGGTTTACCGGATATCTAAATTCATATATCTATTCATATATCTATAGGAACTGATAGATTATTTCGCTACCCAATGGAGGAAAACTAAATATACTGCATGCAATAACAATAAAAGCAATGATTTTAATAGCATACCTGAGATGGTTATTGAAGGCTTAAAATTAAATTAAACGACTGTTTTGTTTTGCAACACACACACATTGACAAGTACCCCTTTGTATATATTATAAATAAAACGCCAGACTTATTTTTTTCTCACTATTTAACATCAGAATTGGATGGCTAATTAAGGGCCATTTCTAAAATACATCGTCAAGTTCTCGACGATATGATATAACAACATCGATCGCCTATTTGTATTGAGATGCCTGGAGGACGGAAGTATCCGCCAACTGCTTCTATCTGATAGTTATTTTGTTTTAAGGAAATTATACAGGGTCTCCTCAAATATGTACTTAAGTTTGCATGAAAACACTTTCCAATTTCCTGTTTGCTTTCGCGTTTCTCCCACCTTTGATCCCGATTTGTTCGTTTTGCTTAATATTATGGCGCTTTTCCCGTTCTTTATTAAAACATTGCGGACCCCTTCAGTTTTTTGCAGAGTGTTGCATTTTTCGCCATGCTCATCTACTGTTCGTATTTTTAAGCTCTAATAAATAGCACATCTTCATTTGTGTAGAGACCTCTTTCACTAGGGTTTGTAGGATAAACATTAAAAAGTGTGTATACAAATCAGGGAAAAGGAGAATTATAATTACTGCGTTGGCCGATACCCGCCGACGCGAATTCAGGAAATGTAAATAAGGGACTGGGGATCCTTGCTACTTTGTATCTCGAAGTGACAATAAACAACAATGTGAGTCAGCGATTGAAATGAAAAAATCCGCAAAATCAGTGGAATAACGCCTCCGCCTATCTTTGCAGTGATAGAGGAACTCCCTGCTGTTGATACAAAGGCAAATTTGGATGATGGAAACATTATCATAAGAGTTTGCCCAAAGTAATGAAATTCTTATTCGAGCCAATGAATGTCATGAAGGTCTAATGCGAGCGCCCTGAGCCAAAATTTTAAAAAAATTAAATATATCAACAGGAAATCGTAACTTAAGAGCGAAGTTTGTTCTTTTAGTTAGAGCTATCGTATGCCCCCAAGATTTAATAAATGATCATAATTGTTTTTCACTTTTTTGGATTCGCATTCATGTTCACCTTCTCCAACGCGTGCAAATTTGCTATTGACGATTTCTTTCTTGTATTAGAATAAAATTTCACAACACCATGATAACGACAACTTTGCACGTTATTCATTATATTTCCATATAGTTTTAACTAAAATTGATCTCCCTTAATTCTAAGCGTCACAGCAATCATACATGAAGCTACTCTTTAGTAAGTCTTCTTAGAATAACAAACGTATATTATCTTTTTTTTTTAGAATAGAATAATTGTCAATTTTTTAAAATTATGTCCAACATAAGAGCTTTCTCAGTTTCTGAAGTATGCGTCGACTACTTGCTATTATTTACACGGAAAAACTCTTAATTATGATTCAATTTGAAGTAGCATACAACCATCTCGGGCAAAATAAATATTTACAGCAAAAGCAAAAAACCTCACGTCAAAATCAAAACCCTACGGCAAAAACAAAAGGCCTTAAGAAGTTAAAACCTAAAACTTCTCAGCGAAAAAAATCCCGGCGAAAGTAATGCAAAAATAGACTTTTTTACGGTATTCGACGCCATCTTGACGAGTAGGCAAACGTTTGAGAAATTACAGTGTTTGTATGAGAATCTAATGTCGAATAATTTCCGTAATGAGCGGGCGTTCTGAACAAAATATCAATTGTAAACTAAAGCTACAAAGCAAAGGATTGTCCTAAAAAAATTTGGGGGCGTACCTGTGCCTAAATTTCTCCAGAGGCTTGCTTTAGCTTTTCCATATAGTTGTCTGTAATTTTCCCGGGACTTTCTTAAATGTGTAGAAAATTTTAAAAAAGTGGTTCTAGGTCTTCTAGTGCATGTAACGCCCTCAAATTTTTTTCAGGAGACTCCTTGGGAGTGAAGCTTTAGTTTGCAAATCATATTTTTTTCAGGACAGCCGTTCTACGGAAATTATTCGACATTAGATTCTCATACAATCACGGTAATTTCTCATGCGTTTGCCTACTCGTCAAGATGGCGTCGAAAACCGTGACAAGGTCTATTAATCTCACCGCGAATCCTAAAAACAACTGGCTAAGGGTCTTAAAACTCAATAAATGATTCTCCCCAAGGTTGTTCGATGATTTCTCAGTTTTGTCAGGATATTAAGGTTTATCCCTGGGGTAATTACTTTTGCCTTGGGTTTTTTTGTTTTTTTCCACGGCATTTTAATTTTGCATGCAAGTTTTTTTTTGCCGTGAACGATGGGTCGCGTTTGCCATTTCTTTCTCTGGTCGTGGGCCACCGTGCAATTCTTTACTTTCACACACACGAATTACAGGAAGAGAAAATTTGCTCAAGTTGTTCCTTGGTCGTTATTAAGGCCATATCAAATCATTTTATCTTGACTGCCTTAAGCTTAAAGCTTGGCCCCTCCGGCGGATGGTTGAAAACGAGATTTATATTGCTGTAACTGAAACCCTCGAACTAAACCTATCAACAAAAAACCGACCTCGATTTTACTTCAGAGAAACCCCGCAAATTTCAAGTTTCATTTCACGGAGGTCTGAAAGATCTATTGGAAATTGAGATTGGCAAAGATAAAACTTTCAACATTTAGTCCTAATATAAATTACTGAGAAAGGCAACTTAAGATAAATTCTTTTTTCTGATATTCGTGCAAGATATGTATCCGCAGTAAATCAATGCCTTACGGTTGCAACAAAAAGTGACTGACTTTTCTTCGCGATTTCTCACCTAAAAAACAGTATTGTTTACTTTCATTGAGTGACTATGTGCATATATGCATACATGAATTATTACAACCAAAATGCGCAGCTGCCAACCGGCTGGTTATTGTATTGACGGGTCCGAAAAACCCTCGCATCCCACTGAGTACTCGGTTTGTGACAACATCGAGGTATAACACTTCAGCCAAACCACAATTTTCTAATCATCTCGGACAGATAACATCGAATTAAACCGTTTTAAGATATAATATGGCTGGGAAAAGAGATCCCTTCGAGAGGACTATATTTCGGGATGGGAATCGTGCTTCACACTTGCCGGAACAAACTGCGGGCGAATCCGTGCAAAGAATGAGCAACAGTAGAGATGTAACTGCCGAAGTCATAAAAGACCCAATATCTGCGGCGCGGAGATTTAAGGTAGGAAATTTATCGCCCTCCATGTTTTATTTGACCGCGCGATCTTCATTTTAGAAAGCATGTTACGAGTGTCATAAATGATAGTGCAAACAGATTTGTAGCAATCATGAGCTTTGTATTCCTTACTTTTAGAGCGCAACCCCTTAAAATATGTGAGAAACTGAGCTATAATCTTTTATTTATGCTCTTGCCCAGTACGGTACTCTTATTCATCTCGTTTCGCTCTTTTTTTTTAATGTAAAAGCGAATAAATAAAGCCGACTTTATTTTAAAGGACTGGTTTTGGATTAAACGTTGGTCCTGTTGTCTCTGTTGTGATAAAAATATATATTATGTAGTTATAGTTTTCTTTTTTGGCAGAATGCCACTGAATTGAAACCGAATATGAAGTTAGAAACGTACATCTGCTAAACGAAGTATTTCCTTCTGTGCTTTTTTTAAAAAGCTACGGACGCATTCATTATCATTCGCGAAGGCGAAAAAGCATTTACATTCTTATAACTAATGCCATCCCTTTCAACATACCGAAAACTGGAGATAGAAGCGAAAAATTACGATACTATTCTTAGGCTTAATATAAAGCCCTGACTCTAAACGCTAGAAATTAAAGTCAGTAAACGAACGACTTACACAGCACGACAGCAAGAAAGTCATATTATTATATCGCATTTCAAAGAAAAAACGTTTTTAATGAATTAAACATCTATATAAATTGTTCCAAAATATATATGCTAAACGGTAAACACCTAAGTTCACGATTGCAATTATCATCTCGTTGCTTAGACCGAGAAACCAGAAACAAATCTTTCACACCAAGTTGCCCTACATTTTAAAAATTAAGATTCAGTAAAGATTCAGTAAAGAGAAACGTAAGGGTTCTTTAGTAATCATAATTGGAATTTACATTGCGCTCATCCCGGGCTGATACAACAAATGAGGGGACCAAATAGTATACCTTCATAAGTTGGGTAGTGAGGTTTCAGCAAGTATAAACCCCAGCTTTGTGTGAATAGTTGCATTGACTTTTTGGCTGTATTGGGTTGACGCAAAACGTGTTTTTCAACGTCAGCTCTTATTGGACTTGTGACGGCTGTTGGTTTGCAAGCGAAAACCTTCTTTAAATTAAAAAAAATATATCCTTCAGCCTGTGAAAATAAAGTATTACATCAGACAAAAGCATAAAAACAACTTGTAGAATTATTATTATCATTATTATTATTATTCTATTTTTAATTTTTTTCCCTCTCTGCGTTGGTTTTTTAATTGCAATTAGTGGCTGGATTCATTAGGAAGTCTGAGAGATTAAAAAAAAAAATAGAGGTTACCTCTCCATAATAAATTCTGGTATATTCTTTTTTGACAGCTGGCGAACTACGAAGAATAACGAACCCAAATTTCTGTCAATTTCTGTCTTTGCGAAGTGACAGAGTTTGATACCTGTACACGCAGAGCGTCGAATTATTTGCCTTAATAGATAAAATAATAATTTTAATTTATGATCTTGCCCTGACTAATATATAAGTTAAGCTGAGTCTGCTGAAACCATCAGTCACTGAATTTTTTATTATCTGGAAATGGTTTTGAAGTAGACTGCAAAACAGTCCGTATTTTAGCGTATTCAAGTACGCACGAGCAGTCACTGAAACAAAAGGTCTGGAAAGAGGCTCTTACGCCACGCTTTACCAATTTCTTTACTGATTTTGAGAAATAAACCGGCTGTTGTTTTGTAGTCTAGTTTTGAAGTTCAAGCTGTAGCCATAACAGTCACTCACCCTGTCACGTCGACATGGTCGAGAACCAACATGGCTTCTGAATACGTCAAAAGCTCTTTTAATTGGGGTAAATCATTTCTCCGAATATTTCGCTATAAAAAATTGCACTGACACAAATCTTGGCGTAGGTCTTTGCATATCAAACTCCTTTCATTTCATTTGAGTTTTTTTTTTGATTGCGTGATAGTGATAACCAGCAGCCCAGCGTTTAATATTCATTTTTGGTTTTCACATGACGTCACCCGAATTTCAAACAAAAGAATTATCGACCCTCCTTAGTTTTTACTTTCTTGAAGTATAAGAGCTTCTAGAAAACTTATATTTTTACAAATTTTCTCTTTGAAACGGTTCCTCATGTTTGATAAAGTACTTTTGCGTGACGCGGCATTCACTAATGGCCGCCTAGAGAGCTCTTGTTGTTAAAGTTAAAAAAATTTAGCTAAAAGGAATCTCTCGCATACGAAAAATTGCGGCGTAAACGCTTCTTTGCGAAGGTCTTTGCATATTTAAATCCTTTCATTTCCAGATTCTGGACTTAATATGTTGAACACTTTTTGATTTTGATTTTTGACGACGTGACAGTGAAAACCAGCAGTTTTTAATTTACCGTCACGCTGTCAAAATCCGCCTTTATTTTTAAAACTATTTATTATTA
This sequence comes from Porites rus, assembly GCA_964035705.1. NCBI lineage: Eukaryota > Metazoa > Cnidaria > Anthozoa > Scleractinia > Poritidae > Porites > Porites rus. The sequence continues at coordinate 40,549,983 of OZ037996.1, forward strand.
TTTGTCGCTTGCAACTCAAAACTGAGCTGCAAGGGCACCACTCAAAGCGACCATTTAATAACTTTGTGATGCAAGGTTTGTATGAAGTACAAAGGAATTTGTAAAAGGACTCACAATATTTCGATAAGCGGAACTACCCCTCTATACTACTGATGTTTCACTCATAATATCATAGGTGACGAATTACTCCTTAATTCTGGCGCGAAATTTCAGCGTTAATTTGTAATTTCACATGTGAAATTACTAAATGGCCATGGCAACCTGCCGTGCGTCTCCGTTTCAAGATTCCCTAATTTCACTCGTCACCATTTGATTACACATACTTACAAGCTCTTGATTATTGTGCTAGTCAAAATACCTGGGGTGCTGTGGGGTGCTGAACAAAATTTTGTACGGAGAAGCTCTGCCCCGAGCTCTCGAGCTCGAATATGCATGTCCCGTGTTCCATCGCGCCCTCCCGGGTTACCTCAGCGAGGACCTGGAGAGACTGCAAAAACGTGCTTTGCGAATTATTTACCCCGGTATGTCATACAATCAGGCCCTAGAATTTTCAGGTTTGCCAACCCTCTTTAAAAGGAGAGAAGAGATTTCATCAAAGCTCTTCAATGAAGTCGTGGGTGACCCCGGGCACACTCTTCACAAACTCCTTCCTTCCAAGAATCCAGCAAATTACTTTCTAAGGAGGAATCGGAACTTTGCCTTACCTTTGTGCAAGACCAATCGATGCAAAAAATCTTTCATTTTTAGTCACGTTTTCTGCGCTTAGTAGTGTTTAGTTAGTTAGTTATAGTAGCAATTTTATACTTTTTACCTTTTTATTGTTATATTTTATATACTTCTTTTTTTTTATTGTAATGTCCTTTTATTGTAATGTCTTTCGTAATTCAGCCTATGGCTGCAAGGTATTAAGACAATAAAGCATCTATCTATCTATCTATCTATCTATCTATCTATCTATCTATCTATCTATCTATCTATCTATCTATCTATCTATCTATCTATCTATCTATCTATCTAACCTACCTCTTTCATAAATACAGCCTATGGACAGATAGTATCCCTTTCACCCACCTTGTTTAGAACTTTGCATCCCTTTTAACCTTTAAATTCACCGTCTTTTAAATATGAATAAATCGCAAAACCGGAACGTTTTGTAGACTTTTTTACAGCCATAAAATGAATCTGTTAGACCAGCAGTCAAGCGCCTGCCTTCGGCAGAAAGAAACGTGTTGTGCTCTCGTACTGCGGTGGGGTCTCCGAGATTCTTCAAAGAATCTTTGAAAAGCGTCGTGTTCCGACACGTTTGTTTCAAACCCCATCTTCGCTTTTACGCAAGATACGCGAGGCCATAAACATTCATACTCGGCGACGGGAAATGAACCGTGATCAGGGTTACAATTAATCTTCCCCCAATTTATGGAACACTTTTGAAGCCTCATCAAAACGAGGCTGCAAAGCAAACGTCATCACTGATGAAGGGATCTGGATGGACTCAGAAGGCTCTGCTAAAACTTTCAACAAATTGTTGGTGTTGAAGAATATTTTTCTGTTGAATTATGTAATCTTTGAATTTCTAGGTATAAATTCTAGAGAACAACGGGCTGATTTAGCAACAGAACGGGGACGTCAGTTGACGATGGCGCGCGCAAATCAAACAACTGGCTTGACCAATGGCAGAGCGGTAAATTGAGCACCGGAAGTCGTGTTTAGTCCTTTCCGCGCTTTCCTGTCGTCAACTGACGTTCCCGTCCTGTTGCTAAATCAGCCTAATATACTAGCGGAGCCTCCCCGTATAGGCCATTAAAGGAAGTATCCCCCTCCGGGTCAATATATTGATCATTAAAGAAACTAAACGTATTTAACTGTTTGTTTTCCCTTTAGAGTGAAGAGAACAGTAGTAACAGGATGCAGTTTTCTAGCGCAAGAATACAGGAGAATGCTGATAATCCAGGGATTGGCAGCCAAGTTTTACCGTATCAACCCTCTGTGCACAGCGGTGTGGTGGGCCAAATTTCACAGGGACACCAACAAGGGCCAACAGCGTGGGATCAAAACCAAAACATTGCGGGGATGTCTGTCTCACAAGACCTTCCAGGGATTGTCCCTCCCAGGGAAATAAGCACCTTTCCCCAAAACGCTGATGCGGTTGTCGGGGGAGTAAACTACAGGCGAAAGGCTGTTTGCCAGGAGACAGATGGTGCACTGGGTCAGAGAACGAAAATGCGCGTCTATATGAAGCGATTTTAGGCCTTTTAGATGACTGAAACTATTTGGTGACTATTCCACGGTCTTGAACAAGTCTCGCTTTAACCTGTGTGGAGTTGTAGCAGTCACTTGCTAAGGAAAAAACTTTCGTCTTTGTCATTAGTTTGGAAATAACGCCTTGGAATAGCTACTTCCTTTTTTTAAAAAATCTAAGACCTGCAAGATGCCGCGTCAAAACCGAATCCGGCCCTTATAGTCACAAGAGGGTATTATATAATTTTAGAAAAGGACAAATAGAAGTTTGAAAAAAAATTGAATAAGAAATTGTACAAATGATGATTAAATTCGCGATCGATTACAAGCCACTAAGTTTTAAACAGCACCCTAGGAAGGACCTTATTCACCTTAATTCAACACAAAACCATGAGGGAAATAACTGCTAAACAAAACGAGTGAAATATAGACGATCTTTAACAGGAGTCCTCAAAGACCATTTTTTCGAAAAAGATTTATTTCTGTTAGCAACATACTGGCATTTCTAAATCGTAATATAGTTAATGATTAATTTTCGCCGGAAAAAATGGCCGCTCTTTAGAGCCAACGGGATTCCTTTTACCAGCAAGCAGTTACATTAATTATCTTAACCCAGCTAGGAATAATTTTCCGTCATTGATTTCTGCTTTAGAACAACTAGTATAAAAGTTTTCTATTCAGTCAATTCTTCATTTAAAAAAGTTCATTAAAAAAAATGTTTAGTGTGCAGGCCTTTTGAAAACTCAACTCTGCGCTTATTTATTTGCGCTTAATTACAAAACTATTCGGAAACAAGGTTACAAGGTTACTACAAGCCATTTACCCTTAGGACACTTTGGGCCAGTAATTTAAACGGAGTTTAGGCAGTGTTTAACAAAAACCCGTTTAAAGCCATTTGTCTTCTTAAAAGAACCCACTAACTGAAGAGATCAACCTCCCACGCAGACGTTCTTAGGGGTTCGTCACGCGTTCTTGCCCCACAAACGACGTCCATGGGGCAGGAACGAGTGACGAACCCCTAAGAACAGCTGTGTGGGAGGCTAGAAGAGATCTGGAGGTTCAAAGATTTCCTAAACCGCGACCTAAGGTGGACTTCGTTTAAATAACCGACCCTTTGAATCTGTTTAACTTAAGCCGCTTTTTAGAAAATCTTTGGACCTCCGGATAACTTCCTTAGTGGTTGATTTTAAGAAAATAAGTGCTTTTCCGGTCTACGCCTTATGCTTTCTTGAAACTGTACACGACAAGTGGTGTTTAGATAAAAGCGTTGGTCAAACTGAAAATGGCTTAGAAGTAACGCAGTTTTGTTGACACTGGCAAAACCCAGTTTAAATATGATCAGTCCCTTTACGTTTAAAGACCTGTTTAAACGAATCTGAAGGGGGATGAAATGCATAATTCAAGAGGAGTTAAAGAAACTCTAAGGGCCAGTTTTTTAAACGTAGTTTAGCCAGTAAATAACGAAACCTCGTCCTAAGTCATTTTCAGTTTGATCAACGCTTTTATCTAAACACCATTTGTCGTGAACAGTTTCATTAAAATGAAAGAGATCTGGAGGCCCAAAGATTCTTAAACCGCGGTCTAAGTTAGACTTCGTTTAAATAACCGACGTTAAGTGACTTAAGTTGAAACCAGGGCCTGACTGTCTCCTCCTCAGAGGCTCCCGCTGGGTATGCCAATGAAAAAAGTAATCATCGAAATATAGAAAGCGCGCGGCCGACCCGCGCGCTCTCTTTTTCTTTCTCCCCAGACGCCCTACAACACAAAGAGGCCTCTGCCGGCTGGGGAGAGAGAACTACAGCTTAAGAGATTAACCCGGCCTGTGCATTTGTACTCTGATTCCCTTGTTTCAGAAGAGCTCTCTTTTAACTTTGGTTATGCTGTGGTTGAGATAACAAGATTGACCAGTCCAGAGGTTCGGGCTGCGGTTCAGGCATGCGCACAGCCTCCTGTCCTCATCCTCACTCAAAAAGAAAAAAGGAGTGGAGGCTCTGCACGCAGGGTGCCTATGGACAAAATTAAAGCGTGGAGTGTAATTAACCATGATTACAAATATTGCTTGGCACTCGTGCTTTGGATAGGACACCTTCGGGAGTCTCAAAATTTGACTTTTCCGACAATTTTGTGTCCAGGAATTCCACGCAGATAAAAAACTTCACGAGCTGGCAAAAATACAGAGGAGTAAACTTGGTAGACTGTAGTATGTTATTTATAGAGGGGAATTCTAAATAGGAATAGAATACAAAATGAATAGGAATAAAATCACAGAGCGCTGTCCTCTATTCCTTCCACAAACTTTGAAAACTCACGATTTCCCAGTTTGGTACATCTATGGCTTAAAGACTGACATAAAGCGCGATCTCCCAAATAAAAACAAACCGTCCTAAACGTTCATCAGTCCACAATGTCTGGAAAATTGTATCTAAATCGCCTCTAAAACAGCCAAGATATAAGATGTAGCACCAGCAAAATTTTGCCTTATGAATTTATTCATAGATAGGTGTCCAGATGAACAAACTTTAAATAAGACAACGAATTGAGTTACCTGCCATAAACTGAAAGCGGCCAATAAAAATGAGAAGTACAGCCCGGCAGTGTTCCTTGTTCTAGTACTCCTGGCCCTATTCTAAATAACCAAAGACAGCTTCTTTACCAAACAACTTACTTTTGCTAACTGCTTTCATCGTTTAATACATTTACTATCGCCAATATCAGTATTTACTGGTTTCTAACATTGCTAGTACAGGAGAGTGACTGGTTATAAAATTCATACGTAATAGTAAATTATAACATTGCTTCCAAAGAAAAAATAAAAGACTTAACGAAAGGATATAGCACGATAGCCTTAAAGTCCGTCGAGATATGGAATCGAAAGTAACACGTACCTTCATGATCCGGGGGAGTGCTTAACAAAGGTTTACTTGGAGAGGCTCCGCCCCGAGGTCCAACCCCTTACCCTTTCATATACCATTATTGGTAGAAAAGGAACCCCTTTCATATAACTTGTATTGAAAAATGGTACCCTTTCATATTAACCTCAGCTGACAATTCTGCATCTCTTTTAACTGCTTCAAAAAGCACTTTTTGTTTTTTTTTTACTATGAATAGATCACAACCAAAACGTTTCTTCGACTTTTTCACAGCCGTAAAGTGCCTTTTCACTTGCGAGTTAGCAGTTTTGGGCCTTTTTACAGACCAAAATGACAGATTGTCTACCCCTTTCATTGTACTTCAGCTTGTGAAATCCCTACCCTTTCATATACCTGAAGCCTGAAAAGGGTACCCCTTTCGGGCGGAGTCTCCCCAAATAGGCTATTATAATTATATAAGGAGGTACCGCCGCTGGTTCATGATCAATCAAAGGCTTCTTGTTATAACAAGACAAAAGTTAGGCGCGCACTTTTATTGGTCAATCAGCCATCCACCATTTGCTCATTTGTGCACACCAACGAAAAGCTGACGCGGTAAAATTCAGGCAAATTGAGCAAATCAATTCTCTTGTGTGGATAAAAATGCACCGTGCTTGTTCATTCATATCAATAGTTCAAAGCACGATTGCTGCGGCGCCGGCCTGTGTCTGCGCAAATTTTTGCAATTTTGAGCCTGAAGTTTCAGCTCCATTTCTTTCAGTGAAAAAATTTCTATAAACCAAATATAGGCAGCTTTGCAAACTTCTTCTTTAAGTTTACATAAATGGTCACATTTATCGTATATTTTAGAAAGTTGCGGAGTCGTATTGTTTGAGTTGGTGCAATGTATATAGTGCAATGTATATAGTTGTAGTATTTAACCTAATATGAAGAGGAAGTAGACAGAAGTCACTCATAACAACAACAAAAGACGTTTAACAATCGACCTCAAGACTTAGAACAGCTGATTGTGATAAATTATAAAGGCAAGTTTTTGGAGCAAGGGGCAAGGGCAGTCTACTCCTCTATTTTGAACAGATGACTGATTTTTTTCGCAGGCAAATTGAAATGTTTTTCTCTTTCGATTACGTTATATATAAAAGAAATGGTAAACGCCCCAGCTGAACAGCCATCGAGTCATGGATGCAGTTAGGGGGTTCTGCTAAGCACTCAAGACGCTAGAGTTGTTCGTGGCGTAGCATCTTACGTGCTTGGCAACCTCCATAACTCAATTGTTGCCCTCTCACGTTCACCATCGATTTAAATGCCAATGTCTGAATACCAAGGTAGCTTCAGAATAAACGGTGCTCGGACCTACAACACCCTACCGAGAATCATTAGACCAGTAGAGACGCTCAGCGAATTTAAAATCAAGCTAATATTTAAGCGCCATTTTAAATTTTAACGCCCGTGGTACATGTTGCCTTTGTAACTTAATTAATTTTTTAGTTTCAATGTTTTAATGTCTTTGTTTTTGTGTCATGTCAGGGCTCCATTTAAACTAGCTGTGCCTAATTGGATGCCCCTGGATAAATATTGATAAAAAAAAAATGAAGATTACTCACTGAATGCTCCACGACGGCGCGGCACTTAAGAAATACGTCGCAATATCCGTTGAAGTTGTTGCATGGTGCGCCTGGGACCTGCTGGAGTGTAATCGTGACATTGTCTATACCCCTATCTGTTAGGGGTTTGCATTCGCCGACTTCTCCATTTTTGCAGCACAAATCACAGAAATGATCCTCCTGTTGACATTGACATTCTAAAAGTCCAAACCTCACGCAAATGGAACCACTGCACTCCTGTGAAACAAAGGGACAAATGACATATTATAACTGAGTATAGGAAATGACGGCGCGGTGATATCCTTTGTCACTTTACTTTCTGATTTCAACTGTTGCTTTTCGTTGGAAATAACTGTTACTTTGGTACCTGCCTGGCATTCAACTGCTTTGCTGCACATTCATCGTCTACTGGTCAAAATGCTTAGCACATTGGAAAGTGTAAAAACAGAAATTATAACTGTTTCAAGCTTTGAATTGACACTTTTTCCTAAGAGTGCTCAACAAGTCCAGAAACAAAACCAAAGTCAAGGAACATCTGAAATAGTACCAGATCGGAAGTGAAGGTGCGGCTGAAGACGTTCAAGTTATTTGATCATGAATGGTCACGCTATAGGATTTCATACAAATACTCAAAAGTCAGAGTGAAAGTTCTGCTAAGTTTCATTTGAATGACCAACTGAAACCAAATGAATTCATCCACAACCTCAAAAGTTCAGGACCTGTTTTTAAACAACGCAATAAATTGAACTACATGAAAGTGCTGCTGAACACCGGGCCTCCATTTGAATGGTCACACCGTATGAAGTGGTTACAGACTCGAACGTTAAACTAGAACTAGAACTGGCACTAGGACTGATGGTGAATATAATACATGAACATGATGAAAGACAACACTTAACGATGACAGCGACAAAGTCATAAAATATTACTTAGAATACCCCTGATACACAAACTTGGGTTCCATGGTTGCACACAGTTAAGTTGGCTTTGTGTCTTGGTGCGGGGCAAGTGGTGTTGATTCCACTGTATATAGAGTCAAGAAAGTAAGAGAACCAACATACCAAAAGTGTTGCGGGCTCAAGTCTCCGTTGGCAGGAGTTAACTTAAACTTCATAATAAATTAGTTATCAGCATCAGAAATATCAAATCAGTCATGCAGTTCAAAAATTGCCGCTGTCCTGTTTTTCTGTATAACTTCACCAATTTTTGTGTTAGTTTATATTTCAGTTTTACAAAGTAGTTTTTTTTTTCGATTCATACTTTCTGATAAGAAGCCAGTTTCCATCTTCAATGTACTTAATAATAATAATAATAGCTTTATTTATTCTGCATGATGAATCAGCCTATAGCTAGTGTTAACTCATGTGCAACATAAATAACCTAAAAAAGAAAATAATATAACTATTTACACTTACAAGCGACATTCATAAAAAAGAGTCATAAAACCGAGCATTGGTAACTGTGTCCATCTTCGTCACGTAAAAACTAAAAAATTGCTCATTTAAAAGACTTAAAATCAGATATACGCCTCATGAGTGTTGGAAGGTCATTCCAATCTTTCGCGGCCGAGTACTGAAAGGTACTTTGGCCCATGGCTATCTTGGCTCTTAGTAGTAAATTGTCGTTTCTCATGAAGCTCCCTCGTGCGTACGCTGCCGGATCGGCGAGGTAAATATGAGATTAACTGCTCGGCGCACGGAAAACTATGTACAATTTTGAAACCTAAGAAAACGTCTGCGGTTTCTTAACGTTAATAAATTACGCTCATTGCGCATTGTCTGAGTACAGGTTTTTCTGTCGGCTTTGAGTGTAGAACGCATAGCCTAATTCTGAAGCCTTTCAAGTTTGTCTACCATTACCTCTGGGCAAACCGCACTACAGACCCGTAGTCAACTATATGTATACCCTGCGAGCAGAGGCTTCATTTTCGCGGTATGAGCTGGCGTGCGACAAGTAGCCTTTGCCGACAACCGTTCAATTTTCTATCGCGCATGCGCAAAATTTGAGTTTGAGCGGCGTTCTTAAGCCGCGTTCGTATGCGAGAATTTGGCGGAAGGAGATGCATGAAGGTGCAATAATGGTCAGCGTTCATTCGCTGACGCAAGACTCACGTAATGTTCTAAACCGGTCAAGAACAAGTAGAAACCCGATTTTTTAATTTATTCGTCCAGATTCTGGACGGATTTGAGCGGTTGTCGGCACAGGCTACTTTTCGCATGCCAGCTCATACCGCGAAAATGTAGCCTCTGCTCACAGGGTACTATAGGTAGAATTGTAAGTTTAAAACTGAATTGTCTTACTGCCAATAACTTTGATCCAATCAACGTGCACTTTCGATGTAAGAAAAGTCAGAAAATAATTTATTATACACATACTGAGATAGACTCACTGAAAGGCCATGTCGTAAATTTTCCTACGCAAATAGATCAGTTTTACAGCTTGCCATTCGGGCAAGCTGTAGCAAGCATGTACTTGTTGCCCAAAAGTCATGTCAAGTAGACCGAAAAAAGAGAGAAATTGATGAAAAGGATTGATTACTATATCTGTAATTTAAATAATTCCCTTTAAAAAAACTTCACTTCCCCGTCGGGCAATTCACTAAGGCCGATAGCAAAATCCACTAGCCCTAGGTTATTAGTCACCCTTCTTTTCTTTGCACGCTGCAAATAAGTTCTAGCCAATCAGACATCGAACAATATTTTTCAAAAGTGAGGAAAATGATACGTCCAATCAAAAGCCACAGCGGTGAGTGAGTTCATTTCGTGTCACATTTCCCGTCTTGTATAGGTTTTTGCAGCTTCCTTGCTTCGCGGGTTGCTTCGCAGTCATTCAACGAGGTATCAGAAATCTCACTCGTTTGCTGCCCTCACTCTTTCGATTTCTGATACGTTTACCCCTTAACAACTCGCACGTAATTACCATACGCACGCACTTTGCATGAAGTATTCTATATATATGTATATATTTGCACATTTCCAATTACACAAAGGATACTTGCAGAAAGAAGCATCACTACATTCCGTTTCTTCAAGACACAAGGTCGTGTTTTGCTCTAGAGTGCAGTCATTACTGCAGCATGGCCCCTGGCTTGGACTGCAAAGAGGAAAAGAGAAGATTAGTTTAATTTAATTTGCCCTATAAAATTTACCGAAAACTACAATGACCATACATACATCTGGTAAATTATTCTCGCGAAAAGAGTTTATAATCTTGTCACGCGCGAAGCGCGTTTACCGCGCATGGTCTAAGCGAGCAACAAATTGGATTCCCCATCTATCTATCCTTGTATGAATACAGAATACAGTGAGTCAATCTAAGACTTGTGATTAATACATTCGACTTTACTATTCTTAATACAGTGGGAGCCAGTTAAAACGCACACCGAGTGGACATGTAATACGTAGTGTCCGTATTAACTGGGCTCTCAGAAAAAAAAAAACGTCACAGGCACATGTTCCTCCAATTCAGTAACGATATAAAGACTAAAGCAGACATCTTTACGAGGAAACGTTGCTTAATTTTTTATCTGTAACAAGCAAGTTCATCCTAAAGAAGGCCTCACGAGTATTAATCATAGTCTCAGACTAAAACTACCTTGCAAGTTATAGTTGTATTTGTCCTGAAATAGGACAATGGAAGCCATGACTTTACTTTGTACTGACTGAAGCTTTTAGTTTGCGACTCAGCGACGTGGACTGACTTTTAGGAAGAACCGTTTGAAAGGTCACTCGCCGTTTCCGCTGTTAGAGGTTTACACTGGTAAGATCGATATTCAGTCATAGACAGTGGGCAGATAACCTGAGTGTCCGAGCGAGTTTGACGATATATGAGAATATGTGACTTAGGACACTGAAAAGTGTCCGTTGTCCGTTTTAACCGAGTTAATTTTGGGTGTTACGAAAACTAAGACCCTCAAAAACTAAGACCTAAGACCTAAGACCGGTCTTACTTTTCGAGATTACGAAAACTAAGACCCCCTAAAATCGAATCCGTCGAAATATAAAGTCAAATTGTAACCAAAATAGGTATAATCTGTCAAATTATCTTTTGTCCGATCCTTTCCACCGAGTTTTAGGTCAAATCTAACGATAAATTTAGGGTCTTAGTTTTCGTAGTTCAAGACCCCTCTTAGTTTTCGTTGTTACGAAAACTAAGACCCCCCCCCCCCCCCCCCATCCTCCCCCCACCCCAAAAAAAAACAAACAAAAAAACAATCCGTAAAATATATATGAAGTCGAATAACGACCGTTCAACGACCGTTTTGCCTTTTGGAAAATCCATAGGACATCTCGTGTATATTGTCGACCTGAAAAAAGAGACGAACCTGCATGTTTTTCCTGGCAAAAGCTGACAGTCTCCTGGATCAGGTTTCCCAGTCCCATTGCGACCTTGACAACAATGGTCATCCCGGAGGCATGAAATATCACGTTGGTAACCACAGTCACATTGTTCACCTTTCTCAACAACCATATTACCACAGATTGCTTCCTCAGCAGCTGTGGAAATGAATAGATAAAGTTATTGTTAGCTATGGTTACTCCAACAGCATTCCTTTCTTTATTTACTGCTGATCTAGGAGGCCTTACCGAAATTGGGCAGCCCTAAAACATGGAATCCGGAATCCCAAATCCGGAATTCAAACATAACACAGAATCGAGAAAGACGCTTCCAAGTGATGACGATTTGAAAAGAGAAAATAATAAACTGATCGTTTAAAACATAAGTAAATAAATTTCGCAAAGGTGGTCGGAAAGATTGATCACGGTGAGTATCATCATTTCTCCACCCCAAAAAAACTGAGTCACAATTATTGGATTCAGTAAGTTCACTAAACAGACTGAGGCACAAGGTCGAGCGCAGAAAAAAAAAGGTATAACTAGACCATCCCATCGCTTTAGGATTGTAGAATGCAGCCTACTAAAGGCAAAATCATCTGTCACCTCGAAATATAGATTGGTTCTTTTGGTCTACTTTATTTAGAGCTAATTGTGTGCATAGCCCTTCCTTAACTTTTGGGTTTATATATGTGTATGTTTGCATTAGTTAATTTGTCAATTATCTGCTTTAGTCATAAATTGTTCATAAATTGTCCACTTGGTGTGACTTTTTCTAAGAGGCTATGCTCTTTTTAGACAAAGTATATTAAAAACGTTTAGCCATGAAATGTTTGTAACTAAATCACCCCTCAACCTCCTACGCGCGGTTGGGTTCATTGGTTTTAACTTAACGTTTAAAGATGATTTTTGCCAAGTTTCACATTGTTCAATGCAACGGTTACCCCCGTTAACTGTTCGGTAACCTAACTGTAGTTATCTGAGCTCAGCTGTTCACAATACTAAGCACTGATGGAACAGACAAAAGACAATAACAAAAACTTGACATGAACATTGTACCTTTAAAGCAGCATCTATAATCAGGGCATCTCCCCTTGAAGTTCATAACAGCATTAATTTTACTTCTACTACATGGTGAAAAACGTCTGTTGTTCTTTTTTTCTCCAGTGTTGGCGCCGCCAAACATGATGAAGTTTCCCCCACTTCCTCCAGGAACACATTCGGCGTTATTAGCAGGGTCATGCTGTATAAAAGTTTTGACAATTTTTTTCTTTTTTATCATGGGCTAGTACAAACTGCATTTTTAGCAGAACTTATGTCTTCTAAAGATCTCACACTGCATTAAAGGGACAGGTTCAGCGCATGCTCATGTATCAAAATGCTGTTTTTCTGCCGGGACATGCTGTATCGTCTATGCAAGCAATATGATCATGTCATAATGTTGTCAAAGAACCAACCTGCACACTCCCCTGGTAGTCTCTTGATCACCTTATGTATAAATAGCTGTAAATTAATCAACCATGGAATAAAACCTACGGGTCAACGATAAAGTCAACGTTGGTAGTGTTGGCATAATCTACTAACTTTTTCGGCGATTTAGTACTCCTCCATCCTACTTTAGGTTACTCTGAAATACACTTCTACTTTGAAATACACTCTGAGATAGCACAGATACATGTCAGTGGGATTATTAACCGATAGAATTAACAATAAATTGGAAAAAAGTAATTTAATTAATGAGCATGCACTCAACCGTGAACCCGTCCCTTTAAGGCATGCGAGTAATGGCAATGAAGTTTCAACCAAAATTTACTGTGACGTTTCACTGCCGTGGGAGTTGTGAAGTTCCTTAACGCCTTATGTTAAAGGTGTTGGTCTTGTCCCCTAAAGCTACATCTCATCAACCAATGTACATAAATGCGTCATTGACCTAGCCAGTGGTCAATATGGCTGGATAGAGATGCATAAAAAACGCAAAAGAGCAACAACAACAACAAGGCCAATAACTTTACAGAAAAAGTTCTATTATGTGGCCTAAAGAAAATACTTTCTTTCGGGGAGTAATTAAAGACTGCAGAGCGGTCAAGATAGGTCCATCTTGCCCGATCGGGTAGCCAATCAGAACACATGATTCGCCCAAAAAAACTCAGCAAAAATTGAGTTAATGAGACGTATTTCTCGTTGCTCCTTTCCATCTATCATGTCTATTGAGACCTCAAATGTAATAGGACTGACAACAAGAGAGGACAAGAAGAGAGGATAAAATGATATAAGAAACTGATTTGCGTTCTTCTTAACTTCACAGCGATTGTCCCAAGCTGTTCAATTTGTCGAAGGTAAAAGAATTTCAGCCAGAATTTTTACGGTTAAACCCAAATGGTGTCATCGTGTAGCTACATACGCCACAAATTTTCGGTGCAGTTAAACAACATATTCATTTCCTATCCTTAAGTTCCAGAGGGCTCAAAAATTTACCTTATTCACTTGGACCCTAACGGTTAAAACGTATGCTCAATTTCGGATCAAAAGAGAACACAATCCATAACCTTAGCTTTTGGGCCGCAGATACCTATGAACCCCAAGAGCATGGACGTCCTTCATGAAGCGACACATTAGGTAATGTTGCGTCGTAGTTGTAAAGAGGAATGCAGAGTAATGTCTCAAAAAATGTGACCCATGGTTAGAGTTCAACTTTTTGTTGTGCAAATTTAACCTTAGTATCATTGATTGTTGCTTTAATTTTAAAGTTGTCACTGCTGTCGCCTCGTTTTTGCGTAAGCTCCCTGCTGCCAAACCTTCACTAGAGCATCTAAACTGACGTATTGAGTTCCCAAGCTAATCAAGTATATGATTCTCATTCAACCACCCGGCCGACTAAAACGATGTCATTTCAACGCCTAGATAAAGTGCAAAGTGTAAACTATATTAAAGTTATCCACTATTTCTAAGGCAGAAATTTACCTACCGGTGAACCAAAGTTGTGGCCAGTTTCATGGGCAAAAGTGATCTCAGAAATCTTTGGTATTACTTTCTTGCGATAGTGGATAAATGTTACAACTCCTGTATTTAGGTTTTTTCTGCGTCCATCTCTAAATTTTGTTCTTTTCTCACAGATCCCGCCTGCAGCTCCACCTTGTAAAAGACAAAGCGAAAATTCTGTGTAAACCTCTTATGTATTAATAGCAGAAAGTAAAACAAAACAAACAAAACAACAACAACAACAACAAAAGAACAAACTAAGTAAAGTGATTTTTGAAGTTTGCCATTGGTACCTTTTTAGGAGTGAACGTTGGTGACTGACCTGACCCATTATGAGTTTACGGTTTACGAGAATTTGGCCGGTGCACCCTGGTCCATTGTCTCCCAAAACGTTAGCGGAAACGAGATTGTGCGTTCCGTTTAGGTGCACAGTTTAACTACTTACCATTCTCATTTGTAGCGGTTCGACCATCAGACGATAAACAAGGACGATGACAACGGAGTGTCAGGTTGTTCCTAACAGGGAATTTAGGGAGCAGGTCCCCCTCAAAGTATACTCTCAGAGTTCAATCCGAGACACTGTGCAGTCCTGTGTGAGATCGTAGAGTTAGTTTCTTAAGGATCCGTACCCAACTCCACCGACCCAAGATTTGGAGGCAGATGAGCAGATGAACATGATCTCACCGCCGTCAATCCAGTATTGTGAAACGCTATTCTTGGATGCCTATGATATCCAAAAGCAAGTGCAGGGCCCCATGCACTTGACAGTTTATCTAGCTTCTAGCTTCTGTTTATTGTAGAGGCTCAGAACGTCGAACGTTTTGAGAGGACAAGTGTATTCCGCGGGGTCACAGACATACTGGCTGTGAATTGCTTACAGACCGGGGTGTTCCCAGGTAGGACCATCAGACGGTTGGGCAAGAAATTCCTCAAACGTCGTCGTGTTTGCAGGACGCTTCTGCGAACTACGGTCGGCAGGACACATGTTCGGAGACACTTTGGAGGTTGTCGAAACCAGGCTCTCTTAGCGATCAAGAGGACTACGAGGTTAACTTTGAGCATCGATCCTTTAGTCACCTCTTAAGACGCGCAGGGATACGTTGGCGGCATATTCCCCTCAGGAGCCTCACGCCACATTATTTTATTTCCCCAAGGGATTATCTAACATTGCCTAATCCTTTTAAGATACGAAGATTCATGACGGCGGACTATTGGAAATGTTATGGGGGACGGGGGAGGAGAAGTACAAAAAAATATTCGAGCAATGAGAAATTAATGTAAAAAAAGTTCATCCACGAAGAGTACCCCCAAAAGGATATTCCTAAGAGTGGGTTAAGAGAGCGAATGTTAACGAAATAAAGTTCATGGTTCTTGAAAAATTCCTACACCCCCATAACCTTCCTAATGGTCCATCCCTTATTTTTGTGTAATTTTTATGTGAGACTTCTTCACCTATTTCACCCTGCCACGATAGTCCCAAAGCACCATTACCAAAGTCTCTGTAAGTGAAGAGGTAGGCGAGGCACACATCATCATGATTTTCTTCCGAGTGTAGCTCGAGTAGCCTCTCCAGTTCTATGTTTTCAACCCTGTAAGGGTTTAATCTGTTATTAGCATCGGCACTGTCATTGGCACGCATTCTCTGGATTTGAAATTGAATCCCTAAAGGAAAAATTAACGAAACTCATAAATAAATTACTAAATCTTCTTTGGACAAGAACACTCAATCTAAGCTGTCTCTTGTTTCTACGTTTTATGAGAATAAAAACTTGGATGTTGAAAATTCCAGGTAAGCATTTATTAAAAGAGGACTACACGGCTTTTACAGAAAGCACGGGACCGGGGGGAGGGCGAAGGTAACTCTATTGTTTCCCACCTAAGTTCCTTGACTCACTCCTCCTGCCAGTATGACGTCACGTAGTAAGAGCCTCGGCCGGGTCGCTTGTGCAAATTAAAAAGGGATACGACAGTTATTTGGACGAGCGAGGTCGAAGGCAAGCTAAGAAGCTAGCAAATATCGCTATATATCGCTTATTTGATCGAATGTGTGTGCGCTTTGGTGTTGCTATAATCTGCTTGTGCAAACCGTTTTGATATTTTGTGTCCGTGATTGTATAATTTCGTTAATTTGTTTTGCGGGTCGTGTTGCGTGATCGCCATCTATTTCACGGGACCGGCAAGGTCATCAAAACTTAAATCTTTTTTTTTTTTCTAAACTAGGCAAGGTCTAGTCTCCAGAATAGGAGGTTCCATTCACAGATCACGCATGTTTGTATTTCATCTCTTCTTTTGCTAATTAAATGGGCCTAACTTCATATCATTCCTTTCGAGTGTGGGCCTCTGTTGATCTCCTAATTCTCCACCAAATTCAGTAAAGCTAGTTCGATCGATTATCTACATCGAGTCGGTCCGTTGAACCCGAAATAATGCGATATAGCTATGAAATACGCGCTTAAGCTAATTTCCCTCAAATGTATATTTGAATTCATGATAAATACAGCTCCAACAGCTTCAAACAGCGTCTATGGCAGAGAAAAATTGTTTTGATACTGGGGGACAAACGTGTCACTGTGGTGCAGTGGTCAAGGAGCTGCTTGCACGTGCAGATAAACCGGGTTCGACTCCCGGCGACGCTGTTTAATGTTTCTTTGTACCGTTTTTTTTTCCTGTTTGGTCTCTTTTTTAACACTATCTTTCCTTTTGGCCTTTTTCCTTTATTCTTACTGCTGACCCTGCCTGTCATGCACTTGGATCAATGATATTTTAAGCTTAAGTCCGGAGTTTTATTTTGGAAAAGGGATTTCAAAAGCTCTTGATCTGCATACTGGCCAAGCCGACGACCAGATAAAAACCACAAGCCCTGTCAAGATATGTCCCTCCTCTGAAATAGCTTAATTTTTTTCAATGTTAGTTGACATGAAGACAAACAACACACAGTACACCACAAACTGTCCTAATTTGCACCCAACATCCACCAGTGACCCACTGGCGAAAGTTAAACTTGCCTTTTGTAATCATCAATATTATTACCTTAAAATCTCCACTGGGTTTACCCCCAAAAAATAATTAAACGAAACCTTTTATTGGTTTTCGGGATTTAATTACAGAATTTTACAGGTGTATGCCCTATACAGTATTAAAATGCTGTAAAGCAACAAGATTCAATGTTCACAGTCTCTCACAAATACCTGTCATAGCTTCCTCTTTCAACGCTACAGCTAAGCGAACTTTGAGAGGAATCATGGGGTTCCACTAGCTCTGAAGAGCTGAAAATACGCACAATGTAAAGTATAATATATCCTTTGATGAACCTCCTATTGCTGTGTCTAAACTCCTCAATCTTGCTGTGCACTGGCCCTCAAACTGTGACCGATCGGTATGATTGCCCGTAAAATTTGCTCGACGATAGAAAGGAATCTTTAAAATTCATTACTTCACTGGACGTTTCATTCCAAAAAAGTACTTAAGACTAGTTTTCTAAGACAATAGAAACCTAAAAATCTCCAAATCTAAGAAATCGGAACAGTATTTCCGTGATGAAATCGAAATTTTTATCTGTCTCTTCGATGAACGCTTTGCTCGCCATTTTGAAAGTCACTGACGCGAGACGTGACGTCATACTGGCAGGCGGACTGTACCACAGATTTCCTTGGAGACACCTTTCCCCTCCTCCCCCTGCACGGGACAGAATGTTTGACGATTGCGCTTAAGACTTATCCAGGATGGTAACGGATCGCACCACCTCAGTAGGAACTGCTGGGAGAAGAAGTTCATATTGGAACAGTGGTAAGGCGGAGAGCCTCTCCCTGGATAACAGCCTTACAACAAATTCATTACCCTCAGGTTTGCTTTTATCAGCAAATCCAGTATTCTTGTAGATGGCATTAGCAGCTTTCACATGATTTGCCATCAGCAACAAGGCTCTCGCCTTGTTGCCATTTGCCATATTTGCTGTAAACAGATGATCGGCCTACAAAACCAAAGAAACAGGCGTCTGTAGGATCATTACAATAGCAAGCTTTAAATACATTTATAGTCATTATCACTGAATATCACCATCACTATCCCCTTCATTTCTTTTCATTGTTATCGACAGTAGTAAACTTATTCGTAGCTGAGAGCGTAGACACAGTCGCCGAGCCAGAAAAAAGAGCATGTATCTTTGCTCTCATTGATTTATCGAAAGATCCAGCCATCCTTTTATGTAAATAAATTCTAGGTCTCTGCCTTTTGTGTAAATAAATTCTAAGTCACACGCTTTCTTCCGTGGTAACCACGTGACCCCAAGTGTCCTCGCTGTTGTCAAATACGATAACGAGTCTTTGCTGTGGTCCTGTCTTGTCTTACATATAAAGAAAGGAATTATATAGGCAACACTTCACTGGTCTGACCTCTACTTGTACGATCGTTTGAATGTAGCCTTTTCTTTCGACTAAGCTCGGTTCAGAAGAAACTATTCCCACCATAATTCAGTTTGGAGTGCAACTTATTACATTGCTACCATAGTAAGCGCGCTGTGATTAGCTGCTAAGAGGGCAAGATTTTCTTTCACTGACCGAGCATTATTAGCTAGGTTTCTAAGGCATATACAAATTTGTGTATAACTTGATAGCGGACATCCATGCTATGGTCATTGACAGCTGCCAAAAAAGGTATCCGCTAATCAGTGTCACATGACTGTATCGCGGTTCAAGTGTACAAATCTTTGAGCGGACTTGATTTTTAAGTTATTGGCTGACCAGTAGGCTCAGATCCAAATTTCCCATCGTCAAAGAAACTTTGTAGTTTCGATTGCATAGCCTTGTTAGTTTCGGTTCACGATCTCGAATGACCTCATGCAAGCGGCAAGTTGAAAATTACTTTCGGTGTTTTTTTTTTTTAAATTGTATTCTTTTTAAGAGTCGCGCTAAAAAGGCCATATGGTAACTATAACCGCCCCCGTTTGGTAATTACTGGAAATCTCAGGCCCCGGCCTTACTTGATGTATTGTCATCGGGCGATAGCGAGGCCTCGGTCGGAGATTTCCCTGTAATGACCTCACTCTCCGTTAATCAGTGGTATATATTCACTGGACGAAAAAAATTGCTCCTGGCAGTATCATCGTACCAAATTTGTTCAAACTGTTCAGCAAAGATGATAAATGCCCCTTTTGCATACCAGTTTACACGGGGCTTTTAATTAGGAGGCAAATTGTGACATTTACCATCTTTCCGGCCCTGATTTACTCCTCAGTTTGCACATTTTAATATCATATTCATTTGCCATGAGCAAATTTGGTGCAAATCCTTTTTTCGTCCAGTGATTGTAGCTTTCTAGCCGGTTGGTAGATTTCCTCTTTTCATGGAATTTCCACATGGTTAGTACAAGGATAAAGTAATAAGGTTGAGTTTTTATATAAAAAAATCTTTTAGTTTTTCTATCAGTTGACTTACATTCATCTTTAAAGTACACGACACTTTGTTTTCATCAATGGGTCCAACCGCTCTGCGATATCTGAATTTAAATGGCTCAAAATGGGTGTCATGTTCTTTTTCAACAACTTTTCCTCTCACTGCCGATCTGAAGGGTGCAATAAAAGATATTTAGTTATCAACGCAAATTCGTAGATTAGGTAAATTAGGTAGATAATCATTTTGTAATTTGCAATTCAAAATTTAACCCTTATTAGAGGCTGATACCTACTAAAAGAGTTCAAAATTCGCAGTGATACTACCACCACATACAGCATGATATGTAAAGACAAATTGAGTGATTCCTTTCTGGAAAAAAATCTTGTGATACATAATGGTGACATGATTTCTAACAAAAACAGCTTGTGTTTAATCAGAAGCATATAACCCCGTTCGGGGTTATATGCTGCTGGTTTAATCTAGCTCAATACATTTAATAATAGATTACCTTGGGATAAGGAGGCTTAAGGTATGAGATTGCGAGACATGCAGTAAAGGATGATGAGATTGTATCCTATTATAACGCCTAATTTCATCAAAGGTAGGGCGGGTGCAGTCACCTACACTGAATGTTATAGGACCCGAAATTTTGGCCTGGTATTTCTTAACTTTGTTACACTAGTACAATGCTAGCTTTATTCACACCGGGGGGATTTTGAGCCACCCTCACACCCAACCTCACTTTAAAGTTGAATATCTTCAAAACCGTTCAAGCTATGACCGCCAAACTTAGGGACTTTCCCTGGGAATATCTGGAAACATTTCAGTAAAGTCGTCGTGACGTGAACGTTAATGTTACCATGGTAGCCGAGTTTTGACAGTCATGCTTTTCAAAGTGTGCCCTCTTTCTTCTATAAAAAAGTTTTCTATTTCTATTTAATTTTACTTATTGAATAACTATGTTAGACTTGATTTAGCATCATTTTATCAAATTTATTATGACTGATAATGTAATCCAGGCTTTTAGCGACTATTTTGAGAAAAAAAATGAATTTAAAATTACCAAATGGCAAATGCTGGGCTCAAGTTTCATCAGTGTTTTTTTTCTCCCGGAATTTCATAACTTGCCGGGTTTTAGCCTAAGAATCCCTTTATACACTGATCAACTTTTCTAACATGATAACCTCGATTTATACGCGTTTTAAGTAAAATGGAATACATTTAAAACTTATTCAAGATTGCAGATCCAAGATGGCGGATGGTTCCAGTTCCTTCTTTAATAATAGATGACGTCATAATGACATCACTGCTATCATTAAATATTTTTAATGTGTTAGCCAACTTCATGTTTATCAGAGACCTTTCTATTTGGGTATTTTTCGCTTTATGCGGCTACTTTTAAGGGGAAGAATTGATTACATTTGGGTTCTGCAGGAGCCCCTGGGCTCCTGAGTTCTGCCAATACTCTTAATGAATACGAAGTCAAATTACGCCATTGTGTAAATCAAATTATACCTAGATGTTGGGAATGATGAGTAAATTAGAGTCAGTGTATTCTAATTTTGATATAGATGGTATAGACGGGGGACCTCTTAAGCTCCGCCCCACCCCCCCCCCCCCCCCCCTCCAAATTAAAGCCTAAAACAGGGGTAAAGTAGGCCGGTGAGAAACTTTTTATCTTGGCTTTTTGTGCGGTAGACTCCATATATTTTACCATAATTGTGGCTTAATTTTATACATAAAACCATTAAGAGAATTCTCGTGAAACAGCCTGTCATCTCACACTTTATCAAACGTTATGAAACAGTGTACCTCTTTACTTTATCCATCCATCTTTTGGATTTATCGTTGATCCCACAGCCAGGGCCATATGCATGTGGATAATGAACATCTCTGCTCTCATAGATCACTGAGTGAAAGTCTTGAGGTGCATCTTTGAAATACTGTTTTGCAGACTCCACAAAATACTCATCATTTCCTACATGAATTTTGCCTTCAAACACTCCATCGTCGGATATGAAACCATGCACCAAAGAGTTTTTATAACCTAAATTAAGGACAAGTGGAAAAAGGCATCTGTAATCAAAAAGGAAATAATCTTTGAATGCACCCACTTGTCCTTTCATGTACGGTACATACTGAAGCGATAAACTCACTGAAAAGCTATGCCGTGGACTCTCACGCGTAAAAATAATTCGAGTCAATCAGAGAAGCAAACGATGTTTTTCACATTTAATTACTAGGCAATAAAGTATGCTACATTTTTTACGTGTAAGAAAAATATCAGTGGAATTAAGCTCCCGTAAGTGGACGCCCCCAGTACACAAAAAAGCTAAGGTGCTCGTAACTGGAGCTGCATGGCTGCTTACAAGACAGGTTCTTGTATGCGGCCACTAGAAGTGTAAGGCCTTAGAAGGCCGCTTACGAGAGCTTGCGCATGCCCTCTAGTTCATCAGTGGGTTTTGCGCTTATCATTAGTGAGTTTACGCAACAGGATGGCAGGAAGAAGAGGACGGCAAAACATTTGTGTGTAACAAACGTGACAGGGCTATTGCGTTTAACACCAACGTTTTCTGGTCCTTTACAAAAAAACTGTTTAAAGGAAAGTGAAGTTTAAATAACAAGTTGTATCAAACAAAATTATTGTCACGCATGCCACAAGATTTGCCGTCTTCTCTCCTCTCCCGTCCTTTTGAGTAAGTTCACTATTCTTTGCCGTTTGTCGAGGGCTCGTTGCATGAGCTCAGTTTTGATATGGAAGTGAGAAGACTGGGCATTTCGCGTTTTTTTTAGCCATTTAGCCATTACCTTGTTTGCGTGGCTTTAGAAAAAAAAGAAAAGAAAAAGAAAAATACTTGATCCCAGGCTTAGCTATGAACAGCTATCGGTTTTCGCTGCAATAATTGCAGCAGCAACACAGCACACGCATCACAAAAAGGCGACGCTGAGAAAAAGACCTACACATCATCCTTCATCCAAGATAAACAATACAGTCTAACAGCAGACAACGAGTATTACAACAAGCTAGCTAAATGTCTGATACCTGTTTTTTTCTTCCTGAGGAGATTCAAATTCTTGTTTGTTTTATTTGAAAGTGTACAAGACACAGTATTAACAAAATGCATGCACCTTCAACATTCCCTGTTACAACTTTTGCAGGATCAAATTCACTGTTTTCTGCCTTAAAGTCTTGAGTAAAAAGTTCTGCATCCCTTTTGAGACGTATCTTGAATTCTCTATAAATAGAAAAAAGCCCTTTTAAAAGTCATATTCTTGGTGTTTGTAGTGGCGAGGTTGAGTAAGCCATTGTGCACATATCTTAAGATTTTCAAGAGGGGGTATTTCAAGGCTCTCTTAGCAAGAATCATAGTTGCACGATCAATATCAATAATTGGCCCAACCGGGTACAGTAAAACCCCACGACTAAGAACCTAGCGGTTAAGAACCTGTTAGGCTTAAATTTGCCAGTAAGGCCCCCCTCTAGATAAGAATCTGTTTAGCCTAAAATTTGAAACAGGTTCTTATTTTCTATATCTATGAAAAAAACCTAATAAGACACGACAACATTAATTCAGAATCCTCTTTGGAGACATACAAGGGTGTAGGTGCCTAATCACTCCACCAGCATCCTCTGAGACCTAGGGGCAGTCAGTCGGGCGGGAGAAAAGGCGCGACGAAAGTTTTCAAGCACAGGCGGAAAAGCCCCTGGGTACCGACTCTCACCGGACCATTTCCAAACGGTCGAGCGAATGTTGGCTCCTGATTGGGAAAAAAAATGCTTTGTATTATTGTGCCCAATCGGCGAACAGCATCTCCTGAGTTGCTTTCGTGAGTTCGTACACGACGGCTATTATCTCGCCAATTTTGCCCGGTTCGTTCACCAAGCTTTCCTAATCAGAAACGAAGGAACTACCGATGAGTCGAAAAACGTTTGGATGCTACCAGCAGGAGCAATTCAATTTGCACTGAAAATATTCTGTTTCTGACGGATCACAATGTATCGTAAATAATAGGATGTTTAACTTGCAGTGGAGACGAGAAAGTGAAAAAAAAGCAATAGCTTGACAAGGGAAAACAACGACTTTTTTGTACATTTCCTTGCCGTCACTGCACGACTACGACGTGAAAATGCCTAATTTCACGTTTTGTGAAGGACTTAAACAAGCAATGACAAAATGTTCTTTCTCTCTATGAACTTGGATATGGTTGACAGAAATTCAGCTCCAGAAGGGTTCGCTTGCATTTGACAAAGTAAGCGAGTTGGAGTAATCACGAAAAAATGTGAATTCACTTTTCATGCGACGTTTTCGTGGCTGTCAGCTATCGTGGCACCTTAAAGTCCCTAATATTTACGAAGGCGTGGTCGATGAAAGCGTGAATACCTGTTGTAAGCTCAAGCTTGTATTTTTGGAAAAGCGTCTTTAGTTTTCGGGTAGACAGTATTTTGAAATGGAGAGTTTATATCAAACTGAAAGTTTCCTGACTGCGTGCATTTCTTTGATGCATGAGCCAGACAAGACGTGATCGAGTCAATAGCCGTCGTGTACAAACTCACGAAAAGAACTTAGGAGATGCTGTTCGCCGATTGGGCACAATAATACAAAGCATTTTTTGTGCCCAATCAGGAGCCAACATTCGCTCGACCGTTTGGAAATGGTCCGGTGAGAGTCGGTACCCAGGGGCTTTTCCGCCTGTGCTTGAAAACTTTCGTCGCGCCTTTTCTCCCGCCAGACTGACTGCCCCTGGGGGCGCGATCCATTCAACCAAAATTCCAACCGGTCCGACCGGGAAAAGTGGTCCACCTCAAAAGGGGAACCCGTTTTTTCGAAACTTTTCCGGTTGGACCGAACCGATCCATTGAGTTTTGGACCGAAATTTCCGGAAATTTTGGTTGAATGGATCGCGCCCTGGGTCTCCGAGGATAAGCTCGCTAGGACCCACACGCGGTTCACGCAGAGTTTAAACTCACTTCGCTCGGCGCTTCGCGAGGAACAAACAGTGATGTATTGGAATAAATCCGAAATGTGCTTTCAAAGGAAAGAATATAAAAACATAACTCGAGGTCTAGGCGATACTGGTGGTAGACGCTGACATTTATCCTAAAGTAGCCTGCAGTGCAGGCGTTTTCTTTGAGCGAGCAATTTGCTCGCGAAAGCGCCATGTTGAAACTTCCCGAAGAGAAGAGGAAATGGGGGGAGTCAAAGGGAGCGGGGAGGGGGCGGGGAGAGAGAAGAGAAAACGCCGTATTTTTTTTCTCCCCTCCCCCTCCCCCCTTTCCTTCTTTCGCCCTCGCACCTACCGTAAGGGTTACTATTTCTACTCTCCCTAATCTTCCACTGTCATAAAATCAAAGGTGGCGGCTACAACAACATTATGAACACGAACAAGGTTTCGCTCACCCAAAATACGCCTGCACTGCAGGCTAATCCTAAAGGTGATGTTACGCGGGACGACTCGCAACGACATTTTTTAGCGCAACATAGCGTTGCAATGCTGCAGCGACTTTAGGCGACTCAAGGTCCCAGAGTAGGCCTCATTACATTGTTGCGGTTGTTGACCACAACCACAACTGGCTGAATGCATTTTGTTAAATATTCCATTACTTCTTGATCAATGTGGAATCCTGGCTTTTGCCAATTATTATAATTTAAGCGCCCAGATTCAGGCACCAGATAACATCTCAGAGTACTTAAATTTTCAGAATTTTTCCGGGAGAGGATGTCCCCGGACTACCCTAGCATGTCGCGCCTTGAGCTCTCCAAGGCTTACAAACAAAAAATGCCTCGGAACGCTCTTGGCCACCATCCGAAACAATGTCGCAACAATGTTGCAACGCTGTGTTGCGCTAAAAAATCGTCGTTGCGAATCGTCTCGTGCAACATCACCTTAATTCTGTTCGGAAAGAGAATAAAATTTCTTTGATATTGAACACGGAGCTCGGACGAGTGAAGTCAAAATTAAGAGTACACCGCGAGTTAAATTTAGTTCAAGCTAAGCAAGTAACTAGGGAGCCAGCTTGGTAAAATAGGATTCGATGAATATGCTAAATCAGTTTCCAAATATTTAACTTGGAAGGATAAATTACCTTTGAGAAGATTTTAAACTCAGTTTAATGACAAGATCGCTGTTTGGACTTGAACGCCTCACGCGATTGTGTTGATCAAGAATCGGAGCTGTGTCATAGTTCAATGTCTCGTAGTGGTTTATGTAATCACCCAACGGTGGTCCTGTGGAACGAAAACATGAACGTTATATACATATATATGATGTACGTGTTTATGCGGAAGTGTTCACTTCGCAAAACTTGTCCATTGTTACGGAAAGATTTTATAACTTCTTTAACTTACGATATGACGATGCATAACTGAAAAGGAGCACAAACCAAACAAAGAAAACATTGTTAGCTGCCATGCTTTGAGAACCGTGATTCTGAAAATAATAATAATAAACTCGTGCAAACCGTCGACAGTGACACTCTGTACTAAGTCACGTTTCATGTGAATTGTAAATGTCATCCCTCTGGATTAATTAATGATATGCAAATGAGTATATATAATAGGAAACACTGGCATGCATTGTCCCATTCACTTCACTTTGTCCGACACGAAGGACGCTTGGCTCCCAGGGGAGGGGGGGGGGGGAGGGGGGAGGAATCCGCATATGAAAGCGGTGGTGATGCTCGTCGTCTCGCTTAGGGGTGTAAATTTTGGATTTTGGTCTCACTTAGGGTGTTCTGGTGTTCGTTTAAGGTTGCACTCGATTCGTTGCCCCGGGCGAGCATAGTTTCTCCTTCTTCCAAGTGAAAACTGGAAGTGTAAGTGTGCTGCTCGCTAGTACATCATTAAAAATTAAAAAATAACCTACGTGCTAGAAAAGAACGATAAGCGTTGTTGTTTTAAGGCATAATCTAAGGCGTTTCACACTATCACAAGCTTATCGGAGTCGTGTTTAGCCTGTCACATGCTTGAAAAACTATTCTCAGTTCGCATTAAGGGAGAATAAACCCTCTTTACCCTCTTTTGTTTCGCATTCATCGCAACTCCTGCACTCTCGACATGTTTTGCACTTTCGCCCCTCTACGAAACTTCCACACAATGCGCGAGGAAATATTATCCGCAGGAAATCCGGTACGTTCCAAAATAACCCAAAGAGGGATTACGATGGGTAGAGGGCCTATATGGGGGATTAATTCTCTGAGTTTTATCCTATCCTTCCACTACCTATTTCACGATTCAAGTAAAATCACTCTAACTCCAGTTAAGATTAATCCTTATATTTATCTGAAGAAGTTTCTCTTGATGTTTCTGATCAGTACTTGTTAATATTCATGTGAACTGAGACATTTTCCTTACCATTACAAACCACAATTCTGCAATAAAACAATGTTAAAAACCTCTTTTTGTGTACAGCCTACAGTGACTTGCTTCGCATTCTCGGATAATTATGTAAAGTTGACAGTTCTAGTGAAAATGATTAACTCAACCGGTTTGTTTACTTCCACAAAGTAGGGACCTTAAGCAAAGACGACGACGACGGCAGTGAAAGCATCACTAAAAAAATGAATTTGCAACCTTTCCAGCTTTATCGCGTCTAATTCGTCAAATGTAGGCGACTTTTCCTGGAATTGAATTCTTAAGGGCTTTATCCATGTTCAAATAGAGAAGGGAAAAACTGTCGCAGTATGTCCACGTCCTCTATAAAACGTCGCATTCGGAGGTTTCACGTCGTAGTCGTGCAGTGAACTTCAAAGAATATACTCATAAGTGTGACGCACGTGCAGAGCAGCTGCTTTGCTCATAAAACCAATTGTTTTTCTGACGTTGTTGTTGTCGTCGTCGTTGCTTAAGGTCCCTAGTACTTTGAGCACCGAACTCCAACTCTAGGATAAGCAAAGGTTGTGACTTAGGCCTGGTTCAGACGCCGTACTTTTCATGTGCCGAACCTAACTGAATAAGTTCGACTTTGGAGCGACACTAGCGCGACATCTGATTCAGACGGCGTACCGTGTGTCGAACCTAAGTTAAGTTTGACAGACTCTGTCGAAATTAACGCTTTTGCCGCACCAAACTAAAACTGCCGTACCAAATTGATTCAGACGCCGCTCTTTTGCCGTACTTAATTCCTCAATTAGGTTCGGCACATGAGTGGAGCGGCGTCTGAACCGGACCTTAGTCATTCATGTCCGGGCCACTTAAGTCATTTCAACTCATTTTAATTGCCCCTCCCCCTCCCCTTCCGAAGGGAGGAGGAAGGGGAATTCACTCCCGCCCTATTCCAGTAGGAAACAACGAAATTAAACAAGATACTGTACAAACGTTTATTTAAATTCGATTACAAGCAATATATTGCGTAAAAAAGTGCTTTAGAAGAGAAAGAGACTTCCAGAGCATCAAACCGCTTAATGAAATTCAATATAATTTTTGAAGACTCAAAAAAAATGAACTATAGAAAGGAAACCAAAAAAAGTCGTGTAATTATTAGTTCTCTTCCACACTAACACGAGCCATAACAAAAAGCACAAATTGGATAGAGCTTGTATCATCTGACCTAAATATCTATGAATACGATGACATAAAATAAATCATGTCTGTGGCTCAAAGAAATTAGTGATCCTTTCTGGTATATTTTCAAACCGCGTGGTAAACTTGTTTGCAACAAGTGACGTAACCCCCCAACCCCGCGCGTAATTTTCAATCCAAACAAAAGCCAGTATTCACGCACCTTGCAAAACCCTGGTTCGTTGCAAGACAGGTTTGATTAGTGGGAAGTAAAACGCGCAACATCGCTATTTAACTCGTTTAGCACCAATGCTGCAAAACAAGTTGCATATTTGTGTTGCCCGTTTTATTATAGCTTAACAGAGAGCACTGCATTAAACTACATTAATCATTCATCAACTTCTAACAAGGAGACTAATTAAAAGCTGGTTGGGACGAAATCTCACGATCAAAGTCATTTGAGGCTTAACGATCCTTTCTTGTATCAAAAATTACCGCTGAATAAAAAAACTAATGATTCACTGATACATGGTTAGCCTCGACCTAACGTAAAATAGTCCCAAATACCTGCAGGTGGAAACTCGAAATTTGAGAATAACCAATACAGATTTGTAAAGAGGTCTTCTCCTTAAAACTTGTTAATACATTCATTTACGAAGGAGGCTAACCCTGCAAAAATGCGTCTTCACAGCTTTTATTCAGCGGTCAGAGCGAACTCGAAACTGGCTCAGTTTCGAGTTCGGGCAATTCACAAGAAAAAAGGAGCGCTTCCAGATCTTCTTGTTAACTGTGCAGCGATTTTGAGTCTATATGTCGCATACCAATAGGCCTGCCAGTTTCGAATTATTTACACTTCATACTTGGCTCTAAGAGTGAGGGGTATAAAACACGGGAAATTGCATTGAGATTCAGGGATCAGGGGGTGAATAATTCGTTTCTTTTGCTTTATCCCCCTCCAACTCAGAGCAGAGTGTGAATTTCCAAAAAAAAGGATGAATGATTCTAAATAGCTTACCTCTTCTACGCATTTTTGTAACAATAACATAACTTAACGACGGGTTAAAAGAGCCTGCCTTTCCACCCAACAAACGAATTTTTCTAAACTAATCATATATTACGTGTATAGGTCAGTTGGCCATCTCCCACGAGTGTCGTGAACGCTTCACGTCCCCAGGTTTGAATGTACATTCAAGTACTGTGAAACCTGTATTAAGTGGACAGTTACTCATGGCCACTGGGTAATTTTTTATAGCTTTAACCTCTATTCAACGGTCAACCTGTATTAAGCGTTCAGATGGCCATTCCACGAGGGTACAACCGATAAACACGGGACTTTTACTAAACCTTGTTCAAAGCAATCCAGGACAGTTTCAGCAAGAGCAGTAGAAGCTAGTACAGCAGACTCAGTCATACTGTTTGGAAAACCATATGATTTTTTTGCTGCTCTAAACCTCGCAATCCCATCAAATCAAGAGAAATCGTGCTTTACAGAACCGCAAAATTGACCAGGCAGGGAAAATATAATACATCGCCAGGAAAATACGTTGTGTATCAAATCAAAATTAACTTTTAAGAAATAAATGTGTACTAATGCCTATGGAACCTCGGAGAGTACAATTATCTTTTTATCGTTTTTTTTTTTTGCCTAAAAAAAGCTAAACATAGTTTTATATTCTTAGCTAACGTGAACATTAACAATTTTTATACCTTGCAGCCCTAATCTCAACCAACAGTTTAAAACTTTTCAGCAACAACAAAACTTTAAGCAAGATTCCAAAGTGAAAAACAATTTTCCCTCTGAGGTATAAGGTGTGGCTTTAAATTTCTGCGAGGGACCGAAATGCATAATTAAAGAGCAGTCAAACAATAACTTCTTGGCTGAAATCAGGGCTTAGAGGGGGTAAAAGCTTACAGTCAACCCTGTATTAAGCAGTCACCCTTCATTAACCAGTCCCATCAACTAAGTTTCATTGTTTTTACCTCTATTGAACGTTCAACCTGTATTCAGCGGTCAGTTGTCTATTTCTCAAGAATGACCACTTAACATAGGACTTTGACTGCATCTTTCACCTGGCAAGTCCACCTATAAATTAACTAAGGTGATCTTTGTTGACACTCTTCAAGTATCCTAATAGAGCACATTTCAGCTTTATATATTTGAAACAATTAAATACCTAATAACGACCGTTTTTCTAAAAAAGCCTTTACACTCATACAAGGGCATACTTTTGCGAACTGGACACAAAATATTCAAAACCTTAATGCTTTTAAATAGGCCATTTTCACTATGACGACATGACTACAACTACCAGAATTCCTTTCGAGTTTGCTTTCTCATTAAAATCCGTCAATCCCGCTGAGGTTTAAAGAACTCTTGCCCTAATTTGCACAAGAAAACAACTGAAGGATTCTGGTAGTTGTACTAAAATGACGTCATCGTGCAATTGTCCTATAGGTGCTCAAATAATCATGTCAACAAAGACCATCCTATCATCGCGTGCAAATCCACGAACACCAGACTCGTGCTTGAATAAATCTCATCGCCTACCCCCGTGCATTTCCATTGGTGCTCCAGGGTAGGGAGGGGGGTCTTCATACCCAAAGTCGCCTTGAGCATGACGTGGATTTGCTCTCCCTCCCTGGTTCCCCTGTGGACGAGCTCTTGGGTTACGCTGGTTGCGCGGTGGTTGACGTCGTAGAGTCAGCTGACGAGCTGGCTTCCGGTTGGGATTGCTGCTTGGCGTGTGCACGCTGCACAACTTAATGAAACCTGTGGGCGAAAAAGACAGATAAGAGAACAGATTTTAACTCGAAACCCATCCAAATTTTTTTCCATACACTGCAGCCAAACATTTCATTGCTTGACGTTCAAAACCAATAAAGAAACAAAAGGTCACAATTTAATTACCTGTAAATCTGTCTTGGTAATTTTTAGATGTCAGATTTTTAACATTTATTTCTTGTACATGAGTTAATATTTTTAAGCTTTGTAATTAATTTATCTCGGTGTGGTTTTAGTTTTTACCTTAGCATACAGCTATTTCAATAAAAGTTGTCGGAAAAAGTGCACGCGACAATCCCGAAAGGTATTGTGGGTGATTTTGAGTTTTTCAAAGAAATTTCCAAGAATTGCACGAGAAGCCATGCACCTATGTTTGCGAGTGCTAAAGGAAAGCAACAAAAGTAGATTCGACAGCTACGGTTTCAGGAAAAGTGCATTGATCATATCCCATATTACCTTTCGGGATTGTCGAGTGCACGGTTTTTGCGACAACCTTTCTCGAAATAGCTGTATATAATCATTGCAAAGCGCTATGAAAGAGTGGCTGAATAGCGCTACATAAGTTATTACTATTTCTTCTTATTATTATTAAATCGCACATATTGTTTAAAACAACAACTTTGCAAGTCTGTCAAACATTTTTGTACCGGTACATTTCTTTGCCCTTTTTGCAAGACTACGACGTGAAATTTTGTATGAAGAATGTTTGACGTTAACAAGCGACGACAACACGTGATTTTTCTTTCTGAACTTGGATAAGGGTCCTAGGAATTCAACTCCAGGAGGGTTCGCCTACTTTTGATAAAATAAATGGGTAACAATAATCCCAGCCATCGCGTCTTCGGATCCTAAAGTCCCAAATGATGCTGGATAACGCGCGCGCTCTACTTATTGTTAAGAAAATCACGGTCTCGTTGTCGTCCTCGTCTTAGAATCCAAAGCTCTCTATTCCCAAAACTACAACAACGGAATGATAAATTTTACCTGCCATGAGTAGAATAAGCCCAACACCCATGAGAAGTACGGCCCACCAGTGTTCCTTGATCCACGCTAAATAACCAAGGATAGCTTCTTTACTAAAGAACTTGTTCTTCAAACGAGACAATGGTCCATCGGCATCCACTGCGCGGCACTTGAGAAACACGTCGCAATATCCGTTGAAGTTGTCGCATGGTGCGCCTGGGAACTGCTGGAGTGCACTCGTGACATTTAATACACCCATGTCTCTTATGGGTTTGCACTCGCCGTCTTCTCCTTGTTTGCAGCACAGATCACAGAGATTTTCCTCCTGTTTACATTGGCATTCCAACAATTGAAACCTCAGGCAAATAGAGCCACTACATTCCTGTGAAACAACAACAATAACAACAAAATTTGCATACAGTAAAAATCCACAAGTAATAACCTGCAATCTTGGACAAAATAAAATGGAACAGCAAACCCCTACCCCCCCCCCGCCCGTCCCCCCCCCCCCCGACCAAATCAAGCATGAAGCCGCGCGAAGGGCAAAAACGCGCCATTTTCCCATCCTTGATTCGCGGGGGAGGCGGGGTCTCGGTTTTCCATTTATTTTGTCCAAGATTGTAGTTTTCAAGAACCAGTTCGGCTAAAATTTTCGCCCCATATAAGGGAATCCATGACAGTCTTGGATTCGAATTCTTTTCCTTGGATTCCAGATCCCAGGCACTGGATTCCAATCTTTGTCAGTAGAACTTGGATTCTGGATTCCAATCGTTAGTAAGATTCCGGATTCCTTGAGCTGTATTTCGGATTCCAGAATCCACAAGCCAAATTTTCCCGGATTTTGGAATTCGCATTCCCTGACATGGGGCGAAAAATTCGGCCGTTAGACCTCCAATATACAAAAACCTATTAAGTACATGTATGTTATCAGAAACTCATTATGAGTGTCTGATGTTATGCTTAATAATCCATGTGGTTGGTGCTTCTTTTGTTCTTATTATAGTCATTTTGTTACATAAATATGTACTTGTAACGTACATTTTAAAAAAACTAATTAGCCGAATACCACTTAGTATTGTCAGCCACAATAAAACGTTTTTCTTAAGAAAAATAGAACCTTTAATGGCCTAAATTTGTAGTTACTACCATGTAAAAACCTGTTTAAGCTAACTTAAGAAAATGCAGCTCCTTTACTTTAGAGGGTCCCCAATAGGGTCCTTCAATTCCGTAAACCCGACCCGAAATTTCGCGCAATTCCCTAATCCCGAGGGTCATTTTTGGCATCACACCTCCCGCGCATACCGTCAATCCCGAATCTCGCCCCGATTTTGCTTTTAAATCCCGAGCTTCAAATAAGGGAAGTCCCGTATCCTGAAAACCCTATTGATGACCCTCACTTTACTATATCATGATTAGTACAAGAGTGACTTATCTTCAAGAGAGACAGCATCAGAGTGTAATCTTACCCCTGATAAACAAACTTGGGTTCCACCGTTACACACAGTCAAGTTGGCTTTGGGTACCGGTGTGGGGCAAGAGGCGTTCACTCCACTGTATATAGAGTCAAGGAAGTAACAGAAACTCAAAAGGCCAAGGTGCTCCTTAAAGGGGCTATGACACGGTATTTGCTATCTTTTAAAACCGCTAAAACATGTCCTCGGATCAATCGAATTCCAAAAATATTGGTCCAGTATTATTTTAAAATAACAATATTAGTCCAGCATTGTTATTCAAGACTATATTTAGGCATTGAAACTGTTTCCTGTCGTCTGTAGCTACGAATGGCAAGGATGGACATGGATTGTAACTTGACAAAATTGGGCGAACTTCTTTGATTTTCAATGTCATGCCTGAATAATCACCTAATAAATCATTATGGTTAGTGCTCCCTAAAGAAATTTGTCTGATATCTTCTTCACAACTCTACTAGCCCTGCGAAAACATCCGTTTCTCCTCGCTCTTCGCCGCTGGGGGCGTTCCGCGCGGAGGAACGTCTGCGACTCAGCGGCACAAATTCCACACTGATGACGTAAATCAACATTTACGTAATAAATCCGGTAGTCATAGGTTCCAAAGATAACTTTGTCCAATTTTGCGTGTCTTCTGGTCGATTTTGGTGAAGTGTTGTGTTCATCGGCCAACGAGCTCCAGCAAAACTCAAATGCTTCTTCTAGAAAAGACTATATTCCAAAAATATTGACTGTTTCTTCGCGTTTACATTTGACCTTTGTGGCCTTTTGTCTGTCATTCGTAAACAATAACTAAAACAATTTAACTGCTCCGTCGACCAATCAGCGCTTCTGACCGGATTCCGGACAGATTTTACGTCATCAGTATGGAGTTTCTGCCGCTGAGTCGCAGACGTTCCTCCGCGCGAAACGTCCCCAGCGACGAAGAGCGAGGAGAGACGGATGCTTTCGCAGGCTACGACTCTACAAGAGCGTTATTTTTGTGTATGGGTATTGACCTGAAACAGCGATATCTTCGAGCCATAGCCTCATCAAAGTGAGCACAATAGTCAGAACTGGGGCAAACATTGATACAAGAATCAACAATACATTCGATCGAGAAAGCAGGTCCATGGCCGACTAGTGTGGCACTTGATACACACACTCTTATGGGTCTGGAGGGTGTCGACATCATAGGCTTAAAGTGCGCTACTGGATCGTCAACGTTCCGACGGTGGGCCGGTGGAGTGTTGTTGGAGCTCTGCAGTAAAAACTGTTCTTAAAGGTAACTGTGTTGGCTCTAATCGTATTCAGAGGAGAGAGTGCGCCTGGGTCTAGTGGGGTACATTACTGAAATAAAAATTCGTGCCAATACCACAGAGGTGAAAGCCCTGCTTTCAAAAGCTTCTGCTTATAACTAACTTTGGACCGATAAAACAAGGATAAAATAAATTTTGTTGCGCGCCGCTGAATTCTTTCGATGTCAAGGATAAGAACGACAGCTGAGGAGCTCACACCTTCGAGCAGTATGCGAGCTGAGGTTGCTGTCACTTGTTCATCGGTTGTTCATGGCGATGATTCGACCGCGTACTGCCGGTCTTCGTCAGATGATGGTGTCGATTTACTGAGCAGGGGCGCGTTTCTCGAAAGTCCCGATAATTAACGGGCCCGGTAAGCTGTCTCCTTTTACATTAAAGATCGGGGCTTCAATTGTTTTGTATCTAACATGATAAAACTATCAGTTAATGAAACAAAGTGGAGTAGTTTGCGAGCCAGGACCCGCGCTCTTATAATTTATATTTCGACTTGAATATTTGATTTCGGGCCCGAAAAGTTACGATGCGGGTTGCTAGTGATCAGTGGGTTTCGATCCAAAGCAGTGCCGGTATTGATAGGGGACGACATTGCCTGATGAAGTCAGAAGACCTGCAGTATGTGGTTGAAACCTCGCGATCCGCCTGAACTAAGTGATTATCGTGAGACAAACGATAAAAAACGAACCCCTTAATGAACATGTAGCTTCTTACGCAGGTGTTTTTAGGGGAGTCTCATTTCCTTTCCCCTCCTGTGGGGATTGAAGGAAATACGACTCCCCTAAAAACGCCTGCATAGAAGGCTAATGAACATGTAGACATACTAAAAAGGGCCATGTCACAAGGATATTGCTATTTTAGATCAATTATGTGCTTTAATCATTACGTAGTGCCTTTACCTATAAACAAAATGTTCCTGCGCAGAATTTCATCAGGGAGCACTACCATAATAATTGTTTAGGTGATTTTTGCAACTTAACAAACCACTGATGTTTTGGTCTTTATACATAACTTGCAATGAGACGCAAATTCACAAAGGATACTTGCAGTGAGAAGAATTGGAACACTCCGTTTCGTTAAGACAAAGAAAAGCATTATTTTGTGGGGTACAGTCAGTACTGCAGCAAAGCCCTTGACTTGGGCTGCAAAATGAAAATAGAAGATAAGTTAGTACCTGTATTAATTGTAAGTAAGTATTTGCCAGTTTGTAGAATATCACATCACATCAAGAGACATCACATCACATCTTACCTCATCCCATCACATCACACCTCATCACATTACTTCAAATCACACCACATCACACTTTATCACATCACACCACATTACATTGCATCACCCCACATCACACATCATCACATCACATCACATCACACCTTATCACATCACATCGCCTTTCGTCAAACCTTATCACACCACAACTCATCATCATCATCACATAAATCAAATCACACCACCTCACACTAGATCACATCACACCACATCACAACTCATCTCGTCACATTACAACAGATGACACCAATCATACTTTATCATATCACATCACACCTCATCATCACCACATCACATCTCATCACACACATCACATCACATCTCATAGCATCACATCACACCACAATACACCACACCACACCTCATCACACAACATCTCATCACAACCCATCACGTTGCACCTCATCACATCACACCACACTTACTCACACCACCTCACTTCATCACATCACATAACACCTCATAAAATCACATCATGCCTTATCACATCATATACTGTACTTTCTCTCACATTATTGAGCTGTTGGTGGAACAAGATGTACAGGTAGACTACAAACAGCCGCATTGTTGCGCTGGACATAAATGTTAGCATTTGCAAAGTGAGACACTTGGAGTAAGCGTGATGTCGGAGAGATAGAAAAACATGGAATTTCAAATGGCTGTGTTAAACTTTTTGCATTTCTTTAAAACCGTAAGATACACTATCATTATAAATAAATAATGGCTCAGTTTTGTTGGAAAATACGCCAACTCTCCACTACAAGTTCCAAGCAAATGTATATGTAGTTTATTTACTTCGTCTTTTGTTAAAAAAAAAAAACAACAATTTTAAGCTTATTCAAAACGCACGTATTTTGGGCCTGTCTTGAAGTCAGCAGCAATCTGAGACGCAAAAACTGTAGGAAAGGAAAGGACTTCTACAACATGTACATTGAATTGAGAATTTTTAATGACTCCTAAAGATCAAGGGCTTTTGTTTAAGACAGTACAAGCTTTGTGCTGTACACTGTGTGTGTATGTATTCTGCCCACAGGCAAGCCCTTCCTTATAGTTCTCGATTTAAGGTGAGCCTCTTGACTGCTACGTAAGGGCTGCCATTCTTTACTCGGTCCAGCATTCCCACTCGAAGTCTCCCAGGAGGTATCTTTCCTATTTTTCTCCCCTCAATAATCAACACCGTATGTTCATGTAAAGAAAAACCGACCTGCATGTTTTATTTGGCAAAAGCTCACAGTCTCCTGACTGAGGGTCCCCACTCCCACTGCGACCTTGACAACATTGGTCATCCCGGGTGCATGAAGTATCACTTCGGTAACCACAGTCACATTGTTAACCTTTCTCTATATCATCTAGTCCCGATATCCTTGTTCTGGGCCCCACGCACTCGACGAATTACCGGAAGTGCGTTTGGAATTTCCTTTCATTTTGATTGACAAACTCAACTCATTACTTTCATTACTTGCATGGTGTCAAGCAAATCGTTATACTCACTGACGTAAGTGGCATATATCTAATTTTTAAAACAGAATATTTTCGTACTTTTTGCGAGGTCCGGTCAAACATTAGAAAAGAGGTATATTGAGATCTTTGCTGTAAATAATTGTATTGGCTTTTGCAAAGTTTTTTTCTTTGCCTTTTGGAAAATCCATAGGACATCTCGTGTATATTGTCGACCTGAAAAAAGAGACCAACCTGCATGTTTTTCCTGGCATAAGCTCACAGTCTCCTGGCAGAGGTTCCCCAGTCCCATTGCGACCTTGACAACATTTGTCAACCTTGCATGACATATCATTTTGGTAACCACAGTCACATTGTTCACCTTTCTCAACAACCATATTACCACAGATTGCTTCCTCAGCAGCTGTTGAAATGAATTATGAGGTTATTTACTGCACTTTTCAATAACACGCGATCTCCGAAATTTAAAGGCCAGCTTACAATTGTATTTTTACTGCCGTCAATCATAATTATGATCACAAGCAATTACCCTTGAAACTCAGAAACACACAAAGTGGATCGAAATACAATAACAGAATTCAGAAATCACCAACCATGTCATTTTGAACTCGTTGAAGTAAGCTTCTGTTTCCTAAGAGATACGGAAAGATGATTTACAGCAGCGAAGAAGGCAAGGGTTTGTTGGCCTTTGAACTTCAGAGTTCGTGCGTAAGTAACTCTTTGACCCCTAAGAGTGACCAAACTTTTAACATTCCTTTTAGTAGCACTGCTCTATCGAAAATAAAGTTCACGAGAAAATGGGAAATGATCAGCAAGTAAAAAAGCAAGAGTATGCCCTCCAACATGGCGGCCAATACAAATCATACTACTTTGTGGAAAAATCAAAGTCCCATAAAACATCTCCCTGAAATGCGTTTCCTCTCAAATTTCGGGTGTAAGATAATCTTTATGTGCTCTAACAATTTTTGGCATCAGCAAGATTCCAACTCATTGTTTAAAGGAAGCATTGGTCACGTGATCTCTTAGTGCAAGTGGCCTATACAGTCAACTCTCCTTGGTGTGCACCTTTGGGAACAGCACTAAGAATCCCTTGAACTGAGAGTAATGTCCGTCTTGTGGAGAGTCAACTAAGGGAGTAAAGAGAGCCAGAGATCACCTCTGGATGTCCGTCTAATAGAGGTGCCTGTTAACCCTTTAAGTCCCAATAGTGACCAACATGAATTTTCTCCTAACGATATCCATACAATGTCAAGAGATTAGGTTATGAGAATTAATTAAATGATCACCAAAGAGAAAATGCTTTGATCTTTTCTCAAATTCTCTCAACTTATTCTTTAAAGAAATGTATAGAGATCAGTTTGGAGAATTTGCTTGTGGATATTGGAGCTTAAAGGGTTCAGAGAGGAGTTGACCGTAATACATTTTGAACAAGTATGACACTGTACCTTTAAAGCAACATTTTGAATCCTGACATCTTCCCTTCACCTCCATAACAGCATTCATTTTACTCCTACTGCATGGTGAAAAACGTCTGTTGTTCGTTTTATCACCACTAGTAGCCCTGGCAAACATGATGTAGTTTCCTGCACTACCTCCAGGAGAGCAATCAGCAGTAGTGTCATGCTGTTTAAAAGTTTTAACGAATTCATTAACTCTAGCCACTCATCAATAGCAGTACAAGATCAAGTTAACGAGACTTGCACTCATTTTTCGAGTCCTATACCCTTTGTCTTTGATGCCCCATTACTGTGGCTGTAGCAAATGCACCAAAAAGTCACAAAGTATATCAACATATCTAACATTCAACATAATTTTAGAGTATGTTTTGTGTACATCACTGATTACAAGCAACAGAATAACAATGACATGAAACCTACAAATTGGGAATTTTTTCAAAATCTAGCAACAGTGTTTTAAAAAAAATCCTCACGTGCTAATTATTTAGACTGTTGTCGTACCTTGGTAAAATTTGACCAAATCTACAAATAAGAACGTTTCTTAAATATAATGTTCTAAAATGTTCTTTCACTTTTTCAATCACCAAAAACTGATGAATTTACAGTGCCAGACTTGGTTCTATATGTTACATGTATGACCTAAGGCAAATATTGAAGGATTTTTACGGAGTTATCAGGGCAAAACAGGGGCTAGTATTTCTGAGACAATTGGCACCCCAATGTCAGATTTTGGAGTTTTTGGCTTGCAAGTGGGCCTTTAGATGTTGTTCTTTCAAAATGTCCCAACAAATCTCATCATTTCCCAAATTTATTTTTTTATGACATCATTACTTTAGAACTCTATACAAACAGTATTGTCATCTCCAGCTACATGTATGCCCGTATCTTGATGGTTATTCATCGCCACTACATATGATATAAAGTTCACTTCACATAATGGATCACCATCACACAAAAAGGCCAACATTCTTAAAGGAAAAACTAAAAAAACTTGCAACTTACAGGTGATCCAAAGTTATGGCCAGTTTCATGGGCAAAAGTGATCTGAGAGACTTTCTGGGCAACTTGCTTGCCATAGTTGATAAATGTAACCACTCCTGTATTAAGGTTTTTCTTTTTACCATCACTAAATGTTGTTCCTCTCTCACAAATCCCACCAGCAGCTCCACCTTAAAAATGACAAAGCAAAAAGTTTTGTGTAAATATCAATCTGTACTTTCACACAATTACTAAATCTTTAGTTCAACGCAACTACAGTGAAAATAGTGCACCAATAAAATACCAGGTGAGCTTTTTGTGCGAGAAGAAGAACAGTCAGTATTAATAAATCTTGCTCATATTTATATACTGTATTTAATTTGTAATTGAATTAATAACAATAATACAATTACGTTGCAGTAGGGGTATGCATCTATGTCTCCAAAGAGGTTTCGGAATGTTGACTTATCTTATTTGCCCAAGTGTACAGAATTTTTTCATGGATTTTAGAAAATAAGAAATTGTTTCAAATTTGTTTTACTTTATTGCTTGTAGGAATTGATTGTGTGACTGATAAATTGAAAGCTACATTTTCTCGAATGAAAAACACGCTCTTTTGTCCTCAAATTTATTCCCCAGAACGCTGAAAATCGCATTTAAGGGCTTTGAAATTTCAAAATTTTCCGGGCTAGAACGTGCCCAGACCCCCTCCCCCTAGAAAAGGGGGACCAAGGTTATCATTAGATCCTATCGATCTTAGCCCTTTCGGACACCTCTGAAATTTACACAACGTAGTTTTCCCCTTTACTAATTAGGGTTAAGCTCTGCCTTTACTGATTAGGGTTAGGCATTGCTTTTACTGATTAGGGTTAAGCATTGCCTTTACTGATTATGGTTAAGCACTGCCTTTACAGTTTGGTGTTCAGCACTATTTCGAAATAGGTTAGGTTTTTTTTGGATTGGGGTTGATGTGATATGTACTTCAATTATTTCCCTGTCTTCCAACAAAAGCCTGGTGTACTTGTACTTCTTGTCATGGGTTTGAATCCTGCTGCCTATCATTAAAATTTTTTTTTCTTTCAAATTGAAGAGACTTGCACTTTCATGAACATTTCCAGCTTGAAATATAATCTAAGTGTGGTATAAAAGCAGAAAACAGTTCTTCCTTGTGTAAATTTCATAAGGGGAGAAAGGGGCTACGGCTGATGGGATCTAATGCTGACCATGGACCAATGGCCCCTTGTTGATGCAGTCGGTTAAGCTATTCAAACCTGCTGGCTACTTCAATTTTTATTAAAACCCCTGGTATATGATAAATAGAAAATTGCATGGTCGCTTGGAGATACAGTGTACATGTACGAGATTTCTGTTCTCATGTTTAAAGATATTTCACTTGTTCGTAGTGCTCAATTGTGAAATATTTTTCAACAATTGAAGATAAATTTCATATCTCCACGCGGTCATCCATTATTCTCTACGTGTATGTATGGTATGTATGTATTACTGTTATAATGAATTTTTATGTCAACCACTAATATTTGTCGAGCAGCGCATGCTGAGACAAATGACACAGTCAGTACACATGTTGAAGTCTCAAAGAAAACATCATCATGGTCATCATCATCACTATTATTGTTACAAATTTCAAATGATAATTTTGATTACCTGTTTCACCCACCCAAGCAAGTCCTAGGACACCATCAGCAAAGTCTCTATAAGTGAAGACATAGGCGAGGCACACATCATCATGGTCCTCTTCAGAATTTAACTCAAGTAACTTCTCAACGCCAATGTTTTCATCTCTGTAAAGGTTTGCTGTGTTGCCAGCTTCTGTACTGCCATTGGCAAGCATTCTCTGGATTTGAAACTGAATTCCTGAAAGAAATTAAACAGACAGGATGCAACAAATCTAACCTGACATCAACAATGATTTATTTATCTTTTGAGCTGTGAATTATTGAGTGACTACACTCTTATAGATCATAAAAATAAATTACAGTATAAAAAATTACTCAAACTCAACAGGAAACAGGAGCTGATGGCAGTACATGTACATAATAATCACTCTAAACTTAATTTCAACATTATTTTTATCTTTTTCAATCAAGGTACATTGTTGTTGATTAATATATGTACAGTAGTTATAATCAAGTTGAAATTAAACTGAATGCATAAATTTCAAGTTTCCTGGAAATCTTGCGTGAAAATAATTTAATATCAGTAAATCATTGCACCAGTTCCCGATCCATAATTTGTCCATACCCCCATTAATAAAGCACATGAAAATTTTTGACAGTTACTTTAAGACAGGGCTTCTGATATTTCGCGGAAAAAAAAGCAAAATTTCGCGGGATTTTCAGGGGCAAATTCGCAGAAAAATCGGTCGATTTCGGGGGAAAAAAGTCAAAATTCGCGGAAAAATCGGCCGATTTCACGGGATTTTCGCAGGATAAAAGTCAAAATTCATTGGAAAATCGTTCGATTTCGCGGGATTTTAGCGGAAAAAAGTCAAATTTCGAAGGATTTTCAGGGGCAAATTCTTAGAAAAATCGGCCGATTTCACGGGAAACTTCGCCAAGAAACAATCAGTAAAAAACAGCCGATTTCGCTGGATTTTTTTGGCAAATTTCGCTATAATCGATCAATT
The DNA here is from genome assembly GCA_964035705.1 of Porites rus. Lineage (NCBI taxonomy): Eukaryota > Metazoa > Cnidaria > Anthozoa > Scleractinia > Poritidae > Porites > Porites rus. The sequence goes on from OZ037996.1 coordinate 40,592,214, forward strand.
CTGCGTCGATATGACCAGCGTTGTTTAACGTTGTTTTTTTTTTAACAGGGATAATCATTTGCTCTTTTAACAACAGTTTCCTCGAGAAATGAGCGAATGCTTAATGGTTAGTGCCCAGTTTTTTGCAACATTAATCTAAGAACGCCTGGTAGTTTTGGGACGTTGTTTACTCGTTGCAGTGACGAAGTTTCAAGATAAATTTGGACGTTTGGGGTGAATAAAACAGGTCTAATGGCCAAGATAAGTATTAAATATGTTTTGCCGACAAGTATTTGGAAATATTTCTGGCAGATTTCACGGTATTTCGCATTTTTGGGGGAATTTTGCAGGATTTTGCGGAAATACCTGAATTTCGCGGGTCCGTGACCGCGCGAAATATCAGAAGCCCTGTTTAAGATGTTGAACTGTACAAACTTACTGACAGAACATACACATACTTTTGACATGACGACATAGAGTACATGAATGACGCTTGCAATAAAGTGCCAGTTTATGAACGAAATGTACATTTTCCATATTCAAAATGGTTGGAAAAGTAAATTTCTGTTTTGCAGCAGAACAGTATATTCCATCTGGATACACTTCGGAGCCTTTCCATGGACAACTACTGTGTAATAAGTAAGAGCTTTCATACCCTCGGGTTTGCTTGCATCAGCAAATCCTGTATTCATGTAGATGGCATTAGCAGCTTTCACATGATTCGTCATCAGCAACAAAGCTCTCTCCTTGTTACCATCTGCCATGTTTGCTGTAAACAGATGATCAGCCTAAAAACCAAACAAAAGACTGTAAATTACTTAATTAATTCACGACAAACTACACATCACCATTATGATAATACTGCTGCGAGCCCCCAGGCCAGCAGCACACAAATCTTTTGGTAACCTGTGGTTCCTTGGGTGTCCTGTTGCTATTTAGGGATTACAATTTGGATTTATGTTTGTCAGGATGATTGTTAGCAACTATATTCAGCAGTGTAATCATAACTTAATTTCAATCGGTAACAGTCTCTTACTGAGTTAATCTCATATCATTGTAACAAATGCAAACAGTTTCAAATTACAGTATTTTTGTATGACTGTAAACTGGCCAAATATAAGGACCTTGTGACTGTAGGACTTCCATGTGGTTCTTTATTTCACAACTAATAAATTATAGTAGAACCTCCATTGCTATGGAAAATGGAAATCTATCAATACAAGAAAATTTTGTTATGATGTCAGCATACACATACATGCACATGCACATATACATGTATGTATGTACGGACTCGCAGGGAGGTACTAAGTAGACTGCCGGGGTGCGGACAGGGAATCCAAGATAAGCAGCTTGCATTTGTCTTGGCAAAACATTAACCAGTTCACCTAGAGGCAAACAATGGAGTTTTTTCCAGTAAAGATATTGAATTTCGTTTGTTTGACATATGAGAAAAAACTTTGAAAAATGCAGTTTAAAGGATGTGCTTTTAGCTTAGTCATGCTTTCCAAAAAATTCACATCAAGAGCCATAATAGCTCTTGTTTACACATACAGTGTAACTGTTCCATTCTGGGTCCAATAGAAGAAAACATAGGTCTTTCCTACAAGTATTTAATAAGTGAGCCTTAGCAGTGACAATGGCAATGAGATGTCAAAAAAGCAGTAGGTTGGAAAAACAACAACTTTGTATGTGCATTATGCTTTTTTGTACATTAATTTCTTTGTTGTCACTGCACGACTTCAACGTGAAAATGCCTAATTGCATGTTTGTTGTTGGCAAATAAACAATGGACAACAAATTTTCTTTCTCTTTCTAAACTTCAATGCAGTCCCCAAGAAATCAACTCCTGGAAAATTTGCCTACATTTGACACTTTCAGCAACCAACAAAGTAAGACAAAACATGTATTCATTTTAAAAGTGATCTTTTAGCTGCCGTCACTGTCCTCTTTGCTACAGCTCCATATTGACTCTAGAAATTGCAACCTGCAAATTGGCTGCTACCACGGAGTATCATGCACTAAAATGATATTTTTTGCTGTAAACATAAAACTTTTAGCTTGATGGGAGAGTTTTCAGTCCAGGTCTTTTTGTGGGATTTTCTTAATCACTCAGCACCTCCCTCAGAGGTGGATTCTTTTTAGTGGCTTAGAGTTAATTATCATATTTAAGTTAATTGCTAATACTAAGAGTAAATAAACAGAGGCTTCGCTTGTAGCCCTGGCTAAATCGATATATTACACATGTGAATAATGCCATTTTTCTTGCTAGCTTTATTTTTCCAGGAAGCCATTTTTGCCTTTGCAAACATCTGTTTCTCCTCACTCTTTGCAGCTGGGGATGTTTCACACAGAGGAACATCTACAATTCAGTGACAGAAATTCCATACTAATTACGTAAGATCTGTCCGGAATTCAGTCAGAAGCGCTGATTGGTTGACGGAGTAGTTACATTGTTTTAGCTATTGTTTACGAATGACAGACTAAAGACAAAAAAGCCACAAAGGTCAAATGTAAATGCGAAGAATCTCTCACAAAACAGTCAATACTTGTGGAATATACAGTAGTAGTAGTATTCTCTAGAAGAAGCATTTGAGTTTTGCTGGAGCTCGTTGGCAGATGAGCACAACACTTTACCAAAATCGACCAGAAGACACGTAAAATTAGACACATTTATATTTGGAACTCCATGAGTACTAGATTTATTATGTAAACATTGATTTGCGTCATCATTTATGGAATTTCTGTCGCTGAGTCGCAGATGTTTCTCCGCGCAAAAAGTCCCCAGCGGTGAAGAGCGAGGAGAAACCGATGTTTTCGCAGGCTAAGCGTGGCATTTCAGGAAGTGAAACTATCATGTCTAAGACCTTGAATACTTAATAACCAAATAAATCAAAACTGCTATTGATCAGGCTCAAAACAAAACCCTAATAGTATGGTTTTATAGCAGGAAACAAAGGTGTGATCCAAACAGCATAGACATCGCATCAACTCACACTCATCTTTAAAGTACAAGACAATTTCTTTTCATCAATGGATCCAACTGCTCTACGATATCTCAATTTAAATGGCTCAAAATGGGTGACATGTTCATCTTCAACAACTTTTCCTTTCACCGCAGATCTGAAGAAAGCAACATTAAACAATGACAAAAATCAATTAATTTTTCAACCAAACATACACAGTGGAACCCCGTTAATACGGCCACCTTCAGGCCATGGAAATTTGGTCGTATTAACGGAGGGGTGGTATTAACAGGGTAGGGTCAAATTATGGTGCAAAATGCTTTTAAACTACATTCTACTACATGTATACCTTTAATCCGTTATAAATCAACCTTTCTGCAGTTAATTGACAACCCTACAACCGCAATTCAATGCAACTGAAGAATGTAACAGCAAACGAAACCGACTGATGAGAAAAAACGCTGACTTCTCTCAGTTCCTTGTTATGAAAGGAAAGGGCTTGTGATTTGTCTTGAAGAGCCGTTTTCTATATTGTAGCTTACAACACTTTCACAATTATTACAAAGTTCAAAGTTCTGGGAGAGAAGATAAGGAAATGGACTTGAAGAGAAAAGCCACAGTGGAAGGCAGTAGGAACAAGAAGGCAAAATAACTTTGAGAGCCTCGAAATGCTGCAAAGTGAAGTCTTTCAGATCTTTTGTATTATTTATTCATGCATCCTTTTTACTGCACACAGCAATTTACCAGATGTCATGCTAACCACTAACACCTTTGCCTAAAAACATTCAATCAAAATTAATATTAGTAATGGGTTATTGTTTGTCAGATTGTGTCTGTTTTCATTCAGAAGCCCCACCAAGCATTTTGACTGGTCGTATTAACGGGGTAATTTCATAAAGAAAATAATGACTCAGGACTCCCAAAGGTGGTCTTTGTTTGTAATAATGGGGTGGTTGGATTAACGGGTTTTTAGATAAGAAAATGAGTGGGCTTTTGTTCGGGTCACAAAAAAGTGGTCGCAATAACGGGGTGGTCGTATTAATGGGGTGGTTGTAAGGTGGGGTTCCACTGTACATGTAAATATACACATACCATAAGGTATGTCAGCTAAAATGATAAAATTAACACTGAGCGCTTAGTTCATTGTGTTGTTCCAGAAAATATCCATACTCCCCCCAAGGATGGTATTTTGGTTTGAATGCCCCACCCCTCTGGAAATTCCAGTTTAGTTTCATACCTTCCTTTAAAACATTTTGGCCTAATATCCCCCTCCCCTTTGGAATTTCCAAATTGACCATCTCTGGGGTGGATCTGGACAGCGACATGTTATCAGTATGGAATTTCTGTGCTCATTCCTCAGACATGATATTCCACAGTAATTGCTTTGCAAAATGTCAGCTGTTAACATGTAAAGGTACTCAGGCTAACAATGATACAATGAGCAACATTTACAAGTAAACATCTCATTTCGTCCATAAAAATAAAATAATATTATAATTATAGTGCTGTACCCCGAAAAAGCCTTCTGGTTAGAGTTCTAAGAAAAAGATTTGTGAGGAAGTCTGCTTAACATGTACATGTATTTTAAGGGTCAACATTATTAATCTTAACACTGTGTTATTTTAACAAAACTGATAGATACCTTTTAACTTCATCCATCCATCTTTTAGATTTATCATTGATCCCACAGCCAGGGCCATATGCATGTGGATAATGAACATCTCTGCTCTCATAGATCACTGAGTGAAAGTCTTGAGGTGCATCTTTGAAATACTGTTTTGCAGACTCCACAAAATACTCATCATTTCCTACATGAATTTTGCCTTCAAACACTCCATCATCGGATATGAAACCATGGACTAGAGAATTTTTATGACCTAAAATATGAACAAGTAAAATAAATGAGAAAGGTAGTGTAGTGTATGACAATGAGATACATAACCACGCATGGACGCTTTGTAAACTGTATCACTGTAGTGTATGGAAAGAAGTTATACCGTCCAGTAATATTATAAAGAATTCTGACAACAACAGCACTTCTATCTTGTCAGGGTGCAAAGAAAATCATTTTTACAGCTTGCCATTCGGGCAAGCTGAAGCTAGCATTTACTAGCCCAGACGTCATTTCAACTAGCCCCAAAAACGTTTTGACTAGCAGAACTGATTTCACAGTTCTTCTGTTAATTGAATTCCTCAAAAAACGTCACTTGCCCGTCGGGCAAGTTAAAAACAGAATTCACTTGCCCGGTAGTAAAATCCACTAGCCCCAGGCTATTGGACACTACTTTCTTTGCACGCTGCTTGTTGTCAAAAATTTCATAATGCTGATATACATCAAAAAAAAATGCACAGTGTACCAAAAAGACAACTACATTGTACAAGATCATTGTTGGTAAACACCAAATAGATGACTAGCACGCAAAAACAGCTGTCTCTAGATCTCCTTTCCTTGCTCCTCCTCGCCGACTGCAGTTCCATACAGATGATATAAATCAATGTTTACATAAGTGAGCCAGTGGTCACTGGGGTACAAATGTAAACTTGTTGTTCAATTTATGGTTTCTCCTGGTCGATTTTGGTAAAATTTTGTGTTCTTCTGGGAAGATCCAGCAAATTACTTAAATGCTTCATCTACAGAAGAATTCATAAACATAGCTAAAACAATATACACGTAATATTGCATCCACCAATCAGAGCTCCTGACTAGATTCCTGACAGATTTTACGTCATCAGTATGGAATTGATGTTGCTAATGCACGGACGTCTCTCCTGGCAAAAAGTCCCTAGTGGCAAGGAACGAGGAGAGATGGCTGTTTTTGCAGGCTAATAGATCGCATGGCAACTTTTTTTGTTACCTGTAAGTCTTAAAAACATTGATTGGTTATTAATTAATGTGCATTGTACATGGATTTTATATGTTACAGGTCAAAGTTAAATTCAGGTTAAAATTTTTTAACCTAGGATAATTAGGGTTATTAATAATTATTCTTGAATAATTTGGTCTCGTAGACAATGGAAATTGAGAATCTACCAAGGTTAAAAAATTTTAAGAAAGTTTTACATATATCAGTTGTAAAAGGCAGTTAATGGAGCATGACACCTTCAATCAGCAACATGTAATGCAGTGTTATGCTATAGTCCTTATCAAATCTTGTACAATTTTACTCTTATAAGGGGGTAAAAGTACTGGGTAGTACATAAAACCACTTCTATAGCTGGGAAATTACTGATACAATAGCAATCCTTGTTTTTGTTGCAGCTGGGGCTAGTTTCTAACGTATCGCTCATTTTGTATGGCTAGTAAAAAATTATTTTCCTCATACATATCTTGTGGAGCACTTTTGGTGCACGTTCTATTCAGTAGTACAGTATTTTTTATTGGCTTACGTTGGGATAGTACTCAGACTATAAAAGGCCTAGTAAAAGTCCTGTGTCTCATTGCCAGCAGTATTGCTAAGTTGGTATACTTCAACCAACCAAAAGTTTTGTAATTCCCACCTGTCCCTCCCTTTGGAGGCTTTGTTGTTGTTCCTAATGAACACGGGCTCACCACGTTCTTTCGCCTTAGGTTTAAGTCTCACGGCCACTTCCTCAAGCTTTGATTTTAACGCAAACTTTTATATGTTGATTGTATCGCAGCACGTGCTGGCAGAGTCGGCTCATAGTCCTGATAAGATAGACTTCCTAGAATAAAATATTTGCCTACACCGTTCCATTAAGTTGCACGATGCTGCCAGGAGGTTTCAGTTCATAGTGCCGTGGAGTGTTAGGCCGTATTAAGTTTGCTTCTTTTGGACTTACCTGGAGTTGTCCGATCTGGTGCGTATAAATTAGCGTTGGGGAGATAAGTAGGCCATTAGGGTCAGGCTATGGAAGTCATCCACCACACCGATTCCGGAGCGGTGTTCCCCCTATTATGCCATATGTTTGTTGTCTTGTTTTATGACACTTTCGAAGCCTAGCTAAAGGAACTGCGACATTAACTTGAATTTTATTTTAACCTGTAACATATATAATTAATGCTCAAAATAAGATGACCAGCATACTCTACCTTCTACATCCCCTTCTACAACTTTTGCAGGATCAAATTCAGAGTTTTCTGCACGAAAGTCGTCAGTAAAAATTTGTAGATCCCTTCTGAGGCGAATTTTAAATTCTCTACAAAAAAAGGAAGAAACACTCATCAGTTAAATCTGAAAAACCTGAAAGCATTTCTCTTGTCATAAATATTATTTTTCTTTTCTTTGCCTCTACTTTTCATTTTGCTCTTCTTTTATTTTGCCCTTTTTTGCCCAACTATCCTTAAAACAATATATTATCTACAACATTATAATGTTTAATTTTTAGTAGCTCTACCATTGATTTACTTGTATACTACTGTTAATACTTTGTTGTAATAATAATATACTTTAAATAATGTTTTTTTAATAATTTTAATATTGAGGGTGCCTGTTACTTATAAGCCCAGGGGTTTCTCATGGGCTTCCTTGCTATTCACTTTTAATAATTATTTTAAGATCAGTCTCTCTCAGTACCACAAAATTCAGTAGAAATCTTATCAAAAACACGTCTGTACAGCAATTCTGAAATGTGGAAACAACGTTGTGAAACTACCCAGGCATAGATTATGTTGCAAAAAACTGGGCACTAGCCATGATGTTAAAGGCTTTGCCATTGGTTCATTTCTAGAGTGTATTGTTGTTGAAAGAGCAAATGATGACCTCTGTTAGAAAAACCATTAAAAACGCTGGTCTGATCAGCGCAAATCCGATCGATTTCTTGCGAAATTTGCCCTGAAAATAACCACAAAATACGCCGTTTTTTTATCGATTGCTTTCCGGCCAAGTTTGCCCTGAAAATTCCCGCGAAATTCCCACGAAATCGGCCGATTTTTCTGCGATTTTGTCTCCAAAAATCCCGCGAAATTTGACTTTTTTCCTGCGAATTATCAGAAGCCCTGTATATGTATACCCAGCAACTTGAAATTTTAGTGATTGCCATGATGATAGATATCCCTTCACACATTGGAAGCTCTCAAATGGACACTCTCGTACCTTCACAAAACCCCGTTTTTCTCAACTGGCATACAGACTTTGTTGTTTTACATTTTTGTGAGTGGCGAGCCCCAGTTATGGACACCCTTTTTGCGTCCCAAGGGTGTTCACTTACAGGGGCTTCCACTGTATCCTGAACTGCAAAGGATCAGGCAAACGCTTTGACAACAGGATTTTTACAGACAGACAGCGTGCAAAGAAAGTTGTGTCCGATAGCCAGGGATACCCAGGGGTTGTGGATTTTGCAATTGGGCTAGTGAATCCTGTTCTTAACGTGCCCAAAGGGCAAGTGAAGTTTTTTTGGGAAATTCAAGTTACAGAAGAATTGTAATCAATGCTGCCCATCAAAATTTTTTGGGCTACTTAAAAGACTCTTGGGCTGGTACATAATAGCAACAACTTGCCCGAATGGGAAGCCATAAAACTAACTTTCTTTGCACCCTAAAAGATGAGCATGTTTTGAACTAGAAAATGTTTTGAATGAAAACTAAAACAGTCATTTGATTCAGCTTTCACATGATATGCGAAACTTTCGCTCATACATGTATATTACAACCTTACAATATACATGTTGCATACAAACCAAGAACCACTTTACAACAACTGCTTACTAATGTCAAGGACAAAGACAAACCGGAGGACAGATAGGGAGCAGTATACAAGATCAAATGCTGCCAGGCTTCTTACATTGGTGAAACCAGCAGAAACCTAAGCACGCGACTGACCAAACACAAACGAGCGACCAGGAATAGTGATGTCAACAATAACATTGCTGAGCACCATTTACAGATGAACCATCAAACTGACTGGGACTCTGTGACATGTATAACATATTCTATAGACTACTATCAACGTCTTACTTTAGAAAGCTGGTTTATTAACTTAGAACAAACGCCACTGAATCATAGCCAACAGTTACCAGCACCATACAAGCAACTTATTGACGAGATCAAGCAAGACTAACTACGAGAGAACGACTGGAGAACTGACAATTTGACTAACAATAGACGACTGTTCACTGTGACGGTAGACGGATCAAAACGCACCAATCACTGATTACGAGTCTTCATAGCCAATAATATCATGGCTTAACTGATAGACAACCAATAACATCGCAACATAATAGACCAATCAGATCCATAACCAGAGTATAATACCATCAACTGACGTGATACAACTCACTTTGACTCTGAAGATGATTACCGCGCAGGTTGTCGAAACATCAGTCACTGTCAACAACAACAGTCCTGTTCAGGACTACGTTCACCCGGACGATCAAACTCAACCTACTTTTGATATGAAGAATATTAATAATTAATTATTATACACATCTTAGAGAGAGTTACTTAATGGCCTACGTGATCTGCATAATTCTACATATTATACAAAAGCTGAATCTAATGATTGCTTAATGTGTACTGGATGGTAAATTTATAAATATTACATTATCAGTAGGTGATGTATGGAGAAATATCACATTATTACATCAAAACATTAACTCCATAGGAAACACCAAGCTGTTTAAAAATATTTTAACATTCACGCCATATTTGCTCTTTATATGAAACAAACTATTGTAAAACACAAAAGAATAGAAAATTATTCCTTCAAATGTAAGAAGCAGCCAGGAGAGAAGTTCACAATGAACTTGTTTAATAGGATAGCAGACTTAAATAAATAAATTTATAGATAGAAAAACAATAACTACATGCCCGCGAAAAATCTACATAGTTTAAGAAGTTTATCTAGAAAATAATTATTGTTTTTTTTGGAAGTGTTTAAAGTATGCAGATTTAAGCTTATACCATAGAAGCTTAATAAATAAAGTTGTTCCATATAGCTGTTTGACAGCTTATGAACATACAGTGTCTAGCATTCATATCTAGACGATGCAAGGCTATTCTTTCAAGTCCTTCTCGTTCTAATAAGCAACATTTTCATTCAGCGTTCATGAAAAGCAAGGAATGGTAAGATTCCTTTTCATATGGAACAAAAAACTTGATACAGTGTATATCAAGAAGTTATTCAAACGGGGAACATAATAGAGCAGATTCAGTAAAGTTCGAGCGTTGGCAAATTGGTTCGAAAACCAAGATAAGATTTCTCGCTAAATTAAGTTTGAAAGTAGCAAATATTCAGCTTGGTAAAATGTTATAACACATTACCTTTGCGAAGTTTTTAAATTCAATTGAACAACATGATCGCTGTTTGGACTTGAACGCCTCACGCGATGGTGTTGATCAAGAATCGGAGCTGTGTCATAGTTTAATGTCTCGTAGTGGTTTATATAATCGCCCAACGGTCGTCCTGTGAAATTAAAATAATGATGTTATCTTTCATCTCACGATTTCCACCCCGCAAATTTTGTTCATTGCGGAAGAGCTTTAAAACCACTTGTAAAAGAAACTCAACTTACGATATGAATAAGCAGAACTCCACAGAAGCAGGAACCAAACAAAACAAACTCGGTCAGCTAGCATGCTTTGAACCCGGAATGATTCTAAAAAGAAGATATTAGAATGTTGACCTTGATAAAGGTCTTGGAATTATACAGTTCTTTGCTGTTGGTCCGTGAAATATTTCTGAATTTCCGTGAGAAAGAGTGAGAAGTCACAATCCTATGCCGCAAAAATCTACCCTTCACTGCTTTGTGTATGCGCATGGGCAGATGGCCACAATATTAGGTTGGAAATGACGTCATCGGATGGTCGATCGGCGGTAGTCACGTCAGTTGTCATGGCAAACCGAACACAAAATTTTGAAAACACAAAAGCCTCATATATTAAAACACTGTTTACAAACTCGAGGTAATTTAAATCGCACATTCACATAGTATACTGAAGAATTTTGATATACTCATTGGTTTTATGTGGCTCAGAAATCACAACAAGAGTTCGAGTATGCGGTCCGTCAAGAATAGTAGGTCACTGTCATCTGTCATGGTTCACGTCATTCTCCCATTTAGAGTTCAAGCACTTATAGCCTACATATTAACAGGCGCTTTATTAGCCAAGCGAGGCGAACGCGGCATTTTGCGCGAAGCGCGAAACGAGTGCAGCTAAAGCAACTAGAGCTCAAACAACCAAGACGGCAACGGCAGTAAAAACGTCACTCAAAAAAAATGAATCTTACCCCCCCCCTCCCCCCTCCCAAGCCCCCCCTGCGCTTCTCCCGGGTAGGAGACGTAATTAAAAATCACGGTGTTCTCAATATTGTCGTTTCTTGTTAAAAACACTATGTTGCGTTTTTTTTTACAGGCTCTATCCATAGCCAGAAGAGGCTGGTTATAGAAGCAGGCAAAACTTCAAAGTTAAAAACAACGGTGCTGCAGTTTTTTAGGAGCTCCCTGACGCGGTGCACAACCCTTTGTTTGTCGTGGTCGTGCACTGGACGTCACTGAAGAAATGTACTTCAAAAGCGTGATGCACCGAACATTTGTGAACCTTTTTTATGGTGGAAACGAAATATCCTGACCGTTTTTTCTTTGAAGAATGATGTGTCAATCAACACCACCATTTTGGCCTTTTCGCTTAACCTTAAAATTGCGAAAGTGCAGAAAAGGAAAAAAAAAGAGTCAAATTAGTGGTTCAAAGTTTTGTTTTCCGTTTTCTTTGGAATGGTACTACACGGTAAGATATGTAAGCGAGTTTCATTATTGAATAATCTGCGTGACAGTGTACTGTCATGTAAGAATAATGTCACTTGATTATCTGTTATTAATATCATAATGATTTTTACTTCTTTTTCTAATTTCGTTCTTATTTTACGTACCTTTTGCAATACCGTAAGTAATTATAGTTATGCTAATAAATAATATTGTTGTTGTTGTTGTTGTTAAGAAAAAGGACTTGTAACCATAACAAGCTAAGTGTTTTGAGTAAAGATGCATGGACGGCTAATATTTACAGTCAAAACAGGTCAATAAGCGTTCCTGTCGCTAACGAACTAATGAATTCATTAATGGAAAAATGATTTCGTTTGTTCATTCAATAATCCATTCATAAAATGAACAATCCAATATTCGTATTCAGTCTCGATTCAATAATCGAATGTTGATTCGATTACTGTTTTTTGAAAAACTACACTTTCCACAAGTCGACCTCAGAATTTTGTTTTTTTCTTCTTTTTCTTCTAAGCCGAGTGCGGGCGAATTCTGAAGTTCAAACCCAAACAAATTGTTACATGTACGCCATTTTGCTGCCAGTAATCAGAGTAACACGATGGTCAAACTGTGGTTAGTGTATGTGCGGTGATTGGTGGATTTCGATCCTCGGCCTTTGTCAGTTTACGCAATCGTAAACGGTAGGAAAAGGGAAGCAAATACGATTGAACGCAAAAGACAAGAATAAAGAACAGGTAGATTTTGTTCATAAACCAAATCAACATTTAATTATTGAATAAAGGTCCAATTTGACTTTTGGATCATTCATTTTATGAATGGATTATTGAATCGACAAACCGAATCATTTTTCCATTCATGAATTTATTAGTCCACTAGCGGCAGGAACGCTTGACATGCTTTGACTGTAAAGTTTTGAAAAAGGCAAAGATAATTTGACTTGATGACGATGATGGCGATAGCGATGATGATGACGACAATAAGGACATGAATGATGATGAATAAATTAGAATGAATACATGAATACAATCCACCATGGTATTCTTGAGAGCTATGAGGATAAAGTTAGTAATGAAAATGAAGATTGAAGCAATTATCGTTCACAAAGTAAAGCGATGATTAAAAAAGAAACATTTCGAATATAAAACACGTTCTTTATTGTGCTTCTTTGCATAGTGGTTTAAACTGATTCTATAGTCACTCGATACTCAACGACATACACCGTATTCACAAATGGCGGACACGCGGGAAAAAACTGGTGCTTAGTCATGAAAGCGAGGCGTTGGAGGGTAAACAAAAATTGCGAATGAAGACTTTCAGTGAACTTGCAGAGTGTTTAGCACGGATTCCACCTAAAATAACTTTGTATGGTCGTCTTTTTAAATACAATGACGTGGGACGTCTTCTGCTTTTAATGTTTAGTACTAATTTGCTGTTTGCAATCAAAAGGGACGCGTATATCTTCAAGGAAACAGGATGATTTTGTAGGTTGCCGAAGCCTCAGAAGCTCGACAAATGGGTGATGGCTCGAGAAAAGCGGCAAACATGTTGGCCCAAACTTCACGCTGAAACCGAATACGAAAGCCAGCTCACTGCAATTCTGTAAAACAGAAGTAAAAACAGATATTGGTGGCAAGAAAAAAAGAAATAAGCGATGGATATATGGCCTACTTGTCAACGGAAGAGACCTCCGCCATTACTCAAAACAGGTCATGTCGAGAGCGGGTGAAAGATTCATTCGCGAGACTCATTCATTCATGTCAGTGTCATTTTACACATATCTATGTATGTCTGTATTTACAACTTCCTTTGGATGATACTAATTCCGTCGCTTTGGAGTCAATTGTTAGAGGTACGTTGGCAGAGCTTAGCAAATTCAGTGCAAATTTGAAATCTTTTGATTTCTTTGTCATTGCGAATTAAAATAATTTTATCAAAACTAGAAGCTCTAGTGTGTGAATCTTGCTATTTGCCTGGTCTCCTTTACGGCATTATCTCGGAGAGCTCTTGGTAAAAAAGTGGTATAAAGCTCACATTTTACTAGGTTAAACTTTTAGGGCAATGTTTGTGTCAGGACTGAACACGGCAAGCTTTTGTTTCGAATCATTAAATGCGAGTCTGGATCCGTTTAAGAAGACCATCATTTTATTTATTTATGTATTCTTCACTTTTAAAATATCATGCGTCGTGGAACATGAAGTTAAAACTCTTAACAGCCAAAGATACGAAATAGGATAATTACTCGCTGAAATGAAATGTGGCCGGCTTACCAAGTCTGCCGAGTAACAAGTTGAAATTGTGAGCGTACTCCACTCGATCGCTCCTGCATTTATACCAAAAAGATAGTTCTAATTGATTTCCTTCATCGATAAAGACTAGAGAATAACGTCCTGGCAAATAAACACCAAACATAACTTCATCGAAACCTCAGTCACCGCTTCTTTCCTGTCTTCCTTTTTTCCATCTCGATTTGAACTGTTTTGTTCAATGGCACACGTCTCTTGAGTTAACAAGTAGGCCATATATCCATCGCTTATTTCTTTTTTCTAGCCACCAAGATTTGCATTGTTTATATTTCTGTTTTACCGAATTGCAGTGAGCTGGCTTTCGAACTCGGTTTCAATGTCAAGTTTGGGCCAACATGTTTGCCGCTTTTCTCCAACCATCGCCCACTTGTCGAGCATTCTAATGTTTCGGAAACCTACAAAATCATCCTGTTTCTTTGAAGATATACGCGTCCCTTTTGATTGCAAACAGCAAATCAATACTCAACATTAGAAGCAGAAGACATCCCACGTAATTGTATTTAAAAAGAAGTCCGTACAAAGTTATTTTAGGTGGAATCCGTGCTAAACACTCTGCAAGTTCACTGAAACTCTTCATTCGCAATTTTTGCTTACCCTCCAACGCCTCGTTTTCATGACTAGGCACCACTTTTTTCCCGCGTTTCCGCCATTTGTGAATACGGTGTATAGTCCGGCAGTAAGGCAGGAGCAAAACTTGGACTCGGATCACCTCCGTGTTCTCTCTTGATCCGTTGTCCGCGCGAAGTCTGGGAGAGAGCGGGCGCCATTTTCGCGCGGAGAAAAAGAATCCAGATTCCACAATCAGGGAAACTTTTGCTTTAGTAGAACCCGGAATCCGGAAAATTTTGCCTGTGATATCCGGAATCTTTGAACTACTTGCAAAAAAAGACATCACGTCTTTACCACATTCGACGCACGTATAAGAAATGTAAAATGTAAAAACAAAAATGTTTTAAAATCCCCCAAATATATTTCGCTCTTCGAGCCTCGTCAGTGGAGGATTTTAAAACATTTTTATTTTTACATCTTACATTTCTTATACGTGCGTCGATAGTGGTAAAGACGTGATGTTTTATTAGTTGCAGGTAGTTCAAGTTATGGGAACACATTGCTAGTCTCGGCATTTACAATTTCCCAAAAATCCGGAAACCTAGTCGTTGGAATCCCATCCTCGGATCGGAGACCCAGGGGCAGATAGTGGGGGCGAGGGAAAGTCTAAATATATGTCTAGGAGAACTCTAACGAAATATGGCACGAAGAAAAGTAAAGAACGGCGAGATTTTCTCGCCGTTCTTTACTTTTTTTCGTGCCATATTTTTCCGCCCGTTTAGACTTTCCCTCGCCCCCACTATCTGCTCCTGGGTCTCCGAGGATGTTGGAATCCGGAATCCCACTAACGACTGGAATCCATAATCCAAGTCCCTGGAATCCATGCATGGCATGGAATCCAGAATCCAAGTCTCTCTTGGATTCCCTTACCTGGGGCGATCATTTACATCCTAGGCCTTACGAGACAATACTACCTTTTGTTTTCCCCATACGAAAACGAGTTAATACGGTCCGAGTTCTCTTAGCATGCGTGGCAGTCGTTTCCGTTTACTTTAGAGCCAGGCAGGCAAGCACGAGAGACGCGCTCACGCGCTAGGGCATTGGGCAAAAAGACACGGAAATGATTGCTCCGCACGTTAGAGTTCTCCTAAAATATAAAGTGACATATATACTTTTAAAGATAAAATATTTTCTGTGACATCTTTTCCAAAAAAAATGGCATCCCCTCTTATAGCCTACAGATTTTTGAGTCCGTATCAATATCCTCTGCCTCCGGTTCCGTGGTGTAGCTTCAATTCACTTTGTTTGATAAAAAAAGAATACTACATACTTCGCTTGCATTCAACCTAAACAAAGCTTAAATCAACGACATATAACATCACATAACAAGTTCGTTTTCGTTGTTGTTGTTTTTTTCAATTCCTCGGGGAGACCCGAAGCACGATTTTTCCCGGAGGGCAAGTGAGAACAGAAGTCGTATTAACATACAATGGTGCCTGCAAAAAAAAAAAGAGAAAGTGAAATAATTTCTGAGCAATCCATGGTAAACCAAAACAAGGTAGGAAACTGCTTAAATAACATTTTACCTTTGGAGTCACGAAAATGAGAGATTATATGGACAGGCGGGTTACCCCACCTAAGCTGGTCACCTCACCTACCTGGGGTCCCCCGCCTCCATGTAAACAGGCCCTAAGGGCTTTTTGGATCAGTTTAGGTTTCTGGGAAACAAATTAATTTTACAAAGGATTTAGAGGTAAGGCGAGATCTCGGAAACCGGGCCAGCCCTGCGTCAACCGGACTCATGTGAAGATGCCCTTAAAAAAAGGGAAAATGAAATCAATTGAACGACAACATGCAGATATTTCGAGAAAGGTTGTCGAAAAAAATGTGCACGCGACAATCTCGAAAGGTAAGATGGGATATGATCAATACACTGTTCCCTGACACTGTAGCTGTTGAACCTACTGTCGTTGCTTTCCTTTAGCACTCGCAAACATACGTCCATGGCCTGTCGTGCCCTTCTATTCTGACTTTCGACAATCTCGAAAGGTAAAATGGGATATGATCAATACACTGTTCCCTGACACTGTAGCTGTTGAACCTACTGTCGTTGCTTTTCTTTAGCACTCGCAAACATACGTCCATGGCCTGCCGTGCCATTCTATTCTGACTTTCTTTGAATAACAGTGAACTTAAAACCACCCACAATACCTTTCAGGATTGTCGCGTGCACTTTGTCCGACAACCTTTCTCGAAATAGCTGTATATATCTAAATCCCATCCACACGAACCTCCATTTTTTCAGTCTTTTCCAACTTGAACTTTTTTAATACTTTCACCAGGGTCAGTTTAATTTCCAGTAAGGCAAATCTCATTCCAACACAGTGGCGAGGACCGTAACCAAACGGATTAAAGGCATAAGGATGGCGCTTTGCTTTCTCAGCTTCAGAAAACCTGAAATTTATTTTTTAAAAAATAAACATTTTGTGAAAAAAAAAAGGAAGAAAAAGAAAATTAAATATGACAGAGGGAGGCAGGATATAGCAACTTTCTAAAGGCCTCTTCGTAACTACCAAGATGCCTCTTCGCAACCACTATTTATCCAAGCGTAAAAGTGGAGCTCCCGTTAGAAACTAACAGTTAACCCGATACAACCAAACCACTGCAACTAAATTCACAGACCTCCTCAACATGAATAGACTTAGAAAGGCCATATCTGACTTCACAATTCGATGAATTGGATTTTTGGGGTCTCAGCTTTTGTAATAACGAAAACTAACATGGAGAGGTCTTATGTCTTAGCTCTTAGTTTTAAAGGTTTTTCGTTCCCCAATCAAATAAATCGTACAGGATACTCGCGCCAGTTATCAACAAAAACTTTAAAATCCACTGTAATATTCTAACAAATAAGACTAGAATAGTAAAGCTAAGGTGAGGCTGATCATGGGTGAATTAGCACGAGCGCTAGGTCACTGGGCTACAGATAAATAAACAAATCTAAAAGTGTACCCTCGCCCCACCCACTTTTCAACAGGCTGATTTAGCAACGGACGGGAACGTCATTTGACGACGGGAAAGCGCGCGGAAAGAACTAAACACGACTTCCGGTGCTCCATTTGCCGCTCTGCAAATTGGTCAGTTGTTTGATTTGCGCGCGGTGTCGTCAACTGACGTTCCCGTTCTGTTGCTAAATCAGCCTAATATATCGAACGGAAACTGCTTGATGTTGTTATTCATCGATAGCGCATTCATCACTTGTAGAATGTGACCCACGTAATGAAAGCAAACAAGGCTAAGCCTACACACTAAGTAAGTATCATAGTATTTTTGGGAGATAACTTTTAACTCACCTTTCAGGATCAAAGGTTTCAGGCTGTGGCCAAATGTCTGGATCATGATGGATGGAGTAGACTGGTATTAAGATCGGTAAGCCCTTGGGAATGTGCACTCCTTTAATAGTGCAGGCCTCGTTGCAATCTCTTTGGAGGCTAAATAGAGGTAAAAATAAGGGAAAGATTAGGGAATAATACTGCAAGTACAGGGGGAGGATGTCTTAGGGCCCTGGAAGCATGTCTATGGACCTTAAGTTCAAAGTTCTCTCTCTGTGGTCAAATACGTAGACGTTAGATTTACATAAACCTTTGTCCATGCGCAGAGTAAACTGAGTCAATTACAGACGAACATACATATTGCGGTTAAATTTTTAACTCATTAAATTGTTCCTTTTCTATTGTTCTTGGGTATGATAATATATGCTAATGAATTTCAAAGAAAGGAAAAACTAAAACTGAAATTAAAAAAATTAACTGCAACGTATATGCCACCAGGGGACGTTCTATTGGCCCTGAAAACGTTTCTTAAATCGGTTTTCGCTGGTTAAAAGGACTATGTCACGGCCATCTAAGTTATTATGTTAACAAAGCCAATAACGCGTCGATCCTTAACGGCCATGAACGTTAGCCAAGAAACTACTTGTAAATGACAGAATCACAGCTCCGTGTCAAACAAATATGTCTCCCAAGCACTGTAACAAAAAAATGAGACAAACAACGAAAAATACACTCTAGTAAACAGTTAGCATAACAATCTATAATCATCTTTAGACAGTTAGTCCATCTACGCCCTCTTTTATACTTTTGGTCTTTTTTCTATGCCTTTTTTTTTCTCAATGTGGTGGAATATTTCAGCAAAAATGTTTTGCGACGTGAACACTGATTACCAAGCTGGTCTTAACTAGACCTGGCCTCAAACGAGTGTGGCCGCAAGGGGAGCGTCGGCTGTATTAGCGAAAAGGATTACTTACACAAATCCCGGGGGGTGAATTCTGAGCGTTTCGTTGATCACCATGTCCAGATAAGGCATTTGGTGAAGAACATCATACGATGGTGATTCCTACAAATCATGAGAACAACGTTTAAGCGCCACTTGGATAGAACTGTGAGGCTTTCATGCGTAGCAGAGCTCATACCAAAAACTGACAAAAATCATGAATTCGAATTACTCTTCTCTCTCGCTCCACACCTCTTCATAATAGCCGATGATGTTGTTCAGTCACTGAAAATCCTGACCAACCCTCTTGATTTTATCTTCAGCATAACAGGACAAAGTTTGATCCACCTTAGTATTTCACCATTTTCAGTGCAAATCAACTGATTACCGAAAGACCCACCTCGTCTCCGGGCCACATTCGGTCAATTTCGTCTCTCAGTTGGTCCTGCACTTGCCCATCTAGAGCGAGATGATAACATGCAAATGCCAGAGTGGTACTGGTAGTCTCGTAACCACCAAAAAGAAACACAAGACTTTGGGCCTGAATATCTTCATTGTCAATTTTCTCTCCACCGCTTTCTTCTTTTGCGTCAAGCATTAACTGCAGCAAGTCTTTCCTCTGTGAACAAAATACTATATATAGATTGAGCCAAGGCTAAAAGCTGAGCTCGCGTCAAAACTTAACAGTTGATTGGAAGAAATATAGCCTGCGAGCAAGCTCTCCTATTTGGGCGAGTGAAACGAGCCGCGCGAGAAGGCGACAGATGGAGAGGTTACTCGCCGGCTAGAAAAAAATAACAAAATTAAAACCATTGTAGATAAAATCACTGGATAGAAAAATAAACGGAAGGATTAACGCTTGAATAATAATAATAGTGAATCGTGGTAATGTCTTGTACCGGGGCTGGGGGGAGGTGTCTCCAAAGAAATCGGTGGTTCAGTCCTCGTACCAGTATGACGTCATGTTTCGCATCACTGACTTTCACAATGGCGAGCAAAGTGTTCATCGAAATTCTCCTGGATATGCTGTTCCGATTTCTTGGATTTGGCGATGTTAAGATCACTATTTTCATAGAAAACCAGACCTTCGTGACGTTCGCCCACCTTTTCACTATTATTGAAAAACTGTATCAATTATGTCCTAGAAATGTCGTCAAACTTCAGTGTTTAAAACAGTCAAGATTAATTTGCTGACATGATCGTCGGCGCACGTTAGTTCAGAGTCAACGGCGCTGAAAGGAGACCACCGGGTAGTTTCCCCCAAAATTAATAATAAGCCGTATGTGATATCAAATGCCCATTATGGGTCTCTGAGCCATGGTACTTATTATTCGTGACTTGAAATAATAGAGAAAAAGGAAATGAATCTGAATGTGCGTGTTTACTTTAGAAAAAAAAAAACCCTCATTGAGATATTATGGTCTATTATTAGAAGTAGGCAAGATTGTGAATCTTCACAATGCGTAGACTGATGAAACTTAACTTTTAGTTAGTAATTTGTAAAGTTCCAATTTGCACTAAAAGGACTGAAAGAGACGAAAATGTTCCATAAGATCGTCGAGATCGAGCGCTTTGAGTTATGGGCAGCCATCTTGGATGAGTGTCAAAACTACCTAGGAGGCGGAGGGCGGTTTGGGGGGGGGGGGGGGGGGGGAATAGGGCACTGTGAACAGTCTAAAAAATTCTTTGTTGCAAAGAAAACTCCGCGACCCAGTAAGAATACTCTTTTGGTTGGGGACCTTTTAATTACGACTTCGAAAACAGTTAAAAAGCTTCTGTTAATTCACTCAGCCGGCGTAGACAAACTTACATGAGCTTTACTTTGGCCACTTGCTTTCGTTCTTTCCCTGATAATATCTTCAGCCACTGATCCAATCTCGCGGAAGTTAAACGGGTCTGGTAAGTACTTTGCTAGATAGCCTCTAAAGGGTAACAGCACTATGTGAAATTAAAAAGACGTACAGCAATCAAGCTCCAAGAAATTGAAGAACTCAGCTTGACCTAAAGCTACATTCCTATAACGGCGCGATTTATTTTCTTTGAGGGAGGAAATTTCTCAAACGCTACCACGGATATTCTTAGACTTGCGTGGAACAAAATTGCGTTACTTCTATAACCCGTATGTTTGTTTATTTAAGGACGGAAAAGCAAAACTTCAAAATAAAAAGCAGTTTCGTGAAATTTTAAAAAAAATGTATTGTAATGTATTAATAATTTATGAACTAACTTCGGTACGGCATTAGCGCGACTTGATTTCAAACGTCGTGCTACTGCCATGCTAAAGTCCAATTTAATTCAATCAATTAAGTTCGGCACGGCAGTAGCACGATGTCTGAAACAGGCCTTATATACTCATTAATGCAGAAATAGGGTTCGGTGCCAGAGCCTTTTTTGCTTTTTCAGTGATGGGATCATTCTCGACAGTTTGTGTTTCTGCCTGCACTCCAAATGCTGTTGATAAAATAACCTCCATGGTGAGACTTTGAAACCATCTGTAAATGAAATTTCAAATAAAACATGTGTAAAGAAAGTTTCATGCAATTTGTTTATATGTGCCAGGGTTCTATCTAGGATTTATCATTTGGAGGAGAAGTCCTGAGTCGCCGAAGGCGACAAGCCTCCTCGAGGGGTCCGCCCCGCCCGGAGATTTTTTGAAATGAATATGCACTGAGATGCAATCTGGTGCATTTTGAGACATGTTACAGTGTGTGCACTAATCTCGTCGCGTCTTGATGATTTTTTCGATATTGTTACTTATATACTGTATTGATGACAATATTTTTTTGGGGGGAGCTGGGCATTTTGGAGGGGAAGCTTCTACCCCTCAAATACCCTACATAGAACCCTGTGTGCATTTTCTTAACCGGCTGTAGTAGCTCAGAGGCAAGCTACATGGGTTCACCCTAAGTGCTCTCTGTAAACTACTAAAATGTATGGTTTTTAAAAAATCATCCCAACTACCTTTCGGCAAAAGTTAAACAGAATTTGGGCAAATAATGAAAGCAAAAGCAGTTCTGTGAGACGGACGTTCAATCATCCGGTGTATGCTAGAATGTTGCCAAAAAGTTTCAATTCACAGTGCTTCTCAAGATCGAATTTCAGTTATCGTTCTAAAATTTATAACTCAAGGAAGCTGGAGACTCGTAGAATGGAGTTGTTGAGGTAAATGGTTAATGGTGGATGGAGTGGACTCCCAACCCCTGAAGACGCAGAGGATACAGAATTCAGACTCTGGTCATGATACGCGATACACCAACACAGACATCCTATCCATAACAAAAAACAACAGTCTCAGAAATGTGATCAGGAGCCATTACTTATATTGCTCATGTTTGCCGTTGTCCAAAAACTATACGTTGACAAAGAAAATGCTGTTTGCGGAGTTGAAGCGTCCATACTAACGGGACCCTTGGATAAATATCGCTTAACTATTAAATGTTGGGATTGAGCAGGCAAAGAGGTCTTCACGACCCAAGATCAGAGTGGTTTCACTGCATTGGTTGTCCATGTAGTCGCCAATGCAACTCTCCGTGGTAACATGATTACTGATTGGAGGGTTAAACTGTACTGTACTTTACGATCATCCCGAGATTTTTGTTAATCTTAATTGCAGTTAAGCAATCTTTTAACATGTCGATTGGCGGAAATACAAGATGGAGGATATAAGATGTCGGCCGTTTTCGTTACACGACTTGTTGTCATCAATTTTGGTTATTTCATTTTATTTAGATATACCTGTGGAAATCAACAATCTCTCCTGTCATAGAAACTCTATCCATCTTCTTCAAAAGCGTGTCAAGTGCCTCATTCATGAATGGCATCATCTAATATGACGGATCAAAGAAAAGTGAAAGGCTAAGTCAATGTTTAAAGCAATTATGTTCAAGTTTAACGTTCAAATCAAAATTGCAAACAAAAAAACTATCCTTTTGAAAGATTTCATCCACACCACAACTCCGGACGTATCCCCCGGGGGGGGGGGGGGGAGGAAGGAGGTACTCTTAAGAAATCTTTGGTTGTGGGATGTGCCGCTGGGACCCTAGAACCTTAGCCTATAGTTGCGTAAATTCAAACTAGCCGATTTCATTTTTTTTATATATTCTTGATTGGCAATTCCCGTTTGCCTTAGTCTAGACTAAAATCTTCAACCAACTGATCAATTTCCTGGAAAATGATACCCTATTCTAGACCCAAACTCTCTGATTTATATACCCTATCCCAGAAACCATACCCTTCACAGCGGCACATACCTATATAGCCCATATATGGCAGTACCCTGCCCCCCCCCCCCCAGGGGGAACACACCATAGTGTCTGTACTCTTTTTGCGTCCGTATTAAACAAAAAAAAAACAAAAAAAACGTCACGGATGCATGTTTTATAGATATTAGGAATACGCAGACATTTTAACGGGAAAACGTTATTCAATTTGTGAATTGTAATTGTAACAAGTTCATCCTAAAAGAACATCACGATCATTTATCATAGTCTCAGACTAAACTATACACTTAAAGTATTTTTCTTCAAACACGATACTTTTGGAATCCGTGACTTTACTTCCTAATAAAGCTTTTATTGCTACTCAGCCAGCTGGACTTAATGTTAGATAAAAACTTTAATTGAAAGGTCATTCGCCGTTTCTGTTGGGTTTTTACTGGTAAGATATCCAGTCATTGACAGTGCATGCGCAGATAACCACTGCCCGTAATGCGGGGTTGGCGATTATGAGAGTTTGTACCTCGGGAAACAAAGTGTCGCTAGTGTCCGTATTAACCGGTGTCCGTACTAAGCGGGTTAATTTAGAAAAAGAATTTATGAGCTTTTCGTCAGGACAAACGAAACTGCCCGTTATACACGGGTGTCCTTATTAAGCAAGTGCCCGTAGAGCGGGGGATTCCACTTTCTGTACTGTTTGTTGGATGAGCTAACTCTGTTCAGTCTACGTGCCCCGGCATAACTCACCTGCTTCATTTTAGACGCACTGAAAGTTGGTGTCAAAATGTTCCGTATGTCTTTCCACTTTTGTCCAGTAACCATAGTTAACATTCGATCATAAGGCTTTGGAAAATTAAATATGTCCTGTGTGATACAGAATGTAAAGGGATGTATAATTTATGAACTACGGACGAGTTGTTGCCTTATCAGACTATTATTTTATAATATTATTATTATCATTATTATTATTATTATAATTATTAATTATTATTGGAAAGACTGAGCACAGAGAGCAACGATCGTACAAAGCTTTTTTCGTGATTGCACTTATTTTACATATTAAACAAGAGAGAATCATTCTCTCTTGTGTTAAGACTTTCACCCTCATTACGGCATAAGCTTTTATTTTACTCTTTCCAGGTTTGCAATTTATAACTGATCACAAATGTTTTGTTAAATACCCAACATCAGTAACTGGTTAATTTAGTGGTGTGAGTGCCGTAAAACGGTTGCTTACAGCAACAGACAGAGAAAGACGACTAAAGAATGAAACTTGCGGTTCTTTTCTTTTCCTTTGTACCTTTGTTTTGTAGGCTCTGTACATTACCCTCTAATTCAGGCAGCCTCGTCCCCAGTCGCTCGCGATCAATTTTCGGGGGATATTAGTTCCCATCACCCTTCTCAGGCGCCTCTCGCTTGTCTCCAGCTCTCGCGCTTCGCGCTTGTTTCGTGCTCCCCACTGAGCCTTGGGGAAGCCTGAGGAGGCAGCCTCTAATGTACCTCCATTTAACGCATAGATTCCATGTTGCCGTGCGATCACAGATCAAAATGTGGTAAAAACAAAGAAGTGGCAGACAAGCTGCAAGCGAGTGTGTTACTGATGTTTTTACCACATTTTGATGTCTTCTGTGATCTATTACTGAACAGACCCGCGGCAAAGTGGAATCTATTTGTCTTATACACATAACCGCCTTGTACCGCTTGAATGTTCGAGGATTTGTGCTAGTTTAGGTATTTTTTAAGTCCCAAACGCTACTCTCCTTTTCTTATCTTTATCTTACTTGTAAACAGTTTCTTCGAAACGTTTTTCAACGTCGTCACTTGCTCAAAGCAGGATAATGGCAAAAATATTTTGCAAAACAGCGAGTCTCTCGTAGCGATAACACACGATGGCAACTGTTGTGAAGTTTTCTTGCATGCAGTTTAGGCATTCTCAAGTTGTCAAGAACTCTTTTTGTTTCCTTTTTTCCATTTTTGTTCTTATAGCTCAGCTATAAGAACAAAAAAAGGAGTCCTGCTAAACTTTTTAAGAGGCTTTCACCTGCTTAATCCGAAACAATCTCACAAAAATTTTCAAAACCGCGCGCCATGTTGTACAAAACAAAGAAAACAAGTTTACCATGAGGTCATCAATGTATCTGGCCCTAGTCGTTCAAAATGTGGATAGCTTTATCCGATGGATAAATCTCTATCCAGTGGATAGTGCAGTTGGTTTCCAAAATACGTATCCGTTGGATAGTGATTTATCCAGTGGATAGCGCTATCCAACGTTTCAACAGCCGGGGCCTGTACTCTAATAGATCATGGGCAACGACCAATCACAGCGCGCGTGGCATTCATATTTTGTATAAAGTTTTGTGAAAAAAAACTAAGTACAAAATGCAAAATAATTCAGTCCAGATAGCAATATAAGTACCTTTCTGTCATGGAATTTAGTGAATTCCTTGACGAGTATTTCCTTCACCATGTCTAGATCACCCACCATCAGAAAAGGTTCACGAAAAAAATACATGCTTTTAGGAAAACAAAAAAAGTAATTATGAAAAATAATACACTCATTGCCTAACTCATACATTCAAAACAGATATAGACGTATTGTTTGTCAGTAGGTTTATGTCTAACAGAAAAAAAAATTTTCACGAAGGTTTCATCAAGTCAAAACCAACAGCACCCTCGTGACCTTATAGCTAAAACATAAACTCCTTTTCATGATTAGAAACGGAAACTTGTTTCCTTCTATAAATGTGAAAAGACTACAGTATAGACGGAAGTTGCGTTGAGAATTGGAATTCCACTGATAAACCTACCCATAGACCTTGCCGTATTTTTTATACCATTCCATCTGAAGCCTTGGAACAGAATTAGGCTGTAATAGGAAATTTCAGAAAAACAAAATTTTAATGTTATGGTCAAATGAGAGCTGTCAAAAAAGGTATCGCTGGCCAGTGTCACATGATTGTATCACAGGCTCAGGTTCATTTTCTTACGTTGAATTCAATGTGCTCGCTGCTTACGAAACAGTGCCGTAGCAAGGTTAGATTTATTGGGCGGGGGGGCTGCTAGGTGGATCTGGGGACATGCATGCTCCCTGGAAGATTTTGAACTACAGGGTCCCTAAAATAGCATTTTCAGCCTTCGGAGGGCGTTAATTTCCAGTAATTTTTCTTTGTTGAAGCGGGAGCCGGGTGGTTGAAGCCATAAATAAATAATTTTGACGCTTTATCGAACCGAGATGAACCCATTGAACCGAAGAGCAGCGTGAGGGGTGTGTCCGCTGACCAGATTAAACGTGCCTGTCAAAATTATTGGGGGAGGGCAGCCCCCCCCCCCCCGGCCCCTCCCCATGCTACGGCACTGCGGGCAAAAGTTGACATTAAGTCATTTCTTATAAAGATCCCTCGAGAACCTCGCTTTTGGCCTTAGCTAAATCTATATATTAACCGATAGTAAGAAGCAAACTTATTTTCACTTGAATATACGTGCCTTAAACTATTTAATAAAACGTAATTGAAGGTCTGGGAAAAGGAAACACTTTAGACATCAATTTTAGTTTTATTTCGTTAAAGGCCAGACTTTCATGTTTAATATCCAGAATCCTGGATATCCCACAATCTCTTCTCTTAACAGACTCTGTATTCCATTAACCGCTGATAGGGCAGCCGATCTATTTCGTAATGACGACAGTCCAATGAGCATTGTCAAAATAAATTACAACTTACGCTGAAGATCATACTTGCTGAATTTCCAAAAATTGGAATCGGCGTTGGTCCAGGTATTCCACGTTTCTTGAATACAGAATATGGTGAGATGTAGTACCTATTTAAAAATATATATAAAAATCAAATGAATTAATTTACATGTATCATATTCACAAAATGGTTCTTCGTCAACCATCCCGAGCATCGTATCGCTGCCAAGCCGTACGTTATAAACAGTGTAAAATTTTTGCAATCATACGTAAGAAGTCACGGCTCACCCCCAATGCTTGGAACTATGACGTCATTTGTATTTTGTCATGTGTCACGGCCACCATGTCTCTCTGTCACGCAAGCAACCATGTTTTTAGCATGGGAAATTCAGATGAAATCCCATGAAACAGGGGCACCCAACGAGGATATAGTTCAAAACCACTTAACATAGCATTGTTGAACGTATTTTAGTATTTAAACGGTAGATATAGGAATATTTTTATCTCCTAAAAACTTTTCATCTGTTCGGATTTCCTAGCTGAAAGTCTAGTGATCCGAAAATTATAGGGATCAAAACTTACCTTTTCGAAAATTTCAGCCAGGAAAAGGCTCCCGAAAATTCTAGGTGGCCTTTTTTAGGGTAAATATCCGTTTAAAATGGGTAATTATACCATTTTGTAGATGTTCGACAATCCTAGGAGAGGCAGGCAAGCAAGAAATTTTACAACAAATGTTCCGAAAATTCTAGTTCTCAAATCGTCTTCCGAACAGATATTTTCTCGAAAATTGCCGTTGGGTGCCCCTGATGAAAATCAAACTGGATTCTCCCAAAGAAATCAGTGCACCCTAAATTTATAGCATTTTTGAACTTTACTGCTACTCTGCCGATGATAGTACACCGATGATTTATCTCGACAAAGTTACGTTAATGTGGTAAAATGTTGGTGCCAACGTTGAATACACAGCGACGTGTAAGGATTTTTTATATGAATGAATTGTGAAAATAAAGAAAATACTTACTCTTCTTGACTATTATCGTATCATTAATATCAAGAACAGACTCTGCCACATTTAACATACCGGTAAATTAGTAGCACCACAAGTCCAATAAGGAGTGTGATTCGGTGGTCGAACGTAAATTCTATCGCTGAAAGCAGAAGGTCAACCATTTTTGTAGTGTACACCGAGATTCGTATCTGGAGGCTACTGACAGTTGTACTGACTGAAGGATCCTATCATCAACATCTTACAAAATGTCTGTTTCTTCTTACAGTTAAAGGCACGTTTAGATGAGGAGCCTGAATGAGTGTAGCATGACTTCATTTGCATTCTGCATTGCAAGTGGCAAATGATAATGTAATCAGTCGTCACGCAATAGTTAGACTCTTAGTGTATCTGGCAGCATATGTTCCAAGGTAGAATAAAGATTTGAAAAAATGAAGAGATGAGAACGAAAACCCACGGTGTTAAAAATATTTTTGACGCAGCTAATCAGTACGGCTGGTTTTCGTTACTATATTTTGGACGCCATTAACTGCATGTCATATTCCTTCGGAGAAGCTGCTTATATGGAGAGGGGGCAACATGCCATCCGATCGGCTTCCCCCAGGAGTAGGACCCCAGGCCAATCAGGGGGATATAAAATTTGCAGAGCCAAAAGTTGACAATTTCCCGCGGGGATGGTGGAATTTAGCAAACAAAGTCCCCTGGTTCAAGTTTTCCTCAATGAAAAAATGCCCCTGAGATCTTCCTCATATAACTTGGATTTATTTGATCGAGGAGAATTTTTATGAAAGTTGTTTTTCTCTCAGTTTCCGTAACAGGAATAGAAACATGTGATCTCCAGATTATATTGAAGCAATGCGAATGACAAATTTTACTATAATGATGGACACGTACTTTTTCTTGCAAACGTTTTTCCGATTTGTTACACGAATGACGAGAAGGATGGCCGACAAAGAAAAGCAGCCGTATTCAACGTTGTGTTTGACAGCCGCATTCTCTGTAGAAATTCGGCGGCTCTAAAACCCGTATTCCCTTTTCGAGTTCCCGATATTTATGGCTGGGGAAAGCGATGAATCCTTGTCGCATCCAACTGGTTGCTGTCCGCGATTTTACAAAATTTTGAATTCCCTCACCCTTTTCCTTTCAATTTAAAATAATGTCGTTAATTTTCCCCTCGTCAGGGCAAAGAAACCAATCCATACCCTTGTTTTTCCCAACATTTTGCCCTGATTGGCCCAAGGTCATACCCCAGGGGGAAGCCGATGACATGTGCACAAACGATGTAAACGAACGAACGCACGTTAACGAATATCCGTTATTTAACACGATATAAAGATGCTTGAGGTGGCGTGTGTATGTGTTTGTATTTAAAAATACAAGATGAGTTGAAGGGATAATTTTAGTCGTATTCATTCACCCTAAAAAAACGTAGCAGGCACTTGTTAGGAAGCCATATACATTGACAGCATTGTGAACCGGCAGTGGACGGCCATATTCTTTTTTTTTTGCGCTTGGCACTTCTAAACTGACTTAAAAACGTTGGAAAAGGATAATAAACAAAAAGAAGTGGATAAACTAACAGAAAGAAAGTTGAATATTTACAGGTTAGGGTTCGGTTCGTATTGGACTTATTCGATTTGTTTATTTCCAGTTTTTTCAGAGCGTTTTGAGTTGACGTGTGTTCCTGGGTTTGGCACATACCGAAAGTCCTTGGTCATGATGTTCGACTTAGGCTGCCATCCTAGATTATGTGGGAGGGAATTACCCCCACCAATAGCATTTACCACCCCTTCCCAGATCCACAGTTCACCACATGTTTAAAGATATGTTTATCTCTATAAGTTCTAATTAAAAAAGAAAACGGCAGTAAAGCAAACCAAAGTTATCTTTATTATTTAAGGTACGCCCTCTTCAGAAGAAGGTTTGAAGAAAAACGTCGCTCCCAAGGACGAGATAGATTATATATGCACGGGAGTTTCTTGACCGCCGAAAACAGAGATCTCCAAGAGTCATGATCCCAAAGACGATCATTTGCTACTGACTTTTGAGGCTACCAATTGATTCACAACTGAAAATGCGATGGAAAGTTTCATTAACCAACATAACAAACAGATGACCTTTTAAAGAAATCTCGGTAAGGTCTTGTTTAGTATAATAAACAGCAGCAAATTCACTTAATAGACTGGGATGAAAGAAACAACCCACATATCGTGACGCTAATACTGGTTTCCCCGTGAGAAACGAGCACAGAACACGCGCACGCGTCACTACCCTGATCTAGGTTGTGTTCCTGATTGGTTGAAAATTTTCTTTATCTAATCAGAAGTACAGTATCCACATCTTGGTAGTGACGCCTCATTAGTATCCAGTGGTGGAGTCGAGAAATGTCTGCTTTTTCTCAGGCAAAGTAAACACAGCAGTTATACATCATCAGTTTTCACAATTCTCTTCTTAAGTTAAGTAGGTCGTAGCAACATTCTTTTAATCCCGCGGTGAGACCCGAAGCATGATTTTTCCCGGGGGACAAGTAAGCACTGCGCCAACAATAAAATTCAATGGCACCTGCAAATGAAGGGAAAAACTTCAGTTATCTCAGAGCAACTCATAATCAACCGAAAATACTCGCTTTATTCGATGTAGTTGATTTCTTTCACCCTGAGTTTGGTTCAGAGTGGTTAAAAACATTGCGCGTCAATTCGTCAAACCGTGCATCTTGCATTTATATAGGTAAAGGAATCATATGAGTACCAAAGCACTATCAATGGCACGTTTGTTAGATGTCCAAGGGCACAAAAAAAAAACTTACAGTTCTACATACTGTACCAGGGATTAATTTCACTTGAATACGCTTCGGAGGCGTAAATACAGTAGATTGAAAAACATAATAAATAAAGGAAACGTTATAGAGTAACTCAAGTAGGACTTTCTGCTTTTACCACGCGTAACTAACAAACAACTAAGCAAACCAGGAAAGAGAAAACAACGTGGGCTGCAAGAAAGTCGGCAATAAGTTAAAGGAGGGAAAAAGAAATTCCTGCCACCTCTCCCTCAATGTACATCGAACGCCGAACGTCTTTCCCTGACAAGCTCACAGTCTACATAATTATATAATTTATTCCCTTCTACAAGTTGCGCTACGAAGCAAAAATATATTTCTGAAGCTTTGCAATTTAAATGAGTTTATCACACTTACCGCCGTTTTTTCTGTGCTTTCTAACTTGTATTTCTTTAACAATTTCGCCACCGTCAGTTTAATTTCCAACAAAGCAAATCTCATTCCAACACAGTTGCGAGGACCGTAACCAAACGGCATGAAGGCATACGGATGGCGCTTTGCTTTCTCGGCTTCAGAGAACCTGAAATGGAAAAAAAATAGTAGGTATAATGTACATCCACAGATAGTCAATAGCGAAACAAAATCCGCAAGGAACTGTCTTGCATTTTTTTTATTACTTTTACCTTTCAGGATCGAACTTGTCAGGCTCTGGCCAAATGTCCGGATCATGATGAATGGGATAGACTGGTATTATAATCGGTAAGCCTTTGGGAATGTGCACTCCTTTAATAGTGAAGGCCTCATTGCAATCTCTTTGGAGGCTAATGGGAGGTAAAAATGAGTGAAAGGTTAGGGAATAATACTGTAAGTACAGGAGGAGGGCCGCTAGGGCCCTGAAGTAAGTCTTAGGACCTTCAGTTTAAAGTTCTCTTTCTGCTACTAGCTGAAGCTGTTCTCGGTCTTGGTTAGCCCGTGTACATCCGCCCCAGTCTCCCCAGAAAAATATCGGGGAGAAGTCTCACTTCCGGGTTTTTTTCTGAGAGGAAAGTGGGGAAGGGAGGGGGGGGGGGGGGGGTTGGTAGGGAGCTTACTTCTTGATAATTTCGAGCTCAACTCCTAGGTCACGCTTGTAGTTAGCCAATCGTATTTAGATTATTTTACATGTCACCCACCCAATGGTCCCACTCCAGGATTGAATGACGTATACAGCTATTTCGAGAAAGGTTGTCGGAAAAAAATTGCGCACGCGACAATCGCGAAAGGTAATATGGGATAGGATCATTCACTGTTCCTGACACTGCAGCTGTAGAAGCTACTTTTGTTACTTTCCTTAAGCACTCGCAAACATTTGATATCCATGGCTTCTCGTGCCATTCTCTCAAATTTCTTGAAGAACAATGAACGCAAAACCACCCACAATACCTTTCGGGGTTGTCGCGTGCACTTTTTCCGACAACCAGTTCTTGAAATAGCTGTATTTAAGGAACTTAAAAGGGCTATGTCAGCTAGAGAGCATGCATTCACGCTGAGGTTATGCAAATTACTCATTGTTTAGATAGATAAAATCACCGACAGAACTTGAAAAAGTCGGGCCGACGTTTTCAAGTTTGTCTTCATTGGCTCGCGCATCCTCTGGGGGTGACAAATTAGCCCCTTAAACCTTTCCGGGGGCTTCTAGTATTATATAATAAATATATCATAAGCCTTTCCTAATTGCATGTAGGAAGCGTGGGGCTTTCGTAAACATTTTTAAGATCTTTTTCATAAGATCTCTAATCAGCCTCCCGTTCGTTTTTCACAGGAAAATAGTTACTTACAGAAATCCCGGAGGATAAATTCTCAGTGTTTCGTTGATAACCATGTCCAGATAAGGCATTTGGTGAAGAACGTCATAGGATAGTGATTCCTACAAATTTAACAGGATAACGACAATTTTATTTTCTATGCTGCTATGATAAAAAGTGAGTTTTGTATGGGCAGCAACAACAACAACAACAACAACGAGTTTACCAGTTGATTTTGCTGGTTCTACTGATGAAAATCTCTCTGACCCTATAGTCTTGGCTTCAAATTAATAAAATAAAATAAATTGGTCTCCAATTTTAGAAAGTATTTTCACTTTGAATTTCGTGGTTGAAAATAGGCTGCCTTGAAGTAAAGGTAAATCGATTATCATGTAGAAATTTAACATCAAGGGAAAACAAAAGGTTTTATGGATTCTTCCCAGCGCAAATGTGCAATCATCTAGGGAAAAAAGGCAACTTCAGAAATGACCTACCTCGTCTCCAGGCCACAGAAGGTCAATTTCATCCCTCAGTTTGTCCTGGACATGCGTATTAACGGCGAGATGATAACAAAGAAATCCCAGAGTGGTGCTGGAAGTTTCATAACCCGCAAGAAGGAACACAAGAGTTTGGGCCTGGATATCTTCATTGTCAAGTTTTTCGCCTCCAGTTTCATCTTTTGCATCAAGCATCAGCTGTAGCAAGTCTTTTCGCTGCGAACAAAATATAATGCAAAGATTTTAACTATTTAAGCACAAAGAGTCCTTCTTTTTATACAGCAAAAGTTTGAGCGTAAATTAAAACAACGCGTTCCCTGACGTCATTGATAAGAGAAAAACAACACATTTCAAACAGACAATAAATACATATAGTTTAAATTTCAAATGCAATTTATCCTTTGCATTTGTATTTAGCTCTGCATATTTTATGCATTGAGCACTCCTAGGATAGGCTGGTGAAACAATATTTTTTATTGTGTATTCAATTTATAGTTTAAATTTCTATTGTTTACACTGACATTGCATAGCAAACGATAATTTTGTTGGTTACTGGGTGTTGGCATTTACGTCACGTTTAGCTTTTGAACCGTACGGTAGGTTATTATTTTTTTTTTTTGTGATGTTCACGCGACTTTTCCGTGAAGAATGAAATAACGCTTTCATTAGCAAACACTTGATAAAACAAGAAAAGGGTGCAAATGCAGAAGAGAAATAAGTAACTATAATTCATGAAAAACAAAGTATAAGCGAGGTTTCATAACGAGTCGTAAAAAAGAGCAGTGATCTAATCTTCACAGCCTGTCTGTTATAGATATCTTATATTTTTGACAAAGCAGCAAAAATAATAAGTTGACTCTTACGTTTAGTTTGCTGTGGCCATTAGCTTTGGTTCTTTCAGCGATAATATCTTCGGCTACCTTTCCAATCCCGTTGAAGTTTAAAGGATCAGGTAGGCACTTGCCTATCAGGTTTCCAAATGGTAATAGCACTATAAAGAAAATCAGCACAGTGATTCAGTTGTGATATTTTATTTTTGCAATGTCTTCGGTACAGGTAATCATACGACGTCGAGTTCAATTTGCAATTTAGTTATTTGCAAGAGTGTGTATTTCAAACAGTATAACAATTTGAGCCTTTGAAAAACAGACGCCAAGGTCAAGTATATTCCAGATTGAACGAGGAAAGTCGTATGATAACCTTTTAATAATATACATGAACAAATTTACCGGTCAAAATTAGTGGAATCTGTTTATAACGGTCACCCTCAACACCTTAGAAATTGCCCGCTCATACCCAGGTACCCATCTTATTTGGCCATGTTGATGCAGCATGATTAACGGCACCTGATTGGTTCTAATATATTTCTATTGTTTACTAGCCAATCACAGTGCTACCATCTTTGAGATATTTGCATTTTATTTCCTTGTTTTTGCACTGTGTTTACTAAAAACTGCATTGCCCTTGGCCAATCAGAGTCTAGAGACATTTTTCATGTATATATAGGAGAAATTATTTTGTCTGCGGGACCCATTTGTCAATGTGGAAGCAAATGAAGTAAATAAATATATTTCAACGTATTTCAAATAAGGAAGAAGTACAATTATTTTCCGTTGACCTGTTTCACAATACAAGGGAAAAAAATTAGATATCCTTACTCAATAATGGAAAAATCGGGTTCGGAGCCATAGCCTTTTTTGCCATTTCTGTGACGGGATCATTCTCGACAGTTTGAGTTTCTGACTTGACTCCAAATGCCGTTGATAAAATAACCTCCATGGTGAGACTTTGAAGCCATCTGTAAAATATGAAATGAACGTTTCTTTTTAGTGTTTTAAGGTATTCTATGTTTTTTTTAAAAAACAGAAAAATCGCCGTATAATACCAATTAACTCGTTCTAGGGAATGCAAAATGCTCCCTTTATTTTGGAAGACCATGATTATAAAGTCATTACCAATCCCTTATCTAATGTGGTGAGCTATTCCGAAATTCCCCCTCAACATTTTGGTGTGAGTGATGATACTCATTTTGATAAATTAACACGTGATATAATGATAATTACCAATTGTTGTCATTTGAGCGCCTTTTTTGCCTCTTAGGGCCTGTTTACATGGAGGTGGGGGACCCCAGATAGGTGAGGTAACATGCAGTGGGTCACCCCACCCATCACGTAAACGTGATCAAATTAAAATGAGAGATTATATGGACAGGAGGTTACCCCACCTAAGCGGGTTACCTCACCTTCCTGGGGTGCCCCACCTCCATGTAAACAGGCCCTTAGTTTTCTGACACGATCTATAAAAATTAATGCAAGATATAGCGGCTACTCATGCAGCAAGTAACATGAAGTGATTAAACAATGAGAGGCATTCGCAAAAGCTGAACGATCAGAGTACTTCAAAACTTGAAGGTTATCATCAGTAAACTGTTCAAAGTTTAATAAAATGTCAATACGCTGATACTTTACTGAAAAGTTTACCTATGAAACTTATCAGTGTTTCAAAACTCGGACTACAGAATTGTGGGTTCCTCATTTTTGCGAAATAATTTCGACGGGCGCGAAGCATTTACAACAAAGAAAAGCCAGTTACCTGTGAAAATCAACAATCTCGCCTGTCTTGGAAATCCCGTCCACTTTAAGCAATAACGTATCAAGTGCGTCATTCATAAACGACATCATCTAACAAAATTGATCACAAAACACAGACTAAATTAGGGGCAATAATATGCAACTGACTTTGACCTTCGAATGGATCATTATCTCTTGACCCAACCCACATATGGCGTCGACGCCGGGATTTGAACCCGACCACAATGGTGGGAGGCGAGCTCTCTCACCACTGCGCCACCCCTTGCTCCCCAATCAGTGTAGGCCGAACAAGCCTCTACTGGCTTATAAATATTCCTAAACGAGTTTATCATAATTATTTTTTCCTAAACTTACTAAAAAAAGAAAGTTAATTTCAGTCTAGGAGTGCAACCTACCTGCTTCATTTTATGTGCACTGAAGGTTGGTGTCAAAGTGTTCCGTATATCTTTCCATTTCTGACCAGCAACAATAGTAAGCATTCGATCGTAAGGCTTTGGAACTTCTAATATGGCCTGAATGAGCGACAGATTATTACAGGTTATTACTGGATGTCGAACATATAAAATATTCATAATTATAGATAATTACAAGAACCATCAGCCCATATGATGCTCACAAGTCCGCAAAAGAACTGGATTCCATTATTGCTTTTAAATTCATTAAGGTGTGGACAGATACGTTGTCTAATCAACCAAGACAACTCGCATTACTTCAGCGGCCCCTTGTACGAACACTCAGCCCTCCAAATTAGAAGGGGGACACTACTGAGTCCCAAAATCATTTTTTTTTTCTTTCAAAACAATTTTTGGCCAGAACCTCTTCTCTGCATTCATATATTCCACAGACACTTTTCTAGAAGTACGAAAAATGCTTTCAGTGTTTAAGTTACGTACATGAATCTGAATTTTCAGCAAAACCTTACAAAGCGAACACATAGGTCCCAGCGGTGCTTTCTATCATCGCCTAGAGCTCGTAATGGGCTACACCTCGCTATTACGGTCAACGGTAATACAGACAGCAGCGAAGATCTAAAGTTTCGGACGTTTTAAAGGGAATAAAACTTCCGCTACTACAGAATATGTCTCCATTACAGCTTACAGCTTTTACGGACACTTTCCAGGGTACCGAAAGCATCGTTCCCGCCGTTATTCAGATTTTTGTGACTTTCGCTTGACGGACACCGAGCTCCATCTTTCAACAGTAAGATTTTCCTGTGATGTATCTGAGGATTGTCGCTGTCAAGGGCATTAACTTGCCGTCCCGAGGGTCTTCGCAATATTGGGAGTTGTCTATATCTACTGAGCTTTTAGTCTAGGCCGATATTTAAAAACACTATACAGCAGATCCAGAGGAACGGGACTCACAAGGCCCTCTGGCCTCCCACGCAGACGTTCTTTTGGCTCTTCAAGCAATCCCTCCAACGAGGAGAGGGTGGGGGGCAGGAAAGTACGCGGGGCAGGAGCGGGTGACGAACCCCTAAGAACGTCTGCGTGGAAGGCTAAAGGCCTTCCACCTCGCAACACGCTGCACGTTGGTGTTACGTTATCACTTTGCTCACAGGTACGAGTTAAGGTGATTAAAAAACGATGCACACCGTCTAAAATAAACACAGGTTAAGTACCTTTCTGTCATGGAACTTTGGGAATTCCTTGACGAGGATTTCTTTTACCATATCTAGGTCACCCACGACCAGAAAAGGCTCACGGAATAAATAAGAGCTATTAAGAAGAAAAATTGTAACAATAAATAGCACGATTCATTCAAAAAAGATGTGGACAATGGCCACAGCACCCACTAAATCGATATTCGTGACGACAGCTAAAGAAAGACAGTAGTGCAAAACTCTACAATACTAAAACAGTTACTTGCTTCTCCTGATTATCAATAGCAAACTTGATTAAGAGGATTCAAAAACGCAAACGCTCTTTTCTACAGGGACTTTAAGAATACTAAGAATTACTTATTCGTAAGTGAAGGACGGAAACCACCTCTCCTTAACCCGTTAAGTCCCTTTGACGATCAACATCAATTTTCTCCTAACGATATCCATACATTGTTAAGAGATTAGGATATGAGAATTAATAAATTGAAAATGATCATCAAAGAGAAAATGCCTTGATCTCTTGTCAAATTCTCTCAAAACATTCTTTATAGAAATGTATAGAGATCAGTTTGGAAAATTTGTGTGTGGATATTGGGGCTTAAACGGTCAATGAGGCCATCAGAAGTAAGATTCTTATTTTCACTAAATGAAAAAATGCTGAAATTCCTCCCAATCTGGTAGCTTACTAAAAAGCACCACACCTCTCATCATTAATTACCAGAAACATGCGAAAATGTGAACGGTGAAGATGGGTTGAAGGTTTTTAGAACAATCCACGACACTAGAAGAAGTGGACAGTACTTAATGTTCCCCGAAGTGAGAACTAAGATTGCACGGAAGTCTTTTTATTTTAATGGATCAAAACTTTTTTTTCATCAGTTGTATTTTTTAATTTGATAGATCGCGAGCTTTTTAGTTACTAGTCAAGTTTTATCACTTTAGTTTTTAAAGTATTTTTAATTGTTGTACAGTATTTTAGCTTTTTAATGTATTTTTAATGCTGTGCGTTAAGTTGGTTGTTTTAATTTTTCCAGAGCCCTTATTGATATAAGAACTTTATGCTGAGGAGGTTAACCTGGCTAAAGAACATTTATTATTATTATTATTATTATTATTATTATTATCATTGTCATTATCATTATCATTATCATTATCATTATCATTATCATTATTATTATTATTATCATTATCATTATCATTATCATTAATCATCATCGTCATCATTATTATTATCATTATTATTAGTAAGACCCAATACCAAAAATGTCCTAGATCTACTTAATATCCTTGTCAGTAACTGAAGTGATCGAAGGAAATGAAAAAAAAAACTGATATACATACCCAAAGACCTTGCCATATTTTTTATATCGTTCCAAAGTTTGTAGTGGTCCCTTGTGAGGCTATAAAGAGAAATTCAGCAGGATTCCATTTTAACCACTGATTTAAAAGATTATCCCCTTGTTATGGTAGCAACAGGCCGGCTCGTAATTAAGCAAGTTCAACTTACATTAAAGAGCATGACTGCTGAAGTTCCAAAAAATGGAATGGGTGTTGGTCCAGGGATTCCAAGTTTCTTGAATACAGTGTACGGTGCGATGCAGTACCTAAAAATTCAAGGAAATAAAAGTGATCATGACTGAAAGTAAAACGTTTGGAAGAAAACAAGGGGGATTTCCACGACCGTCAAGACTCCTCTTATATGACACCGTTAAAAAGTTCAGACAGAAACTCTACGCAGTGACAAACTCCACAATATGACTGACACAGTTGATTGTCTTGAACCCATTTTTTGAGCTTTTGGAAAACGCTTTCCTTTAAATTTTTCGGATCTTGCCTACTGAGAATTGTCTCTCAGCAAATTTTTATGGGACCTTTCTTTCGGAATTTTATTTTGAACACCAAGCTGAGAACCAACCGTACGGCAATGTATGATAAAAGAGATCTTACGATTGAGCTTTTTCGTCATTTTCGGCGAACTGCAAACGTCAACTGAGAAGTCACTTAACCAGGGCCTTGCCGTCAGGTTTGCGGTTTGAAGTCCTCGTTTGTACGGCAAGACCACGCTCCAGCTCAGGTAAGTGATTTTTTTTGCACCCTAATTTCTCACGCAGTTGCCTAGAATCAGCTATTTGTTCATACTGATAATGTATCTTTCCAAGAGACTATAAAGGGGACAGAAAGGGCATCCCCCATATACACCCTATTCCATAGGTAATTCGTCTCGAGTTATTTTTAGA
Organism: Porites rus; assembly: GCA_964035705.1. Taxonomy (NCBI): domain Eukaryota; kingdom Metazoa; phylum Cnidaria; class Anthozoa; order Scleractinia; family Poritidae; genus Porites; species Porites rus. Next base: position 40,631,349 of record OZ037996.1, read on the forward strand.
ATCGGGATAAAGTTACCTCGCGCGAGGCGTGGATGTTTCGTGGAGGTTTCGCAAGACCAAACGCCGTGCAAAACATGTCGGGCGAGAGGCAATGAAAGCGTAAAAAGATCAAGAGCATTCCTGAATATTGAAGCGAAATGAGTCGGGGCTCACCTGAGAAAAAGGAATCGCTGGACTCTTTGACAACCCGTGAAATCAGTTTAACTCAAAGTTGTCGTAACCTCAGTGCTTTAATAAAATGAGAAATTTCGCCGGTCTATTGAAACCGGTCGTTTGTACAATTTAGGGAGTTTAAGATCCAACGACGCGGACGACAACTAGAACGTCAAAAAAAACAATAGGTTTAATTAGCAAAACAACAACTTCGCACGTGCAACACACTTTTTTGTTCATTTCTTTCCCGTTTTTGCACGACTACGACGTGAAAATGCCTAGGAGGACGTAAATAAGCAACGACGAAATTTTATTTCTCTTTCTGAGCTTGAATACGATCCCTTGAATTTCAGCTTTAGGAGGGTTCGCCTACAATTGACAAAGTAAGTGGGTAGAAATAATCGCTATAAAGACTGAAAAAAATAAACATCAAACCAGAAATTGATCTCTTCAAACTGTAAATTATAAATGATCCTGAGAGAATATTCAGTGTGTTAAGGATTTCCCTGCTCTACTGTTAGCTCTATACAAGGGAAAGGGCGATTCTTTTTTATTTTCGGTTTCGCTGACACAGCTTTCGCAGAAATCTCGCTGTAGTCGTTTTCGTCGACAAAAGGAATAGCAAAATCGCTCTCCGCGTCTTCCCCCATTTTGTTCTGCGTCATTTCGTGAAGGACGCGTGGCTCTCAGCGTGGGTCATCCACGCGGAACACATTCGCGCTATGTGATTGGCTGTTGTCTAATCCCCCTTGAGATCTGTGGTGTTAAAAATAACTCGAGACGAATTACCTATGGAATAGGGTGTATATGGGGGATGCCCTCTCTGTCCCCTTTATAGTCTCTTGATCTTTCTCATCCGAAAAATGTCTATAAAATATTAACAGTCGTAACTTTTCTCGGGACTACAGATCCAGGTCAATCGATAAACCGATAATCGATATCAATCATCGTTAAATATCGATTTCCGATAAAGATCGATAACGATTGATTAAATCGATTGTTATCGATTACTATCGATTATCATCGGAAAAGATTTTTAGAACTTCAACTTTAACAAGATGTTGTCTGTCCGGTATTATTGAGTCATTCAAGTCGTGATACTATGCCGTTCTTTTGATTGATAAAATACGTTACTAAAGAGATTTGTATACACACTAAAATAACAGCTTTCGCCGAACTAAGTACGACCCCTTATGCCAAAAGATGGTCGCGATCTGGAGGACTTTCATGCCCCTGTTTGAGAGCGAGATTGCAAGGAAAGAAATGTGCAGTCGATGGCGCAGGACGTTATGGACCAAAAAACCAACCAAACAAACAAAGAAGTCAACAATAAAATGTGTAAGCTGAAGCCGGTCTCGTCGGTGTTGTTTGTTGAATAGGATCGTCATGTTCAGAATATCTGAACCATATACTCTTTAAGACTATTGCTTGTTATTTATTATCGATTACCATCGATTGTTATCGATTTTTGTTAATCGATCACAATCGATAAATTATTTTTTCTGAGACTTCGATTTCTATCGATTTCCGATATCAATTGGTAACAATCAACGGATTAAATCGATTATATCGCATAATTTCTGATATCGATTTCTATTGATTAACTACGCCTAGCACGTATTTTAACTACGCCTGGATATATTGCTGACATTGCTGAACTAAGAGATTCTTCAATGCGGAACAGCTTAATTTGATCTTCCTTTTTTACGAATAGAAATGAGACTTTCACTTTAATACAAAGTTAAATTCGACAACTAAAACTGAAGGAGAAAAATTAACATGTGGTTCGTTCGCAATTTTAATTGCACTGCCCTGCAATTCTGTCACGCAATAGTCACGCAGAACGAACTGCATTTGCATTATTCTAAACCATTCTATTTACACATGCCAGAGATGATAACAAAATCTGCTTCGTCAAAAATAAGTACAGAAAACAAAGTTTGCTCTAAATGCGTAATTTTTCGGTACCTTAAAACTTAACTCCATCCTACCTCAAACTCAACTCCAACTCAAACCCAACTGTAACTCGCTAAATAGCCGCGGGGGATCGGATTGTGAGCCCAAACGACAGACAACACAATTTGTGTTTTCTTTACTCATCTTGGCGTTTCATGTATAATTTTTGAAGAAACGTTCTGTTGCATCGTACACACGTACCTGTGAATGAGTAGGACCAACAGACCGATTGCGAGTGTGATCCAGTGGTCGATCATGAATTCTATCGCTGAGTGCAGAAGGTCACCCATCTTAAAAGCGCAAACCTGAGATTCGTCTCTGAAGGCTGCTGAAAGTAAGATTTTGGCTTCAGAAATCAACAGAAATAAATGCACCCTTTTCTGCTGAGCTCAACTGAGTTGGAGGCTCCGTTTTATAGCTGAGGAGTGAGTGAATGCGTGACGTGTTCTATTTGCATTGTAATATCTATTTTTGGCAGCGCATGTAATCTGTCCGACGAATTGTCATGCAGTATTTATACACACATGTCTCATGGTCTTTGAGTCTCAAAGGATAACGAAAAAATCATTTCATTTTAGCGACTAGCACCTTTTTCAAATTGGGTGATTAAAGTTTTACTTTCAGTTTTTAAAACGTTCACCACATAACCTCTTTCTTGGCTCCAGTTTTTGGGCTGTTGATGTAATCTGCAGAAAAGGAAACACGTCGTACTTAAAACGATTACGCCAGACCTTTACCATAATTGGAATAAAAGTAATACCACTTGAAAGATTCTTCTCTACGTGGTTCTCAAATCCTTGATCAATTTCTTTGCTTGGATTATGCAATAGTATATATTGTATTTTTATCAGCAGGATCTTATACGGTAGGCTCCAGATCGATTTAAGTCAAATCAGAAACAAAAGTACATTACCTTAGCCTGCGTGGCAGGCGTTAGGGCCTGTTTACAAGGAGAGGGGGTTACCCATGTGCTAGGGTTACCCTAGCAAGCGGGTTAAAGTTAGCTCTGGTTTACAAGCAAATTCAGTTCACAGGTAGGGTTACCCTATCAACCGGGTCAACTTCAGCTTTGCTGACGCGTTTCGTGGTGCGTGACATTCTTTGTAACGGTCCAAAATTTTAAATAATCTTGAAGTTCTTCTCTGGAAAACACGTTAAATTCACGAATAAAAGGGAAAATATTATCATCGTAGACAGAAAAAAACTTTTTTTTTTCAGATGTCTATAATTAAGGTCAGAAATTGGATAATACCGTTCAATACTGGTCACGTATGACGGCGGAAAGTTGACCCGGGCCGGGTGGGCAAGTTATCCCTAGCTGAGGCAAGGGGGACTTGGGCGCGAGCGAGGGAGGGAAACTTCCTTTCCAACTCTCCTGGATACGGCACTGATCTCCCGCTTTCCCGTATGGGTCACCAAATCTCCTGGATAAAATGGACTTTCGTCACTTTTGAGCTTTAGTTTGAAATATAAAAGCCCATTTTTCCTCAAAATTCGAACCTGTTTTATTCATTGTACAGTTTTTGGGACATTTTTGCACGTATTTAGTCACTGGCAAACATCATTTCGTCATTACAAGACTTTATGTAATGTGTAAGACTCAGTTTAATTGTGGGCGGGGGGAATGGGGGATCGGGTGGGGCTGTTGACATTCGAGGGGGCAGGAGGGTGAAGTGCAAAATAGCGAGTCTCCAGACTTTTAGATCTCCCGAGGTGGGCATCTCTGCAAACGCATGCATTGTCCTCGCCAGTAGTCTGAGTCTGCCCTGCGGAATTTATCGGAATTTATCCATTGTCATCGAATGGTGAAACTTGACAAACTTTATTTGTCGAGGATAGACAATTTCTCAGGTCGCTGACCGGCGAGAGAGCGGGATGATCTCATGTGTAATGTTACAACCGTGACGTACTACTATTGTTCCGGACACTGCCTGCTGATGGTGAGTGTTTAAAGATCTTGACAGTTATCGATCAAATGCAGAATGTGGAATCCACTCTTGCGTTTAACTTGTTTGGCTTATTAGGATATCAGAACGTTTAACGAAGGACTGTGATAACAAAGTCAACAATGAAACGAAAGTTTCTTTCCCATGTGGAAATCTGACTGCTAAACTTGCTAAGGGCCGATGTCCACTTACAATTACAAAAAGAACCCGATAAAAACCGATAGATGCGAACAGGTAACAGAACGAATCTCCTTCGCTGATAGCTCAAGCTTAACAAGATAATTCATCTTCAAAATCAATTGAGTCTGATCTATTCATAAAAAAATAATATATCTGGAATTTTCAACAAGCACTGGCAAAATGTGCCAGCGATCACTGGGTTGCAATCCTTATTGTTTTGCTGACTCTACTTATTTACAGGTTTGTGCTTCACTATATATAATTAGAGATTCTATCATCGTTGTTCTTTGTTCTGTCACTGTTATATCAGAAAACAGTTTATATTAGTTCTTTTAGTTGTCTCTGTTTCTGATTTCATGAATGTTGGATTCATGAGGAATATCAGTAGATATTGGTCACAAATCACTTCCTCGTCACGAAAGGTTCACTACACAGGAAGTTATTTCTTTACTAATTCACTTTGTGATATACTGTATTCGTATTATACACTGAAACGTTGATTGACACTCTCTTCTCATTATTCCCTTGAGAAATGGTTTTTTACGTACTTTTTCATTCTTTTCTTAGCCTTTGTAATGTTATTTTTATACGCAATAGTCTGCAAAAATTTAATTCTGTGATAGTTAAGGCTGTTTCTTGTTTATTTGTTTTTACTCTCTTTTTTTTTCTTTTTCACAAGCGACCAGAGCGAGAATGGGGCTCGGATTAATCAGCGTTGGAAGAATCAGATCATTTCTATTTTCTTCCTAGTCCGCTCAGTTATAACTCCGTCGCTTACGATCGATCTAGTTGGCTTCGGAAGCAGAAGAGGAAGAACATTAAATCAATGACGATGCTCGTTCCAGTGATTTTATAATTGGTTTTAATTAGTTAGGCTGGAGAGGGGAAACGAACCGCTCGCGCTCACTTAATTAATTTATTTTATTTTGGCAAACACAGAGCCTCTTCGGCGCGAGAGAGCTTCACGTTGGCTTTCCAAACGAAAGGCTCACATCGGTTATGTTTCGCTTGTGTGGACACTCTTGTGAACGCTACGTCATGAAAAGGTCTCTGCAGCTTAATGAATAAAACTGCGCACTGAGTTCCAGCTGTTCCAACTTCGGGGGGAACAAGCTATTGGACCGTTCGATTAGCCCCCAAGAACTCTTCTTCGCCCCAATACTCAAATTTGACATTCGATTTGCTCGTCAGAATCGAGTTATACTGTGAGCGTTAACAAACCCTTTCAGCAGGCCTGTGTGAATGGAATAGACAGACGTGTTGCATGTGTTTTCAAACGTAGGGATACAAGTGTTGATTTAACCTGAATACCTGCTTGCTCCTTTGATTCAGGTACTGCATAACACCTTACACCGTCTGCAAGAAACTTGGAATTCCTGGACCAACTCTACTGCCATTTCTTGGAAATGCAGGAACGACAATTGTAAATGTGAGTTGTTGGTATCTCCAGGATCTACGGTACTGTGTGAGATTTGCCTTTAAGCTTCCAGTAAGATAATTGCACTGGTTGTGTTATGATAATCATGTATGGGGAAATATTCACCAAAAAAGAGAATATCTAATCAATATTACAACGCCAAAGGAAAAATGAAAATACAAAGTTTGAACAGAAGTTTTTTTCGCGCGGATCCGGATGCTTCGGTGTCGGCCGAAGGTTGATAAGTCACGAGCGGCGAACCAGAATCCGCTCAAGAAAAGTCTCTAGCAACCCTAGAGGGTACCAGAAGAGAAGTTCTTAATCAGTTTTTTTATGATCGCACTTTATTTCCAGCCAACTACTTGTTCTTTTTTTCGATATGTAATCTGTAATGTTTGACAATATAATTTAGATATTATGTAAGTGTTCCTGCTTTTGTATTAAGTGTTGTTACAAGGTTATTGCGCATTCTCGAGCTCTATAGAAACACGTCGCCTTTATTGTTCCGAATGATACAAATTGGTCTTTTTAGGTCTAGCTTAACTTTCCTTGCGCGTAGTCTGGTGGTTTCTCGAGTTGTTACGCCTCCAAAAAATTTTCTGAGAAAAAAGCTCATTGGCGACAAGGACTCCTACGCTGGGCAAATTTTCCACCTTTTCTTGACATAAAATTGCGGAAAATTTTACGAAACTCGGTAAATATACAAATAAAATAGATGACAAGTTGATTAGCACCGACTGTAGTGCATTTGAGGGCAAACGAGTGCTAACAGAATAATCATTGGAAACGGATTTTTCACAACAGTGAAAAGGCCAATGATCCAACACTTCTTGTTTTAACATTGGAGCATGCGCAGATAGACAACGCAGTCATGGCTGGTCTTGTTTTGCCGAGTGAATTTGAGAAGAAATGTTATTTCTGACGAATGAGCCCGCGAAGAAGACAGAAATAAATATTTTGACGGCACGAGATAATGACAGGGCCTGGGTACTAGGCCGGGTGCACCATGGGTAGCCATGTCGGGGGCATATAAGGCTGCGTATATCACGTGTACGTCATCTTGGCTTACGAACCACCCTCTCTTTGGTTTTTCTTAACGTTCTTATCGGCTCTTTCTTGCGTTATATCCGTCAGCAAAGACGAAGTGTCCGATCTCATTTAGGAGAATAACAAACAGTTACTGGACTCGTTTAACGATTTGTTAACAGAAACCGTTGGTCAATTCAAGCGCGCTAGCGCTAACGAATATTTGGCCGAGCAGCAGATGAAAGAAATTAAGAAACTAAAGTATAACGAACCACGTAAGTTCAAGAAGAAGGCCAACGAAGACCAGTTTCAAAGGATCCACAGTGCAGAATTTTGCGGCCACGTAGCGTACTAGGCCGGTAAGAAGAAGAAGACCACTCTTTCAACTCCCAACAACAGATCCTCGCTAGTGGGAACGCCGGCGTCCACCTCAAGTTCACAGATGCAACCCCAGCCTCTTATTTCAAACGTTCCTGTTTTTCGCCTTCTCGTCGACCCAGTGTCGGGACCTGTTGTGCTTGTGGAAAGCGTTCCTGTTACCCGACGATGGACAAGCCAAACATGCCAAACTCCTAAATGGCTAGATGAAGGACAACAATCAGGTGCAGTCTATTCTAATTTAGTACTGAATTTTTTAAGCGGCAAGGCGTAATATGGATCAGGATTGTCTCGATGTTATACCAGTTTCTTCTGACGCTCACTCCGCTAGTTTTAGGCGCGGTTTAGAGCTCTGAGTGTTCCGTTGATATTTCTATTCTACCTTCAGTTTGGGGAATATTTTTCATAGTGATCTATTTCTGGCATACTTTGCTAGTTTCTCTGTTCATTTTGAATGTTATTAGTCTAAGTTACCAAATTCCCTTCTTCCAGCTTTTTATGTTTTTTTACTAATCCTACAATGCCTCCGCACGTGTTTACAGTTCTTTTTGTCCTTAGCTGTTAATGAGCTTCCCAGTCTCAACCTCCTTTCAGAATTTTTTTTGCATTCCAATAACCTTTTTTTTACCCGCTTTCTGTTTGACCCGCCGCTCCGACTAACAAAGGTTAATCCTGGATTTTAGGCACGTTTGCACCTTTTTCTACAAACAGAAATTCAAGTGCGAAGACTTGTCCATGGCCACTTAAATTTTTGAGTTGGGTTTTTATTTATTTATATTTTATCTCTAGTGCGGTTATCGTAATTTTCCCTGATCACCGGTATTTCCTCGCGTTCACCTGGGATCTCGGCACCTGGATTTTTAGGTATTTTCTACTTTGCGCGCTTCCCTTTGGGTTCTTGTCAGCCTCCCTCAAACCGCTTCCGAAATCAAGAAGTAGCCAAGGTATCCCTATTGCCATTTTTCTTGACTATGGTCTAGCTATAGGAGGAGGAGCCTATCGCGTTCAGGCCAAAATTTACAGTTTGCGGGCTGTCCACGCCGATTTGCCTTAGTCTCGCTTTGTTCGAATTCCTATGAGGAAAAGTCCCTGTGGGAGCCCGTTCAAATTTTCTCGTGGCTTCGTGTTCATAACACTCTCGATGGAAATATTAGAGCCACGGATGAACGCATTGCTAAATTGTCTCAAGACCTGGTGGCTTTGTCTTCAAATTAGTCTTCCACCACAGTCCATGTTCTACGCGTCCCGTGTGTAGCTGGCCAAAGTATTTCCCTCTCGAGTTGCGTGGGATCCGTCGCGTGTATCTTGGCCCGATTTCTTTTCTCAGTTGTTTACTCAGCTGTTTCCTGGGATAGCTAGGTTTCCCTGTCCGTTGATTCTTTGTATGAAATTGAATTTTGGTCGAATAATGTTAGCCTCTCAACGGTAAAATTTATTGAGGGGTTCCAGTTCGCTTCCAGTGAGAGTAAGCTCCGGCTTCTCCGATGCTTCCTATTCAGCCTGCGGCGCTTAAGAGGAGTCTGAACCTGAGCTGATTTTTCATCAGAATTGGTCGGAAAGTGTTCGTAGATCGACTTGGAGAGAACTCAAAGCGGTTTGTCTTGCCTTACTAGCCTTCGGGAGCCTTTACATAATCAGTCCTAGGTTTTTTTGGTATTCTGACAACCATAACGTCTAATCCATTCTTCGCGACGGCAGCAGGAAAGGCAATCTCCGTGATTTAGCCCAAGTTGTTTTTCAAATTTGCTCCCATCATTGTATTTCGTTCGAGGTCAAGTGGATCCCTAGGGACCTGTGCGGACTGTATCTGCAAACTCGTTGACTTCGATGGTTACGGCCTCAACGATTCCGTTTTTCAAGGGCTAAGTCACCTCTTAGGTCTTTACACTATTGACAGGTTCGCCTGTAGCTACAACGGCGAGTTGCCTAGGCTTAACTCTCGATTCTTTTAGCCAGGCTGTTAGGCTGTTTATGCCTTCGCTCTAAATTGGAGTTAGGGCGACTACTGGCTTGGCCCACAGGATTGCCTCATTGTCAGAGTCATCAGACACATTGGGCTCTGCCGCGCTCACGGGCACCCTTGTTCCTCCCCTATGGAAGTCAGCTATTTTTTGGAATGTTTCTACTAGAGATGGAGTGCATTGGAATAGTTTTGTTGTCGACTGGGTTTTATTGCATAAGTTCCAGGGATTATTTGTTCCAGGGAAGGCCCGTAATTCCCTTTAAGATCCAGGCCTTTATTTTTTGGCGTCATAGCGCTTCGAGTTTATTTTCGGCGCCCCAATCCTCCCTCGTCCCTGGCGGGCTTCTGCTCTACGCCGCCTGACGGAAAGTGTTACCTGTGCCTCTACACGCGTGTTATGCGTACCTTTAGGTTTGGACACATTAGGTTTTTGACCCCCCCCCCCCCCCCCCCTTCCGCTCACTCTCCTCTCACTTCCCTTTTCCGGTGTTTTAAGCTCGCTTTTTTTTAAAATTCTTTTTCATTTCGTGCTCCTCACATTTTCTTCTTGTATTTTCGATTACCTTTCAGATATTTTCCGCTCTGGTTTCTAGCGCGGGCCCCAGAATTTCCTATCAGAGGGTTGAATACTGAGGCTGACAGACAGTCTACAATGCAATCGACGGTTCTCTCCTCAAAGGCCGTTAGTACGACAGTGGTGTACCTTCGTGCTTCTCGCAAGTAAAAATGTTTTGCTGCCAGTAAGCTTCATTCCTGGGCCTGTCCTGCCAGTCCCTGCCATGTTGCCTTGTATTTGCAACACCTCATTGAAGAGTCGCATTCCCCGTGCGTCTTAGACTTGGCTGTTTACGGTAGTAAATGGGCTCATACAGGAGCCTATCAAATGGAGCCTCCATCTCCCATACAAGCCCTTGGAGTCAACCCTTTCCCGAGTAGATTTATAATTAGAACGGTTACCAGGGGAGACTTCGCGCGCCGACAGTGGGAAGAGCCAATCACAAAGACGTAATGACACTGCTATTGTACTTCATCAAACAGCAGGAAATTCGTTGCTGACAGGCCAAACACAATCATAAGCTAGTGAAACGTGACTTAAGCGTTTTCATCCCTTAGAGATTTTCTTTCTTTTCTTTTAGCAGGTAGATTATACTGTGGAGAGTTTTAAACTCTGACTATGTTAATCTTAATTTTGGTTGCTTGTCTCACATTAAGAGGACATGAAGCTGGTCTGTTACATGCGTAATGATTAACTACTACCTGCAGTCTGTAGTTCTGACAGGATTCGTTTTCTTTAGCCAATTTTTTCGAGCGTTAAGGTTCTTATTTCGGCTAAATGACTCAGTATTAATCAAATTTCTAGTTTTTCAAGTTTTTTTTTCCGAAATGCGTTTACTTGAAAAAATACTTGTAGTCCTTGTGGTTGTTTTGCCGTCAGCTAGTGTGATGATTCCCTGCTATATTTTGTAACGCCGGGCCCAGCCATTCTTTTCTCGCAAAAAAGTGATCTACAGATGCGAATTCGAAAGAAAGAATTGGTCTAAACTTCTACATTAATTGCTGAGAATTGTCCTGTTAGTCAGTCATAATTCTAGTTTGGCGCAGATACAATCCATTTTGTTTTTCTTGAGATAAGAGGGTCTTTGGACTGGAGCGCGATGTCACAAATTCCTCCGTTAGCAAATTACTTTTGTGTTAGCTTCACGGTCGAGCAACTGTTGTCTTCTGTTCAACTTTTCAAGTGCCAGTTTTATCAGGCAACTCTCACGGTGATACAAGTCAGTTGTAAAGGAAGACTGCAATTTCTCAAATTTCGGAACTGAGAACATTCCTCCATCGTTGTTACTTAGGTCATCACTTTTGCACGCGGTGCTTAACTGGCGAAATCCACTCCACGGTGATGACAAAAATCAAATTATCCTGGCACTTTTTCGGAGCTGATCATCCAAAAGTTCCCAATCGTCCAAAAAACGCTTAATCGTCGACTCTTTTCAAGGTGTATGTTTAAATGTGGGATGTATGACAGGAAAAAAAAAACACTCGCAAAGATAACCTTTCCGTGATCCTCAGTTCGCTGCCTTTGTCCCATCGCTTCATGCTCAGTCAGCGGGTAATTCATTAACTTTTATTTCATGATATCCAGATCCCAGCGGCTGTAAAATTATAAAAATGGACGCATAGTAAAAAAGGAAAACGGTCGAAGGACGGGTTTTTGACTTCGACTTCATCCAACTTCATTTTTTTCACGGTGACATACGAGACTCACGGAAATATGACACTTTTCGCGGGAAACAAGCCGTTCTATTTATAAATCTACTCGGGAAAGGGTTGACTCAAGAAATTAATGGAGATGGAGGCTCCATTTGATGGGCTCCTGATCGGAGTGATTTTTTCGGAAATGTTTGGCCCTGCTTGTACCTTGCCCATTTTTCCATCCCTCTAGCTCCAGGGATCTCATTTTTAGGCCCATGTCTCGCGGGAACAGCTCCTTTAAGTTAGTTTCCCAGGACGAGCCTATCAGCTATACCACAATTAGAGAGGCTTTTCGCAAGGACCTGAGAAGTTTCGGGGTTGACCCTTCCACTTTTGGTTTTTTTTATTCCTTGCGTTCGAGAGGGGCCACTTCCGCTGCTTATAATGGGGTTAGTGACAGTGTGTTTCAGTGGCTCGGCCGCTGGAAGTCCGTTCTAGCCAAGGACATCTACCGATGATGACCTAGAAAAAAGGCTTTCAGTTTCTTGGGCTCTAGAAGCTTTCATTTGTCATTTCGCCCAATACTTTGTCACTCTACGTACTTTGTAGGGTTGGTTCTCGCCAAGCCGTCCCAAAATAAACTTATTTGCCATTACGTTTTGTCTGTTAATGTTGTGTAGTGGAGTCAAAATATGTTATTTCTGACGAATGAGCCCGCGAAGAAGACAGAAATAAATATTTTGACGGCACGAGATACAACAGGGCCTGGGTACTAGGCCGGGTGCACCATGGGTAGCCATATCGGGGGTATATAAGGCTGCGTATATCACGTGTACGTCATCTAGGCTTACGAACCACCCTCTCTTTGTTTTTTTCTTTATTTTTGTTTTATTTATTTTTAGGAGTAACATATTCTCGATGACATTGTAAAGTCCCGTAGGAAGGGCTTTGAGCTTGAGCCTTGGTTCCTACCCAGATTTCCTGCCCGCATTTTTTCCCTTCGGGGTTTTTTTGGGCAGGTTTTTTCTGGCCTCCGTCTGACCGCATTTACTTCAGTTTGTAAGCGGTAGCTCAGCTCTGCTAGTTTTCAGTTTTTTCCCGTTTCTTATTTTATGTAGTTGTACAGTTATCTCAGTTTTGCACCTACTCCTTTACTTGATATATTTAAGTTCTATGTATGTCTAGGTCAGCTGTCCCGGAACCGCTCTTTAGGAGGCGACATAAGTCTCGTTTGATGCAGTTAGGTTGCAGGCAATGTTACAGACTTCTAGCCAGGGTCGTTATCCATTTGTTTACTTTCAATGTCCTGCCCTAGCCTTTTGTGGCAGCCTTTCTGGTTATTGTGCTACGTACCTTGTTGGGTACATTAGTGGAGATAATTCCCAGTTTTCCTGGCACTCAGCCTCTGTGCTCCTGAAGTGTTCCCGGTCCCAGTTATCCGTTGATCAGAGTTTTATTAAATTTTCCCAGCCTAACTGGCAGCCTAACTGGCACTAAGCCTGCGTGCTTCTTTGGGGGACTCAGGTCGAGATCGACCAGTTGTAGCAGATCTCTCTTTTGCTTAGCCTCTGTGCTCCTGCCGTGTTCCCTGTGCCAGTTATGCGTTGTCAGAGTTTTATTAATTAGTTTCCTCAGCCTAACTGGCACTAAGCCTGCGTGCTTATTTGGGGGATTTAGTTCGAGATCGACCAGTTATAGCAGTTTTTCTTTTTACTTAGCCTCTGTGCTCCTACCGTGTTCCCTGTGCCAGCTATATGTTGTCAGAGTTTTATTAATTAGTTTCCCCAGAATAACTGGCAGCCTAACTGGCACTAAGCCTGCGTGCTTCACTGGGTAATTCAGGTCAAGAGCGACCATTTGTAGCACGAGTTTTTTCTTTTTGTGAAAGCTAGTTTACGAGTGTTGTACATTAGGTATTCACCAGTAATCAAACTTAATCACCTATTATTGTATTTACATAAGTACTTTGTAGGGTTGGTTCTCGCCAAGCCGTCCCAAAATAAACTTATTTGCCATTACGTTTTGTCTGTTGATGTTGTGTAGTGGAGTCAAAATAGCTTTAATCATAGTTAATTGAGTGGAATGGTTATGAAACCCGTCAGACTCCTTTGTTATATGTTTTTGTGGACCTGAAAGTGCACAACGTTCAAAAGAATTCCTATCATTTTGATTGTATTGACCAATAAAAACGTTGCATTAATTTATTCCGTAACAATTTGCCAACAGAAATCAAAGGATTGTGCACTTTCAGGGTGCTTCCAACATAAACTGCAGCACTGTTGTTTTTATCATTGATGTTTGCCGCTTTTCATAACCAGTCTCCTCTAATAACTATGCTCTAATCATCAAACAGATTCGAAGGCAGAACTGTCAACGTGAATCTATAATCCCCCTTGCTTCGTTAGTGAGAAAATATTTAAAAGCATAGCAGTCTACACTCAACGTATTGAATTACTGAAACGATCAACGTGTAATTGACTGTAGCAAACTGTGTAAAGATGACTTAGGAGACACTTAAGCCAATTAGTGTGCTCGTCGATTTTTTAAAAGACAAAAGAAAAAAGTCTCCTGATACAGACTACGAGGTTCTTGCGTTTCTTGTGTGAGCAATAAGAAAAACAAAACACAAAATTTATGGAACAGAAATTACAAATTAGGAAATTTATTTTAGCATTGAACATTCTTAGAAACAGAAGAATCTTCTCCGGAGGCCAGAGAAGCTCCCATTAGCCTTTCGCATCAGTGCTGTTGACGTTTTTCCTGGAGTCTGAATAAAATTCTTGTATTCTCCTGATACAGACTACGAGGTTCTTGCGTTTCTTGTGTGAGCAATAAGAAAAACAAAACACAAAATTTATGGAACAGAAATTACAAATTAGAAAATTTATTTTAGCATTGAACATTCTTAGAAACAGAAGAATCTTCTCCGGAGGCCAGAGAAGCTTCCATTAGCCTTTCGCATCAGTGCTGTTGACGTTTTTCCTGGAGTCTGAATAAAATTCTTGTAAAGGGTTTGAATCAGATAATTGTATCCTCTGCTCCACTTCCTGACATAAATCCTCAACTGATTCGAGGAAAATATGCCACTCAAAACTCTAGCTCATGTTTTTTCCAATCTTTTTAATTTGCAATGTCTTATTTTGAGGTTCACGGATTTAATATACATCCCTGAGCCTCAAAATTAAACATTGCAAATTTTGTAATGCAGGATTATAGTCACAACCTGCACGCTTATTTTGTGGCTGTTGTCCGTTCTGCTGTTTGCACCCTTACAGGAAAGTGATTTTGTCTTAATCATGAGGTGTAAAAAAGTCAGTTCCTTAGATCTATCTTGTTATACTCCCTGATGAAATCTGTTTGATCAGACGAAACCGGTCGGAGATTAAAAAAAGAAGGGAAAAATAAACAGGAAAGGCGTTAATGCGTGAGCCCAAAAATAAAACAGTGCTCATTTCCGGATAAAATCATAGATACTCATGTTGCTTCCATATAAATGAGTTTACTTCATTTAGAAAATGTTACATCACGTTAACTGGCTAAAATGAAATGTCACAACACGATGGTCGATCACGGCAGTAAAATGATATCAAGGTAGAAAATGTTCCATCACGGTACCGAAATGATATCAAGGTAGAAAAAGTCACATTACGGTGGTAAAATGATATCTAGGGAGAAAATGTTACATCACGGTAGTAAAATGATATCAAGGTAGTAAATGTTACATCATGGCAGTAAAATGATATCAAGGTAGAAAATGTTACATCACACAGCAGTAAAATGATATCAAGGTAGAAAATGTCACATCACGGCAGTAAAATGATATCAAGGTAGAAAATGTTACATCACGGTAGTAAAATGATATCAAGGTAGAAAATGTTACATCACACAGCAGTAAAATGATATCAAGGTAGAAAATGTTCCATCACGGTACCGAAATGATATCAAGGTAGAAAAAGTCACATTACGGTGGTAAAATGATATCTAGGGAGAAAATGTTACATCACGGTAGTAAAATGATATCAAGGTAGTAAATGTTACATCATGGCAGTAAAATGATATCAAGGTAGAAAATGTTACATCACACAGCAGTAAAATGATATCAAGGTAGAAAATGTCACATCACGGCAGTAAAATGATATCAAGGTAGAAAATGTTACATCACGGTAGTAAAATGATATCAAGGTAGAAAATGTTACATCACACAGCAGTAAAATGATATCAAGGTAGAAAATGTTACATCACGGTAGTAAAATGATATCAAGGTAGTAAATGTTACATCACGGCAGTTAAATGATATCAAGGTAGAAAATGTTACATCACGGTAGTAAATGATATCAAGGTAGAACTGATGTTACATCACGGCAGTAAAATGATATCAAGGTAGAAAATGTCACATCACGGTAGTAAATGATATCAAGGTAGAACTGATGTTACATCACGGCAGTAAAATGATATCAAGGTAGAAAATGTCACATCACGGTAGTAAATGATATCAAGGTAGAAAAAGTCTCATTACGGTAGTAAAGTGATATTAAGTTAGAAAATGTTACATCACGGTAGTAAATGATATCAAGGTAGGAAAAGTCTCATTACGGTAGTAAAATGATATAGGTTAGAAAATGTCACATCACGGTAGTAAATGATATCAAGGTAGAAAAAGTCTCATTACGGTAGTAAAATGATATTAGGTTAGAAAATGTTACATCACACGGTAGTAAAATGATATCAAGAAAGAAAATCCTCCATCATGGTAGTAAATGATATCAAGGAAGAAAATGTTCCATTACGGCAGAAAATAATTTTAAAGAAGAAAATGCTCCATCACAGTAGTAAAAAGATATCAAGGTAGAAAATGTCACATCACAGTATTAAAACGATATCAAGGTAGAAAATGTTCCACATCTCGGTTGTAAAATGCGGTCAAGGTAGAAAATGTTCTATTACGGCAGTAAAATTATATCAAGGTAGAAAATGTTCCATCACGGTAGTAAAGCGACGGCACGGTAAAAAATATTACATCACGGTATTAAAATGATATCAAGGTAGAAAATGTTGCATCATGGTTGTAAAATAATAACATCAAGGCAGAAAAACTCACATCACGGTATTAAAATGATATCAAGGTAGAAAATGTTGCATCACGATCACGGTAGCAAAATGATATCAAGGTGCCTCATTTCCACCCCGCTCTCCCCAGATCATCCCGAGCGACCGCAAGTATTCTCTGTTCTCTATTACGTCATAAAACTTACCTTACATTACCTTATGTTACATCGCTTCGAGATTCATTCTGCCCTGGAACTTTCGCGCACGGATTGCAGCTACCTTGCAGCCTCACGTCTTTGCGAGGCTGCTCGTTGGCAATAATCAGATTTACGATAGTGATTATCATATTGCCAGTGTGTAATGCCAGCCAGTTAACGTACCAGTATGCAACATCCATTGATAATAAAGCATTTTCAGATCTTACTTAGCCTGCCTGTCAATATTATATGGCTCGTCTCCGGTGTAATGTAATAATTTATTACAATGAATCTTACCCTGACAATAGTCCATAAAACAAAGAAAACCAGTAAATTATATTACACCGGGGATGACCCTGTTCATATCTCAGTTAAAAGCTGAACACACACTTTCGGGTTCACTTCCTAGCGATTTAGATTTAAATCATATTTTGATTGATAGCTGGAAAGATCACACTGTCCATTATCTTTCTTGCAGGTTCCAGTCGATGTTGTTGTCAGTGCAGTTCTCACATGTCCTCCAGAGCAAATCATGCTCAGAGTTGTACCTAGAAAGTTAGTTGCATAACTTGGTGTTTGAGTCAGGATGTGTCCACACTATACTGGTATGGAGTGTTTTCACATGACGTCACGGCGGCCATATTTGTATCCCAAAACAATGAAATGGCGGCCATGTTGTTGTCCCAAACCAGTCCTGTGGAAGTTGAACTCTTTTCTTATGTAAACGCTTTCTTTTGTTCCAATAAATCTGCATACAGACGCTGGCCACGTGAATGAAAACACTCTATAGTTTTTCTTCCATCGGCACAAGATCACGGTCTTTCTACTAAACTCCAGAAATTGCAAAATCGTGCTGCACGTATAATAGGGAGCTTAAACAACCACGACGACGACCACAACGACGACTTCAAAACAACAATAGGTTTAATGATCAAAACAACAGCTCTGCACGTGCATCACGCTTTTTAGTACATTTCTTTGACGTCCACTGCACGACTACGACGTGAAGCCCCCTAATTTGACGCTTTATAGAGGACGTGGCCATACGACGACGAATTTTCCTTCCTCTTTTTGAACCTGAATAAAATCCTTTAAGAATTCAACTCCAGGAAAAGTCGCCAATATTTGGCATATTGAGGGGGTCCAAGTAGACTTGATTAAGTTTGAAAGAACGCAAATTTATTTTTTTACCGACGTTTTCACTGCCGTCGTCGTCGTCCTTGCTTAAGGTCCCTAATAACCTTTTGAGGTTACGATGTGCCTTCAGCAGAAATGCAAACAATCTCGGCTTAAGATTCAGGTCTGTGCGGCCGCGAAGTATGACCAAGTATGGAGATCCAAAATGGCGGCCAAAAACGAACAGAGCATTTAAATTAAAAACTTTGCTTTGGAAATTATTTGTCTTCACTCGGAACTTATAGGCTTCAAAATTAATACTGCATTATTCTTGATACAAGGTCTGTTTAGGCAAAAAAAAATCAGTCGATAAGTCGCCCCAGTTTAACCTACAGGCTCTATGTGACTGCTTCCTTTAATAAGCTTCATTTAACGTCAGTATGACTTTGAGATTCATCCGTGCCCTGTATGGAAAAGGACGATCCGTTTCAGCTCAAAGACAGTACAAACAAAAGTGTTTTGTAATTGTAGTTGTTTGTTATTTTAAAAATTGAATTTTAGGGAGAGTAGTGATGCCGTCTCGTGCAAACTAGCAATGCTGGCAGTTCAGTTCCGAGTCAGAGAGCCTTTTGTTCAGAATCAGTCAGGCACATTTTGTTTACAGCGTTTAGTAATTATTATTCATTCTTTAATGGATGCCTTTAAGCGGATTGCGACATCATTAGACCCCAGCAGTGTTTAATACTGTTTATGAAAATACTAGAAAATTACAATATAATATTTTTATCTATATCGTCAACTGTCACCTGTGACGGTTCTTCACGATCGTTGTCGAGAGAACCAATTTACACTCACCATTTTTAATAGTGTTAATCCTCACTTTTTTAAAATTTGATACAGTTTTTATGTTTTTTTTTTTTGACGTAAAAGATCGCTATACACATCCTGTGTGAAAGTAAAGCAGCATAAATATGCTTGTTGTCGTCTACCGGGTTTCAGTTTACCTCAGACTATTCAATATTTAAACTCATTATTTAAGGAAATCTAAAACGGCCAGATATTTGCTATAATCGAAACCCGGCACTGGAAATGACGCGTATTTTGTTAAGTATCGAGAGATATCAATTTTTCAGTGATGAGGATCGTGGAACATCATAGGTTGTAGTTTTATTGAATATAGCATGAGTGGTAATGACACTTGCATGATATCAGGTGTGCAGGTTCGGCCGCGGGGGCGAGTGAAACTAGAGATTGTCTAACAATTCCAAAAATATGCCTAAAATAGAAAGAAGTAGAGTATAAATATCCATAGAGCTTTTGCTTAATTTCAGCGTATGCATGATTGAACACAGCGGTAACAGATGCAATAGAACATCAACCATCGCCAATAAAGACAAGATTAAACCTCACAGATTAAGTTAGGGGGCATGTTTTGTTTTGATGCCAAATTTTTTCATTGAACGAATTATTTGCTGACAAATGGCCAAGTAGATCGACTTACATCCCCACTAAATACAACAAAGTCTTGAGACCACTTTCCTAACATTTAAAATTAGCATTATTAATTTTGTACAACATTTTAACAACAACATTCAAAATTATTTATCATAGCACTTTAAGGAGATTCGATGAGAATAAAATGGAAGTGCTAAGACATTTTAATAATTTTAAGCTCTACATTCTGCGTCACCAGGAAGCTTCTTTTTGAATTGAATTATAGATTTTGTGACCTATGATTAGATATTCTTCACTGCCATGAAATTAACTGACAGACCAATGAGGATCAAGGCTGGCTTCTATGACGTTAGCAATATTATGATCAGGGCGCTATGCTTTTAATCACTGTGACTCAGCAGATGCTGAATACATTTCGTCCTTTTCTTCATAAAAAAGACGTCTCCGTCAGTGCACGAAACCTCTGAGACATCGGAAACATGGCTGATCGTACGAAAGCCTCCGAACAACTTGCGGACTATGCAAAGAGTAAGAAGGTAGGCAGCAGATCTTTCTCTCGAGGGAGTGTTGTTTTAAAAACTTATTTATTTACTTTTAACAGGCCTTGTCACGCGTGACTTGCCTTTGAGAATATCCTTGCGTATAGCAGAGCGATTCGTGCGAAGGCAAATGCTATCCCATTGCAAGTCTTTGTAAGAGTTCTCGAGAGCACTCAACAAAGCAGTGACAAAAGTTCAGGTTAGACAACTGCATACCATGGCATGCAACGTCATATTTCCTTGTTCCCTGGCCCTTCCACTTTCCAACGCGTACAATTAAAATGGCTGATTGCAATGCGGTTTGTTAACTGAGTATGTTAAGTAATATTCTATCTTCTAGCCGTGCCTGATGACAGATGATATACAGTTTAAAATAATATCTCAGATAATTTCGCAAATAATATCTAAGGTCTTTGTTAAGGAAATAAATCGGTGATATATATAAAACACCTATATTAGCAATTGAACCGAAAGACTGAGATATTTTCGGTTAATATCTTCCTCGATAAGGGATTTTAAAAATACAACGATAGTTAGAGATGGTATTTAACTGAACTGATCTCGACAGAAAGCACTAGTTTTTCTCCAGTTACAGCAATCCATATGGGTATGTGATTCCCGGTCCGCCCTCAGATGCAATTGAGGTCACCCTCGGCGATTTAGGCCCTTTCTTAACGGGCTAAACTACTTTAAAAAAGAAAATGATACATTTGCTCAACTTTCCTCTTAATTATAATGATAGTTATTACTAGTTAGTAGTATATTTTTCAGGCGATGTTACATAACACAAGAAGCTCCTGATAAAAAAAAAATTGGCCTTCTTTGACGATCATCGCCAAAGACGACGTGGATATCGGCGAATATTCGTTATCATTGCCCTGACTTGAATCAGACTAAGTCAAAATATTTGTAGAACCTCAAAAGATAAGAAGTATTTCATTTCACTGAAGCAGCATTGGCACGAGAGATGCTTAGGTCCCTTTATTACAAATTATTTTGTTAATTATTTACAAGAGTGCATTCAATGCTAGGAAAATTTCCAGGGATGGAAATTTGAAAGATTGGAAGCCCAAGTTTATACAAAGGTCGATGAACGTCTACTGTACTTTCAGATGAATAGAACTTCCTGTTTTCTGTCATTTAATTCTACTGCAATATCAGCGCAGCTCTGCTAAAGTGCCTGGCACGAAAGCAGTTCAGTTCAAAAATGAACTTGAATTTTATATTAGACGCCCATGTTTAAAGAAATTACTCCCGCACGCTCTTAGACTATACGTGAGCTGTGTGTTTTGTCTTTGGGTTAAATATAAAAACTACAGCCGCAAAGAGAAGGGGAATGGATGGCTATCATTTCCCGATATTGAACGTCATTTTGGTTGTGTCAAAGTCCTTTTCAAAAAGAAAAAGGGAAGAAAAACTGATAGGAAAAATCATAACTGACCAAGATAAATTAAATGTAAGTCATCCTGGTGTAATCTAACCGTTTTACAAGGTCTTAACAATTTTTCAAGAACAGTGCGGTGTCAAACTTATCTTGGTTAACAATATCAAGGCGTCAGTCAGTTTTGTGCATTATACAACAACAACAATAATAATGATATGGGAGTTTCACGGCCAGTTAAACTTGTTTGAATGTACTACGCTTTACTTACTTTTGCAGCAAAATCGGACTTCGAAAAACTCGGCTATATCTCAGTGGCTATTTGTTCTTACGTCATGAAATGTTTCATACTGTACGAGTTCCTGTTTAAATTGCATTTTGCAACGATAAGAAGTCACTTTTTTTTCACTTTAGCCTCTAGGAATGGACTTAAAAAAACAATTGATTTTATTAATCGGTCCTTATTTATGACGTCAGTGTCCACAAAATTTAATGCACAAAAGAGCACATTTTACCGTTGCCCGGCTTGTTATATAATCGTTCAGTTACATAACTAGGTATTGTTCATTGTGCTGACTCTCTCTTTCGAAAATAGACCTGCACCCTTCGATCTTTTTCTAACGCCTTAAGTCAACTCTCCCTTTTAAGTACGGAAACCTTTCTACACGACAGTAATAGGTAGACTGCCCTAAAGTGCGTCTTCTTGAGAGCTGACAATTTCAGGAAGCTCTTTTGAGAAGAGGTCCCAAGACATACGTACGTTACATGTTTTCACTAAAAGTTCTTCCCATACTCTTGGTAGCGTAGTACCCATACTGTGAACATATATAGAAAAAATCAGACCATGGGTTAGACGGTCGCCGAAAACTGAATGGCAATGGAAAACCGTCAGCCCATAAAAGGCCGTAGTGGCTTACTATAAGTGCTTAATGTCGCGAGGATCCAGCCACAGGGATTTGACTGGCAAATTTTGGCGTTTTGGAGAGATATAGGTAAGGAACGCTTATGTGGGAGGTACTCACTTACAGAGGCGGGTCGCACGTATCAGTCTGAACTCTAATTTCGAGCTGAGGTACTCGTGTTTTGTTTATTTGTTTGTTTACTTTGGTTTTGTTTTTTTTTATGGTTGTTGTTAGAGCAGGAACATATTACTTTCTTAGGCTGTGTACACCTGCCCCCTACCTACAGGAAAAAATCGTGGGTTTTCCCGAGGTTTTCGTGGTGGAGGGGTCGGAGGCTATTTACTTTCTCTGTATGTTTTATCAGAAACATAGTTAGCCAGTTTATGATTCTCTCCGCGCTAAGTACATTATGACAACTAACCGTGACACATTATGACAACTGACCTTTAAAACAGTTTTATATTATGAAAAAGCAATTATCTTTAATCTATGCCTAGCTTTGGAACCTACCCGCTAACCTAACAGGTTCCTACCTAAATTTTTTTGTCAATGGCTGCTAGCCTCACTATTTCGAAAAACTTGAATGTGTCGGAACTTGGAGGCGATGCCAATATTAACTGCCAAACTAAGTACATTAAGTATGATAAGTGGTCTCGAGTGAGTGACAATTAAAATAGCTTTTGCAATACCGTATGTACTTGTCTGGTCATGCAAAAACAGCTCGTTGTTGTTGAGTTAAAGCCGTCGTCCGTGCGTGACATGTCAAATATCAAATGTGCAAAGCAGTTTCACGGTGGGGTTTAAACGTGACGACGTCACTTAGCCTGGGATCTCAAAGGCTCTGCCACGCACGAAGAAGAGGTGTTTGAAAGCTAAAAAAAATCTCCGAAAAAGCCGCCATAGAATGGCCAGCAGAACAAAAGCATCGGAACAGTTAAGTGATTTTGCTGCGGCAAAAAAGGTTTGTGGCAATGTTCGTTATTATTTACTAATTTCTTGTTTACGTATTTGTCTTGGAGGGATCGACGCCACCAGTGAAAAGAACATCGTACGCTTGATTCTCTGTTTGACAGCTTTCTTTCCTTGGCCTTTGTTTCAAGTTTCGAAGGAAAAACTCTCCCAGATTGTTACATAGCGCGTGCGCATCTTTTGCTTTTGCTAGTTTATTGCGTATCGTTTGCACGAATGCATCGAATGCTCGGAACCTCTTCAGCTGATTGAAACCTCCCATAAAACGCAAAGAACGACATTCTTCGACCCGTGCATTTACGTCGCTATAAAGTAACATACCGATAAAGTAGAAGAGAATGTATGCTAATTATGATGATTTTCACTCGGACTTTCAATTCCTTCGTCAGAGGAACTTCATCACAGTTGCCTTTTGTACAATGACTAGTGAAGGGTGCAATGCAAAACGTCACGATTTATGAATCATTTCGAAACACAATACGACAAAAAATCTCGAAAATGACAACCAAATTGCTCAGTTTTTCAAAGCGGCCTAGGACTAAGTTCTATCGTTCGTTTAGTTGTATGCTCGTTTACGGTTTAGTTGTTTTGTCCATTCCCCATACCAGCCACCATTGATTTTACTGAATTATCTATTCGTGTTTGCTCTATATGTTCGCTTTCTTTACATAAGTCGTCAGAGAGGTAAGTCTGTCGATTTACTTTTCATTTCGTCATGCCTGTTACATGAATTTGATGTAGTGACTTTCACAGCGAAGAGACGCCTTCGGATGCTGGCCCTTACTACGCCTAGAACACACCTCTCAAAACATCTCGTGACCTCCAACATTGACACATAAGATTGTTTCCACTCATAGATGGCAGGATTACTGCTTATAATCCTGACCTATTGTCATGTTTTAGACAAATTCGTGCGAGCTCTGCTATCCTGATTTCGGCCTTTAAATTCAAGGCAATTTGTACCAAGTATCTGATTAAAAAGATCGCCCTGAAGAAGTTACGAAATTTCCGTAACATCGAATAGCTAATTAATATGCACCGATTAGGCAAATAGCTAAGCCAATCAGGATCATTGTTTGATCCATGACGTTATATCGCTTAGCTATATGTCACGAATCGAAACAATCGCACGAATCGTCTGAGTGAAACCTTAATATTCACTATAAAAAATTGAACATTCACATTTTATCTATTTTTTTTTTTTGGGGGGGGGGGGGGACTAAAAAAACAACAAATGTTTGCAAAATGAATGTGGCGTGAATCAGACAAGACATAAGGTACAAGACAGAACCATACATCATTGAATATCATATCCGCCTTTCCTACCCGCCCACAACGATAACCGTAACTAACAGGAAATAAATACACCTACGGACTGACACTTTTATCTTTAATTGATGATAATGGTCGAGGGATATGCAAATGCAAAAATTAATAGCAGTATTCAGGAACCAATCGGCTCCTGCAGGATTTCAGTGATATTCTGAAAGGTTATTATTGCCACTAAACTTGCTCTCTCAGTTATGTCAATGTAGCTTAATTAGCAAATGGGGCAACTGTATAAGGAAGTTACTGGAAAAAAAAAAACACGATGGTGCACTGAAACAAAACCGCATGGACTAAAACAGCTGAGGGATTCTGTATATCCCAGTATGAGCTGGCATAAATGTATCCCATTAATCCTTATGCCTTGTAACCCAATACTCATTCTGACGTCATTTCGAAGGAAGGAGAAGCTTTTCCTCGGTCAGACTCCCTAAAGAACTCAAACTTGTCCACTTTTGACACAAAAGTGCAAACTATCTCATTTGTGAGTCTTGTTCTAGCTGTTTACTCTTATGTATCGTTCAATGAACCTATTCTCTTTTTTGCATCAATCAAGAAAGGTCTTTTTGAGCCCTCGGCATCTCAGAATTTCTAGTTTAAGTAAAGCTGTATACACGTGATATCCCAGAATCTCAGTATCCCTATGTTTTTCTCTTTTTGACAATCACGGACATTCTTGACGGTCTAAATATCCCGTACCTCGTCAACTGTCTTTGCCCCAAAATCTCGTCCCTCTGTGTTACGTCTAAATATTGAACCCTATCCCAGCCGATCCCTAATAAGGCCTCATTTTCGTTCTTCCAGACATCAGATGTCTGTACTACTGGATATGGTGCTCCCATCGACACTAAGACCGCCACCATGTCAGTGGGACCCCGCGGACCCCTCCTGCTGCAGGATGTCCAGTTCCTGGATGAGATGAGTCATTTTGACAGGGAGCGAATCCCCGAAAGAGTGGTACACGCCAAGGGCGGTGGAGCGTTTGGGTACTTTGAAGTTACTCATGACATCTCAAAGTACTGCAAGGCCAAGATCTTTGACACCGTTGGAAAGAAGACCCCATGCTTAGTTCGCTTCTCAACAGTTGGTGAGTGAATTTATGACCAAAATTCACTGATTTGATAAAATCAACCTTTCCGCTATAAATTTCTGTATTTTACGTCCTATACTGCAGTTGTTTCATTCGTTAATATATACACCAGAGGAAAGAAAAACATGTTTACTCGCCTTACATAACCAATAACAAAAACTAATCAGACGTATTAAATGCTTAAAGACACTTTAAACAAAGTTCGTTATAGTAACGTTATACTTTTGGGTTTATTTTCAGGCGGTGAATCTGGCAGTGCCGACACGGCCCGTGATCCCCGTGGTTTTGCCATGAAGTTCTACACCGAGGAAGGAAACTGGGACCTAGTTGGAAACAACACCCCCATCTTCTTTATCAGGGATCCAATCTTTGTAAGGACAGCATTTCACCCTCCTTATCTGCAAAAATAATTTCCCTAGACTACGAGTAGCCCATATTTTTCACTGGGATAATACAACGTATGAAATACACAAACTCACTTGAAAATTGCTATATAGCGAGGGAAGAAAACGAGAAAGCGTCATAATTGCTACCCACAGGAAGGTTGAGGAAGATGTGACGCGGAGGAAAGATTGAATAATTTCCCTTGGTTCGGTAGTGGCACTCCTTTTTGTTTTACTGTAACTTTTCACGGGAAGAAGCAGACCACGTTAATCATTTTAATCACGTTTAAAACTCGTTTAATTTTCATCTCTCGCTACTTTTAGTTCCCAAGTTTCATCCATACTCAGAAGAGGAACCCTGTAACACATTTGAAGGTAAATAGACACAATTATTAAATTTCACGTAGAAGAAACGGGAAGTTATATTTACCCTTCCTTAATAAGTAGAATAATCAAATTGGATTAATTCCTTCAGATTCTGTTGATTAATAAGTGGTCTCGTTGACGGAACGGTCGAGTTAACTAGCAATACACAAAAAAGCTTTTCCAAAGTCTGTGAAAAAAAAAAAAACAGAACAGCGAAAAAGGGACGGTTGAAAGACTAACAAGACAGAAGCAAGTATTTGCCTCTTATTGCTTTTATGATATCATTGAATACCCTGAACTAAAACCGTGAAAATTTTTAACCAATAAAATCACAATATTTTTAAAAGATGTTGTGTTACAATGAACGAGAAATAGTAACCTAATATCGAGTGTTTCCTCAATGCAGGATCCTGATATGTTCTGGGACTTCATCACCCTTCGTCCAGAGACCACTCATCAAGTGTGCTTCCTGTTCAGTGACCGTGGAATTCCTGATGGGTACCAGCACATGAATGGGTATGGAAGTCACACCTTCAAAATGGTGAACGACAAAGGGGAGGCTGTCTACTGCAAATTCCATGCTAAGGTATGCAAGCTGTGTTTCGATTATATCTTTCTCGCTAAGGCGTAACATGCTAAGTGTTTGTAATCGTAACCGAGTTTGTAATTTATTGTGATCCTTTTTGCTATTTGTGTGAACGTGTGTGCCCGTGCAGTTAACACCTCGAACTCCGGATCTGCAAGTCCGGGGTTCAAGCCTCGCCTGTCGCATTGTTACAAGGAACTTTACTCCACTTTGTCTCTCTTCACCCAGGTGTATAAATGGGTACCGGCGCCATACTGCTGGAGGGTAACCCTGCGATGGACTAGCATCCCGTCTAGAGTGGAGTAGCAATACTCCTATGCATGCTTCATGCTAAGGAAACCGGGATAAGCCCCGGCCGTTTGGGCCTTTGACTCGTGTGCGCCTTTACCTTTTTTTATTACAGCCAAATTAGACGGAGTTGTGCTGGAGCAATTAATAAGATGTCTGCATTTTCATATTATCAATTATTACTTGGCTGAAATTAGTTTCTTTAGCAGGGCTTTCAAGTGAAAGTATCATGTATAGCTGGGGTATGATATATAAAATCTACTAAGACGAGACCCACGTCGATCCACGTCGTTCCTTTATCTTATAATATATTAAAAAATATATATTAATCTTATGTTAATAAAATATTATTAACAAAAAAACTTTCCTTTTTCTTCTTTTGACAGACTGATGAAGGAGTAAAAAATCTGTCCCCTGAGAGAGCAGAGAAGTTGGCTGGTTCCGATCCAGATTATAACAACAGAATGCTTTACAATGCCATTGCTAATGGAAAGCACGTGAGTAATGAGCTAGCGAACGTTTGATTTTTTTGTGTATACAATCGAATTTAATGAAAGCAATTTCACTTCGGTAGGGGGTTGTTTGCCTCAGAAGTTAGTTTTGTATCGAGTTTTGCCAGTCAAAGAGCGGACATAACAATAGCTCACACTAATTACAGTGAGGACGAAACAGTCCCTTCCCTAAACATACTCTAATTAGAAGACAGACCAGACAGACCAGTCAGTCTAGTCAGCATAGGGGTCTACGTCCCCTACACTTTCTGTACGATTGTCACTTGTGTGGGCGGTCTTTAATGACCCCTTTTGAATGGCAAAAAAGCATGTGAATGGGTTTTCCGATGAAATCGAAGTCGCGACGATCGCTATTAATAAAACGATGATCTTAGAGATTACTGGCGACGATCGTATTATCATTCCAATGACGTTTGACAACATTAGACGTGCGATGGCAGCAAAGAAATCTACCGAAACGTGTGCTGCACCTTCAGTTTTTTTGTTTTGTCTTGTCTTTTTGATTTTCGCGTTTCCGTCGTCGTCGTCGTTGTAGGTTGGTCAAGCTCGCTTATAGTGTTATCACGCAAGACAATTCTTGATATGTGACGATTTATTTTGTTGAAAATAACGCCGATTTGATGGAAAACGCGCGACGAAAACGACGTTCGCAGGTACCTTTCAGCCCATAGAGAGGCTCATTACTACAGTGTATAATGCCAGAAAAGTGGCAACTTGCAGTGGAAGGAGACTGTTGACAATCAGTTGCATATGCTAGAGTATTAACAATTGTATTTTCCCTTTCTTGTAGCCATCTTGGACTATGTACATCCAGGTGATGACCTTCGAACAGGCTGAAAAATCCTCATTCAATCCATTTGATCTTACCAAGGTAACCTGCTGATACTGTGATTAACTATACCATTGAAAGAAATGGTCAACTCCACTTCGAACCCTGCCACGCAACTTTCCATGCGGCATTTTTTTTTAGTTTCACCATCACTGAGTAATTTAATCCCTTTTAAAGGTCTGCAACTCTTTTATTCTAAGCAATTTTTGACGCCATCTTCTCAGTTGACATCAAATTTTTTCGCATTCTTTTTGACCCTCATAAGCTCAATAGAATTAGATTTCTAATTTGCATGTAGTTTTATTGACGTCGATAAGAATTTTTAAATTGGGTGCGTTGTGCTGTCTTTGTTCCCAGATCTGGCCACATTCTGAATACCCTCTGATCCCAGTTGGCAAGATGGTCCTTGATCGCAACCCGTCGAATTATTTCGCCGAGATTGAGCAGAGCGCCTTCAACCCTGCCAGTATGGTTCCTGGAATTGAAGCATCTCCGGACAAGATGCTTCAGGTATAGTAAGGGACAAAACGAGCTACATTGCAACCGAACCGAGATCCGTGTGTCCCCCGTTTCTTAGATTTCGAATTCTTCCCTGAGACTAAGCCTTTTTGATATGTACAATGTTATTTGATGAACAACCTTTTTTCGAGGAAGTGTTCTTTCAACATATCTTATCTATGACTGAATATTTGTATCAGGGTCGACTGTTCTCATACCATGACACCCACCTTCACCGACTGGGAACCAACTACCTCCAGCTGCCAGTGAACTGCCCTTATAAAACCAGAGTGTGCAATTACCAGAGGGATGGACCACAGACGTATGACAATCAAAGTAAGTCCGCTATCGGTTGTAAGGATGTAACTTACGCATTGTTATACAGCTCGGTTGACGGAGTGCCTGGATGACCTGACTCGTCCCCAGTCCTCTCTTGAATCGCATGCGGCACGCTGGGGACGGAACACGAGAAGTGTGACCGAAGGGAATGAATGCGAGGGGACCGCGCTTTAATAGAAGACTGAGAGACGACTGGGGCTGAGTCAGCGTTTCGACAACTTGTGACAACTTGTAGCCTCCCGCGCAGTCACGGTTTCTTGCGGGGGAGGAGCGCGTGACAAAGTCCTAAGAACCTCTTCGTGAGGCTAGACAACTTATCATGCTAAGGGCTGGTCAAATTAAATATTTACATTGATGTACCAGCTAAATTTGACCTCGATTTTGGCGTTCACATGTTTGTACGGCTGGGTGCCGTCTAAATTTATGTACGGTTTGTTTGTCTCCGTGTACCCGTGTAAACTGAACACCTAAACGCAAGAATAAGAATTTTTTCGAAATTTCATTCAGTTCCTTATGAACATGGTCTTAGTCTGATCTAAAAAGTTTTTTTTTTCTTTTCAGATGGCTGCCCTAATTATTTCCCCAACAGCTTTAGTGGTCCCAAGGATGACGTTGCCAAATA